>OZ024916.1:40283616-40998616 GCA_964017125.1 Flabesymbios commensalis | reverse complement strand
TAAAGCAAACCTAGAGAAATAACGCCGAACAAGAATAATAATAAGTCCAAATTGATCGGACAGAAGAGTGCCTTTAATCGGCCATATCAGGGTGGCATATCAGATATAGAAGCATTTACTGTCCTAAAAGCGACGAGCGTCAACATAGCCTACCTTATCAAAATTGGGTTGATGCTTTAATAGATTTGTTTATCCAAGCAAGGGACGCAGAGAACGTTCCTTGCTTGGGTAACCCAGCAACACGAGACGTTGGCCCAGCCATAACCTAACGCATCGAACCAACAATGGGTCAGTGACTCGTGCTGCTGGGCAAGGCTATTAACCACTTCACCGCGAGCCAACGACTATTATGTTAAAGTTCGAAATCGTAGATTATATGGTCATTTTAAATCAATTTTAGTAGCCGATCAGATCATTGATATTGGGGATAAAATGTATGTTTAAACATCAAGATTTACAAATGCTTGGTCTTAAATTGAACAAATATGAGTAACTTTCACCCACTTCAATTTGTGGTTCGCGTTAACGAGCAGGGGTCGCTTTATTTTAGAACATTTAGCAACATTCCTTAACTCTTCCCTGAGTTTTCGCTGAAGGACTTTCAAAATTCCATGATAATAATTTCCACCTATTTCTACGTAATATGATGCGTCACGCCAATGAATGTGTTAAAACGATAACTTTAGCTATATTGCCCTCATCAAATTCCCTCATTTGTCCCCGATTTAAAGCTTTTTTCTCAAATCCCTGACTTTATTCTGACTGGAACTCATTTTCCGGGTTTTCCATGATTTCCGGATAGAGTGGGAACCCTGGCGAGACACAACTGTGCAAGCGGGTAAAAAAAATTATTTAACGCTGCGTCAACGTGGGCGCGTTTCAGAATAATTGGACAATTGTGAGGACATTATCTTCGGCTTAGAATAGTTGAATTGAAAGAAAATTCAGGATAAATGTGTAATGTGGAGACGGACAAGCGAGCTGGCGTCATGAAGCGACGCCTCCCCAACCAGAATGTAGAACAATCAGTAGGAATGATGGTGTTAAAAGTGAGACTGTGTCCTATACCTTATTAGAGCTAGAGTGCGGGACGATCCCTGCCACCTAAATATCTAAATCTGTAAATCTCAGGGAGTTGTATATTGTCTAATCACTAGGCCTACATCCGTTTTCAGCCTTTTAACCCTTTAACCGCCAAATTATTCAATTGGAATTTTCACCCACTTGTAGTTGTGTCTCGCTGACGCGATCCACAACTTCAAGTGAGTGGAAATAATTCAGATTTCACAAAATGGAGGGCAATTGTTTTCAAATTCTTACTGATTGATGTCACGTTTTATCTTCAACTTGTTTAAAAGCTGATAATGGAATGCGCTAATGAGAGAATGTAAAAAAAAATATAATCGGTACCGGTGGATTAACTTTTACAGCGCGGGGATAGACTTTAGTCATCAGAATCTGACGTCTGTAGACGTCAGATTCTGACAACTAAAAGTCTATCCCCGCACTGTAAGAATTAAAATATATATACTGGTCGTAGACCCATAACATAGGTATTCAAAGGAATCGGAAAAAGCTGAATAAGACATTTATGATGATATCAAATTGAAATAGACCCTTTGCTCTCCAAGTTTTTTAAAGAAAAATTTAGCGCTGTAAGGGTTAGGGGTTAAATTACCTTCAAAACAAGACAATTTGAATGAGTAATTTGCTAGATTGGTATACGTTTTGGTTCAAATACATATAAGTCAATTTTACCCACTAAAAGTTGTGGGACTTGGTAGTTTAGCGAAACACGACCTCGTGTGGGTGAAATTGGAATTATAGAATTAAATTATATAACGTAAGAGCTGGGTTTGCATACATGCAGATTTCTGACAAGTCGAAATCAAGGAAGTCATCAAACACGCCATGTCTTCGATTTTGGAAGTACATTAATTTCACACCAAATCATTTTCAAGAGCATTTTCTTCTAAAACAACTCCACACCTCTGTCCACTGTTAGTGTGTTAATCATGTTATTAGATAATTTGCCACTTTTTTGAATTTAGAAAGCTGCTATGCCGGAGTATGTGATTTTCTACGGCGTTAGCCTGGTGATGAAAATGTTAGTCATAATTCGCGCAAATCAACAATAAATGATTAATAACAGAAAAAAGTTAGTAGGTATGAGAAGAGAGGGATAAAGAGACTACAAGCTAGTCTTACCTTTGCCAGGCTCTTTATGAGTTCACCTTGAAAAATATACAGTGTCCGGAATTGGCGAAATCAAAGTATTCAATTCACGCAGAGAAAGAAAACACCCCAGAGGCGCGACGACTGTTTATCAAGACTATGTGATTACCAAGCGAGCACAAAACACTCATATGACATTTATACAACGTCAGTCCAACATTGTATAAATCTTACAGAAATCTGTTGTGTTTGCTGGTTTTGTCTTGGCTCACCAAATCTAGAATTCGGCTCGCAAGATGTATCCATACAAATCCTAAACAAATGTGAGTATAACTTCCCAGCAAACACGAGGCGTAGACCCAATGTTATTTTAATGTTGGGCCGACGTCGAAGACGGCGGGCCAGCATTAAAATAACATTGGATCTACGCCTCGTGTTTGCTGAGGTGTTTAACTTGTGAGTATAAATTGTGTTTAATCTCCAAGTCTTGCAAATTTAGTCTCAAATTAAACAAACAAGATTAATTTGCCCCAGTTGCAGTTGTCGATCCATGTTAAATGATTAAAAATCAACCGGATGACGGGTTGAGCATCCTTCGTGCAATTATGCTTCATGTGGGATATTTCGAAGGAAAAAAAAAATCAAGATTGAAGAGAAATGGTACATTCAATAAAAAACGACGAATCGAATAGTTCTTTTCACAAATTAGGCCTACACTCGAGGTGTGTTTATTAAAAGCAGGACATTTCCAATGACCTCCAAGTAGAAATTGCTGCAGCAATTTCGATCTCAGAGTGATTGAAACTGAGATGACGTGACTATGTGCTAGCTGGTATCAAGAATACACTAATTAATGTATTCTTGCTGGTATGAATGTGTAAGCGGGTGTAAAATAATAATCTAATCTACAGTTATTATTCTGTAATTCTGTCATAAAAAATGAATGCATCTTTTCTTAGGCCACCTGTCGGCACACTATAGGCTCTACCCAGCAAACATGAGACGTTGGCTCAACGTTGGTTTACTGTAGGACCAACGTCGTAGATGGTGGGCCAACAATAAACCAATGTTGGGCCAACGTCTCATGTTTGCTGGGAACTTACTGGATATATACCTTCAAAATAAGAGCAACGTATGAATCACCATCCAATTCCCAAACATACTAATGATGCCTCAATCCCTCATTTTGCATCCCTGAAAACTGACTTAATTTCCCATACCTAATGTTTTCAAAATGACCACTTTCATAAAACTGTAGATTTTCTTTAATTTTCCACCTACTTCTTTTCAGCTTCACCCACTTCAAGTCATGAATTGCGACAGCAATTCGCGGCGGCTTGTACTGGCTGAAGATTTGAAAAGTAAATTTCAGTCTTGAAGGGGTTGAAAGTTTTTAATAATCATGATCATAACATACACAGAGCAAACACGATGCCTTCATTTACCTTCACCAACAACAAATGACAAACATTGACTTTCTCAACCGAGTTCACCAACAACAAATGACAAACATTGACTTTCTCAACCGAGTGCGATACAATTAAAATATTTGCACTACGATAAAAATTAGTGTTACTATTGTTGACTTTATCTGCCTCTGCCTGTTTAAAAGGTAAGGCGAAATTACGAAATTACTTAAACATACAATACTATGTTTTGTGGTTATTCATGTGTGTAGTTAATTTTATTGTTGAAGGAGTAGTCCGCTATGTACGAAAATTGGGACACATGTGTACCCAGAAAGCATCACGCTGATTACAGAGATAGAGGCAACTGGGGTACAAGTAAAACCAGAAACGTAAAGAGAGTGGTCTATAGATTTAATTATATAATTATGAAAGTGTTACATAAGAACATCGCTTGTGCTCACATGAGAGCTTTTAGTAATATATTTATATAGTTTTAGTAAAGCTCATAATCATCTACAACGTGTTTTTGCTTGATTAATTGATTGATTGATTGATTGATTGATTGATTGATTGCTTGATTGCTTGATTGATTGATTGATTAATTGATTGATTGATTGATTTATTTATTGATTGATTGATGTGTTGTACCCCTGTCACCTGATTATGCAACTATTGTAAGCTGAATAATAATTAAAGCACCAACAGTGGAAGACAAGACAGAGCATAGGACAATAATCCCAGCAAACAGGACACATCGATTCAATATTGGACCAATGTTGACCCACCGTCTACAACGTAGGCCTATTATTGGTCCAAATCAGTAATATTGTTTAAATATCAAGGTTTGCAACTGCTTGGTCTCAAATTAAACAAGACTACATAAGTCCAGGAGCTCCCGCTCCGAATAAGAATTTGATTTAAGCAATTTTGTATAGGGTTATTAATGTAGTCCTAGTCTAGGTCAAAAATCAAGACGCAAGACAACTAGGTCTAAGAAGCCCAGTCTAAGAGTAAGATAAGAACTAGACAGTCTGTCAGAGATTGCAAACCTCCATTGAAATGAATGATCCTAATCAGTATCCCAGTAATGGTCTACCTATCTGGCACGGTTTACCCGATATCAGGCCAATCGAGTTAACTAAGAGCTGATTTACGGTCATTTTGAATTCGATATAAATTAGTTAAAAACTTAGGGTGCATTCTCCCCCGAAACCTCAAATTTTGTTTTATAGTAATGGACTAACATCTAACACAGTTTCAAAATATTGGGCATGTGAAAGTAAATAATGGCCGATAGGGGGCCATTTTAAATTTGATCGAGTCAGAATTTTTCAAGATGCATCCTCAGCTGAAATCTCACATTTCATTCTATAGTAATCGTCTAGCTATCTAGCACGGTTTACCAAATATCGGCCATGAGAAAGTGAATAATGGCCTAAAGGCGGCCATTTTGAATTTGATCAAGTTAAAATTTTCCAAGATGCATCCTCAGCTGAAATCTCACATTTCATTCTATAGTAATGGTCTAGCCATCTAGCACGGTTTACCAAATATCGCCCATGTGAAAGTGAATAATGGCCGATAGGAGGCCATTTTGAATTTGATCCAGTCAAAATTTTTCAAGATGCATCCTCTCCTGAAATCTCACATTTCGTTTTATAGTAATGGTCTAGACATCTAGTACGGTTACCAAAAACCGGCTATGTGAAAGTGAATAATGGCCGATAGGCGGCCATTTTGAATTTGATCGAGTCAATTTTTTTCAAGATGCATCCTCTCTTGTAATCTCACATTTTGTTTTATAGTAATGGTCCAGCTATCTAACACGGTTTACCAAATATCAGCAATGTGAAAGTAAATAGTGGCCGATAGGCGGCCATTTTGAATTCGATTGAGTCGAAAGTTTTTAAAAGGCATCCTCTCTCGAAACCTCACATTTTTTTTTATAGTAATGGTCTAGCTATCTAACACGGTTTACCTGATATCAGGCCTATCGAGGTAAATAATGCTGATTGTCGGCCATTTTGAATTCGTAAGTTAAAAATTTTCAGGGTGCATCCTCCCCCGAAAACTCACACTTTGTTTTATAGTAATCAGGTAATGGTCTAGCCATCTAGCACGGTTTACCAAATATCAGCCATGTGAAAATGAATAATGGCCGAAAAGGCGGCCATTTTAAATTTGATCAAGTCAATTTTTTTCAAGATGCATCCTCATCTGAAATCTCACATTTTGTTTTACAGTAATGGTCTAGCCATCTAGCACGGTTGACCAAATAACGGCCATGTGAAAGTGAATAATGGCCGATAAGCGGCCATTTTGAATTTTATCGAGTCGAATTTTTTCAAGATGCATCCTCTCCTGAAATCACACATTTTGTTTTATAGTAATGGTCTAGCCATCTAGCACTGTTTACCAAATAACGGCCATGTGAAAGTGAATAATGGCCGATTTTTTTTAACTTGGACGAGTTGAATTTTTTCAAAATGCATCCTCTCCTGAAGCCTTACAATTTGATTTATAGTAATGGTGTAGATATCTTGAGCGGTTTTCATGATATTCCACAATATCAGGCCTGCCAAGGTGAATAATGGCTGATAGGCGGCCATTTTGAATTTTATCAACTTCAAATTTTTCAAGATGCATCCTCTCCTGAAACCTTACAATTTATTTGATATTAATGGTGTAGCTATCTTGAGCGGTTTTCATGATATTCCGCAATATCAGGCCTGTCGAGGTGAATAATGGCCGATAGGCGGCCATTTTTAATTTTATCGATTTGAATTTTTTCAAGATGCATCCTCTCCTGAAACCTCACAATTTGTTTTATAGTAATGGTGTAGCTATCTTGAGCGATTTTTATGATATTCCGCAAAATCTTTCAGTCGGATTTACCGATGTTATAAATTAGGTCAAAGTGCTGGGTCAACTTCAAGGTCAAGGTCCAAAAACCTGAAAAGGCACAACTAGGGACCTTAGAGAACATGTATGTGCAATATGACTGTCATCGGCCCAGTACTTTTCGAGATCTGCTCCGGAAACGAAGTGCGCGTCAAAACGTCTAAATAGGTCATAGTTCTGAACCAGAAGTAGGTCAAAGTTCAAATACCCCAAAAGGCACAACTAGACCCCCTAGGGGTGTTGTGTGTAAAATTTAAAGACAATCGGACAAGTACTTTCAGAGATATGCTCCGGAAACGAATTGTTTACGGACGGCCCAACGGCCCAACGGCCCAACGCCGTCACATCATCATTTTCTCCTCTGCAACCTTGCGTATTGAATTCAGATTAAAAATATTTTAACCTGTCCATTAGCCACCTGGAAGTAACCCACATACCAAAAATTGCTATCCTAGCCCTTTTTCTTACAAAGTTATAGGCAAAAGAAGAGGCCAAAAAAAACGAAGGTAGAATCCATAGCTCCCTCCGTCTCACCTACGGTGACGGCGGGAGCTAACAAATTAATTAACTTAGAAGGATGAGGGTTAACTTCGTATTGCGAATGTATTTAGTCTGATTATGCTCCCCTTCTAACGCAGCAAACACGACACGACCAGCCGATGCTGCCTCAATGTTAGACCAGCGACGCAGGCGATGATGCAACTTTAAAACAACATTGGGTAAACATTTTGTTTATGCTTGGATACTGCTGTAATCAGGTAATCACAGGTCCAGCAAACACGACACATCGACCCGATGTCGGACCAATGTTGGGCCGACGTCGTAGACGGCGGGCCGACATAGGTCCAACATCGGGTCGATGTGTCGTGTTTGCTGGGTAGTTAGAAACACAATACGTACACTGCATTAATCACAGGAATACATTATGTATGATATGGAAATAGATGGAAATAAATTTCATACTATAACAAGACTACATAACTCCAGGAGCTCCCGCTCCGAATTAGAATTTCATTTAAGCAATTTTGTGTAGGGTTATGCATGTAGTCATAGGCTAGGTCAAAAATCAAGACGCAAGACAACTAGGTCTAAGAGGCTCAGTGTAAGTGTAAGATAAGAACTACATAGTCTGTCAGAGATTGCAAACCTCCATTGAAATTAATGATCCTAATCAGTATCCCAGTAATGGTCTACCTATCCGGCACGGTTTACCCGATATCAGGCTGATTGACGGTCATTTTGAATTCGATCTCCCCCGAAACCTCACATTTTGTTTTATAGTAACAGTCTAGCCATCTAACACAGTCTGCCAAATATCGGGCATGTGAAGGTAATTAATGTCCGATAGGCAGCCATTTGAATCTAGTTAAAATATGTCAGGGTGCGTCCTCCCTCGAAACATCAGATTTTGTTTTATGGTAATGGTCTAGCCATCTAACACGGTTTGCCAAATATTGGACATATGAAAGTGAATAAAGGCCGAAAGGCGGCCATTTTGAATTTGATCAAACTGAAAAATCGGAAAAGTTTGGGACCGATCCAGAATAATGTAGAGAACCCATGACAGCGGTCATGTGTCTGAAAATTCACCAAATTATAACATACAGTTTTGAAGGATTCGCGTAAGTGTGATAGTGAAACTTCTTTGGCATGGAGCCAAATGAAATCATAACAGGAAGTACCTCCTCTCTGCGTACATTTGTTGGGTTGTACCGTTTTCAATGGTGATCAAGGTCCACCATGGGGGATCCAAAATGCAAAGCCAAAATGCAGTATCTGCTCACTTGTAAAATAAGCAGATACTGCCTTTCAGATTTGCACGCCAGTATAGGGGAATAGCGCGTGAACGATAGCAAACACCATAAACAAAGCCACTGTTGGTTTTCAAAGTCTAATACACTGGCCCAACATTATTCCAGCAGAGGCTGGACGCTTCAGGTTCACTGGGATGGGCTCCGTGTGGTGCATTTTCATGTGAAAAAAGCATATTCCGGACACTGTTATCTGGCTATTAACAGATTAAACCCTGTAACCGCCGGTGCCGCATATCTTCGGGTTTTCATTTTCTATTAGCACATTAAGTACCACCTTTTAAACATGGTAAAAATAAAATGTGACATCAATCAGCAATATTTGAAAACAGTTGACCTCGCTTTTTCAAATCTGAATAATTTTCACTCACTTGAAGTTGTGGATCGCGTCAGCGAGACACAACTTCAAGTGGGTGAAAATTCAGATTGAATAATTTGGCAGTTAAAGGTTTAACCCTTTTCATGCGTCATTGGTCAGTGTTTCCATTTGTTTGATGGTGGAGTTGATGAAGTATTTTCCAGTTTCAAACGACGAAAAATATGTCTATCTATGACAAATATCATGAATATAGGCTACATATCCAAAAGCGCACTTTTATTTGATTACCTGGGCAGCTACCACACACTATAATTATGATCAAGTTCAGGGACATGTTATTTCGTTTGAAGTTAACCCTTACAACGCTATAGTATTTTTGTATAAACCATGGATATCAAAGGGCTTTTTCAATTTGAAATCATCACAATGTCTTAGTTAGCTTCATTTGAATACGTATGTTATGGGTATATACGGCCATTATAAATATTTTAATTTTAGACGTCAGAATCTGACGTCAACGTCAGACTCTGACGCTCAAAGTCGATCCCCGCGCTGTAAGGGTCAAAAGAAAAGAAAGTAGCATAGTTTTGTACACAGTTTGGAGAGATGCTACACATTGACAATCACATATATATATATTACTCAGGACTATCATAACGACGATATTCAGGCTATCACTGAACGTTTTTTTGTTATAAATGTATAACTAGCTGTATATAGTATGCGATATAGTATGTATGTAGTATGCCATATCTGGTAAGATGAGTCATATAGGCCTATAACTAATATGTCACAATAATAATATACACCCTGCAAACACAAGACTTTGACCCAACGCTTAGTCAACGGGCTAGCGTCTTAGACGTTGGACAAACAATGATCCGATACTGGTCTTGTTGGACATGACAGACCATGGAAATGATGGAGCATTTCAGACAGCACATAACGTTGGCCCTATGTTGATCCAATGCTGGTCCACCGTCGTGACGGTGGACCAACATTGGATCAACATAGGACCGAAGTATTGTGCATGCTGGGATGTAATTTTTCTTTTTTTCGTACTGTTTCTTGTGGTGGTGGAATGATAACGGAAAACCAGACAGATGGCTCGAAAGATAACTTTTTATTGTGACCTAGTAATGTATTTATATCCCCGAGGGCACATCCATAAGACATTATAGATTCAGTTTATAAAATTATCTGGAAGAATATTTCACTACAACAACACGTATGAGGCAGGAATCATTTCGCTGACGATCACTTACATGTGGAGCCGCCACACAGATATTATCAAGTTCACATTTCACAGAAATATCAACAAAAAAACGATCTATCGCTAAATAGAGGCCTCACAAGACCGCAACTGATTCGGCATACCAATTCATGTCAGTGTCAAAGCGGGGGAACATTTAACTAGTTTTTTGTATATTGTTACTTATATATATAATATTATGTCACTTTATAATAATTATATTAAAGGATGCGAGTCTCAAAGACAAATTGATTCAATGTTGATTTAATGCTGGTTCACCGTCTACGACACTGGACTAGCATTAAAACAACATTGGGTGAACGTTTCGTGTTTCTTAGTAAACGAGATATAATAAACAGTGCTAACTATATAACTAAAAATATCATTGGCCCACCGTTTGCGACGTTCGACCAACAATAAAGCAATATTGGATCAACGTGTGGTGTTTGCTGCGCTTGATCTGTGATGCCGGCTACTGGTGATTGATTCGGCATATAACCATGATAACCCAGGAATAAAGTACAAGGGTGATCGACAGGTGAAATCCGTGGGTGGGCCATGAATACCCACGGATACTACATATCGTCGTCTCGGAGCTAAAGGATCCTATCTGACACTCGTCAGAGTGGCAGATAGGATCCTTTAGCTCCGAGGCGACGATATGGCATGCCACGCATAGCTAGGTGTTCTGGTACCAGTGTGCAAGAAAACAACAAACGTTGTGACTGTCCTGAATAATCTCTTACTATGTATCTAACAACTGTTGACATATATTTTATAATGACAATGATACATGCATTTTTTACATTTTTGCATTGTGGAATTTACAACACCAACTGTACATCTATGTTTACAAGTTAAATTATGTTTCCTAACCGGTGTTCTTCCTCATCTTGTGTAAGCCTATTCTTCACTGCATTTTTATATTTCAAATAATTATATAATTATGATTATTACAGACAGACAGATAGCCTACTTTATTGGCATATTAAGTAATTTCTGACTTATTTGTCATAAACAGATAAACAATATGTGTGCACACATAAGGCCATGTTTGTAAAAGCGCAGGTTGTTTCTTCAAATGTGTACATGATAACTAGAATTAAAATTAGATTAAGCCGCTCCGTCGTGTGTAAAAGTCCTATTTTAAGTCTACATGATACATAACTATTAAAGATAAATATAAACATATTAATCAATAATAGAAATAAATATCATTGCCATGATGTGAAAATATATCTTCCAGCTACAAAAGATTAGCTACATAGATTAGAACCAGATATAAATATGTTTCGGTTGCATATGTGTATTTGACTCTAAATATGTCACTAAATAAAAAATGTCTCTTTCTGTTGGCCGCGGTTTTGCGGTGGTATTGTGCAGTTGATTGTGAATTAAGAGGTAAGGTTATGGGCTCGAACCCCACCGCTGACACAGGACATACATTCCAGACGAATTGATGTAGGATCTAATGATGCAGCCAGATATGCGGGACAGGGGGGTGGGGGATGTGCACTGCTCTATGGTGATGTACCAAACGTCGTCTGTTTGTTCCATCATGCTGCCGAGCAAAGCCAAAATGCAGTATATCTCATCTTCCCCCACAAGGCTCGTTACTTCCGAGGTCGCAGACCGACGGTCTCGCTGTGTCAAGTCTTGCTGCCGGGAAGATGGTAATCCGTGATTTACTATGAGTGTAAATGCTGTAACTGCTTAGTTTTTTTACTTCACCGATAATGCAAAGCAAATTGTTTATGCAAACAATATATCGTAGGCTTTGGATTGATAGAGATGGCATCTCGACCAATCCAAAGCCTACGATAAGTAACGATATATCGAATTTTGTACGAGAATACGGGCTCTCGTTCCGAATAAGTCCAAATGAACATTACCATTATTACACTATGTTAGCATTTTCTTTGAAAAAAATATATTATATTGGGCCTATACCGTGTGTATACTTATTATTTTCATTATTATAATTATTATGTACAAAACTCTTTATATTCAGGTGGCTCTTACGATAAACGACCTCAGGCAAAACTTATTTTGTACAATGTATTCTTTTCTTGCCAAATTCCGTCTGTCTGTATGTCCATCCGTCTGTCTGTCTGAAAGGGTTGATTACGATTTAAGAGGCTCATTATTTAGTCTGTTTTATTAGCATATCGCTCACAGTTACATGTATTACTCACAGTTATTGGGAATGAAATGTGTGTTAAAACATCCAGATTTACAAATCTTCGGCCTCAAAATAATTGTGGGTCGCGGTAACGAGGCACAACTTCAAGTGGGTGGACATATAAATAAGATAACATAGCGAGAACGGGTTAATGTGTCAAGAGATTTCCCCGTCTGTCCTAGCTACAATAGCATGGCAAAATCCAACAGACCAGTACTACATGAGCATGAGAGTGAGTGCGATATGGCCAGATCTCACAACACAGAAAGTCAACCGCAGTGCGAGAAAAAATCTAGTTTTTTTTCACAGCCTAAAAGAAGCTGGACCGACGAGGGAATGATTACAGTGTGATTTTGTCTCACACTCGTGTTAGATGTAATACAATATTGATGCAAAATGGGCCGGGAGCTTTGAGGGAGCTCTAACGCTACTCGAATTACCCCTTTCAGCAAATATGACGTCTATAGACGTCAGATTCATCTAAGGACGATCCTCGCACTGAAAGAGTATTCTATTTTATAATGGCCGTAGACCCATAACATTGATATTCAAATGAATCAGAAAGAGTTAACTAAAACATTTATGATGATTTCAAATTGAAGAAAAACCCATTGTTCTCCATGGTTTATACTTAAATATTTCAGCATTGTAAGAGTTAATATTAATTATTATTAATGTATTTGTGTGCATATAGTGTCATGAGATTGATACACACACCTAAGGCAGTGACTGTGACACATTTATTTCATCTCATTTTTATTTATCTTGAAATCCACTCAGATTTTGTCACTATGCGATGATTTGATCTCAAACCTCTAACCACCCTTTTTGTAAGCTGAATGCCAAAGCATTTTAGATTACAAAATGACTTTAGTGAAGAAAGGGTGAAACCAATCTGTTTAAAACTATGTGTGCGGTGTATAAACGAAAGAAAAGTAGACCAAGGTACTGCAAGGTAGAAAACCAGATTATAGAGAAATAAACACACCGCAACTCGTGTAATCAGGTAATAGCAAATTGGAAGTCCGAAGTCTGGCCATTAAGCTATTGAGTAATATCAAGACCCCCTGGGGAAGTGGACGGAGCGTCAAGTGGGTGATCAGACGTGACGCTGACGCCATCTTAAATAGGCCAATCACAGCCCTGATTGCTCCCGGGTGATCACGTGGCCCATAACGGCGGGACAACTGGACGTGATAAGACAATCAGATTGGCTGGGAACATTGTGACCGAAAAGCTTTTTCTGCGAGCGCTGGTCCAGCATGCAAAAAACGCTCTGCCAAGCGGTAAACATGTTTTTTAAAAGGCGTAAAACTATAGACAACTCTACGTATTTTTCTGGTTTTAGTTGTACCACAGTTGCCTCTATCTATGTAATCAGCGTGGTGCTTTTTGTGTACCGATGTTGGTTCAATGTTGACCCGCCGTCTACGACGTCGTTCTAACATTAAACCAGCATTGGGTAAGTTTACGTCTCGTGTTCGCTGGGGTGTGTCGCTGTTCGTACATAGAATACTGTACTTATTAAAACTAATACTTGTTCTGCCAGTGCATGCAGTGTCCTACGCCCACTCAGTGTACCCAGCCCATGCACTCCAGTCTACCGAGCCCACCCAGTGTCCCCACACTCTGCTAAGCTTAGCACTGGTCAAATCACAATGACGTAGGTTTAGGTCACAATTATGTCACTTTATGTCACAGTGATGTCAGTTTATGTCACAGCGATGTCAGTGTATGTTACGGTGATGTCAGTTTATGTCACAGTGATGTCAGTGTATGTAACAGCGATGTCAGTGTATGTCACGGTGATGTGAGTGTATGTCACGGTGATGTCAGTGTATGTCACAGTGATGTCAGTGTATGGCACGGTGATGTCAGTGTATGTCACAGTGATGTCAGTGTATGGCACAGTGATGTCAGTTTATGTCACAGCGATGTCAGTGTATGTCACAGTGATGTCAGTGTATGGCACGGTGATGTCAGTGTATGTCACAGTGATGTCAGTGTATGGCACAGTGATGTCAGTTTATGTCACAGCGATGTCAGTGTATGTCACAGTGATGTCAGTGTTTTGCACAGTGATGTCAATTTATGTCACTGTGATGCCAGTGTATGTCACAGTGATGTCAGTTTATGTCACAGTGATATCAGCATATGTCACAGTGATGTCAGTTTATGTCACAGTGACGTCAGTGTATGTCACACTGATGTCAGTGTATGTCACAGTGACGTCAGTGTATTTCTTGGTGACGTCAGTTTATGTCACAGTGATGTCAGTGTATGTCACACTGATGGCAGTGTATGTCACAGTAATGTCAGTTTATGTCACAGTGATGTCAGTGTATGTCACAGTGATGTCAATGTATGTCAGTGACGTCAGTTTATGTCACAGTGGTGTCAGTGTATGTCACAGTGATGTCAGAGTATGCTACAGTGATGTCAGTTTATGTCACAGCGATGGCAGTTTCTGTCACAGTGATGTCAGTTTATGTCACAGCGATGTCAGTTCATGTCACAGTGATGTCAGTTTATGTGACAGTGATGTCAGTGTATGTCACAGTGATGTCAGTGTATGTCACAGTGATGTCAGTTTATGTCACAGTGATGTCAATTTATGTCACAGTGATGTCAGTGATGTCACAGTGGCTACAGAACATTATAATATATCTTACCTAGACATCTAACTTTATAAAAATAGCAGTATTTAAATCATTTTGAGACTAAATATCGTTGCAACAAATTCTAGCTTCAACATCCTCAAATAGATGATAAAAATTACCAGAAAATTCAGCATTCAAAGGTGTTGGTTAGTTTGAAGACGCATACTATATTTCTTTTCATACTATATTTCTTTTCGAATTATCAATTATACAGTACTTACGTCTGGCGTTAAACATGCTGATTATGGTTCTAAACAGCCTAGTTTCTTACCTGAAACAGTCACAAAAACAGAAAAACATAAATATAGTGTCCTTAATAATAATAAAATGCAGCATACACGGGTAATTAATATAACATTTTTATGACAGTCTCGGGCTTTGGAAAATATATTCGTATTTTGTTGATGATTTCAACATGTTCAACCGAATTCAAAGCACGAGTTATTAATTGAAAATGTGTTATTAATATTATAAACCAGCAATGAGTACCCGATTACATCAATCTGATTTGACACCTTTTCATTTGAATTATGGTATAACCTCCCTGATTCACTCAGATGTTTGTTTCTCTCAGACACTCCATGAAAAATCTATAGGGCCTACTGTTAGTCTGTTAGTCGTGCAGAACATTGAAATATTGACAGACGTCCCAGTTGAATATTTCTGATTGTAAAGGCACATAGATATAGAATGTTAACATTATTTTTTTCTGGCCACTACATTATCTGGCCAACACCATGGAAAATTTGATCAGTGAACCAGTTCCAGTTACCGAGAGGACACTTTGAAAATGGAGCAACACTGAAAGTCATAATTTCGCGTCAAAGTTCATACTTGCCTTCCTTACTAAAATGGCCATATTTCTGACACTATTTGTACTAAAACACTATTTCTGTCATTTAGATAACTGTACAACATCTGACGGTGAAACATTGACACCGGCTTGATGAGTCACTGATGTTGAGTGAAGGTGGAGATATAATGAACATTTTCATGGGGTGAACTCAGCATGATCAGGTAAAGGAGGGCCGTGTCATCTCATTCATATCACCATCCTTATCTTTATTTATTTATTTGCATGCAAAAGACTACAGTAAGTATATACAAGAAAATACACATAACATAATATAAAATGAATGAAAACAGCACAAACGTATTAAAATAATTGAGTGTACATTAGCTTGCATGCTAGGAAGTGGGATAGGCAGTATATATGCCCAGTAATTCCTGTAATACACTCTTTGCAATACAAACACGCCACACAGTGACCAAAAGCTGAACTAATTAGTTGGGAGTCCTGCTACACCCTTTTCAATGACAACATGCTACACAGTGACCAAAACTGAACTATTTAGTTCAGGCATATGTTTATGCGCGAACTCGTGCAAAGAGTGTATTCCTGTCAGTTTTGATATTATGAACATCGGCATGCAATGACCCAATTTATAATTCAAATGCCAGAATTTAGATTCAATGTCTTTGTGTATGCAAAGTGTACACAATTCTATTTGAAATATGCTGTGTTATCATATCATGGTTATGCATACTCTAGTAACTATATACATTCTATAGGCTTCTACGCTTTCCAGAGTCTTTTTTGCTACTATTTAAATTAGGCCTAGCAGTTATTTTATCTCTGGTTTTGGTTTTGGTACATATAATATGTATGACATCATGTATAGACTTATAATTGACATATTTCTTAGGATTAGTTTAGTTACTACTTGTACACAAGTATATTTACACAGTGTTACATAAGTATCTACTTTGTCATATTACATGTTCGTAGTAAGCTAAATAAATCTGAGGAAGAAATATTCCAATTTTGTAGAGTAGCCTACAATTCATGGTAATAAACATTATTAGCACTTAATAAGCGTCCTTAGGAAGTTCTATTGGCCCAGTTTAGCCTATATAAGCAAATTCCTTAACCTGATGCTCAAACCACCCCCTGAGCTGGGTTAACTTTTAGCAACATAACATACTGATTTATCTTCGTGTTAAGCCTAAACCACCTTCTGGCATACGGATTAGCGTTAAACTCGAGGTTACACAGTGTTTTAGCTAAACTCTCACTAACCTAGGTTCGGGCATATGGCCTTTAGTGAGTGAGAGAACGAGGACTGCAGTATGGACATTCCAGAGTCAGTGAGAGATGTTCTATGACACCTGTGAGTAGCGGATGTTTGTTGACCTGCACAGGTTGCCTGGCGATTGCCTCAGTAATAGATTGCTTTTTACATTGCAGCACGCCCTCCTGCTCAGACGTTTACACACCAGTCTTTACGCAGAAAACACGATATGTTGATCCGACGGTTGAATGGTCTCACCATATATCGCAGGGATATTTTTTACATCACAGTGCTTTTTCAACGCAGGGGCGGGTGTAGATTTTCACTGACTGGGGGTTTAAAACTTGACAAAGGAATATTTCACTGTATCAAAGCAGTTGGGGGCGCCCTCGGGAAAATGTTTGATTTTCAAAGACTTTCTCTTGCAATCTAAGGCATATTGCACAATGTTTGTCCCTCAGTATATCAAAAGTTCATAAGGAAACTCTTAAATCAGATGATATTTTTTTCCGGGAGGGGTGGGGGTAGAAACCCCCCAAACCACCCCCTTGGATCCGCTCCTGCAACGTATATACTGTAGATCTGGTAATTTTCGCGTGTTAAAATTTTCGCGAATTTGCAATTTTTGGACTTTTTACGAGATCAAAATTTCGCGAATTATCGATTTCGAAGATAGGTAGCGCTCATAATAATAATTTTCGCGTGATTCTTAAATTCACGAATTTGTCCTCCTCAGAAAATTCGCGAAAATAAAACGCGAATATTTCCATATCTACATATATAGTCGACTTCTCAACATATATATTCTGTTATAGTGAAATGACAAGCTTCAACCTTTAAAGCGCTAAATTAATTCTTTTAACTTTCACCCACTTGGAGTTGTGTCTCGCTACCGCGATCCACAACCTCCAAGTGGGTGAAAATTAGTCATATTATTTTGTTTAATTTGGGACAAAACATATGCAAATCTTGATGTGCAAACATTCATTTCATTCCCAATAACAGTGAATTGATCGGCCAATAAAACAAATTAAAAACAACTATAGTCGTGCTGAGCGGTGTAAGGCTTAATACATGTACTAATACAAAAAACTATATTTCAGAAATAGCCATGATAATTAGATACCATCTTAGCTGATATTATCAAAACAGAAAGCAGGTAAGGGGAAGACGTGATAATTGCTCATGTGTGTATAAAAGGCTCCTCACGTATTTTACAGTAGTCCACACATATAAGCTTTCAGAAAGCTCTCAATGTACGCTCTTAACACAAAAGGTTCTTGAGGGTTATTTCCCATATAGTGATATAGAGAAAAATTCCACATACATACATAAATGGAACCTTTTGTGTTAGGAGTGTAGACCATTGTAAAATACTAGACCAGAAATTGTGTACGTAGTTCTACGTTACCGACTATACGGATCCGGCAAATAAATGGCATTACATAAAAGTCCATAACGTCCAATACTCCACTGCTTGTTTTACACGGACCCGGGCATCAGGATATTACGTGTCACAATACATCATAAACAGTGGAGTTTAGTCACCGCAAACCATCGACCCTTTGTCCAACCTTGTCGTATATATGCATCTAGCAGGATATTCCAATAAATTATTTTGAGGGACTGGTGCAGAATAAGCGAGGGTGAGCTTTCATTGGTTCGCCCACTTTGATGGTGCGATACTGTATAGACTGGTTGTGTGTTAATTTGTTGGTGGATTTGGTTAAAGCAAGGAATGCATGCATCACCAGTTAAAAGAGAAAAAAGAATGGGATTTAATTTTATACATCGATGTCTAAAATAATAAATACAGGAATACGTGTAACATAAAATCTCCTTATTATTTCTCTTTAAACTGATGCGCAACATAAAATATAAAAAACTCACACAATTCTAGTCTATGGACATTTTGAAAACTTAAGACCATATTGTTATCATGGTTATCGAGGAGCCAAAATGAATTAGTTGATTTTGGCCTGATAATGTCGCTCTAACATGTCCCATCTCTTCTAGTACATTCGTGTAGTGAATAATCAGCTTGTATCGTCCAAAAACACGACCCCTGATCTCAAAACAAAACTGTTTAGTGAAATGTTTATCCTGAAATGTTTAGCTTTCAATTTTAGTTTAACCCTAGGCCTTACAGTGCGGGGGTGGACTTAAGACGACGTCAGAATCGAACGTCTAAATTCCATCCCCCCATTGAAAGAGTAAACTATTTATAACGGCCCTGGACCCATACCATAGGTATTGAAATGAAGCGAGAAGAGCTAACCAAGACATTTATGACGATATCAAAGTGAAAAAACCCTTTGGTCTCTTGGTTTGTATAAAATATTTAAGCGCTTTAAGGGTCAAGCTATACTTACGAATCACTGCTGACCACCATACAGCTGGTGGTGATGTAAGGATAAGCCAACGTCCTTACAAGACACGACATTCTGATTTAAGCTAACAAACAAAACATCTGTGTCAAGGAGATCGATATCAGTGATAGTGTTTTTTATAGCATTAATGGGTGTTGGCACTGTTGTAGATTATGGTGGGATGCACAGAAATGAGACGGCCGGTCAATGGTGGATTAATGTTGGGCCAGCGTCGTAGATGGTGGACCAACAATAACCCTTACAACGCAGAAATAATTGTGTAAAAATCATGGGAACCATTTCAATGTATCTTTTTTTTAATTTGAAATCATCATAAATGACTTAGTTGGCGCCTTCCGCTTCATTTAAATACCTATGCTGTGGCTATTATAAACAGTTTTATTATTTCAGTGCGGGACGATTATATACGTCAGAATCTGACGTATAAAGACGGTTCACGCGCTGAAACGGTTAACCTAGCATTGGCTCATCTGGCAGCATTAAAATAAATAACTAGATGTGTGGTCTAACCTTTTTTCTTGGCTCGCTTCACTCAGTATACTATTAAACATGTAGGTTTTTTGAAGCAAACTTATCCGTTATCATGGTTACTTTGACCGTCTGGCTTTACAATGTTTACTTAGCATGATAATCTGATAATATAGACTATTCCGAAGAACTGGCCTGCGCCATGATTCACTGCGGGACTGTAGGCCTACCATGTGTACTGGGAGAATACAAAGGGTGTGATTCCACTCTCCCCCATTCCTGATTGCGCAGATTTTTTTAATTGATCTCAGGAAAGTCTCCAGAAAATCCATATTTTACCAGATTCATACGATGTAAATACAAAAGGGGACCTGTTGCAGCAAACGTGGTGACTATAAACACTAATAAATGCAAAAATGTATATTATATCCAGAAACATGACACACATTACAAATGAATTAGATGGAGATGAACGCTTTCTCTGCTTTAGGTCTGTTATAAAGTACACATGACTGACAGCAAGCATAGAACTAGCCAGCAAACACAAAATATTTGTATGACATTTGCACAACGTCGCCCCAACGTCTTCGACGTTGGTCCAACATTGTACAAATGTTATACAAATCTTTTGCGTTTACTGGGTAGTCAGTACTGATGCATGTCAGGCAGCATACGCTCATTGGCTACTGATATCTGTAGCGACAAAATGTGTCTCGATATCGATTAAATAGCAAATGAGGCAGCATGCATTGAAAATTCCTCTTTTTCCCGATGTCTTGTTCATCCAGATGGGTCCAGGTCGTTATTCCGACGGGTCGTTATTCCGACAGGTCGATATTCCGACAAACAGGTCGATATTCCGACAGTTCTATATTCCGACAGGTCGATAGTCCGACATGTCGTTATTCCGACAGGTCGTTATTCCGACATAAAAATAATAGCGACAGAGAGGATTAACAGTTACTGTCGTGATGAATAGCCGCGATGAAGATGAGAGGGCCCATGATACAGGACTATCTATCTTGAAAATAATGTTGTTGAACTCTTTAATGTTTAAGTGCTGCATCCCTCTTTGCTATTTAGACCCTATTATTCATTTGAAACTGGCATTAGGGGCGCGAATGTCAACTTCAAATGAATGGAAATACCCCCACGTTTAAAAACTGGACTTGCTATAGGCCCAATAATTTAAAGTCTGGGCTTTATTTGAGATCTGAACGCATTTGTCCGCACCGAAAGGGTTAACTTAACTAGGGCTACTATTTACACTATATATCCCTCCCTGTAACAGTGAGAGTACAGTATTGATGATCCATGTAACAAAATCTTGATAAAATGTAATAAAGTTTTGATAAAATGAAATGAATACTTGATGATAGAAGAGAATAGAAATAATTAATAATTTAATTTGCTCTGGGATTAACCCGTGGAGTAGTACCCATGTAGACAGCCATGTAGATAACACGGGCTAAAACGCGGCACAGGAGAAAAATACAACCAGACTTTTAGGGATAAATTGTTTTACTCACAGCTAGCCTGGAAACAAAATATAGTTGATTGAAATAAAAAACAATCTGAACAAGATCTCCAGCCCCTGCTATTTTGATGGCCCCCTAACAAAATCTTTGCAATAGTAACCTGGTAACGCTAAATTGATGATAGTTTTTATTTAGGGAATTATTTGATCCCTTGTTTTGTTATCAATTGCACTTTTAACTTAATTTTCAGTGTGATTATAATCAGATAATGTACATAAATTGTATTCTGGATATCAAACGTAGTAAGGGTGTTTACCACCTGTAGTTGATATCCTAATGTACACAATTTTATTTGCAATTGCATATTTATACAATTATGATATATTATTTATGTACATTTAGTTATAATAAAAAATAAATACATTTAATTATACAAGATTCCCACAACTTTCCCTGTTTTTTTTCCTGACTGTTCAAAAATTCCAGATCGGAAAATCATACATTAAACTAGTAAATTGAACAAAATCTTATTGAGCGACCTCTAATTTTCACAAATAATAGGTGCGTTTATTTGTGTTATTTTATGTTACTTAAGAAATGTTTTTGATTTATGCCCCGCGCAGAATATTTTTTGTTTCGTGTGGAGAAAACGTGGCTGGTTAACTATTTGATAATTATAGTAATATAAGCCCCTATCCCGTGTTAGTTTCGTTGAATTGAAGTCTGAGTCAGAGTGTAGATATAATATATAAAGAGGTCAATCCTCATTAACTCAAGGACCTGTCGGAATAACGACCTGTCGGAATATCGACCTGTCGGAATAACGACCTGTCGGAATAACGACCTGTCGGAATTTCGACCTGTCGGAATATAGACCTGTCGGAATATAGACCTGTCGAAATAACGAACTGACCCCATCCAGATTACAGCTAGATTAGCGTTGTTTTATTAGGGCGTGGTACACATGACTGGGTATGAAGACAGGACTCGAAATTATTGTCTACTAAATATTGTTGGGGAGCTTCAAAAATATCAGGGCTTGCAAGCTGGGCTTGGTTGGCCGATGGTCTTATCAAAATATTAGTATAGAAATTGTTTTATTGTAACATTTTTAGTTTGAAATGAAGAAATTGGTGTTATTTTATTATTAATGAATCCATATGAGGCCATAATTGATAATATTAAATTTGAATTTAGTGAGTTTCATGTCATTCAGAATACTTACACGTCATGGCTTTTTAATTTGAGACTAGGTTGGTTTATTGTTGGACCACCGTCGCAGACGGTGGCCCAACACTGAAACAGCATTGAATCACTGTATCGTGTTAGTTACTGAAGTACATAACATTATGTTTGTTGCACCATTCTATTTACTAGATCTTCATATCCATTGTAGTGTGTGCTCTGGTATTTTGACCTTATATGACCCGGGTATGCCTATCAGACATTCTGGAAACATGTGATATGTTGATACTTGAATTCGTGAGAAATACAAACAGATAAAGATATGACAGGTGACAGAAACAACAGATGTGATAGTACTCGAATGGATATAGCAAGCAAGCACAAAGTATTTATATACCATTTGTACAATGTTGAACAAACGTCGAAGACGTTGGGTCAACGTTGTACAAATGTTATAGAAATGTTTCCTGGCTTTATCCTGAACGTACAGCACGGTGAGTGGGTGACTACTGTCCACAGTGAACGTACAGTCAGCATGGTGATTTATTTACATGTAAGCAATAATATCAAGAATTGCAGCGATCGGTTGAGATATTTTGAGATCTGTTACAATAAAGTACAATTGCTCTGGGGGTAGACACGATCATTCACCAATCAATTCCGATTTCCATACAAATCTGCACGGTTAGATAACATTATGTTACAAGTTGGCATTAGGATTAATCACGAGAGACACGGTTGTTTGGGATAAGAGTGAGAATGGTCACGATTTAGGATTATGTAAAATTCATTAGGATTGTCAGCAATGTAAGGAGTGATAAAAGAATGCCAACTGTATTAATGAACGCACAGCTGCTACTGATGGTTCACAATGAGCTCGGCACCATAGCCTGTAACCTACTTCCACAAATAAACATTCCCTGAAAGTGCATTGTTGGGATACAACAAAGATAGAACGAGAATGAAGGCAAACCAGCTGATTTTCAGTGGCCTGCTCGTTGGCCTACTTCTCATCATGTGAATCAACTATACTGGACTCCGTCTCCAACCCTTTGGCTTTAATAACTATTATGTTCCTTTTTGTCTCATCTTTACAGTTTAATGTTCTGAGAACAGAACAGAAAGTAGACAGACGCTTACATTTTATACTCATTTGCAATGCTTTGATAACATATAAAGTAGATTGCATTGTATGTATGGGATCGTAATAGATCGTAGTGTACGCAATAAATTGTAACTCCTTAGCCAGTCATTGTAACTATAAGAAACCTTAATAGATCGGAGGCTATCGTCATAACATACCGAACATATTACCATGATCTTTGCGATGCCTTATGATGCCTTACAATTCATTAAAATTGATTTGGGATGGAGTTGACTTTGACTCACGCTAATCCTTTTCGTACGATAGAAAAACAAGTTTTGAAAAAATAAGTTTTGAAATTTTTCGAATTGTCTTCACCCTCTCCGATTATCCTAGGATCTATTAAAATACTGATGACGTCGGTCTATTGTTAAAACAGTAGATTCGGATCTACGAATCTACTGTTATTTTGACATTGGCCGGGTCGCGCACAATAGAAATATTTCAGCATGACCCTGAATGGCTAATGTGTCATAGTTAACCATGCTGATTATAAAAATGATATTTTCCGTATCAAATCTTGAAACACGCGCGCCTCGTATATTCGGATCTACGAATCTATCGAATTTCGTTCTTTCTCCTTGACATAATATCTGTTAAAATTGATTAAGATCATTCCCGATCATCCACCATCTACAGTCTACCCGATGTGGGATAACAAGGTATCGTAATTTGATTGTAGTCCCGTGGGACATGTGGGACATAGGCTTCACTATGGTGACACCCTTCACTATACAATATACTACTATACTATATATATCAAGTAAAGGCTGAACTCCGATCATCAGATACAGGTCTTGCTGCTGGAAGACGAGTCAGGCTCTATTATTATCATATGTAGTCATGATAGTTCACCGATAACAGAACAATAGCGTATTGACTTACAAAAACAGAAACGCAATATTTGCAAAAACTTGCATTAGACCATGTAGATAGTATAGTGTGATATAGACGCGGATGTAAGTTGCATGACGGAACTCGCCACGCCTTAAATCCATTAAGATTACTTCCTTTTTTCAACAGAAAAAAAATCAGCGTGTCATTACTAAACGAGCCGACAATGACAGTAATCATTGTGAGCCAAAGAGGCAGCAGCCATGCAAACACGAGGCGTTAAACCAGTATTGTAATAATGTTGGACCACCGTCGTAGACGGTGGACCAGCATTAATACAACACTGGGTCAATGTCAATAAGAAGCTTGGGTGAACATATTATGTATGTTGGGAATACTGGTAAAACATTTTATTATATAAAATATATATACTTTATCCAGCAGGGTACTGTAGGTCCTGCTCATTGTAATATGATAATATCCTGTTTGCATTGTTCAATACCCAGAGGCAATAATTCTATACTTTGAATATAAGTATATGCATTTAATAGGAAATAATTGGCATATTCTAGACCGACTTTTCAAAGTTTAAACATTCTAAGCTTGCTAAACAAGTTAAAGGCTGGAGATATCTTATTATGTGTCACTTAAAACTGTATTATAAATACTGCAGAAATAAAATTATGTAATCTGGTTATCCGTAAAGATTTAAGGACGAATTCGCCACAAAATGCAGATTATCATGATTATACAATAATTATAAGTAAATATTAAACAGTTGTGATTCTTCAATTAAACAGATACTATCCGGTCATATCTGTTATGATCTTATCCAATACTCAAGTACATTGTATATCTCTAAATACTAATTGTAGGCCCTATATAATTTTCTTATATAATAGGCTTATTCAAGATTTTGAGAGACTTAGCCTTTTTGAAAAAAAAATAGGGGGCCTAGTCTTTATTTTCATGCCCAGCAAACACGAAACATTCATTCAATATCGCTACAATGTTGGGCCACCGTCTGCGACGCTGGCCCAACATTGTACCGACATTGGGTAAACGTCTCGTGTTTGCTGGGTGTGTACAATTAGAAATACAAGTATCAGTGCTAATTTTTTCAAACTAGACTTCCATTTGCGCTAAATAAAAGTGCATGTTGTTTCCACTTTCGTTTGGAACCTATATCATCATGATCATATATATCAATCCATGAATTCTAAAATGTTACGCTCCCAATGATATTGTTTTTTTCAGATACTGCCGTCTAAAGTCGATCCTCGCACTGAAAGGGTTGAAACGTATAGAAACAATAGTCGTAGGCCTATATTCATGATATTGTATGGGACCACCAAGGCGTGGAAGGTGATGGCATTGTTTTTTTATAATTCCCCATCCTAGAGATACTAAAGCTGCGTTATGATGGTGATTATGATTGGATTAGGCGACTGTCCCTGTGGCTGTGGTGGACTTGTAAGGCTTATGTTTGTCCATGTATTGTTCCGAGCAACATCTCACTAGATTTGACACGGGGTTTCTGTTTTTCTCTACATAGCCATGCAGCCTACCCCACAACAGGCATACGAGTGAGGCTGGTCCGGTCTGACGTATTTTCTGCAGAGACGGTATCGCTGGTACCATATACAGAGTGCCGAGAACACTGTGCATTTCGAGAAAATCTGATGTAATTTTTTGAACTGACTGATATCCACACCACTCTGGATATGTATCTGGAGCCTCGAGACTGAGAGGGCGGCCCGGATGGCGCATTCGTATCAACTGGGGCTTATAATCAGGAGGTACGAAGTTCGAATCCCGATCGGGCCGAATATTTGTCATCGTGCACTGTTGTGCATATAAAGGTGCTCCAAACTGTTCAGGCAGGGAGTGTATAGTGCTGCCTATGGTATTGTGCACTATAAAGAACCCTTGAAGTCATTTGAAATAAGAGTAGGGCATAGTCCCCGCTTCGAGCTTACTTCTGTCGGATATTGCCTCAATCCGCAGAAAGCGACGTAAAGCAATATTCACTCACATTCACTCCAGAGTGGAGGCAATTAGTCAGATCATAGCGATTAACATGATTAATAAAACCATAATTGTTTATATCACATGAGTCATGACTCTATTGGCTGCATGACCGATAATGTATTTCGGGACTACATGAATGAAGGGACAATTATGTATTCAGCAAAGCCAGACAATAATACCTTTTGCATGTTTTCAGTAAGCAGTACTCATTTTACTTCACCAGTGTTTACAGTACTGTATTGGCTTTGCTGAGCAGTATTATTAGTAGCCTATCTCAAGAATACTTGATTTATGCTAATATATGGCATATACAGTGATCCTCTTGACAAAAGGAAATGTGTGGGAAAGTGAATATGAGACCCGATAACCATGATACCACCTCCATGATAACACCTCAATGATAACACCCCCTCCGTGTAGAGCATGTTTTTAGTTAATATATGGTGATCAACCAGTGGTGCATTTTACAGGGCACGAAATGAGATAGCCCAACACACACAAGATATTGACCAATGTTGGTTTAAGGTTGGTCCACCGTCGCAGACGGTGGACCAACATTAAACCAACATTGATGAAAAGTTTCCTAGCATTATAAGCATGATAAGTAGCCACAGCCATCTATCAGGTGCCTCACAGCAGAGGCGAGCCGTTTGCCCAGCGCCACGCCAATGTTGGATCGGCATTTTCCGTGGGGACATTGATATGGTCATCGTCGTGGGATGACCACACACCTGTAAACCATGTAAACTGCGTGACGTGTCTGGTCAATAACTATCGGCAGTTTACGATATGCAATATGCGTGTATATAAAAATATTAACGAGTGGGCTGAGCCAAACAAATGCTGGCCAACCGGCTTCGTAAATATAGTCCTCGAAATGTTATGCAAATTCACAATTTTGACCTAAATTCTCAGCTAGCATGAGTGTCGCAAAAAAACAAAAAACTGACGGTTAAACTTTCGGAAATTATTCCAGATAGTTAATATTATTACCTATCTGGAATAGTCCCTGAAATTTTTCATCTCTTAAACATGTTAAATAATTCGAAGTAACATAGTAAACATGGTAAACATGTAACCATGGCGCGTTGTTAAATCACCACACTTCACCATTTATCCGTGAACCAATTTGCCCTTTAATCCATGTTGGTAACGCATGCGTATATTATTATGTGCACACAAAAACAACACCATCTAATTTTAAATTAGATTTCAATTTTCCAACGAGTAAAAAAATAACATTTTTAATCATGTTTATCCTATTTTTATTCGTTGGAAAATTGATGCCAATGTAAAATAGAAGTATGTGTCATTAATAAGCAAGCTATTTATTAACCCTTTAACCGCCAGTGTCGCATATATTTGGGGTTTCATTTTTTATTAGCACATTAAGTACCACATTTCAAATATGTTTAAGATAAAAATATGTGACATCAACCAGCAAGATTTGAAAAGAGTTGACCTCCATTTTGTCAAATCTGAGTAATTTTCACTCACTTGAAGTTGTGGATCGCGTCAGCGAGACACAACTTCAAGTGAGTGAAAATTCCAATTAAATAATTTAGCGGTTAAAGGGTTAACGGCACAGCCAGCGCTGAGCTGAATTGAAGTTTGATATCAAATAACCATTGTGCACACTGGGGGGGATATTCAATGTTGGTTTAATGTTAAACCACCGCCTGCGACGCTGGTCCAACATTGAACCAAAAATGCAACTGTCCATAAAGTTTTAGTTCTATAACGTATACATTATAGATGCTCCGGAAATCCTATCCCAGCAAACACAAAACATTTGTATAACAGAACGTCATTTATACAAGGTTGGACCACAACAGGCTTATGTGTTTGCTGGGATTCTATTGTCATCTATTATCAGATTATACAACATATTAAAATTATACTTCGTAGCAATTCAGAAAATATGAGACCAAAAGGAACATGGATGACGGGCTGTTTTTTTTTTTCTCGTGGGTGGTGTTTTCACAGTTCCATACTACATTGTACTACGGAATATATTTCAAAACATCAATAATTAAAAATAATCCTAGAGGGGAAGGGGTGGCCTATTTTTCTAAAAAAAAAGGCAGTCAAGCCACTGGGGGACAGAAGCGTGGATACGGACACATTTGCTAGGGTACATAGCAATGCTCGGACTGTACATCCTCTCTAGATTAACTAGAGAGGATGTACAGTCCGAGCATTGCTATGTACCCTAGCAATCTGTCCCCCAGTGAGTCAAGCATCAGTTCTGTCTGCGCCCGTTGCCCTGGACAATGTAACTGTGCTGTTATTATCATGAGTATTGTTTGAACCGAGCTGAGCTTTAATGTTTTCAGTGCGTCAGAATGTTTATACGTCACACCTTGACGTTTACACTCAACAGACGTCAGATTATGACGTATAAAGGCGGTGGCCGCGCTAAAAGAGTTCACCTCCGAATGGTTGAGCTAGCAAAGTTAAATTGATCAAGTACTTATTGATGATATCAGCATGATCAGTCCAGATGTTAGTTAGCTCTTTCCGATTCATTTGAATACCTATGTTATGGGTCTACGACCATTCTAAATATTTTAATTCTTACATTGCGGGAATCGACTTTAGTCGTCGAATCTGACGTCTGTAGACGTCATATTCTGACGACAAACGTCAGATTCTGACGACTAAAGTCGATCCCCGCGCTGTAAGGGTTAAACGACATTTTTTCAGGCATAATTTACTAGTGATGCGGCGACTACCATGGGAATTTCAGTGACAAAATTGTTATGTAGTGTTTAACAGTTGTCTCTATCACCACGATAACATGCTGCAGGTAGTAAATGTAGTTCTTCACATGTGTAAACCTATCAACTTCATCTTAGAAGTACATTGCATGTCAAAGTGAACATGTCAAATAGTCTAACTTATTTTCGTGAAAAGCATAATAATATAACTAGAAAAGAGTGCCAGTAAAATTTTATGAAAATTGGTTTAGAATTACCCAATAAATCAGTGAAAATCAGCACGGCTAATCATGTTACTCTGAATCCGGGTATTTGTGCACACTGAAAAGCTTTGCTAAACACGCTTCCCAGCAAACACAAAACATTTGTACAATGTTGGACCAACGTCGAAGACGTTGGGCCGACGTTGTACAAACGTTTTGTGTTTGCTGGGTCAGGCGTAAACTCTGTTTGTTGTATGAGCCATACTGTTTCTCTCTGAACATGCTGAATGCGGTCCACTGTTATGTATGTTATGTAAATATCCTGGGGCGTTAATGTGTTTAACGTCAGAGGTCACATCACAGTATTTATGAAATGTTGTTTTTGGTTGCAGTTGGTCGCAGCAGTATACAATTATTCAGTATAAAACATGTTAAACATGTTAAAAAGCTAGCGACCCAAAGTACAATAATATATATACTGTCTCTACAGGCCTATTATATATCATGTACCTACCTGGATGATGTATATCAGTTACACCATGTACAAAGGTAATTGTAGAAATTCACGTATAGTTACGGATTAGTTGCTTGCCTCTTTGCTTTTTAGATGCATATGCAGCTAAGCCTTTCAGTTTAATTTGATCTTAAAGCACACATAAATTCAATCTATGTTTTATTAAAAAATAAATGTTCTCTTCTATATTTACGGTCTACAGTAAAGTATCTGTGACCACACATAACGTGTTATACAACGAACTACAAACAAATGCATTTATTCGTTGAAAAATTAATGCTAATGCTAAACCTAACGGAGAATAACCCGGCGGGGACCGTCTTTATACGTCAGAATCTGACGTCTGTAGACAGCAGATTATTAGTGTAATATGTAGATGACCTTTGCCAAGGTTATGTGTGATTAAAATACATTAAAATTTATTTCGTTCTTCAAGATGCTCAAAAACAAACTTCGTTCTTTTGACCCAGCATGTTGGCCCCATATTGGCGTAATGCTGGTCCACCGTCAGCGGCGCTGGTCCAGCAATAAACCAATATGGGTTAAATATCCCAGCGAGATGATCAGCCGCTGTGAGCCAGTTTGTTGTAGATTACATACTGATGTGATACTTATTCCCAGCAAACACAAAACAATTACATTTATGTAACATTTGTACAACCTCGGCCCAACTTCTTCGGCGTTAAACCAACATTGTACAAACGTTATACAAATGTTTTGTGTTCGCTGGAATTGGCAGTATACCGCAGATATGACTTTGAGCACCCCACACTGCTTCTGCCAAAACTGATTACACAAGATATTTTTATCAACACTGACCAACTGTTATATGTAGACTACTTACCATGCTGTACTGGGTCCCTATTACCATGCCAATGAACCAAGGTGATATAATCGTCACTGCACCCGCTAACCCTTTAAGCGCTGAATATTTTGTATATAAACCATGGAAACCAAAGGGTTTTATTCAATTCGAAATTATCATAAATGTCTTAGTTAGCTCTTTCTGATTCCTTTGAATACCTATGTTATGGGTCTACGGCCGTACTAAATATTTTCACTTTTACAGCTCGGGGATCGACTTTAGTCGTCAGAATCTGACGTCTGTAGACGTCAGATTCTGACGACTAAAGTCGATCCCCGCGCTGTAAGGGTTAAACGCCAAGAACGAATATAGTGGTTTTTAATTTGTCTTTATAAAAGCTAATCAAAGCACTGTTATTGGGAACGAAATATATGTTTAAACATCAAGATTTGTAAATGTTAGGTTTCAAATGAATTAATGTGAGTAATTATCACCCACTTGAAGTTGTGTCTCACTACCGCGACCCACAACTTCAAGTGGGTGAAAATTACTCACATTAATTCATTTGAAACCTAAAGTTATAATAATTGATAACTTAGCGGGTAAAGGTTATAGTTAGCCCATTTGTCATAATCTGATAATAGTATCCTGTAAGTTGTTATAGCACACTAGTAAAGAGGCGGATACGCTCGATATATCGGGTAATATCGCCATATTGGTGTTGAAAAGGCGTATCTCACACAAAATGGGGATACACGATTTGAACTTCAAGACCACAATAGAGTATTAAACATAGTATTAAACTTATGTATCCACATCTTCATGGAATATTACGATAGCACCATGATCATGTTAACATGGTTACGTGATTATCGCAATATTTTTTTTCTTTTGTTGTTGACGTCGATAAACATGACAAAATCGTTTTAATAACAATGTCATAATGTGTATAGGCATAGGCCTGGGTAGGTAGATTCAATAAATTATAAAATTGTCCAATAAAATTATGCTGAGCCTTTTTTCGTAAATGCCGACATGCTAAAAAAAATATTTGACCACATTCCACAGTTTTCACTGAGCAAGAAAAATGCTGTGCTATATCAAAATCTGAGCTAAATTATAAAAACGTCCAAAAACTAGCACCTCAATGTGGCAAACGGTTATGGGGGTAACAGAATCCAAAACACGAAGATTCCACGAGGGGGTCAAGAAAGAACATAACATTACTTTTGATGAATTCTCATCCTTATAGCTATGAAACTTCCATTTTTAAGTCCGGTGCGCCCCATGAGGAAGTGCAGGGCAGGCAAACAAAACTTCTCCCGAGTTTTATCCTGGGTAAACTAGTGCAGCCTTCCCAAGGTATCTCATTTTTTTAAGATTCCCACATTGTTCTGCCAAAATGGTCTTAATGATGTCCTCCAGAACTTCCTCATAGGGCAGTGGACATAGTCTATTTTCATTTTTTTGCATTTTTGTACAAAAATTTAAAAAATGGCACCTACGTAAAAAAAATTATCAGAAGGGGCCAAAGCATTCCCGTTCCACTTACCTATTCAAGCATTTGTTGCAGCTATTATGAAATTAAAGGCAAGAGCTGGCATCACATTTTCGTAATTGCGAGAAATCTAATGATGGGAACCGCCGAGACAGGTGATAAAAGTGCCATTCAAAACAAATAACTATTTTAACATGTTTAATTATACAATAATGGCTTCATTTCTACCAGTAATAGTGAGCAAAAAGAACAAACAAACAAAGAAAAATATGTATTTTATTGCACTGTATCACAAATTCACATAAATCCTGAAAAAAAACACGCAAAAAACACCAAGATGACGTCTTCATGGTCTTCGAACGTACCTGGCCTGGGCCCTAATTTTATTTTTCAAATATAGGCCTACCCGGATTCATTTTAGCCGTACGCCGTGGCGAAAGATTGTCGCTGATTGCTATTAAGTCAATTCTCAACAAATTTCAATGGCTTAACCCTTTAACCGCCGGTGCCGCATATATTAGAGTTTTCATTTTTTTATCAGCACATCAAGTACCACATTTAAAATATGTTAAAGATAAAATGTGACATCAATCAGCAATATTTAAAAACAGTTAGCCTCCATTTTGTCAAATCTGAATAGTTTTCACTCACTTGAAGTTGTGGATCGCGTCAGCGAGACACAACTTCAAGTGGGTGAAAATTCAGATTGAATAATTTGGGGGGTAAAGGGTTAAACAGGTTTCTTCGGAGAAGACGGCACGGCTAATGATGCCCAGCCAAATAATTGCACAGGACTCATTATTCAGTTATTCGGTTTAGCAGAATTTAATTAATTTGACATAGTTATGATTCATCTCTGAATTGGTGCACATGGAGATTGTATGAGTACACATAGGCCTACACGTGATGGCATGAAAGTGCAAATGTTAAATCAAATAAACAGACACAACTAGGCCCACGCAACGATTTTCAGTCGTAGAAACAGAAGACAACGTACCTTTATTCATGGCTGCTGATGGTGAGATGGAGTGGTGACCGGTCTTATATGGGATGTCTCTGGAATGATGTGCTAGGAGCAGGTGGTGGCAGTATATAGTCAGATTAGGGCCTATTTTACATCATCGTGCATACATAGGTAGAAGGCAAGTGTCATTTAGATGGCTGCGGTGGCTGGCCCAGTGTACACTCCACTGGTCGTCATTCCGCGCCCGTAGGAGGAGAGGAGGCACCCGAAAATAAACTCACAATATCGGGATCTCGCGCTTCTTGTGAGATCGCGGCCAGTATGGACGCCGTACTGAGCAGCATCCCGCTAAACGTCCACTATAATATAATCAATATCATCAAGCGACGTTTCATTTAGTCCTCCTAATTGGAGTTACATCGCATCCCATATGATGTATTGTGTTATTTTATCTCGGTGCAGCACTCAGCAGAGGGGGGGGGGGGTGTGGACCCTGACCAGATGTGTACGTGCCCACCGCATGCAGTCGCGTGCACTGATTGGTCCAGCGTCATCCGCGTACAACCACCAAATAGTAAAGGACACTCCGGTATACGGTTACCATGGATACCAGCGTCTGACAGTACGTGGAGTTTGAGATAGCGAGCCTGTGGCGATCATTACTTGCGTCAACGCCTCAGCGCTAAGCCATCAGGCAGGCGATTGTCGCAACAGTGCGCGCTCTCCAATTAACACGCAACTTCCCATCAGACACGAGACATTGAACCATTGTTGTTTTAATGTTGGCCCATCGTCGTAGACGATGGGCCAACATTAAAACGACGATGATTCAACGTGCCTTGTTGAATCTTGGGAGGGGCTTATGTAATTTTTGTTAATTGAAGAGAACGTAACAAGACTGCCTTGTTACGCGTTATTACCACAAATTACAATAAAATTCCCAATCGTTGACCCAATCATGTTTTAATGTCGGCCCAGCGTCGTTTTTTTTCTCATAATCTTATCTGAAATGACAACATCACCTTGCTATTAAATGTTAGTAGCGGCAGATACGAGCTTTTAAACCCAAGGTGACAATATAAGCCAACTTGGTATCGTCTCTTTATCTCGAGTTTTGTAATTAATTACCAAGATTACAAAATCAGGCTAAGAAGACTGATATTTAGGCCTATGCTCATTATTTTAGACCTTCATTGCATCGTATATTTTATAATAATTATAATGAAACCTTATTGCTAATTAATTTGAAGATCTGTGCCTTACAGCTATAATAATTATAGTATAATAATGATGTCATGAAGTTCGCCATAGCCCTACGGCGTTTATGCAATACTAACTTATGCATAATTGCATAAGGCATGTTAAGCATAAAAAGCGGAAGGGTTGCGGGTAATATTAGCTGAGCACTAAACTGTTTGGTAGGTCCATTAGTTTTCATTCATTCGAAGCTGGAATTGCTAACGCAATTTCCAGCTTCATAATTATGATAAAAAATATTCACAATTGTGGATATCGTAAATATTTATATCGTATATAGGGTAGACCGGGGTAAGATGACGCACGGGGGAAGATGACTCCCAGCTATAACCCCACCTGGTGAAGTCATCATAACTATTTAATAAGATTTTTCGACACAGGTTATTACGACACAATTTGTTTGGAAGAAAATTAAAAAAAATTAATCCTGTGTTTAATTTTGAAAGGTGCGTAAGAGGGTAATATTGAGGAAACAAATTTTCAGTATATATTATTATATTTTCCAAGTAATAATTCTTGACTTATTGCTAAAGCTGTCACAAATTCACAACAAAGGCCATACAGAATACAGTGATAATAATTGGGAGTATTGGTCCATGGCATAACAGCAATAATACTCTTTCGAAGTCCATGAGGCTTTCTGGGATGTAATTTTTATCGACAATTGTAATTAATAATGCGTCATCTTAGCCCACACAAAATGAGGAAGATGACTCACACTTGAATATTTTCTTTGTTTAAATCTATGTTGCAGAATAACTGATATAAAGGTATGTAAATTGTGTAATTAGTAGCATGAGTAAACTACTTAGAAAAAAACAAATGGTTTAACATCAAGTTAATAAAATTTTGATATTTTTAATTTTTTGTGATGCCGGATAATTTTAAACATTATTGCTGGGGGGGGGGGGGATGTGTCAAATATTTGCTTGCCCTTTGGATCTTGCACCAATAAATTAATAAGAATTATTACACCGCCCCATTTGCAATAATATGAGCATGATTACCCCCCCCCCCCAGCAGACACAATACGTTGAAGCAATGTTGGTTTACCGTAGTAGACGATGAACCAACGTTAAACCAACATTGATTTAAGGTCTTATGTCTGCTGGTGTTTACTTATTGCTGTGTTATATAATGGCTTTGCAATACAAAGGCCTGAATGAAAATAAGTCCAATTCAATGATTTTGTTTGTATTTTTTGCATTTCCAATATGTACTTACAATTAATCTATATTGACCTTGAATAGTCCATTTATGTTTAAAAGTGCATTCTGCTGCAATTTCAACAGATATGAGATCTAGGCATATCATTGCAATAAGAGAATGAAAACGCAAGTAGTATGGCAATATAAAATAATAACAATATTTTCAATACAAGAAACTTGCTGGAACATTCTAATATCATTGCAAATGCGTTTAATATAAAATTAGTTAATTCAAGGCCTAATTTATAGCAGCTGATCATCTTACCCCTGACATAACTTCATCTTACCCCAAATTGGTGGGGTAAGATGGCGCGGGATATTGATAATATTACATTGCTATAACTTGTTCCAAAAGGTGTTTACCCAAAAAATAATTTTGCTAAAAGATGTAGGACAGACAGAAGTTTTTCTAAGAAATATATGTTCTGCTAAATAGCTTGCACATTGTTAAAAAATATAAGAGTATTGCTTATATGCGCCGTTTTCCCCTGGTCTACCCTATCGTGAATATATATCCACCATATAAAACCTATTTTTATCGGGTTTGAAATTTGCTTGAAACCGTAAATAAACGGCCATATAAGAGGGATTCTATAATTTTAAGCACCAGCACTGTCCGCACCTTGTAATATTTATTATTAAATATTTTGATTTAATTTCATTACATTAATGCAATGAAGGACCTTTATTTTACAACATAGCAATATTAAAACTAAAAAATTGTAACATAAATGTGTTTTTTGAAAGAAATATTATGTAAATTTAGCCAATTTTAGCCAAAAAGCCTTGTCCCACATTCTTAATCTCACATTAACAGGTGATTTATACTTCCTGTATTATATATTAGATTTGTTTCTGATATGATGTTAGTGTAAAACACTATTTATCAGATTATATACGATTTTTTAAATAATTTTATTGTTTTACCACTTTTTATGCAATTTATGTCTGTCCCACGTTGCAGCGACTCTCCGTAACGCTTATAGTTTTCAAGTAATTTCTATACTTTTTTTGACCAAAATATCAATTGTCTGGTACAAAACAGTTGCGCGAGACCTTCATGCAGTGAATCGTGAAAAAAAAGTATAATAAATGTGTTTTTGTGTAGAAATAATGTAAGGTTTGTGCAAGTCTTTGGGTGAGTATTTTAATTCAACGTCTCTCCATAACGCGATTTTTTCCACAGATCTACTGCACTTGAACTTTTTAGCACCCTACAACCTCCAAGCCTAGTACAACCTCATTTGAAAAAAAACAAAAATAATCATATTATAGCATAATACATAGATGCTATGCACGATTTAGTGAAAAAAACGTCTCTCCATAACGCGTATTTTCTGTCTCTCCATAACAAAAATGAAAACGTTATGGAGAGAAAAAGCAGTCACAAATTACCCTTTTACTCATTTAAAAATAGCTCTAAGCCTTTATGAATTTGGTATTTTACCCAACAAGTGACACTTGTTGAAATAGTAACTTTTTTTGTCCTTTAAATTGTGTTAGCATCGATATATAGTATTTGTTTATTGTCACTCTATAACAGAAATAATTGTCGTTATGGAGGGACAATGTTCATTATTATTACTCTCCATAACGGCAATAATCGTAACGAAAGAAATTCTTATTTCATTATCTAAGGGTTATTGTCATAAAATGATTTTTTTCTAAATTAAGTGATCAACATTATAATAGCTATGTTCAACTACCTGTTAAATATGGTATACTTTTGTAGAAGGGATACTGAGAAATTTAAGTTTGAAGATTACTCCGTAACATAAATTGGTCTCTCCATAACGGTAAATTAGTCTGTCCATAACGGAAAGAAAAATTTAAATTGGTAAAAAGAAGCTTTTAAAATTGAAATTAAGCTCTGCTGACAACGCTATGTCAATAAACAAAGCTAAGTTAATATATGTTTAAAGTTTTGACAATATTCAGACAATCTTATAAATCAAGGAAAATATCATCACTGGTTGCTTAAATTATAGAATCCCTCATAGGACATGGGTTAAAATGTGCATATATTCCCTTTTAATGAGGGTGCGGAAAATGAGATGATCATGCGATCATGTAGTTGAAATGTTACTGATTCTAATAAAACCATCTCCTTCTGCAAGGCCCGCTACTCCCGACGTCGGGAGTAGCGGGCCTTGCAGAGGGAGATGAACAAACCTATTATCGACCTGATTAATCGAGGCCAGATATGACCTTCCAAAGAAATGTTCTACGTTTTTGATTGGCACAATCTGTGGCGAAAACCTTCAGTTTCAAGTTTTGTTTCAGCGACGTTGGGGCTAGATCTCCCAAGTAGTTAAATTAGTTGGATCGTCACAATTCGCTAACATGGGCACAAGTTGTAAGCCCACCCGCATGCGCAGCACCATTGACGTTCTAATGAGTGGGGTCCGCCATAAGTGAATATTATGAATGTTCGCTCGCATAAAATGCTTGTTCATTATTGACGATATTTGCGATAATTACTTGTTCTTACATTTTTGTTTGCTAATTTTAATAATTTTAGGTCAAATTGGAAGCTTTACACGACTGTAGAACATACCTAATATCTCAGTGGGTCAAAGTTCAAATCCTGTGTCTGGAGGTGAAAGTAAGCTGATTATCATCTCAAGAGGCTTTTTGGATCGATCATATGAGCTTTTATGTGCACAGAGCTGTGCACCAAGAAACGTGAATTCATGCGATTTTATATTTTGTGGATCTCTGCCCAGCAAACAAGAGACGATGAAACAATATTCAGGTTTAATGTTGGGCCGTCGGCGTCTCTTGTTTGCTGGGCGTAGGCCTACATGCTTACAGTATACACAATAGGCCTGCAAGGGTTCTTTTTCGTTCCATCATCCAAAAATAGATATGATCCAAGATTTTTTTAACATGAAATGGTGTTAAAAATCGTCTAAAATAAAAGGATCAGGTAGGCTACATGGTACTCTACCCTCCCCCCCCCCCCCGACCAATGGAAGAGTGGTTCCCCCTGTCATGTGACGAGAACAGCAAATCACCGCTGTCATTCAGTTGTTATTTAAATCAGAGGATAGAATAACATACTTGGGCCAAATCAACATACGTAATGTGATATCAATATCAGATTTACATGATTAAGATAATTAACTTTAAAATAAAAATAAGTCATAAATAATGTTATGTGGGACTACCGAATATATTTTGTTGTAGGAGAGAGACGGGCAAAGGTGGCCGGCGAGCAAAGGGGGCCATCAATGATATTTTAATTATGACGTGTTGTATGAAGTATTAACGATGTCATAGTTATGAATGGTGAATATTTGTATATATGGCAACAATCTTATGAATATAACCTTATATAGGCCTATCTGTATGAATTTCTTGAATAATTTATGTGATCTCTTCTGAAAATCCATTGTTTTGTGTGGTACATTATATTGCTTTTGTTTTCTAGTCATTAATTCAGTCAGGAGATTACTTTGGGGAGAGATAATAGATTTAGTTTCCCATCTCTACCCCTTGGGCAAAGGGGGCCAGCTGGGCATAGGGGACCAGGCCATTTCAATACAAAGAACATACAGCATGGCCCCCTTTCCAGTGAACGAAAGTATTTAGTAGATTACTTAGTATTATGTCCAACAAAGAATGTCACCATATAAATCGAATGAAAGGTTTTTTTTTCATATTTGTTTTATTAAGCTCTCTTCGGTGTAGGCCTACACACGTGTGTATCAAAATAAATTTAAATACCCAAAGTGGGAGTGGCCCCCTTTGCACAATGCACTGGCCCCCTTTGCTCAACATATTTGACAAAGGGGGCCACTTTCAAAGCAAATCTATTTGGCTTATAATTTAAAAAAGTTATCCCTGAAACACGAAGTGTGTCTGCTATATGTATCTACATTGCAAGTAGCCTACATAGAACAGTCATTGGTTTTAAAATAGTTGGAATATTCTCCTTAAATAGCCTACCCAAAAAACGTAAAGTGAGCCCCTTTGTCCGCCCTTCCCCTAACATATGGTGTCATTTAATAATCTACCTGCTTTATCCTGCAGTTATGGGACTAGTATAGATAATAGAGTGTGATAACCTCTTTTGTATATCATAATCAGCATTCCAAAAACGATTAAGCAGCGCATGTTTTTCGTCGATATATCCGTCAATTCTGAACCGATTTCCTTGAAATTTTGCACATGCCATTTTCAAGTAAAATCCTAACAACGGTAAAAAATATATTGAATATTTCAAAAGTTAGACCATTTGACATGTAATAAAATTTCAAAATAGGGCTAATGGGTTGATATAGGGACGTCATAATTTCAATTTACTAGGCCTACATGTCAAATGATCTAATTTTTGCGATAATGCATAATTTTACGAAATTTTCACGGTTATTGGGATTCTGTTCGAGTATGATGTTTACAAAATTCCATGAAAATCAGTTGATATTTGACGGGGAAATCAACGGAAAACATGCGCTACTGGTTAGTTTCGTCCTAATTATATATAGGTATAATCTGTAGCAGCTTCTGCTACGCTCATAACGTAATCAGGTAATATTTAAGTTTAGCAATATAACTTGGGTGTGATTGTCATCAACCGTGTATATCATAGCACTTATATAAAATTGTATACTAATGTATTGATATGAGCTCTGATCTGAGCTTCTCAAGAGGATAAAACCTTTTGTTTGTCAACCAATAAGTCTCATCATGTGGTCGGCAAATTGTCACCTACTGATGGGTTCAAGGGTCAATTAGGCCTACTCCACATAGTAACTCTGATAACGCTGTAATATTTTTTTATAAACCAAAGTGTTTTTTTTCAATTTGAAATCATCATAAATGTCTTAGTTAGCTCATTCCGCTTCATTCGAATACCTATGTTATCGGTCTACTATTATAAATGTTTTACTCTTACAGTGCGGCGATCAACTTTACATAAACGTCAGGCTCTGACGTCTAAAGTCGATCCCCGTGCTGTAAGGGTTAACCCTTTAACCGCCAAATTATTCAATTTGAATTTTCACCCACTTGAAGTTGTGTCTCGCTGACGCGATCCACAACTTCAAGTGAGTGAAAATCATTCAGATTTGACAAAATGGAGGTCAACTCTTTTCAAATCTTGCTGGTTGATGTCACATTTTATCTTTAACATATTTCAAATGTGGTACTTAATGTGCTAATAAAAAAGAAAAACTGATTATATGCGACACCGGCGGTTAAAAGGTTAATAGATTATGGAAGTGGTATCTGGTATACAAGCGATAATGTCAATGATCTGGGAAAAAGTACATCAATAAGTGAATAAATATATAGACACTGGGCTTTAGCATATTTGGAGAGCGAACACCTTCCTTCTCCTGTAATATATGGTGACACAAGACGATTTCCACTTGATAATCCAGCAACATATCAAGGTTCATGACACTGGCTTCGCAAAGTGGTGCTCGCAGTTTCGTTTCCTATGCTTGAATATAACTGAAATTAATCAAGCGTGGGAAACCCAGCATATTGGGAATACAAATAAATACATGCTTTCCTTTATTGATTATTGCTAGAATATTATTTTCGTATTTGTTTCGATTGCAAAATAATATATGTTTATACAAAAAAAAACATACGTATTTAAATAAGAGGTGAACTACCTCGTAACAACAAAGGCGAGATTTAAATTAAAAAGAGGACGATACAGTAATCCAGTTACTCCAATAAATCAGCGAATATGCACTAGTTGTGAATTAAACGAAATTGATGACGTCATACATATTCTTCTGTATTGCAATGCTATGCAGTGGCGGATCCAGCGGACTCCTCCCTATTTTATGCCAAATTATTTTTATAATCCCAGAAATGGACCCAAATATATTAAAAAATATATATTTTCTTCAGATTGAACACCAAGCTTTTTTTCCACAGCCACAATTAACTCCTAAATATTTTTGTATAACCAATGGAGACCAATTTTTTTTTTCAATTTGAAATCATCCTACATGTTGTTAGCTCTTCCTGTTTTATTTGAATAGGCCTACCTATGTTATGGGTCTACTGCCATTAGAAATGTTACTCTTTTTCAGTGCGGCAACCGTCTTTATACGTCAGAATCTGACGTCTACAGACGTCAGATTCTGACGTATAAAACGGTCCCGATGATGTAAATGACGCCACAGAGCGCAGTGGTTTATCGCAAAAACATTGTGTTACCATGGTTACGTCGGGATGGCTACTCAGCAACCATGGTACTTTTAAAAACAATTTCAACAAGATGCTACTACTTTTAAAGATCCACGCTGTGTAGTGAAGCATTGAAACAAGTTATATCGCTCCATATACACTTCAGCACGTAACATGATTGTGATGATTCCATACAAGGGTATCAAATACAATGGACGCATTAATCCTCTACATTGACATTTTTGCTGATTAGAAACGTTTAAAGATATTCTTGCTATGATAAAACAGACGGTAAAGGCACCAGATCGTAAAACTTCACCCGCACTGGAATGATTGAGAAAAGACTATAAATGGGAAAATGTGATAAAAACTATTCCTTAATTCATCGTCGGTGATAATAATATTGCTGATCGTTTCCGATATCTCGTATTCTTCACACAATATAAAAGTTCAAGAAAATCCAAGATAATTTAAAATGAACATTGCTCGAGCAGTATGCAGAAAAATGAATTTCTGAGTGCCAGAGAAGGTTATAAGCATGAAAAACTAATATTCTAAAATACTTACAAATGACCTGTCCGCTGGGCGGGCCAAAAATAATACAGTATAGACAAAGCCGATGGTTGAAGTATGCGTCTTATCTCTCTCAGGTGCTCTACCTTGAATATTATCTGAGCACATATTTAGTCACAAAGTCCAAACCTATCCTATTATACAGACAGACAGACAGACAGATATTTTATTGATAGAAATAAAAGTCATTACAGACCTATTTGTCATAGTACTAAGAGAGATATATGTACATGTATATACAAGAATGTTAGTTTGTTAAAATCATATAAGACAATATACATGGTATGATAAACAACTAAAATCATGTTAGGTGGCATTGCCATAATAAAAACTGGGTATTTCGGTAATACAAATGACTACTTCTTAAAATAAAATTAAAAGGCATAACCAAGATAACATGGGGGTCTATACATGTAGGTGTAAGGTTCAACGCAGTGGCTTATTCAGTTATGTTGAGACACCCAGCCTTAAGTTAACGGTTTCGAATCCCAGCTCAACCGGCCTGGTTGTCCATATACAGTGATTCAAGCTGTACAAAGACTGAAAGCCTATAGTGCTGTCTGGGGTACTGTGCAATACAAACAGCTTTCCAAGTATTTTAGCACATACCCCCTCCTTCCCCCCGACTACTAAGTGCGATAAGTTAATGATGTAAATGTCCATTCAATCACTCACTCACTACTATAGTTGTGGATCCAGAAGGCATCCATCAAAATTGCCATATAACTTTATTTCACTCCCAAAATCACTAGTGTAGAGCTTCAAATCGCCGGCCATTTATCACCTGACTACAAAAGGAGCCTAATTTATTTCGGAGAGGTCAATATTCAATATAGGACCTCACCCCCCCCCTTCTTAAATTCTGGATCCGCCCCTGACTACTTATTACGGAAGCGACGTATAGACATACATATTAGTGCATAATTCGAATAATTATTCAATTATAGTTATTTTGAATGTCTTAAAACTCATTTGAGAGGTTTCTGATATGAACAATTCAACTGGATGTTACTAACTATCAGGCATGTGAACAGTTAAAAACATTTTCAATTTGGCTTCTTTGAGTAAAGCAAATGATAATAAAAATGAAATGAATCGGGCTTTAGGCCACCTTTGTGCACATATAGGCTAAACTGGGCCAGGAGAACCTCCTGAGGATGGTGAGATGATTGAGATGACACTGTCCTCCAGACACAGGATTCGAAATTCGAGCCCTGGCGGTCTGAGGCCGAGCACGCTACCTCTCGGTCACGGAGGCTCCCCACAATACTAACTTTCACACGTGGATGGGGAAGAAACAATTTTGTTTCTTTCAAACCGCCGAGACCGGGAACCGAACCCCGGACTCTGGCGTGAAAGGCAGCGGTGCTAACCACTACCCTAGGGCCCCCGCCCCAAATGATAATAATAATAATAATAATAATAAAATATATTTATTCAGAGTAAAACTGATTAGCAGAAGGTGCTATTTTACATAGTTGCCCTGATGTACCTCAAAGACAAGGTAATATTGACGTTACTATAAAATAAAAATATAACATATACATATAGACATCATGCATTAAACAATATTAATCAAAACAAAGTATTTTAACTCTGCTGCAGAAAAAATGTTTTTAAAAGCCTCTTGAATGAGTGTATGGAGTTACAATTGCGTATATAAATAGGAAGATTATTCCATATCATAGGCCCATTAACTTGTAATGCACTCTTAAATGAAGATCTGTTGATTTTAGGCACATATAATACATTAGTATCGCACGATCTAGTTTGTCTGATGGCAATATCACGTTTAAATGTAAAATTATCTAAAATATGATCAGGTAAATTTCCACTTAAAGATTTAAAAACTAAGAGCACAGAAATAATCCCTACGCTGGGTAATATTGAGCCACCCCAGATCCCTCACAATGTCAATCCCCCTAGTGTTAAAATCAAAATTGTTGGTAATAAGCCTGTCGGCACGATTTTGCATTTTCTGTATTAAATGTAAATTGTGAGAAGATGTGAAGCCCCGGACTGTCAAGCAATAATCTATGTGAGACTGGACGGTGGCCATGTAGTATTTAGAGAGGCAATCAAAAGAAACAATATATCTTAAACGTCTTAATAATCCAATTTTAGGTGCAATTTTTTTTACTAATTTGTTGATATGATCAGACCAGCATAATTTCGTATCTAGACAGAAACCTAGATATTTAGTGACCTTAACTTGTTCAATTTGAGTGCCAATTAAATTTATATTCAGTCTATGAGACAAAAGTTTCCGATTAGAATAAATGACATCTCTAGTGGTAAAATAGATTTATTAGAAGCTGACAAATCCGTCATTATTTTTCATATCTCTCCCTATACTCATTAACGTATTTCGAAGATAAAAATCCTCATTATTTTCAAGCCTTTTAGTATTCAAGCATGGTTATTATTACTAGCCCATCGTCGGTCAAGCTCACATAATTTATTGGTTGTCGCACACACTATTTGGCTGTAATAACATAATATGCCACGCTTTGGTTTTCATAATGTTACTCTGTCATACCAGCTGTGTTGTCTATTTTGTTTTGTAAAAGTGTCAATACCTACTTGAAAACATGGTTTTGGTCAAACTCAATAATGTTTAAGCACCCTTTTCGACACTGGCCCAACATTTAAACAACATTAGTTCACTGTCTGTTCAACACGTATTTGCAGAAGTACATGCTATACTAGTAGTACGTAGGCTACTTACGCAAACGGTGCCATTTTTGTTCTCCTAATTACTATTTTCGCCATGGATTCAGAACGCCAAATAAACTAACTCTATAAAAGTGTTGTATGGATATATATTATCATCATTAGCGTATTTAAATGATGAGGTTATGGCTTGGATAAAGGAATAAAGTGTATTGTGAAATAAGAACATATTATCATAAGACATCTTTTGCAACTTATGTCGAGTTTCTAGATAACTGTATTTCATAGTCTATACAGCTTTGAAAATGGTATGGTTCAACTCTGTATTGCAATCATGGTTGGATAAAACACCGATCGCAACAAAATAGCCCCACTTGATGTGGTGACTCATTTTAGTTGGGTGCTCAACAAAACATAAGATTTTCAGCGCAAGGGGGCACTCGAAGTCTCGGAAAGGGATGCTCGCCTCGTCTCGGACTAACTATTATAGCATGTGGTGTTACACTGCACTGCACTGGATAACGTTTGGCAAATATCATGAATTAATTAACATTATGACAGTGAGGTCGTCTGACTGGCATCATCTATAATACTACATGTATATTACCTGACGGGAAAAGTCTGCACCTATTATATACTTAATATTTACCTAGAATATTTGCATGAAGAAATATTGAAACGTCACCATTTTTCATATAGTTATCACCCGTTATATTTTGTCATTATGACTAGCGAGTAGCACATTGACAAACGAATGCGTAGTATCCCGGACCCTGGAGGGTCAATGAAAAATGTTTATCCTTGTGATACAATGTGTATTCAGCCATCTCAGCTTTTTATTTATCCACGGTGTGTCATTGTTTGAGATAAGCCCATCTGTGGGCATACGGATGCATTAGGCTGTGTATTTTATGACATGGATAAATGTGGGAAGGAGGGGAGTTAACCCTTGTCCTGCTGCATTACGATTATTGTCGTTTTTAACCCATTTTATTAGTCGATCAAATCACTGATCTTGGGAACGAAATGTGTGTTTAAGCATCAAATTTGCAAATATGTGATCTCAAATAAAACAAATATGACTAATTTTCACCCACTTGAAGTTGTGGATCGCGGTAGCGATCCATAACTTCAAGTGGTTGAAAATTCAAATAAATTAACTTAGCAGGAAAAGGGTTAATCCAGGAGACTCAACCAGCAGTATCACTACACGGAAAGCACCAGATATCCACCCAATACTGGTTTAATGTTAGGCCAACATCGCAGATGGTGGCCTAACATCAAGCCAACATTGAATCAATGTTTCTTGATTGTTGTGATATATGGGTGAAACCAAAAATTGTGGTAACTTTGTAGCATCAAAAATGGCAGTGAGGGGACCATCAAAGATGAGGTAAACCACTTGATGGGTTTGGTGCACTGATCCCAATAGAGCAAAAAAAGTCACTGGCTGCGCTAGAATTTTTTTTTTTGCTTTAACTCATAGCAGTCTGGCAGTTTTGACATTGGACGTCTGTGTGGTCTGGCCATTTTTGTGATTTTGAGACATATTCTGATACTCCTAATATAAATTTAGAAGGATGGGATATATATTTCCCATACACCACAGGAAGACACATACAATATATAACCAGAATACACTTCATTTAATTGGCCAATGTAATGTTGCCATGGTAACCGACCGCCATTTTGAATATGCTAATTAGGTAGTCAAATTTTCTGAAATTTTGTTTGAAAATAATATTTTTGAGATTCACGGTGATTCAGGAGTACAACATTATACCAATTCACATAAAATATATTAAAATACATCACAGATGGTTCGAATAAGCATTCAATAGGTCTATGCACACAAATTAACAGGGTAAATAAGCTATTACCATGGGATATAGTAATCTTTATGAATTCCCCGAGGGGCATATCATATTTTATATTTTGAGATGACATTCCCATTTTATCTGTAAAATACAGAAAGCCTCATATTCAGCTGAGCCTGGAGTTTTATTTTTAGTTCAGAAACGGTTGTGACGCAGATAAACCAACCCTTTATGTCCTAGGCTCCCCATGCTGTGTTCATAGTTGCGCAAGTGCTGTCATCTAGTGAATGTCTAAGCCCAGCTCGGACCTAGAATGCAGCGTCATAAATTTCGGGTCCGAGCTGGGCTCGGACTTAGACTGCTATGCGTTAAAAACGTCATTTTTAAAAAATTGCAACATTCCACCTACTACTCCGTTACCAAATCCAAACCATTTCAACATTGATGTTACTTTGTTTAGCTTGACATCACACTTTTAAACGTGATATCCTTATTGAAGCATAATACTAAACAATGGTATCTCAAAACTGTTCAAATTTGACGGGATAAACAAAAAAAAATATAAAAAAAAAAAAAATTAAACTGTATTTTCTCTTATCATAACATCGATCATAAATGGGTGCTCTATTTATATAGGGATAACGAGCCATGTTTTAAAAGACTATATCATCAATCATTATGACTATAAAACCCATAAAATTTGGTAGTTCAATACTCCGTTACCATTTCTTGGTAACGGGAGTAGAGTGGAACAGAGTAGTAAAATTAAAAGTATTCTTGGGATTAATGAGAATATATGGGCAATAATTCAAAGATATATCATACGGGTGGAAATAGTCCCCATAGCAACATGTTCTAGGCATGCAAGCATAAAACCAACTCGTTTTTAGACCCACAACGATAGGAACGGAGTAGTAAAAACAAAAGTATATTTTCTAACGTTTTGGTAATACCTGTTTGGAATAACTTGTAACTCAACTATATTAATACTTTGAAGGTGAAAAACTGGTATAAGGCCCTTCAGTGTGTCAAACTACACTTGATATAATTTTAGTTCATGATTATTCACTTGATGGGGCATGCTACAATGATGGTAACGGAGTAGAGTGCAAAAGTGGGGACATGTATATTCTATTCATCAAAATTATATATATCGAAATAAATTTTAGGTAGAATTTTGATCATTGATTAGTTTAAGTGAACAATGTCTAGCCATGAAATGTAATTATTAGAATTATATTGTGTATTTGTATCCTACAGTGAAATTTCAAATAGTGGAATTTTCTCTGAGGACATGCCATTTTCCACGTTTTCATGACATAGAGCTCTTATAAAACTATATATATATATATATAAAAATTACAAATAATCTAAACATTCATAAGTAATAATGCTTAAACGTGAAGTTGAGCCGTTTATTTCTAATATTTTCATATTTAATTCAACATGCGGACCTTTTAAGTCCTGGGGACACTAATTTTATGTAAAATTACCCCAATTTTTGGTTTTATCCATATAAGTAACCCAGTAAACAATGTTGTGTTATTATAGATTCAGCGTCGAAGACGCTGGACCAACATTAAAACAACATTGGGTCAATGTCTCGTGTTTGTTAGGTATGTAATAGTTACATACGTACTCTACACCAAGCAACATGGAACGCTGTGCCAATGCTGTATTAATGTTGACCAACGTCGTAAAGGGTGAGCTAGCGATCAAACAACATTCCTCTCTATATCTTTGATTGGGCTAGCATATATGGAGTTTGTCGGAGTGAGATGACACTGTCCTCCGGACACAGGATTTGAAATTTGAGCTTTGACGGTCTGAGGCCGAGTACGCTACCTCTCGGTCGCGGAGGTTCCCCATATATTGAAGCATTACGAGTGAGTGGGGAAGAAATATTTTGTTTCTTTGAAACTTGAAGGCCAGATTGTTCAACCACTGCACCAGTGAGTCCGCCCCAACCCCCCTCCCTGAGCACGAACCAGCATGATACATCAACGCTATGCCGGTTTTATGTTGGACCACCGTCTGCGACGCTGTCCCAACATCAAACGAGCATTGGGTCAGCGTTCCATGTTGTCTGAGGATAGACAACATCAGTTATTGTCTGGTGTTGCGGGCTGTAAGTGTTCACAAACAATGTTTTATTTTACACCAATCCAACGCTGAAGATATAGTCCGGGGGCCTCTGTATTCCCATGGACTTTGAATGTTTATCAGGACCGGCGGGGCCGGTACTATTAAGTTTATTTTGCCTGAGTTTGTGCCCTATTTAGGGGAAAGATGGGTGCTGTGTGTGGGAAACAGTAGTCATGTCTGTACACCAGTTCTTATGAACATGTCGAATATAACGTTTCAGGTCCTTAGGTTAAGTAGGGGAGAGGCGGGCAAAGGGGGCCGGTGGGCAAAGTAGGCCATCAATTATATTTTAATTGTGACATGTTGTATGAAATATTAATGACGTCATAGTTATGAATTATGAGCATATGTATACAAAAAACATAAATAGACATCTCATACATATCTTAGATAGAAATAATAGACGGAAGGGAGTTTTTGGCAACAATCTTATGAATATAAGCTTATATATTTGTATGAATCTCTTGATGAATTTATGTGATTTCTTCTGAAAATCTTTTGTTTTGTGTGGTACATTATATTGTCTTTGTTTTCTAATCATTACTTTAGTCAGCAGATCACTTTGGGTAGAGATAATAGGCTAAATTTCCCACCTCTACCCCTTGGGCAAAGGGAGCCAGGGCAAAGGGGGCCAGGCCATTTCAATACAAAGACCATACAGCATGGCCCCCTTTGCCCGCTAACTTACCATGGGTACATATTTCACACACTAATCCCAGTGAACGAAAGTATTTAGTATTACTTAGTATTATGTCCAAAAAAGCATGTCACCATATACTTCAAATGAAAGGTTTTTTCATATCTGTACGTCTTATTAGGCTCACTTTAATGTACACACTTGTGTATCGAAATTATAGAAAAGTACCAAGGTGGGGGTGGCCTCCTTTGCCCAATGCGCTTGCCCCATTTGCCCAAGCTATTGGGCAAAGGGGGCCACTTTGAGAGCAAATCTATTTGGCTTATCATTAAAATAAGGTATCCTTGAAACACTAAGTGTGTCTGTTATATGTATCTACATTTCATGTACCTAACATAGAACAGTCATTGGCTTTGAAATAGTTCGAATATTCTCCTTAAATAAGTGGCCCCCTTTGCCCGCCCTTCCCCTACTTTTGTCTTTAACAAGTGTTCAGAAATAATAATATTCTCGATTATATTTGTGGTTAAGAGTATAATAAGAGCTCAAAGGGTTTTGGTTGGAATGAGAGTGTAACCCCTATAGCAATTGCCGCAAAGTAACCTATGTATACAGAATGCTGGGTTGTTGTTGGGCCATCGTCAGACACGTTGGATCAACATTGAAGCAACATTGTTCAGCCGTCCAGTGATTGCTGTAGACGCTGGTGTAGAAGAAATATGCGTTAGGTCAGTGTTGGTGTGGTGTTAAGCCAGCGTCGTACACAATTGACTGGCATTGAACCAGCAATGGGCTGCGACTCTGGCTCACCATTGAACAGATATTGGGTGTGTAGGACTGTAGAGACACGCGCAGCACGATGCACTGGCAAGTATCGAATGGATGTTGGCCAGAACCGGCGATGGTGGTGGAATGAATAAACGTTGAAGATATATATTTTAACTTCTCTTCTTGGCCCTTTCCTTAATTATATCCTGGACATTTAGGATTCTTGCCATGAGGAAGACCAATACAGTTATCTTTACAAAAGCCATAAGCCGAATTTTTGTCCATTGTACTCATACAGCCTAAAGCCGGGCCTCGGAGCTCGGCAACTCCTTTTCTAGTTTTGTCTTGTGCTTATAGATAGCTTCGTATTTGTACGTGGAAGCGATTTAGCAATAGTATCATTTTTTTCTAGCAATTTGCACACCTTGTTTGCATAAATCAAAAATGGCCGCCACATATTGATACTTTGGCAATATAAGAAATCTTTTCGTTGTTTTGATTTCGAGAATGGGATTTTTGGTTATAAGGACTTATTTAGAATGCATTTAAGGTTGATTAGAGCAATTGTTAAATATAAAAGGGGCGCCAAATAAGGAAAAATATGCATTTTTTGCAATATGTTGTCTTTGTTCTGAGATATCTCTGTCGAATAAAGTGATGAAATTTCATTTATGGATACAATGATTCAAATGGAACATGTAGCGGGTTGGTTGAATGATTTATATTATTAAAAGCCGACATTTTCACCAAATTGCAAAATAGTACAGTCATTAAATGATATTACCTCACACAAATTGCAACAGAAACTATCTGAACTGTTTTATTGTCATCAAAGTGTCCTGTATAACATATCGAAAGTCTTAAGTGATTAGAGTGGTGGAAAGTATTAAAATCAATGATGACATTTTCCCCCATTACCACCCATGTTAAAAAGGCTATGTATTGATGTATGCATGTATTCTTATATGATGCCCAGACAAATGGCTTAAAACTATTCACAATCTATCAGAAACTGTAAATTAAACATGCAACATAATCTGGAAGCCGTACAGTGCATAATTGAAAGGGAGTGTACCACAAATTGATAATATTTCATCAGAATTTATTAAAAATAGTAAATAAAAACAAATCACGTTGAAAAATGTGTAATCAGGAAAGTCATTCAAGTCCAGTTATTTGACACATTCATGTTACACTTTATTCACACATTTTAGTGTTCACTCTTATATTTTTTTTATAATATTTTATCGTGATGCATTTTTTCGTGTTTATTATCATTGTATGAACTATAACCCTTTGCCTCCTGGTAACATTATCTGACGCATCAGTCTGCAGTGGATTATTTTCAAAACGTAGTGATGAAAGAAGACTTGGAGAAGAATTGGACTAATTTATTTTTCCGAAAAAATTACCCACTTTTTTTCGTTTAATGCAAAAAATAAATGACAAAATATGTGCATCATTGATGCGCTTTGTGAAACACCGTTTGATGCCATACTATTGTATTTTATTGTATAAATTACGAGCTTTCTGCAAAGCAAGCCTAATCCGCATTGTTATCAAATGTATTTGAATTTGACATGACATTTTTTTATATTAGAATCGGTGTTCAAATATAGAAAAGATTAAAACTGAGTGCAGGGAAAATAACCTATATGCAATGGAATCCAAAACATACGTTTGCTATTTAATTTTACATAGATTATTTTCCAATCATTAACTGTATCCCATACGAGAACATATCAGAAAATGGCCACACAAGAAGCTATATAGAGATAGATGACTGTTTAAGCATAGAAGGAAGTAGAATACAAAAAGAACATGTTGGTATATATGCAACAATGATGTATATGAATATAACTTAGGTATCATCAGCGAATAAAGTAACGGTAACAAAGAGAGGTACACAGTACAAGACAAGAATGAGATGTGGTGGAAAGAGATTGCAACCACAGTATTGGAATCAAAGACAAACAGTACCGGAAAATAAATTGTAACAACACTGACTAAAGAAATATAAATAGAAAAGTAAAGCAAATTACCTGACATACAAAGTGAGATAGGAGTGTAAAGGAGTGTAAAGACTGAGAATTCATCAGCGGGAAAATAGCGAAGAAAAGAGAACATGTGGAATATTAATAGAAATAAGACCGGAAATTAAAATATATAGAGAGACTTCATGGAGTTTCAGTACTAGCATAGTGCTCAAAGTGATATTTTGGCATGAGGATATCATAACACCTAGTTTTTTTCCGATTTTTAATCCTCCCGATATTTAAATTGCTCACGCAAATCCCACCTGAAAGTGAAATAAAAATATATTTTAAAAACATATCAATGCTGAAAATCAGTATCCATAATATCACAAATGCATAATACTTTGCATTTCTGATAATATCCAACGATTCAGTTATTATAAGCTTTCATTAAGTCATTAAACTAGATGAAAGCCTATAATAAATGTTGTAAGTGTTGTAAATATATACACCTATAGGCCTATTCATGTATCATGTTTTTAGACTTGATAAAAAAATTTGTCAAATGCAAAAGCATTTGAGTTGAACTTGTTTGGATCTAATCTGGAAATGTACAAATTGGGTTATTGTTAGTATAATTAATCTGGGGGTATAAAGTATAAGTAACAAGATCACATCTTTGGTTTGTGTTTATTACAACGCGTTTCGGCGGAAGCCTTCTTCAGGTATGATACAAGGTTGGTATAACTTCTCAGTTTTGTTGAGTTAGGAACAAGCCGTATATTGTGACGTATTTCTATTCCAATACAAATTATGGCGTCATAGTTCTTGATGTATTAAACCACACCATTACTGGTAGTGCTCAATACATCAGTATGTTGAACTGTGACGTCACAGATCCAGTGTAACTAGTTGAATTATTCTAATCAAGTATACAAAAATTAAAGGAAGTCTATTAATAGTTGGCCTCTTTCTCCATGACCAGGCACGTGCATGACCCACATCAGTGGCCCACCCCGTCCGGGCAACCAGCAGGACTGGTTGCGCGTCAGGGCCGAGCCACCGATGGGCCCGGCACGAGCCTAGACATGTAGAGCACTTTCAATGATCTTGGTGATTCTATCCCGGACGGAGTGACCAACGCGCACATGTTAGCTCATATGCTCGGACGTCTCTCCCTCTCGGACAGATGTTTTGAATAAAAGCTAGCCTATGATGCTTGACTGATCTCATTAGCTTCCCGTATAACAAGTGGGGGTATGATCGGTTTATCCATTAGTAATAACTAAAAAACGTCCGTGTAGCAATGTAGTATGTGAGCCAGGTGGAGGGTGTGGTGATGGCGGCACCCTCGTCCGTGGGTGTCGCCAGCGTCCACACCTCCCAACTGGTGGCCTGTTGAGCGGGGTGACCTATCGGTCCAGACACTAGTATGTAGTGCTGTGAGCGTGGGGGGTTAAAACACATCACATAGCATGTGTGAACAATTTTGGGTGTGTGTTCCCGGATGGGCCGTCCGGACGGATTTATTTGTCCTGACGGCCCATCCGTGGGTCACACTTTTTAAAAAAGTAAAACTTTTAAAACTATAAAGCAAGACTCCTAGAGTCGCCGTATAGAATGTGTAATAAAACCTACACGTAGTGTGTAGTAGGTTTTTTGCCCCCGGAATAATGTCCGGACGAGTGGGGCAGCCGCAACAAGTTGCTGTTGTCCAACCCGCTCGAACATATTTCCGGCCTCGGGCGGGACTCTTAGTATGAAAGTTTTGTTCGAGGTGTATATAGTATATGTTTGTATGTCAATACTCAATTTTTAGTCAGGCTTAAGGGTATATAATTGCAACATTGATTATTTACGTTATTCGATAGAAACTAGTGGATAGACAGGTTTGGTGCTAACGAAGATATAGTTCCAACATAAATCGCCGCTAATTATATTGTCTGTAGAAATAGGCATTGTATTAAGTGATAGGTCCCTGGAGGGGGGGGGGCGGAGGCACCATGACCTTGCACGCGGATTGTATTGATGCTGATATATTTTTTAGGTGAATGGATAGGGCCTTAGACAGTAAATAATGCATCACTCGCCAATCCGCTCGCAGTCACAGTACATCCCTCCCGTCCGGGGTGGGGATCCTAGTAGGAATTACAGTTCATAAATTTTCGTCTCTTAGAGGTGTGCTGTCTTGTCTTTGATGTTCTAGGATGTTTCTTCTGCATTCTTCGATGATCCGGCTTGGGAGATAGCTTCTGGCGCCATAAGATTCGACCTGGGCTGACATGTTACCAGGGTCTATTACCCCGTAGCCAGGGTGTGTGTAGGTGCTGGTACTGGGTTTAGGTTCATATGGGGCTGGGGGAGGGTTGTCTTCTGTATCTAAATCCTCGGCATGTAGGTTTACGTTGTAGTATTTCTCATAGTGTTTATGGATAAACTTGTATACACATACACTTTCTTTAAGGCACTCTTGTAGGTTTGAGCGCCAACTGCCTGTAATGTTCTCTACTGCCAATTCAATTCCCTCCCTGTTGAATTTTACGCGGATCGTGTGGGGGTTATTAAGGCGGTTGACCTGGTAATCGGATAGTGTAATTTTAGTCTTTGGTGCATCCTTCTTGTCCCCATCTTTGGCTAATTTATTCTCTAAGGTTGTTATTCTTGCGATGTTGTCTATATGGGTGTCTTCTTTGTCCAAATTAGTTAATAGTGCTGCGGCCATTCTCTAAAAGAGGCCTAGAAATAGGAGTAACCCCTCCCCACGGTAGAACAAAGCACAACCATATTTTTTTGATTGCTTGATATGTCTGGACTAGGAAATTGATGGTTGTGAAAAAAAAAATCGGGGACGTTGCCATGGTAACGGCATTATAACCGTACAACCTCTTATCCTGAAAATGCACTAAATATGCCCTTTGTGTGTGCAGTTCCTACAATTTAATCGATGTGTTGACGCTAACGATACGCATTTAATAAAACAAATACATTGTAAAATCGATTTGGGAAGCGCCAAAATATGTAATGAAGTTATCTTGAAGATGTATTTTCATGTTATTTTTATAATTTGATATAGTAGGAAGATTTATTACGCAGAAACGTTCAAACATCGTATTACATTTATATATAGGTCTTGTTAAATGATAGTGTGTTCACATACCATTAAGTTTTGTTTGCGTTATAATTATAGCGAGAAATCCCAATAATAGATATTAGTCCATGTGATTTATAAATTACAGAGACGCTGTGCAACGTTTTATTGTTCATTTATAATATAATAATGACGTCATAATTAATTTGTTTACTGAACGTGTTCAAGGTTACACGTCACCAGCTCTGTTCAAAGCGGCCATTATAGCAGATCGTATTTGTGTCCCTAATTTAAAGACTAATCGTCGCAGATGCACAAATAAGGTGTCTAACCCTATGTTTTCGAGGTCAAGGAATACGATAAAATAGAGCTTATAGCGATCCGGCTCATGTCTGTATTGATATTTAAAAAAATAATGTTTTTTTAGTTATTTTGACATTGTTTATTACTATCAACGGATTTTCGACATTTTTCCGAAATAAATTGAAGAATGATTAAATTCACAACAATATGTCTTATGGTGATGTATGACGTCATGGAAGTTTAAATAGTAACAAATTAACAATTGAATTCACTGAAATTAGATATCAAGCAAAGTAATCCGAGCTCGAGGGCTTTTATAAAAATGACCTAACCTTGTTTTGTTACATATACAATGTTTTTGATGTTTTTATGCTCAATTAAAATCCGATGAGTCTCGGCTTGAAAAATTTGGCTTTGTGTACTCGACGCAGACGCACACGCAGGAGCACACGCAGACTCAGACGCATAAAAAAATGTGGTGGGGATAGAATCGGACCCTGGGAAAGGGGGGGGGGTATTATATCATTTATGGCAAGGCGGTAATAGGCCTATAACAAATGACTCTCGTTGTTTGAATACAATGTCGATCTATGACGGAAAGGACGGGAGTTCTCATCCGTCATTTTCAAAGCAGATCTTCCTGTTGGTTCCATTTTCATTTTGACAAAATGTTTTTTTCAAAAGTTGAGCCACCGACTACGAAACTGGACCAACAAACAGCAAACATATGCAAGCATGAGTTTCCTTTATTCTGATTCAGTAGCCTATATGCCAGCATCGCATCGCGGACGGTGGACCAACATTGAGTCAACATCTCCTTTATCATGTTTATCACCTTAACTTTAACGTAACTTATTACAGTGATCAATAGCCGACATTTAGCATGCTAGTTAGGCCTAGACCTATATTCTTTGAAACTCAATGACCTTGACCTCCTTTGTTTTCATCGAGCTGGCTAATACAATGAAGTGTGGGGGAGGGGTTTTATATAACCTTGTTTTCACCGAGTGACGTCACTGCGTTTCACAGAATTTTCTGATATTGGCTGCCATCTGCGGCAGTGCCTAGCAAACACAAAAGATTTGTATAACATTTTTACAATTTTGGACCATCGTCGAAGACGTTTGGTGGACGTTGTACAAATTTTATGCAAATGTTTTGTGTTTGCTGGGCGCTGTCAATGATCTTGGGGGACATTTTTTTCAAAATTTCGGAGCTTGAAGCCGGAACAAACTGTTATGAGCGAAAACAAGATATTCACCAATGGCCACCGAGTCCGAAAAATAAAAATAAATGCTCAATGGTGAACAAATTGCACCCGGTGGTTTTACAATCTAGACCTATCAACTATATACGTGTGGAGAAAAAAACATACTTCATGAATTGTAAGGTTCAACTAAATATGGTGGCCTGGCAAACCGACTGAGGAACTTTATCATGGTTATCGGAACGTGGGAACTGCGGAGCATGGGAACGTTTTTCTGCGTCTGATCGTGCGTCCGAGTGTGCGTCTGCGTGTGCGTCTGCGTCGAGTACACAAAGCCAACAGTTTGCCAGGCATTTTTGTGAAGGTAATGTCAATTGCAAGGTCAAATATGACTTTTCAACAAATGAAGCTAGGAACAACTGTAATACCTCATTTCCGTGTGATTTTGACTGGGAAATCCATTTCTGATATTTTTTTCATGACTCTTCAAGGTCAAAAGTTAAATTTCAAAGTGAAACAAGGAACATGTGTAGGCCTAATACCTCTTTTTCATAGGATTTTGACTTGAAAATCCATTTATGGTATTATTATGGTCATTCAAAGTCATATTCAAGGTCGAAAGGTCAATTCCGAGGTCCTTTGTGTGTAATTTTGACTGAATAACCTATTCTGGTACTGTTTTGATGACTAAAGGTCATCTTCAAGGTCAAAAGGTCAATTTCAAGTAAAGAAAAATATGATTTTAAACACATAAAGCTAGGAGATTTTGATTGTAAAATCATTTTCTTTTTAAATATGATTTGTAACATATATGAGCTACACATTGGAGCACGTAATATAATGCTTTTGACTGCATAATCTAATTCTGTTAGTTTTAAGTGATTAAACATGCTTAAGGTGTAATGATCAGGCGACGAGAAGGCGTTAAAGGGCAATGGAGAGTTGTTGAAGAGCGAAGAAAAAGCTTTATTGATCAATGAAGAGTTGTTAATGGGCAATGAGAAAGTGTTAAAGGACAATGAGAAGGCATTAAAGGGCAACGAGGAAGCATAATAAAGGGCGATGAGGAGGCGTTGAGGGCGAAGAGGAAGCGTTATAGTGCGATCAGTGCTACCTATGTAAAGAATAATGACTAAAGCAAAATTGAATTTTTAGTTGATGACATTTCAGACAATTCGGAAGATCCAAGTCGCCTATGGAACTCTATAAAAAATAATAATATTCTGCGTGGAATTCCACCACCTGCTCTGGCAGAATTCACAGCAGTAAAATCACTTTGTGACAATTTCTCAAAATACTTTGTAGATAAAATTGAAACTGCTCGTTCCCAATGTTCAGATAAAGTGCCATATATTCCATCAGTGCAAAAAAACTGAAATTAAATTAAAAATGAAAGTTTTTGAACATGCGACAGAAGATGAAAAAGAAAAGCTTTCTTGGGCTCATCACCAACATCGTGTGATCTGGACCCCATTCCTACAAGGCCTCGGGAGAAGTGGAGCCTTGCGGTGGGACGATGCGTATATATAGGACCATCAGTTCTGCCTAAAAACGACCTGAAAAATTACAGGCATGTATCCAACGCGAGTTTTAGTTTCAAAATCTTAGATAAAGTTAATAGCCATTCGTTTACGAGTTTTTTTTGAAAATAACCATACATCTAAGCCACTACAATCAGCCTACACGAAACATCATTCTACAGAATTAGCGCTGCTTTCGTCAACGTTCACCATACTACATTAACAAATCGACTCTCAGATTGGTATGGAATGTCTGCTCAGACTCAAATTTGGTTTTCTTCTTATTTGAAAACTAGGCAGCAATCGGTACCAAGAGGCCAGTCGGCCATCATAATTCCCTGTCCCACCCGCCCGCGTGTTAGACATTTCTGAGGGTACATCGTTCCCTGAACTCTCACATTCTGTTTTACAGTAATAGTCCATCTATTTAGCACAGTATGCCATGCATATTACAGATATTAAAGTCAATGATGATCACAAGTCAGCCATTTTTGAATTAGAAAAAGGTGACATTTTTTAGGGCTTTTCAGTCCATGAAACAACACATTTTGGTTTTACAGTAATGGTCTAGCTATCTGGCACAGTTTTCCCGATATTACCCATATTAAGGTCAATAACTGCCTCAAGTCGATCATTTTAAACTTGATCGTGATTTTTTAGGGCATATCTCTACCTGAAACCACACAGTCATTGTGTTTCCTACTTAATGTCCGGGTTTGCCACATATCAGGCCTATTAAAGTTAATTATGGCCGAGAGTCGGCCATTTTGAATTTGATCGAATTAAAAATTGTCCGGGCATAACCTACCTGAAACCGCACATTTTCTATTGTAGTAATGATTTAGCTAACTGGCATGATTTGCAAGGTAGTAATGATTTAGCTAACGGGCATGATTTGCAAGATATCAAGCATATTAAAGCTAATATTATGGCCGATGGTCGGCCATTTGAATTTGATCGAGTTGAAATTTTTCAGTGCATATCCCTACCTAAAACCGCATATTTGGTTTTATAGTAATGGTCTGGCTATCTGGCACGGTTTGCAGGACATCAGGCATATGAAAGGTAATTCATGGTTGGCTATTTAAGTAGGTCGAGGTTTTTAAACCCCAAATAGCACATCTACACCACCTAACGGTAAGGGATGTGTGTGTGCAATATGACTGGTTTCCCAGAGCTGTCAGATATCAAGCATATTGCAGTTAATTATGGCTGATGGTCGGCTATTTAAGTAGGTCAAAGTTCATATACCCCAAAAGGCGCTTGTGTGTGCAATATGATTTCAGTGATCTGCTCCGGAATTCGAAACGAAATGCAGACATTTCGACAGACGGACATTCCGGCGGACGGACATCAGAGGAGACGTTAATACCCCGCCCCAACTTGTCGGTCGGGGGATAACAATTGCAGACACTCTGGCAGATTAAAGTTACACTCTCATCATATTATAGAGTTTCACAGGGCTCTGCAGTGGGACCACTTTTTGCCTTATACACCACACCACTCAGCGCTACAATCTCCAGTTTAGATATAAGCCACCATCTTTATGTCGATGATATCCAAATTTACATGTCCCTATCATCTAAGGAATCTCTAAAGAGAAGTCGCAACATTGTTTATTGGGTGTATCGGCTTGGATGGCAGGATCCAAGCTGTAGCTTAACACTGGCTTCTCATTGGGTCCAAACTTCAGCGAGAAAAATCCGCAACTAATTTCTCATGCTGAATTCTAGGTCAAGGCACAAATTTATCTGCATCATCCAGAGAGCACTGGTTAGTAGCAAATTAGATTATTTGAAAATCGTTCTTTCACAACATTTCAGAAAAGGACATCGCTAGTGTGCAAAACTGCCTTGCTAGAGTGGTAACCAAAGCATCACGTTTTAATCTTTCTCTTCCTTGTCTAAAACAATTACACTGGCGTCCTCTCAAATTTCGCATTCCTTTTAAAATATGCATTATAATGTTCCGAACCCCAAGAGAAAACCAGCCTGCATTTCTTACAGATTTACTTGTTTGGTAGAAATGCTCAAAATATTTATGCTCCACAAATTCAATACATTTTTTGTTCCCCTTAAAACTAAGACTGGGTCAAAAGCTTTCCCCATAGCTTTGGTTATCCTGTCATAGCCCCTTGGTGGCTCGCCTCCCTGTTGACGGAACACGAGATCATTGTGAGGATCTGTGCGCCTCTGATCTCTGTTCGCTGAGGATTTAGACGATATAGAAGTTTTATTGATTGATTGACTGGATGCTTTATAAGGGGATGGAGAGGGATTCAGGGGATATGGAGACGCATTAAAGGGCGACGACAAACAATAGGAATGTGTTAAAGGGGATGGAGAGGCATTAAAGGGCGTTGTAAACACACTCCTGTCACGTTTTAACGATATTTTGTCACCCTTTAATGCCTCATCTTTTCCCTGAACGCCTCTCCATTGTCTTTTAACGCCTCTCTGTCGCTTTTTAATGCCTCTCTCTTGATCTTCAACACCTCCCCATCGCCCTTGAATGCCTGCCCATCGCTATTCAACGTCAAAGCGGCACCTTTAACATTGTTCTTCAATGCTTTTGTGTCAACCTTTATCATATTTTCTTCGCCCTTTAACACCTTCCCGTCGCTCCTTAGTACCTCTCAGTCACCATTTAAAGCCTTCCCGTCGCCCTTTAATGCCTCTCTGTCGACACTTGACGCCTCTCCGTCACCTTTGCATTCTCCCCACTCCAAAACGCCTACACATCACTCTTTAACTCCTGCCCTTTATGCTTTTCCATCGTCATTTTGTGCTTCATGGTCCCCCTTTAACGACACCTAATCGCCTTTTACCACCTTGTAATCACCATTTAATGCCTCCTCATGACCATTTAATGCATCTGTGGGGCCTTTTAACGCCTCTCAGTCATTCTTATATGCATCTTCACCGACCTTTAACACCTTTCCGTCGCCTTTGGTGTCTCTCCGGCGACATTTAACGCTTCTCTGTTGCCCTTTAGCGACACTCCTTCGTCTTTAACGCTTTCTCCTCGCCCTTAGATCTCCACGCATCAGTCCTTAACGCCTCCCCATCGAACGTTACCACACTTCCATTGTTATTTCACGCTTCCTGATCGACGTGTAGCTCCGTTCCATAGCCCTTTAATGTCTTCCCACCATCTTTTAATGCATCCGGTCGCACTTTAACGCCTCTTCTTTGCCCCTTAACGCCTCGGCGCCGCGCTCTAACGCCCCCCATTGTCCCTTAATGCCTTAGTTTTACCTTTTAATGCCTCCCCATCGACCTATAATGCTTTTCCGTTGCCTGACAAATTCACTTCGATGATGTTAAATCATAAAAACTCTGCCAAAATGTGATTATCCACTCAAAATCACACCAAAACAATGTAATATGTGTGTTCCAATTTGTAGCAAATACATTACAGTGCATAATAGACTTCCTCTAAAATTTGTGAAGAATTGTTGTGTTTTTTTCGTGAAAAGAAAATTCGTAAAAAATATTTTAAAATAATTCTTCATTTTTCTTTTTCGGGAATTCTTAGTTGCATGAATTGTCATTTTACCGAATTTTCAAGGATAAGATGATGTGTGACTAAGTGACCGCTGGCAGTCGTTTGCGGTCGCTGCATATTTGTATCTTCCGGTTTTGTTCTCATTTTTCTACTTTCTGTTACTAACAACGAAAATTATTTTCTCAGAAAAGAATATTGAATAATTATTTTTCTTTTCGTTATCAAAAACAAAAATGATTTTCTTTAAAGCAAAAACATTTTTGTTGTTTTTTTCCATTCTGAAGAAAAAAAGAAGATAAAGCAATTTCGTTCTATTTCGAAAAAGGAAATAATTATTTTTAATTATTTACGAATTTTCGAAGAGGGAGTTCATTATGCACTGTATTGTCCGTTAAAATCATATTTGGCCTTGGAATTGACGTAGATGATCACATCAAGATGTATGACTTGTAGTACCTAGATCTATTTGTTAAAAATCATATTTTCGATTACCCGACCTAGAAATTGACACATTAGCCTTTTGAAAATGGCCTCTTTAATCAGCAAAATAGTAGCAGAAATGGATTATTCAGTCAAGATAATAGCAAAACGGCTATTTGTTTTTGTTAAAAATCATACTTTTACATTTTTGACGTCGGAATTGACATTTTCATGACTTTGAATTGAAATTGCCCTTGCATATGACCTTGAAGATGACCTTGAATCACAAAAATAAGGCTATAAATGGATTTTTCCACTCAAAATCACACGAAAAAGAGGTATTACACATGCTCCCAGTTTATTTGTTCAAAAATGATATTTTCACTCACTTGACCCTAAAATTGACCTTTTGATCTTGAAGATGACCTTGAATAATCCAATTAATTTTAGAAATGGGAGGTCGTTTTCTGTGATATTTGTACAAAAATAAGGCTATAAATGGATTTTTCCATACAAAATCACACGAAAAAGAGGTATTACACATGCTCCCAGCTTTATTTGTTCAAAAATGATATTTTCACTTACTTGCCCCTAAAATTGACTTTTTGACCTTGAAGATGACCTTGAATAATCAAATTAATTTCAGAAATGGGAGGTCGTTTTCTGTGATATTTGTACGACATTAGAAATAGTTCTATTAAAGATAAGGTCCAAATTGAACTAATCAGAAAGATATACTACATAACAATATGGTCGTACGATTTCAGAACGCTGAAATTTATAATATTTCACTGATTCCGGATGCAGTCATTTTGTTATTTAACCTTGGACGACCTTGAAAATTAAAATTATATTTTAACTACCTTTTGTCAGGTATTTAATCAAGTGATATACGGCAATGTACATTGTGATATTTTACTCAGTATTATTAAACCTATTTTCTAAATATTGGTCAGCGTATTCTTGAATTTACACCAGTTTAAGATATAACTTTTAAGCAAAAACACACTGGATATTCCACATATTATGTGAAATAAGAGCGTAATAAAATATAATCATGCTTGAGTAAAATATATTTTTTAATGCAGAAATGTAATAATGATCATAACTGCTACATATTTAGCTCGTCCCAAATCGCTGATGCCACTTACACGTCTTTTATTACTTCAGCTTCGTTCATAGCCTTGGAAAATATGTGCGCAAAATGCCGTCAATGTCGCAAAATATACTGTGTTGGAATAACGCCGTAACCATGGCAACGCCTCAAATATTTTTTTCACAACCATCCATTTTGTACCCCCGACATATCACTGAATCAAAAAAATATGGTTTTGCTTTGTTCTACCGTGGGGAGGGGTTCACTTTTTTTTCACCCTCTTGGCCGCTGCACTATAAAGCTGCATCTGATGTTTGGGCTGTTGGGATGTCGAGTCTAGTAGCAGGGGGTGGTTCCGGGTAGTCTTCTTTAATCATTTCTTGTTGGATTTCTACTGCGCTGTGGTCTGCACTTGTGTGTGTGATATCATCAGACATGGTTTCATACTCTTCTGATGATACGTCCGAATAGTCTATAGCCGTTGGAGATTGAGTATGGGTGTCATCGATTGTGATTTTCTTAAATCCCAGAGGTAATTTGGGAATAGCTCCGGACGATAGCTGCGTCCGGGGCGTAATTACCGGTCTTCTTGGCGAAGGCGTTTTTTGTTTTACATCTGAATTTTCTATACTCTTTTTCTGTTTTTCGGCTTTCTTCTGAGGGGATATCCCCCGAGGGGTCTTCGGGCGGACGTCTGGAGTGCTAGATGGTCTTGGGGTTACAGCGTGTTTCTTGTAGGGTGGGGAAATCCCATCGTCTTTTTTCTTCTTTGCGATTACTATCTTTAGACTACTCTTTTCGGACGATGAAGTGCTTGTGCTTAATTTGTCCTTGGGACTCTCTGAATCTGCTCTTTTCGACTTTCGTTTAGTTGATTTAGTTTCTGATGATGAAGCTGATGCATCGGACGTTGAGGACACTAAAAGTCCTATAATACACACTGTCTTCAAAAGCTGTCTCTTAAAGTGTATGTACCGGTATAATAGTGGTAGTCGAGGTATATTGTAACGGGGATATTTCGACTTGAATCTCCCGTGATAAGTGAGGGATTTAATTTTTTTATGTTATTTGAACACAAAATCTCTATCGCAATGGTCCTGTACTTAGGTTTGAAATTGTCGGGTCATTGCAGGATTCTAGTACCAGATAATCATATCTGCGATGGCTGAAGTGTTAGATATATTTTTAATATATATGTCAGACAGACCCCTACAGTCAGAGTTCTTTTAAGAAGGCACTGGTAATCTCAATAATAAAATCGAACCGTTTTATTTTGTAAAATACGCATATAACACTGCTAGAACGTGGCTCGTTATCCCACCATAAAATTGCAAATATCTTGCAAGGGTATGGTTAATAAATAATGTTTTGAAATACTTTCCACCACTCGAATCAATTAAGATTTTTTTTAGGTTAGAGAAGACGTATTTATGAGTATGAAACAACAGTCAGAAATTATGGTGCAATTTGTGTGAGGTTTGGCCATTATTTAAAACACAGCGACTATTATAAAAGATGAACTAGAAGATCATTTAAAACACACCACTACATTATTATCTTTGTCCGACCACTACATTCTAAGCCGGGAATGGAGAGTTATTGTTTATAAAGTACAGACCAATTATCATGATAGGCCAGTGGTGCTATAATCAGTCAGGTGTGAACGAGCTGTTGATTATGAGGGATCCTCATTATGGTCAGATGTGTTTTAAGTCAGTTAAAACCCTCGGAACTCTACATTCCCTCGGCCTTTTCCACAGCTAAGAATGTAGAGTTCCTCGGGATATATCCTAGACGAAAACGATGAGTGAACATCCAACCAATCTGAATCCAGTCTTCAAAACTATACAATGTCTGATCTTCAAGTAAGGTATGTGTTGGGCATTAATAACGTCACTATATCATTACCTGATTTAAACATTGGTGAAAATATCAGATTGTGTTCACCACTCGTTTATTAAGGTTGTTTTGTTTGATAGTTTCTTCATAACGCTTATGTCTAGCATTAATATGATTCACGCTGGATTAAATATAGTGAAACGTTAGCTAGAGGTATATAAAAAAGCACTGATAATTGTATAAATAAAAAGCGATCATCTTCCTATTAAAATAATGTGTTAGTACGAGCTATATGTTTGCAACGTGGCTAGATCGCCTAATGAAAGATGGTCAGAGAGTAGGGACAAGTAACAACATTTTAAAATACTTTCCACCACTCAAATCACTTAAGATTTTTTTTTTGTAAAGAACGCATATTATTGGGTAAAAAAACACTGTCCGACATTCTGTTGCAATTTGTGTGAGGTTATGCCATTATTTGGCACAACGAGACCGTACTAAAAGAAAAATTAGTAGAAACAGCAAATTGTTTCCATGATAATCCTACAGAAATTCCAGTAAACATGATATGATCGGGCTAGGATTTTTTTTTCAATGCATTGGAAGTAGATTAGAGCAATTTTATAATCCAAGATGGCATCGAAAATTAGAAAAATATGCATTTTTTGTAATATTTTACCTTTTTCTTAAGATATCGCTGTCAAATAAAGTGATTAAATTTTAATTATAGATATGAGGTGTCAAATGGAACATGTGTCAGTTTGGTTGAATTATTTATATTATAAAAATCCAACAGTGTCACCAAATTGCATATTTGAATAATCTAACATAACTTTCCAGTAAACATCATCCGATTGGGTCATTGCCTACTTTGACATCTGTTACGATTGATTAACAAAAATTATTAAGGAACCACATATTTATTGGTCCAATACTTGATCCATACATATTATACATATATGTTATTCGCTCAATACCACACCAATGCACAAGATATATCTGACGCAATATTGAATTGAATTAGGCCTACGGGTATTCTCTGTGAACTGATATTTTGTTAGAATTCAGCCATCTATGTTTTGGTTGAGTACCAGGGGCACATGTCGATATCCGTATCCAACAGTCTTTCTTGAAGGAATTTATCAACAATTCTTAGCCCCTAGAAGTGTGGATATGATGGCATTTTTCTTTGGTCTAGAATGACGGCTTTTGTTATTGTGCTCATGAGGACACCGTCAACTATGCATATTGTGAACTAAGAGTATGTGTATCGTAGGTTGTTAACATTTTGTTCATGTAGCATAGAAGGCGTCACGTCATGATGTGGAGCTTGTTTTGTGGATATAAATCTTGAAAATGTCTCTGTTTTATCTGCAATACGGCTCATGTTAAAGGGACTAGCCCAGGCTGAGATCATAAAAAAATCGGTGATATTATTTTTGCTTCTTAATATTATGACCATATAATGTAAACATGTCTATAGACTAGAACTTCAAAAGTTTTGAAATTTTTGTGCTGTGCATTTACCAGTTAGCCTAGATATAGAGACGAAATTCCTGATTTCTTATTTTGGACAACCATGTCAAAAATAAGAAATACGGGAATTTCGCAGCACAAAAAATAAAAAAAACTTTTGCAGTTCTAGTCAATAAACATGTTTACATCATAATTATTGTCATATTAATAAGCCAAATAAAATCACCGATTTTTTAAAGATTTTAGCCTGAGTTAGTCCTTTTAATTTGCTTCTGCTATATGGGAGCCATGAGATGACCAGGCTCTCATTTTTTTAATCGCAGATTTTCCAATATAAATTTGGAATCTCTTCTTAAATATAGCATAAGTGGGCTATGTGTATAACCTATTCTGTTTAATATTAAATCGTGTAACAGATAACATGCTGTTTTTCATTACTTATATACCATGACTATAACAATGTCGTTTCTCAAAATGTTATTTTGACGAATTTTTTTTTTTTTTCGATTTTCGCCCCTAATAAAGAGAATACACTATACCAGCATTGGATTTTCATATTCGTATATGATTTATTATGGTGATTTATGAAACCAATTTTTTTAATTGTCAAAATGAGAGCATTCATGATGGCTACGTTGAGAAGTACAGATACATGAACATTATTTAAAGATGAAAAATCCGGGGTTTTTTCAGTAACATCTGATCTTAACCTTGACAATAAAAAATAACATCATATTTGGATTCCTTATACCCCTAAACCATTTAAAAAAAAAAGAGTTAGCCCTATCGTTTATTGGAGAGATTCTCAGATAGACTTATGAAGAAAATCTACATTTCTGTCTGGAGGTGTTTAGATGTAGGCCTATCATTATAAAAGCAATGCTGTGCGTGTTTTTTGGATGTAGAATGAAGATTTAGAATTTGTTGCATTGCGCAAAATAGTTACCCAGGGGATAACTGTAAATTGTACAACGCAAAGCAACAAACTTAATAATTTTTTAATTATTATTTTCTAAAACACATTTTGAAGTATTCTGAAAGGGGGGTAGACATATAATATTTAGCTTGGCGACATCCCCACCCACCTCCATCAAGCACCCTGTGTTCCCTATCATTCATTTGGCAGATCCCGCTTCACCAATGTAGGAAATCTTCATTTCTGTCTGGAGGTGTTTAATATTTATAATTTGTTGCCTTGCATTGTGTAAAATACAGTTACCCAGGGGGTAACTGTAAATCGCTCAACGCAACGCAACAAACTTGATTTTTTAATTGACTAAAAAACATTTTAGAACATTCTGGAAAGGATTAGATGTATTATAGCTTGATGACAACCCCAGTCACCCACCACTATCAAGCAACCGGTTATCCCCATCGTTCATTGGAGATATTCTGCTCGACCAGGTCTGATGTGGAAAACTTCATTTCTGTCTGGTTGTTTTTACGATGTATTATAGGGGTGCACATGGGTTAAAAAATGAATCAAACGAACTGCAAACCCCCTGTTCATAGAGGCCGAACATCGAGGATTGCAGTTTTTAAAAAGTGTAAAAAACGAAACTAAAATGTATATCTAGTGTAAAAAACGAAGTGTAGGCCTACTAGCTGTAAAAAACGAATATCGACGTCAGAATATTATACCTATCGAACGAAGTAACAAACTTATACTAGAGCCTGACGGCACTGAAGTAGAGCTTGTGCCTGGCTTCAGGGTCAGTGTTTTAAGGAAAGCTAAGATGCAGCTGTTTCACAATTAAGCAACAAATATATTGGTCTAAATGAGGTGTTGAATCCGACAGTAACTATCCTGTATCTCGTGTCTGACTGTAGTCAGCTCAATGTTGTTTTCAGTGTTTAGTCAGGGAGGGGGGTGGGTGGGTGGTGGTCATGGGTTGCGTGTAATGTTGTGAATTCCCGGTGAAATGAGCCATAGAGTGCACAGGGTCAGCCTTGATCTGTCACAGCTATTTTTTACACCTTAAGTCGACACCTGTATTGATAGACTGCACACTGATTTCAGTGCACATAATAAACTCCTGATAAATACGCCCCCCAACTGCGTCTGTGTTTATTAGTAGGCCTATAGGGATAATAGGGTAGGCCTACCTTAAAAGAAATAGGCCTATAGGCTCATGCTACTCCCTGTGTGACCCTGGGCTGGGACTGTGGTGCAGTTCATTTTTCGAAGCCGATCTTTTAAACAGAAACTGTTTATATTAACCTGACAGTCTGGGTGGTATGGGCATATATGTTACTAGGCATACCCCAGTCAATGAAAAGTAGGGGAAGGTACAAAAAACGTGTCTGGAAAACAATTTAGTAGCCCAGGCACATGGCATGCTAGTAAGCCTACTGCTATTTGCTCAGATGTGATGGCAGTGTGTAGTGTTCAGAATTAAAATAGGCCTAACTGAGTCAGGAGACAGATTAACTATTTCCACTGCCACAGTCATTGAGCCAATGTTGATTTAATGATAGACCAGCGTATTAACAGTGTGAGACTGCAGGACAACATTAAATAGACCCACTATAATAGAACTCACAACTCGATAAGCCTATAGATATATTGAAATTGCAAAGTTATCGATATAATTGGTGAGTTAATAACTTCATATTGCGTTGAAAACAATAATAGCCTAATTTAAATGTCACTTCTGGGGCTTCGCATATGGCTATGAGATTCATTAAGCATAGCAGGATTAGGCCATGCATTGCCTGGGGGGTGTTTTTAAAGTTTTCAGAACGTATTCAGACTGTAGGCACCAGTAGGCCCTAGGCCTAAATTTTTACTACAAATGAATTGTTTTTTTTCCTGGTTTAATGTCTATGAAGCTCGCCCAACATTAATGCCACATCGGGTGAATGTTTGTTTTGTTGGGCAGTGAGTGGCCGATAGGCATATTATATAGGCCCTATACATGTGTATTGGCAGGCCAGCAGATACAAGACGTTGAATCAAAGTTGGCTTAACGTTGGTCCAACGTCGTGGATGGTGGACAAACGCTGAACCAGCATTAATTCAACGTCTCCTTGTGTCAGCTGAGTGTTGTTGTGTATGCCTCTGGGACAGACTGACCATACAGGCAAACACGCATACCGCTGGACAATCACATGCAGACAGCGTTGTTTCAATGCTGGCACACAGTCTACGACGCTGGCCAAACATTTGGTCAGCGTTGCCGTATTAGGCTTACTATTATTGACAGGTGCACTACCCAGCAAACACGAGACGTTGACCCAATGTTGTTTTAATGCCGGGCGACGTCGGAGACGGCGGCCAACATTCATCATAGGTCACGTGTCGTATACAGTACTGGCAGGTTGGTATTGCTGTGCTAGCGAGGCAGGTCAAAGCACTGAGGGTCAAAGTGTAATGCTATGGTCACGTGTCACGCGTGACGTCACTTAACAGAGCTCATGCACCTGTACATGGCTTACATTGTATTGGAAATAGGAATTGATGCGTCATTTATATCAGTGTTTATCTGATCAGCTGAGCCAAAATATCAAAATCTGGCTTCGTGGTGCAACGAAAAAAGTTATTCTTAACACACACATGGAGTTAGATATGTTCCCAACTCCACAAATTTAGAGTTATTGCCGTGAAATTAATCATACAGAAAACCACTAAGACCCAACATCATCGAAAAAGTAGAGCAAACGCTCTACTAAAAAACTGAAGTGACACAGTGAACTTATTGTACGACCCCTCAACTTGAACATAGGCTAGGCCTACATCATTGTATATGCAGGTAGGTCATGTAGCCCAGCCAAAAAAATCAATACTATAATATATCCCAGCAAACACGATACATTAAACCAATGCATTAAATAGGCATTGGTTTAATGTACGTGTTTGCTGGATATATGGGTGATGTCTCCCTGCCCTCAACTGCCACAAATGAAAGCAAAACGAGGTCATTCTGTGTAGCCCAATCATAAACTGAGGCGGACATCTTATAAAAAATGAGGGCAATATCTTATAAATAATGAACTGAACACATTTTTCCCTTATAAAAAGTGAGGCCAAAAAATGGGTAAAAAGTGAACTGGGAATAATCCATAATTTCTAAGACCCATGTGCACCCTTTATTATAGTTTAGCAATGCTCATTGCTGCTTGTGTTTTTTTGCATGTAGAAAGATGATTTAGGATTTTTTGCGTTGCGCAAAATACAGTTACCCGGAGGGGTAACAGCAATTTGCGCAACGCAAATCATTTTGTCTAGAAATAAATTGGGATGTGTTGAGAATATATTTACCGTCATTATTACCATTTATCATATTTTGAATTACCCAGACATCGTTTTAAAGTATCCTGCGAGAGATTTCAATTATCCTGGGTTTGTTTAGACGACCCCTGAAAATTATGGAATAAGCCCACATAGATCGTAGGCATGGGGCAGTCACTGGTTGTAAGCCATAAGATATTTACGCCTGTAACACAAACCAGTCATATTCAAGAATACATTGCACGACAGACTCATATTATTGGTCTGGGGGCGGGGCTTTTTATATTTTAACCATGATAACGTTATTGGCAAACCGATTATTTATTTTAAACTGCCGTCTTGCATTTTAGCGTTCTTGATATAATAAAACAATTTTGTCTACTTTGCCTTCATAGACACTTCATTTTTTTGCCGTATCTCTCTCCACCTATTACATTGCTTCAAATCAGTTATATTCTGAATAGTCGTCTTCATATACTGTACATCTGGTAATATTTGCGTGGTTTCAATTCTGTGAATTTGCGAATTCAAGAAGCTCCCAAAAGTTATTGTTATAATAGCGCTACTGAAGAAAAATTCACCAATTCTAAACTACGTGAAAAGTCCCAAAATCAGAAATTCGCGAAAATTACCAGATCTACAGTACATATGTACCGCATCTCCCTTTTTAAAAACATCAATTACTGACTGGCCTGCATGGAGGCTGTTTTTCAAAAGCTATTTGCATGTTTCCTTTACATTTTTCACAGCTCTGAAATTTAAACCTTATAATTTAAACCTTAATTTTAGACCTTCCTGTTTTTCTTTCATGGCTGTAGGCCACAATACTACCAAAATAACTGAAGACAAGAGTGGGAATGGGAAGCCTTTTGCATCCTATACAATTTTCACAGCTTCAAAATTTATGTAAAATGTACGTTTTTAAAGCATAGAAAAATAATTTGAACCTTAATCTTAGAACTTCCCGTTTTTCTTTAATGGCTGTAGGCCACAATACTACCAAAATAGCTGAATACAAGAGTGGGAATGGGTTATAGTAATTACAAACAATATCTTGATAAAAATCTGCTGAATTTTTTATTTGCAGTTTTAAAATATACTGTTGTAAATGTCCCTCACAAGTGACATCTCAACAATGTAACATAAACAAGTCATTCTCGGGTTTTTATCAGCATGCATACACAAATCACAATGCAATAATAAATTAAGTCACTGAAATTTTACTAATGGTAATAGAAAGTGACATGGATTCACTCATTTCTTTCGTGATTGGCTGTTGTTGAAATGCTCCTAAAAGCATGATATACCAAAAACTAATAACGAGTTAATTCCATTCCACTCTTCATCTGCAGGGAACTATTTAGCTCTCCACATGTTTTACAATGTTTTTGAGGCAATAAATATATTAATACTAAATGCAGGAATAATAGCAGATTTTCATGCAGCGTATTCCATAGTTTTTGACTCTGAGCAGACAGTACCACCATTACGTTGATGATGCCATCAGCTTTGGTTTGTAGAAGCAGTAGTTGAATCCTGGCAATGAGATGAAAACCATCATGCATTATCTGCTATGGTGATTTGAACGATGAAGATGAAAGATGAGAGGAAGATTCTGGGATACAGACCATGTGTGTTATTAATCCTATTGTAGCTCGCATCACTGCAAAAACAACAGTACATAGATCAGATTCTGACAATGACAAATATCACTGATATAAACAATTGATGTAAATTATATATATCGTCCCCTTGGATATGAAAGGGTGTATCTGCCACTTTGTAAAGTGGCAGATACACCCTTTCATATCCAATATAGTTTCCAGCATGTCATAAACCTAACAATATGTTAATAAAATTATTTAATAAGTTTGTGGTATGTTCAGTTTTTCAAATAATTAAATTTGTGCTATGTATATTTGATGTCGGCGATTACAGGTTAAAGCAAATGAAAAATTGAATCAAACATTCCCTCAGAAAGGGTCAAGTGTCTTGAGGCGGTGAAGTATCTTGAGGCTTATTGGCATAGCTGCATGTCTTTAAATTACAACACCAATATCTAAACTTGGTTTGTCAACAAAGTCGGACTATGGTAGACTAAGTAAAATCTCACAGTACATTCATAAATCATATTTGGATAAATGGATAATATAGTTTGTGGTAGATGCTCAGTCAGACAAGTAAGTCAATTTAAAAGATGTTTTTTTTTAGAAAATATAGATAATTTTCTTCATTTGAAGCTGGAAATTGTGTCCACAGGAAAGCTTTAAATGACTAAAAATATGTTTGAAACAATCCAGCAGGACAAGAGTTAAAGAGTTATAATAAAGAAACTGCATTATGATCATGTTATAACCCAGTGTGCATGAATGGCACTAGCCAATGCAAGTAGGAAAAAGAATGTGCAGTCCATATATGCAACATATACTGTTTTTAACATAAAAGTTATTAGTTTTTGTTGAAGGGGCTAGTGATCAGATGAAAAACTTATATAATTTATTTTACAAAGATGACAAACAGCAATTAGTACCATTAATAACAGTGTACTACATAAGATTAATATTTACATGTACAGTAGAACCTGCTATGAGCAGCCACTCTTATGAGCAGCCAACCTCCTATGGGGGGGGGGGGGGGGGGGCACTTGGCCAATCCTCAAAATGACATTTCCTATACAAATGAACCTCCTATGAGCAGCCCCCTGCATTAAAAGGCCACTTTTCCTGTGTTACAAGGGTGGCTGCTCATAGCAGGTTCTACTGTACAGTTATTTGCTTTGACCATCCAACACCCAGAAATATAGTCTTATTTTAAAGGTGAATGAAACCTATGTGACATGACTTATCAACCCCGAAATTAAAATTTCCATCCACTTGGAAGTTATGTTGCGCTACCCCAGCCATTGACATTATGATTTTTTTAATACTAGATAACAGGGCAGGTAAACTGATTTTTGTCTGCCCTGATGACTTTTAACTGGACTTGGAAGTGGTACGTAGGGCTAAAACTATTGAAAACTTTACCGACCACCCGGGTGGCCGATGTGGACAGTTTATCTGACCTGGGCCTTTTTAACCCTTTCATGCCTGAATTTACCATTGTCATCTTCATCCACTACAAGCCGCAAATTGCTGTAGCAATTTTTGACTCGTAGTGGATGAAGATGACGAAGTCGGTGATAAATTAAAGAAAATTACCTTGTATTCCTGGAACAGTTTCAACGATATTTGCCTTTTAAAACCCTTTGTTGTGAGAAAACTAAGTTATGTTTTCAATGATGTAAAAGATGCTTTAATGCATCGTGAGGGCTTAAAGGGTTAACCCAGTCTGACGTCAATGGCTGCTACCCCATTTGTTAAATTTGAGACTGAGCATATGCAAATCTTGACTTCTGAACACACATTTTTTTCTTAATAACCGATTGAAACAGCTTAAACCATAATATTAAAAAAGACCATCGCTTTAACGGTTAACCAAAAGAAAATGCACATGTTTGAATCCACACTGATAGGGATAAAAAAAATCAAACACTTTTTAAATAAAATTACAAACCACTTTCTCTTCAATCAAGCCATCTTTGAAGAAGTACATGTAAGGAGTCTCTTCGTCCCAGCGAAGGAGTACGGTCATGCCATCAGGATTCATGCTTTCACCTGCAACCATCAGGAACAGTTAGATATGTGATCCTTCATGGAAAAACATGGTAGCTAGACTTGCATTTATACATGCATGCATCTTACACCGTGGGAGAATGACACCAATTTGTTCTTCTTTGTTTGGTATGAACAAGGATACTAGAACACAAGGATATACAGCTCCGGAGAGCGGGGTTTGGGTGGGGGGGGGGAAGAGATTAGTACCCATTCATAGAGTGAAGGGACCCCTTTGTTTTAGACAGACCGCAAGGGTCATAAATAGGGTGGGGAGAACTGGTTCAGCCTGATGTGCCTTGCGATTCCAGCTGTGTCAACAGCCCCGCCTGTGGCATCAGCAAGCCCGGTTGCTATGGTAACGACCCGTCTCGTGATTGGTTGTTTTCTGGGTGTGTGAGGTCACACGTGGAGGTAGGACCTGCGCATTGTGGATTTCCGATATCAACAAACGCAGCCATTTTTCCTAGTCTTTAAATCGTGAAAATCCGATCATTTTTGACAATTTTCTGAGGAAAGCATCTTTTCTCACAACATAACGGTAAGTACAAATAATCCACTTTCTTCGCAGAAAAAAATGATAGCGCACAATTTGACACCTTATTCAAAAATATACGAAAATAGAGTAATTTATCCTGAAGACTATACAGAAAACGTGGAGTGTGTCAGATTTGAGGCTTTTGACGTAGACCACGTGGAGTAGCACCACCCTACCTGCCCCCGCACGGCCTGTCATTTGCGTATATTTCCTTAATTATCGCTCACATGCGTGTTATTGATATACATGGCCTTGTTGTGCCTTATGAAGTTCTGTATGGAATGACATCTGACGACTACAAAAGTTGAAAAGTAGGATAGCCTGATTATTCATGCAATCATGGCTATGCGGTATGCCATGGTAGGTACAACACATACATTTTTAAATTGTCAAATAAAATTATGCTGACCCTTTTTCCGTAAATGCAGACATGCCAGAATAAATATTTGACCACATTTCAAAGTTTCATTGAGCAAGAACAGGGGTGAATTTAGCTTTTCACTGAGGGTGGGCTTACAATTTGACCAAAAAAAATATTTTACATTAATTTTAAAGGGGTCGAGGGGCCAATCCCCGGGAAATTTTGCCAAAAATTTCCAAAGGTTTTCTCATGCAATCTAAGGCACATTGGGCACTGTTTCTCACTCAGTATATCACCAAATCATAAGGAAATACCTAAATAAGGTTATTTTCTTTCTAAGGGAGGGGGGGGGTTAAACCCTCCCCCCCTTGGATCCGCCACTGAAGAAAAATGCTGTGCTAGATCAAAATCTGAGCTAAATTATAAATCTGTCCAAAAGTTGTGACCTCAATGACAATGTTGCAAATTGCAGAAGGGATACAGAATCCAAAACATCATCCAGACCCTTGAACTTTTTGAAGCAGCTGAATAAAATTACTGAGATGAACGTTCTTAAAGGTTTTAGTTTTTAGATACAGCAGGGCACCCGATGAGTGCGGCACTGCCCCACAAATACAGTTATAGTAGCCTACTTAGCAAACATACCACATATATGTCAGGGTTTCCCACAGAAAGAAAAAACATGTGGTTGTTCTCACAAAAATATTAACTCACCGCGCGCGAGCAGCTTAACCCTTATACTGCTGCATACAATTTGCAGCATGTGTGGTTGCCCACTAAGTAATATCTGGCACGTTTTTTCTTAAAAAAAATGTTTATCTGATGAACAACTGATACATCTTTCCATCGCATTTAAACCTGGCAGTATCAATAGTAGGCCCTACTAGCAATGTGATCATCATGATCAGTGACAGTGGCAGTCACGCTCACAGTGACAGTGTCAGTCACAGTGTTACTGCTGTCAGTGTCAGTGCATAAACTTTTTTCATACTCTCAGTCATAGGCCTATAATCAGCAGTCATGCAAGATTACGTCGTTTCCCTTTCATTGAAAAAGAATCCAAAAGTATTCATCATCTGAAGATAAAACTAAATTGTCCAGTGAATTGACGGCTTCTTGTTCGTCTTAAGGGGTTATTGTTACTAATTCGTTTTCTTCATAGCTCATCATGTTTGTTTGTTGTTCCCTCATGGAAGTCGCCATCTTGAACTGATCACGTGACCGGCGGAAGATACCGAATCTTCCCGATATACGCCGAGTATAAATAGTTTTGTGTATGTTATCTTCTGAGTGTGACTAATCAGAGGGTAATAAAAGGGAGGAGTAAACCCAAGCGCAAGCCACATCAGGCCAGTGGAGGGGGCTAAGCTGTATATCTTTGTGTTCTAGTATCCTTGGTATGAAGCAGTGCATTCGGCACATCATGCTTTATTTTTTTTCTAAATTTTTAGATTTAAAAAAACATTTTTTATCAATATTTAAAAGAATCCAGAGAAAACCAAAATATCCTATTTGTACACCTAAGGCTAAAGGATGGTTGAATGTAAGAAAAGCATTGGACCATATCTTGATGCCGTCGGCTTAGCTTCGGGCAGACAAGCAGTGCTGCAGGTTAACCACCCAACTTGGCCTGACTTAAAAGCCAAGGGCGGTGTCTTTCATGTAGTTGGTCAGAGACGTTGGGTATTTGTGGCAAAAAAGTGTTGTATAATGTAGTCACTCCTGTTTACATGGCAGTATACAACTTGGTAATAAATAGTACTTTTCAGTGCTCTTAATTTTTTTTCAATTGTTTGGCATTTTAGTTAGGATCAGTAGGCTATATAACTTCATACAAATTAAATTTTCAGAATTGACATGTCAACATAAATAGTCGCTTTGAACAAAAACAAGGCCTGCCGGCAGCGGGATTAGGCCTCAGCCTCTAATCATCATAAGGGGATAAGATTCAGAATTAACTTTTATTTATAACTTTAAAAATCTCATGACCATTTATTTCAATTAGTCCTAAAAAGATATTTCCAGATATTACATTTAATAAGGTCAATAAGTATTTTTTACACTCTACAGGATTCTACATTTTCAAAAGACAATTGATTCCCCAAATAAAATACAAACCAATAAAGAATTCATACTCGTCAAAATCTTTCAAGATTTTGGGAATAACTGCTTGTGCCCCAGCCATGAAGGCTTTTACATCAGCTCCATCAGCCTCAAGTTTTGTTTTCAAACTGAATAATAAAAAAGTTATTATTTACTGATGTATGCTAACAGGATAAGACAATCTCAACCCCATTAGTTGTTCGCGCAATGTAACAAAAACAAATGCTTTCACCTACAACCATTGTGTCTTGCGATAATTCATAAGTTTAATGAAATTTTTTTACCCCACTCCTAGCAGTTTTTTTTTTAAACTTTAAGACATTCAAATTTTTTTTTCAAAAATATGGTATTCACACCATGTACTACACTCATTCGTATGGTGAAATTCAGAAGTTAACCATCTCATTGTACAAGATCTTTGCACATGTATAGGTCATATGTGAAACATAAATAAGGCATCAGAGAACTTGTGCATCCGAGCTAAATTTATTTGCGCAGGCCACAATGCAAAAAACATTTAACAATTTGATAGCATCAAGAAGGAATTGGTAATTAATGTGAATCAGCTCTATTATTTATATCTAAGGAAATGGTAATTATTGTGAATCAGATCTATCATTTATATCTAATGGCATATTATCACTCCCTTCTCCCTAATGCCACCACTAAAACACCCAAATAAAACTTGCTCAGTACATACTTCTTCAAGTAGCCTTTGATGTATTTTGTGTAATCTTTCTTGGTAAACGGAACAGCCATTAATCTGTTGGCAAAGACGATATCAACGCCCATCTTTGCGCCGTCCTCAGCTCCTTCTCCTTCTCCTTGTCCATCTTCTGATGCATTAGCTCCAAAAAGAGATGGGTCCAAAGCGGTGGCCTCAGAAGTGTACTGAACATTCACAAGAAAAATACACAAGGTTAGTTTTCTTTATTTTTATATGTTTACTTGTGCAAATATTATATCCGGTAAATGAAAACACACTTAACCCTTGTCCTGCTATGCCCGGATATATAAAATTGTTTTTAATAGACGCTTTGTTAATCCAATAATTTAATTTTAGACATGACTATTTTTTAAAAATAGTAATATTTTCCGTCATTTGAAGCTGGAAATTGCGTTAGCAATTCCAGCTTCAAATGACGAAAAATACAATTGAAGCAATTCAGCAGGACAAGGGTTAAGTATCTAAACAATAGGATCTCCAGGGTCAGTTTAGCTCAGTTCAACAAATGACATCCAGTAACTTGTGAAATAGGTGTTCAAGCTGATTTTAAAACTAAACGAAATGCCACTGATATTAATTTGCCTATTTTGAAGGTTGGTAAATTAAATTTATTAATTTGAGTGCTCATTCTCTGTGAATAAAATCACTTTTTCATCATTTGAAGTTGGAAATTGTTATTAAGGTTTCAGGTTTCCCGGTCATCTGGACATGCCAAAACAACAATTATACCAGTTTCTCCGTGTCAGAGGAATTTAAATATGTTATCATTATGTCTGTAATGATACATTTTCAACTACATCTCTAGAAATTAGACGAATTTCAAAGTACTGCGAGTGAAAATTAATCCCATTCAATTAATGTCCAAACATTTATAAAAAACAACATCTTTTGTGAAAAATTCAAGACTGTATAAACAAAAAATTTTTTTTTGATGGATATCAAACTACAAAAGGACATTTTCAATACAAAGAAAGCTTTTATAAGAGTTAGGAAGGTAACATTAATAAACGAGAGTAAAAACAGTAGTTCGATTATTTTTTTACAAATATGATATTAGGATACTCACCTTTCCCTTAATTTTGTAAAGGACCTCTTCAAATACTTCGCATGGGTAGGTGTCCGAACATAGCTCGTCACCTGAAAACATTTGTCTCACATTTAAAAAGATGCAGACTATAGAGGTGCGATGCTAAGGCCCTAGAAAAACTAATTTCTGTATATACTGTATACACCATTGAGTTGGCATCCATATTATTTAGCGAAGTCAGTCCCGAGTGAAAGTAGGTCATTTCATACAGTATACACTAGTATGTACGGAGTCATTAGTGAGCATAAATATTGGCGGTGAAATGCCTAATTGAAAAATCAAATGGGTCGCAAATATAAAGACATCGGTGCTGCAGGGCAATACCCCATAAGGGCATTTAAAGTCTGTTAAAATGTGCCCCAATGAGTACCTGTCCCTCAGTTTAGGCACGTTTCTCAATTAAAAGAAGATTCAAGTCCCCCCAGGGTCTCCGCCAGGAATGTTTGCGAGGGGGGGAGGGTCCAAAAGGAGGGGGGTCTGGGGGTGAGCCCTTCCCCAGGAGATAAAAAAATTGTAAGAGTTCTCAATTTGAGTGCTTAAAATGGCCTATTTCAACCGAAATCACAGCAAAATATGGAATTCATTTCAGTGTATCATGTAGCTCTTTCTAACATGGCGCAGCGCCATTTTGCCTTTTGTTGCCCTTTTTGAGTGTCATGTTGCTCTTTATGTGCGCCATGCTGCCCTTCCAATATTAAGACAGTGAACTTCCTATTTGAACTATTGTCATATTCAACCCACCCAGCCCATTGTGACAGTGAAAAACACCCCAGTCACTTATGTCATGCCTTCACACCTATGACGCAATACCTGATAACGGCCTGTGTACAAAGTGGTAATAACTGGGGATGCTCACATACTTGACTGATTCTGTGTCTAGCCTTAATTGGGGAGGGTAGTTGTTGGAAACGCCTAATTGGGTGCCCGGCATGCATGATAAGGTGCCCCTAGTGATAGGTGGCGCCATGCCCTTTCTGAATCCTAGGTGAAACACTATTTCTATTTTTTGCCAACCAGGGGGTTATCCCCCTGTGGTGCTGAGTAGGGGGATCCCGACCCTCCCCCTGGCGGAAACCCTCCCCTCCTCCCCTACTGAACATGTAAATTATTTGCCAAAAGCCCATTCCTACATGAAGATATGCTTCTAACAAAAAAATGTTTGAAGCATGAACAAAAAAAGTTATTTTATAAATCAATTATATAAATAGGTTTTATAAGTTTTTTTTCCAAACGATATAAGTTACATTTTCAAGTAGTAGTAGTAAATCATTGATATACCTCACTTTTCGGCACAAATGGTCTATTAAGTAACATTGCAATATGATAATAAAAACGTTGTAGTCAATTAATGAGATGAATGATGTACAGATAATGATGTGAGGGTGGGGGTGATAGGGCATGGTGAGTTATTGAGAGTGTTTTCCTTCGCTCGCCCGATAAGGGATTCTGGGCATATGTAGGGGATCTACCCCCAGACAACCCCAACAAATTAACAAATTTAAGACCTATCCGGGGAATCAAATTTGTTTCCAGTACAATGCAATCCAATCTAATGTGTACATGTTTCCAGTACAATGCAATCCAATCTAGTGTGTTCATGTTGGGCCATAATTGCTGATGCTGGGCCACCAGTGCCGGGGTCAACGCCATGTGTTAGCCGAGACCTGTGTGGTATGCATTTATTTGAGTGTGCAGGAAATAATATATAGGGGATAGGGGATCTACTCCCAGACAAGACCAGCAAATTCCGGGGAATCAAATTTGTTTCCAGTACAATGCAATCCAATCTAATGTGTTCATGTTGGGCCATAATCGCTGATCTGGAATTTTTTTGGATACTAGCTGCTCTGAGATGCATTCTAAAGCATTTCCCTACACTTTGATACATAGCTCCCACAGGTCCTTGAAAACGGAGGAAGTCTGTGAATACGAAAAAAGAAATACAGGCCTTGAAAATTAAAAATAATAAACAATGAAAAATGTGGAATTTTCATCAACCTGTGAGGTTTTGCTGTTGATCGCGACAAATGTCACTCTGTCGCAATTTTGTATCTATAGATGCAATGTTTTTTAAAGACTGTCACTTACTATGCAGACAAATCACGGCACAGCAGCTATTAATCAGAAATCCTTAATCACCAGATACACAGCAATAGCTTGTGTGTGTATACACCTATTGTTTTTTTCACTTATAGATTCAATAGCATTTAAAGCTAGTAAACCATACATGTGCGGAATAGTATATTTTTACACATCTCCATATCAGTAACGTTATTAGAGATACACTGTCTAAATTATTAGTGAGCCTAGGCTGTATTATATAGAGGAGGTTGCAATATGGTGCAAATAGTTCAGACAATAGATAAACCTTAACAGGCAAAGCATCATAGATGATATTATGCCAGCTCTGCTGCAACCCACGTATAAGCCTATGTCGCATATGAAACTTGGCAAGCAGCCAAAGGCGGTCGCGGTATTAGCCCTGCTAAACAGCCCCAGCGTGGCTGAAGGTTTCAGTCACAGATTAACCTCCATACAAAATTGTGGGACATTTCTTTGGACGGTCATATCTAACAGGGTTCCCCACAGTGCCGGAAATGCCGGCATGCCGACCGGATGAATTTTATGCCGACCAGCATGTAATAGGTCACATCCGGCTGTAATCCAGCTGGCAGATTAGATAATATTCCCGTCGCCAGTGTCTTACCGTGTTGGTTTAGCGATCAGCGTGTCCGTGCTACCACCCCCTCCCCCCCCATAATCCCCCCACCTCTGGGTCACCCGTCATGTGCTGTATGCTACCTAACATAGATGTAGGCCTACGCCTGGCAGAAGCAGCGCTGACAGCAAGTGTAGAAAGTGCTGTCACAGGGTGGCCAGTCCACCGCTGTGCCAATGTAAGTCCAGAGCTAACAGTGCTGAGCCGGCATTGGCGCCACGCTGGCGGACGGGCCAACATTTCTAGCGTTGCCAGTCACCACGACACATTGTCACTCACCAAAGTGTCACCGCGTTGGTGAGTGAGTGATACTAACTCACCAACCTTGTCAGGCATACACAACACTTATAAATTTTGTTAAGATTTTTAAGATAACGACCGGATGATTTTTTTTTCTGTGGGGAACCCTGTATCTAAGACTTGACCTTGAATAATCAGGTCGAAAAAAATGCTTTTAGAATCAGTAGCATTTCAGCTACGAGATCGCATGCCAAGTTTATTTTCGCACAGTTATTAAATAGTTATGAACATTTTTCGGAGCTTGGGGTTGAGATCACACTCACACACCGCAATGTTGAAAAACGTTAATTTTTTCGGGTAAAATGAGTACAGCAATGCACGGCCTCGATGAGGACGTCACGGCTAGTGCTTAATTAACCAGCAAACCCGAATGATGTGTTAATGCTGGCCCGCTGTTTGCGAAATTAGCGCATCATTAGGCAAGCATTGTGTCAGCGCCTCGTGTGTGCTGGGATATCACAGCCCGCAATTTTCAAATGAATTAAAAAAAGAACGATTATTTCCAGGGTATCGGCAGCGTGTCGCCTTTAAATCAGCGTATCGGCGATATTAGTAGCGTAGCGGCAGCAAAACACAGCATGTCGGGCCGACCACTAAAATGGCCTGGTTAAAACCCTGGGACCTACTATCAAAATCTTCTGTTCATATTGTAAAGCCCTTGAACCATCATCCAGAGGGAAAAATGCATTTGCTAATGAAGGGTGTGTGAGAGTGAAATACGACTCCCTGACAACCCATGCATCAACTGCTCTGCATCAAAAAATGGAAAAAACAGACAAGGCTAAATCTCAACCTTCCAGAGAGAGCGAAGCTGGCAGGGGTCTACTATCTCTCCATAAAAATTTTCATTTGTGAAAAAAATCTGGGTCGGTAATTTGGGTTCTGGGTCAGTGATTTGAAAAAATCACCGACCCGGATGGTCGGTGTATAATTTTGCTCAAACCGTACACTGCATGACTTAATTTGCATTTTTTTTTTATAAAAATTTGTCCCATTTTGTTAACAAATATGTATAGTTTTGTTTACATCACAGCTGAAACCAATATTGTGAATGGTGTAAAATACGAAAATATAGCCTAGTTCCTGGCCTGCCGTGAGCGAGGGCCTAGAAAACATCCATAACAAAAATCAACATTGATTCGCATTATACACATACTTCCCAATCTCCGCGCTGGTCGTAAACAAACGCCAATTAAGACGCTGTTTTGACAGTAAATAACTGTTGAAGTAAAATAATAAGTTGCTTGGATGAACATAAGTTAAATGCCTTCGTTTCGTTGACAAATCTTGAGTATTTTTTGTGTAATAAGCAGATTGTGAAATGTTGCTTTTGCGTATGGATGGACCTGTGACCCTAAATTGATCTGGCTTGACCAGAAAGGCAGAATGCAATGAATGGGTCACGGATGGGACTAGCCCAGTCTAGGCCCTACTAGGGTTAAATATAAACATTTTGTATGGATGCTGGTAGATTTTTCACAGAATCTTCACAAATAAACCTTCCTCGAATGGTGAATGGTTAGAAAAGATGGATTGATCCGAATTTGTGATCATGACGTCATCACCGTTATTGCCACTGCACTGCCAGTCACCGTTATTGCCACTGCAGTGCCAGTGACGGTGATGACGTCGTGATCACGATTCATATTCATTATATTGTTACGTTATAAAAACTTATATAGATCTAAATAAAAATAGATCTAATCAACTGATACTCAGACATAGTAAAGTTCATCTTCAACCTGTATATTTCTTTGTAGATTAGTGATTTAGCAGCTTATAACCTAATATCATCTGAAAACACGGCTCTTGGCTGAAGTTATGGAAGTGACAGTGATTATGAAGCCGGGATACAACGTCCACTATCCTATTACTGTATATCAACATAATGTCGACATATATTTCAAAAATGAATATTTGTGATGTATCGTATAATTATTTAACTTTATTTTACCACTAATTTTGTCCTTAAATATAAGCATTTTGTATGGATGCTGGTAGATTTTTCACAGAATCTACACAAATAAACCTTCCTCGAATGGCGAGTGGTTAGAAAAGATGGATTGATCCGAAATAACCAATGATAACGGAAGTGACCAAAATCGTAATCGAGCGACTCGTCCAATTTTAACAAGGTCTCAGACATAGAAATGTAACTTACTCAGCTAACGAATATTAGGCACACGTGTTCTTTACTAACTCTACGATTAGGTATAGAACCACAGGACGTAGATTAGATTTCTTTATAAATAATTTATTATTAGACATGAGGAAAAACATGATCATTAGGCCTAATGACATACAATAAAAATGATGATTACTTGCAGGCCTATATTCTCCGGAGTCGCGTTCTGGGACGATTTAAAAAATGATGTGATTATGTCAAACTAAATCAATAGGGGAGGGTGGGGAGAAGTTGGCTAGCCACTGTGCAGTTCTGCTGTGCAGCGGTCCATACTAAAAATTATTAGCACCAATAGTCGCCCTAATTTTTTCCATATTCTCAATGTGTAAACCGCTCACAAACCGCGATTTAGCCTATGACATCAAACATGATACAGCGCCACACTGACTTCCCAACCACATTTTTTAAAAATATGATCAAAATTTTGTCAAAATTACAATATAAAATTTATTATTTCAACAGTAGGTCCTAGGCCTACTATGTTAGTTTTCAGATAAGTTTGTCAATGAGTGTAATAAATCAATAGAACAAGAAAGTGATTTTTGTTAAAAAAAACATGCTGTAGGCCTAATTGATTTATTAGAAATACTATAAAATCTGCTGAAAGGATTAGGAATGACGGAGCAACCGGAAAATATATTCAAATTGAAATCAAAAGACTGTAGATTGTGATAAGAAATAGGTAGGCCTAATTGTTTAACGCTAGGCCTAAGTGTATTTTTTGTTAAATTTAAGGTATGCTAACGTGACGTTTTTGTTGACACTTCGTAAATGTCACGTTAGCAACAGTGTTAGGCCTACTATAAAAGCAGCTCAGAAATAGGGGCCTAATTAAGTGTTTATATTGTTGGTTTCAGATTATTGCATTGTAGAATCGACCAATAGCTAATACTGGACTAAACTAATGTTGACTGGAATATAATACATGCATTCATGTTGGATGTTACTTGAAAATCAATTTAAAAAAAATCGAGCAAATGTCCATGGTGCCCCGAGCTCGGGGCACCATGGACATGGGGGTGGGGTACAATGGACATGTCTACAGGCATGTTGTAGGGACTTCCTGTGTCAATCAACCCATTTTTAATAGTAGATTGAAAAATAAAAAAGTAATATTTAAATGCAGAATTCTTTATTTTAGGGGTAGCGAGATTAACAAATATATACTTTCCCTGAAGACGGGGCACCATGGACAACAATGCTAATAATGGGGCACCATGGTGCCCCAAAACATGTCCATTGTACCCCTGATATGGTGCACCAGCATGACGATTGTTATAAGTGTAGCTTTAACTAGCTTAAGATAGAATCTTCCATTATCGCCCATGGTTCTTGAAAAAAAACACAATTTTCACTAGCTACTATGTGCTTCTTCTTTTAACTTAGTTCCAAGGAGTCTTTAATGTATTACCAAAATCCGTGTATCACAAAAAATTACTTTAACCCTTGAAAAACCCATATTTCGCCATAGCTTACACAAGCCTTGATGAATCACCACCAATTTTTTTGCTGAAATAGAACAGCTTCAAAGCGTTCCATAGAGAGTTATTTTGTTAAAATTGGACAACGCACTTGGCCAAAAAGACAGATTTTCATGGTGCCCCGATGTCTATAGTGCCCCGGTCTCCCCGATACATTTTAAAGCTAAGTGTGTTTTTCGTTGTATTTCAGTCATGCTAACGTGACGTTGTTTTGACAAATTGCTAATGTTATGTTAGCAGCTGTGTTGATAGAAGTCACATCCTTAACTAAAATTTATATGCACACAGCCAGAAATATTTACTTGGATAACTGGTTTCAGATTGTTGCATTGTAGAATGGCTACCGGGTACATGTTTTTTACTCTTTGGAATAAACATCAAGTGCTAACGTGACTGATGCCAATGACACTTCCCAAAGTATTCTTTTGCCAACATTTTTCAACAACTGATATAATACTAGATACCGTATGTAAACATAATTGGACTAAACACCAGCTTTTGATTTGACATTTGGGCAATTATTATTGAGAGATGAGAAGAAGAATCTCACTTACCCTACAAATGACACTAGGGGTGCACATGGGTCCTGGAAATTATGGATTATTCCCAGTTAACTTTTTACCCATTTTTTGGCCTCACTATTCACTTTTTATAAGGGAAAAATGTATTCAGCTCATTATTTATAAGATATTGCCCTCATTTTTTATAAGATTTCCGCCTCAGTTTCTGATTCTGATTGGGCTACACAGAATGACCTCGTTTTGACAGCAAATAAACACTCTGCTTTCATTTGTGACAGTTGAGTATTGATTTTTCTGGCTGGGCTACATGACCTACATGCACATATAATGATGCAGGCCTAGCCTATGTTCCAGTTGAGGGGTCTTACAATAAGTTCACTGTGTCACTTCAGATTTTATAAGTTTGTTTCTTCGCTCGATAGTTATAATATTCTGACGTCGATATTCGTTTTTTTATAGCTAGTACACTTCGTTTTTCACACTAGATATACATTTTAGGTTCGTTTTTTACACTTTTCAGAAACTGCAATCCTCGATGCTCGGTCTCTATGAACAGGGGGTTCTCAGTTCGTTTGATTCGTTTTTTAACCCATGTCACCCCTACACTGTCACGTTGACAGTTCTAGTGTTGCACAAAGTGTCACGTTAATATTATATGAAGGGTCAAATGACATTGTCACGATACACTAATATGTGTCAAGTATATTGTCACATTAACAACAATGGTGTCCAAACTTATCTCACGTTAGCACATTGGTACGACTGCTGTGTCTCACATACAAATGCAGCCAAAGTTCAGTGAATTATGTTAATGGACCATGCATATTATTATGCACAGAATCATAGTGTTTTAATATTTATTTGTACGCCTAATATTATGTTTAAAGTACTTTACCATGCTAACTGATACAGCCTATATCAGAGCAGGTAATTTCAATTAAGCTGCAACTTTCATTTCCCCATTACTCATTTTCGCGGGCACCTTGCCATGAAGGTAGGTTGTCAGAAAAAAATATTGTTCCCACCGCAAAGCACTTATGGGACCTGAACAAATTTAGGGACTTGACACTGTCACGATAGGATTGTAAGATATGCTATTCGCTTGATTTAAATGCATATTTCACAGGTAAATGCAAAATGAATGTTGTTTTTTTCCCCCAAACCAAAACCAATTTGAGTGTCGCATGAGCACAAAACTTGTTCTACTATGTCTCCGTCCATCATCGAGTGGATAAAACGTTACAGGTTACTGGTGATAGCATCATAGCAGTCTACAACAGATTAAACATTGCTAGCGTTACATTGGCACTTTATCGTGTTTGATGCCGTGTATCAAGGTAGTCAGTTTAGAATTAGTAGGGTCAACAACCATGATTCTGTGACCAACCTTCTGCAAGTGAGTTTGACGATTGTTTCAGGCAGCTTAGGGTATTTGTTAAAAAAAAACTCCTACGGCTTTTTTGAAAAGGAGGGCGGAATTTTCCAGAGTGCAAAATCTCAAATGGCCGCCATCTGTCATGGCGAAAGCAAGAATTCACTTATTCCATCCACTGGTCTCCCAGTGGAATTCATTCTCGAATGCATTTATGTAGAAAATGGATTTATTAAGGTCATAGTAGAAAAGTATTTACCATATAAGTGTAAAAATGTAAGATTTATACCCCTGCTGCTCTAGAATATACTGATCCATATTAGGAGGGTAACCACCTTACAGCTATAGTGTAAGGGCTTTTTTGGGGGCATCTCCACCCCACCCCCTTATTTAAAAAAAAATAAAGTACTAATTAGTAGGCAAATTTTGTTTTTCAACAAATACGTCTACGAAACTGTTTATTAGTGATGTTAGTAGTTTATTAAAACAAATCAAGGTCGGTTTTCTTGGGGCCTTAGGGGTTCACATCCCTTTTTCAACAAATTATTATATAAATGCCCTTCGACCCATTTAACAAAATCACTTGGAAAATTAAAAGTTTTAAGGACAGTTATCAGATAAGATTTTGAAATAGAATCAAATGCTTTAGAAAAATTGAGCGCCACAATAGCGCCGTGTATATTCTGTATATCACTTTGGTAAATTACATCTTCTATTAATCTCAAATTTTGAAATATACCTCTTCCCTTTATGTACGCAGTCTGGTCTGTACTAACTATGCCAGGGGTGAGCAGAATTAAACTGATTGTAGCATTTTTTCCAACCTTTGTAGCACTGGTGTATGCTTGTAGCGAATGTATCCCGAGCGAAGCGAGGGACACTTACGGGGGGTCAGGGGGTCCTCCCCCTAGAAATTTCTGAGTCAGCACGATTCATTTGGCGCATTTTGTTGGTACTCTGTGAGCTGATTTTAATTATGCATTATAAAAATAAAAATAGAACAACAAGCAGGCCCACATCTAAATTTGTATTTCATGGTGAAATTTTACATGGTAAGCAGTCAACACGACATTTTTTTAGATCTTTGTTATTTTTGTTCAGGTAGATCATTAGCGGAGGCATAATTGCTAAATTTCTGATTTCATATTTAAGAAAATATATTTATTAAATGTGTACTTGCAAATAAATTGAAGACAAATAATCTACATTTAAAATTATATTTGACACGCTATGCCCTAATAGGTCACTTTTGATTCTTTGAGGAATAAACAAAAAATAGTTTAATCTAAAAATATAAGTCTATTTAAGGTCAGTCCTGTGAAGCCTAATTTGATGATAACGGTAGGCGATCACATTTGGTCAAAAAGTCTTCAACTGGATTATTTAACGTAAATTAGCCTTAATTTTCTTATATCTATTATATTATACAAAATGGCCTAGGCCCAACTCTCATTATTTCTATGCAATTTGTTTCACATTTGTTCACAACTTGAATTCATTTTTACAAACACACGGCTAGGCGTCCATATGGTGCTCAAAGTTTTGAAATATTTCTTATTAGGCCTAATTCTTTGCAAATGTAACGTGCATAGAATGTAGGCGAATTAGACTAAGGATCGTATCTGAGAAACGTCATTACCATCTTGGAAATATAAATAAATGAATAAGCACTTGCTATAGTCGGATTCAAATTAACTGTGGTGAATGATTTTCGCCAATTTCTCAGTTCATTCTCAAGCACTATTTTTCCTTCACTATCCTGAAAATTTCATTGAAAAATATTGTATGCCTCAAAAGTTAGGCTATTTAACATGCAGTAAAAAAGTGAGAATGTCGCCCTATATAAACCCATTAGCTGGGATGGATGGAAATTAGTGTGTGTAAAATTTCATTTAAATTGGTTGAGAATTGACCGAGGAGTCTGCGAAATTCATTCACCCTGAATCATGGTTGATGAATTTAATGTGAATCTGACAATACTACAATGTACTAGGCTCAGTTAGGAATGATTCTAATTCTGTCGAATTAGGCCTAGGCTACATCTATCTATAGCTTTTATTTGTAATATTGGACGTTTATCACTAAATTAAGATTCGCACCAAGAAATTAACTTCTCACAAGAAGATAAATTTACCACCTTTGTTGGCGCACATTTCAGTGACCCAAGTGCGAATGTGCGACAAATCAACAGCCCTGTATGCTTTGTACTACTCCCTGGAGACGTTTTGCTAAAACAGATGCACATATTTTGTAATCACAACAAGTGAGAGAGATTGGTCTATAATTTGTCAGTAAATGTTTATCTGCTTCATTTCCGCCCTTGGGTAACAATACTATTACACCTTTCCGTTGAGTTGCTGACATTCGACCATTCTCAAAACCATAATTTAATGAAGCTAGCACCATACCTTTAATTTGTCCCCAATAAGCTTTATAAAATGCTGGTCCAAGACCGTCAATTCTAGGACTTGTATATTTTTTTATTTTAGATAGTACTTGAGCACATTCCATATCCGTAAGAAGTCCTGCACAAGAACCCGCTTCTTCTTCACTTAAATTTGGTACATTTAGTTCCGATATAAAATCTTTATATTTCTTTTCATCAAACCTGCTATTTTCTTTATAAAGTTTTTCATAAAAAGTATGCAGTAGGTTCATTATTTCATCTAGGTCTTTAGTTAAAGTATTATCAGATTGTTTAAGAATAAATATTGCATTCATAGCGCCCCGTGCCTTTTCTAAATTTAAAATGTACGAGTTGTTCTTTTCTCCTTCTTCAATCTATTTAACTCTAGCTCTTATTTGAGTTCCTTTAGTCTGTATATCAGTTAATAAGTCACATTCAGCTTTAATAGCATCATACTTTTTACGCAATTGATCATTCGGATTTTTCGGGAGTTTTTCTTGAACACTTTTCAGTTTATTCTCGAGTAATAAAAAGATGTTTTACCTATTTTTCGAGTTTTTTTCCCATAACTTATTGATTGATTTTTAATTTGACATTTACAAACATCCCATAAAACTTGAGGATCACACACAGAATAAAACATTTGAGCGGTGTTATTTATTACCTCCCTAATCATGTTTACATAAGCAATTTCTTTTAACATACTATCATTCATTTTCCAATACCCCTTTTTTTTATAATTTTTTTTCACACCATCAAACATTAGACATACATACAATCATACAAACAAGAAAAGAAGAAATGTTCAATAAAATCACATACATTACAAATTTGACAATTTTCTGACTGGGTTTTACCTATCTTTTTTAAGAAAATTTTGTAGGATAAACATTATTAAGCAATTTTCATTGTTGTGATACAATGCGAGGTTCTTTAAAAAGTGCATGAACTTCTTTCTAAACTAATTTCCAATCAAAAACATACCCTGGAAATTTACGTTGCCAAAAGTTTTGCGCTATCGGGGGTGTATATAGAATTTTGTAAAGGATTGAAAAATTGTTATGTATTTGCTTGGGGTTATTCATTCATAGCGCCCCGTGCCTTTTCTAAATTTAAAATGTACGAGTTGTTCTTTTCTCCTTCTTCAATCTATTTAACTCTAGCTCTTATTTGAGCTCCTTTAGTCTGTATATCAGTTAATAAGTCACATTCAGCTTTAATAGCATCATACTTTTTACGCAATTGATCATTCGGATTTTTCGGGAGTTTTTCTTGAACACTTTTCAGTTTATTCTCGAGTAATAAAAAGATGTTTTACCTATTTTTCGAGTTTTTTTCCCATAACTTATTGATTGATTTTTAATTTGACATTTACAAACATCCCATAAAACTTGAGGATCACACACAGAATAAAACATTTGAGCGGTGTTATTTATTACCTCCCTAATCATGTTTACATAAGCAATTTCTTTTAACATACTATCATTCATTTTCCAATACCCCTTTTTTTTATAATTTTTTTTCACACAATCAAACATTAGACATACATACAATCATACAAACAAGAAAAGAAGAAATGTTCAATAAAATCACATACATTACAAATTTGACAATTTTCTGACTGGGTTTTACCTATCTTTTTTAAGAAAATTTTGTAGGATAAACATTATTAAGTAATTTTCATTGTTGTGATACAATGCGAGGTTCTTTAAAAAGTGCATGAACTTCTTTCTAAACTAATTTCCAATCAAAAATATACCCTGGAAATTTACGTTGCCAAAAGTTTTGCGCTATCGGGGGTGTATATAGAATTTTGTAAAGGATTGAAAAATTGTTATGTATTTGCTTGGGGTTATTTCTTTCTTCGTCTGATAAAGATATATTTATTTTCTTTTTTTTTGATGGCGCACATTAGATATAATATTCAATTAAAAACGATGGATCATTGTGTAGTATTACTTTTAAAGAATTGTATGGTAAAAGACAATGGTCGGTATAAAAAATTTGTCCAACAAATAAAATACCAGCTTTAACCCACTGTGTAAAGAATAATGTTTTTTTCTTTAGACTTTATATTCGAATTATTCCAAATAATGTTTTTGTCTGTTACATCGTTACGAATCTCTATATTTTCGAAAAAACCCTGATCAAATCTCTATAAAATTAAGGTAAAGACTGCGTCATTTTACAATTTAACTCTTTATATGCACAATTAAGGTTACAAATATGATAGTTTGGAACCTATTCGCACAATAACAGTGTGGGAATTTTTAAGTACATAGCTTTGTTTTTCTCAACCAGCCGTTGCGATCCATTTTAAAAGCATTTTTTTGCACAGCGTTCCAACATTTAACATATGTATACCTCCATCTTCGAATGACTGTATTACATTATTGCATTTCACTTTCTCTATTTTGTTTTTCCATAGAAACTTAAATGTTATTAATTTTTTTTTTTTTTGAACATTTTCAGGCGGAATTAGTGCCAAAAGAAGGTGAACTATTTTTGATAATATTAGTGACTTCACTACAGTAAGTCGCCCTAGTATTGATATATTACGTCTGTTCCAACTATTTAAACTTTTTTCCATCGCTTGCATAATATTTTCCCAATTTTCTAGGTTATCAGCTGCTGTCCCCTTGCTTCTGAAAGTTACCCCTAAAATTTTTATCCCATCTGTTTGCCACAAAATCCCACCAGGTGTATCCTGGCACTCTCTATCACATCCAAGCCACGTTGCTTTCGTCTTCGTTTTGTTCAAAGCTAAACCACTAATTATTTTAAATTCTTGTAATATATTCATTGCATTTTCTACAAAATGTGCATCTTTTAAAAAAAAGTGTATTATCATCAGCGTACTGTGTTAGACGAAATTCAATTTGATTATAAAAAAGATTTATTCCTCTGATAAGTTTACTTTGTCTAATTTTACATATAAGTAGTTCAATGCTCAAAACAAATAAAAGTGCGCTCAAAAGACAGCCTTGTCTGACCCCTTTTCCTAGAGGAAACCAGTCTGTCATATGTCCATAATTTGACACGCAACTTTTAGAATCTGCGTTTAACACTTCGACCAATTTAACAAAATCACTTGGGAAATTAAAAGTTTTAAGGACTGTTATCATATAAGATTTTGAAATAGAATCATATGCTTTAGAAAAATTAAGCGCCACAATAGCGCCGTGTATATTTCTGTATATCACTTTGGTAAATAACATCTTCTATTAATCTCAAATTTTGAAATATACCTCTACCCTTTATGTACGCAGTCTGGTCTGTAATAACTGTGCCAGGGGTGTGCAGAATTAAACTGATTGTAGCATTTTTTCCAACCATTTCAGCACTGGTGTATGCTTGTAGCGAATGTATCCCGAGCGAAGCGAGCGACACTTACGGGGGGTGAGGGGGTCCTCCCCCTGGAAATTTCTGAGTCAGCACGATTCATTTGGCGCATTTTGTTGGTACTCTGTGAGCTGATTTTAATCAAGCATTATAAAAATAAAAATAGAACAACAAGCAGGCCTCCATCTAAATTTGTATTTCATGGTGAAATTTTACATGGTAAGCAGTCAACACGATATTTTTTAGCACTCTGTTATTTTTGTTAAGATAGATCATTAGCCGAGGCATAATTGCTAAATTTCTGATTTCATATTTACGAAAATATATTTATTAAATGCGTACATCATTTACTTGCAAATAAATTCAAGACAAATAGTCTACATTTAAAATTATATTTGACACGCTATGCCCTGATAGGTCGCTTTTGATTCTTTGAGGATTAAACATAAAATAGTTTAATCTAAAAATATATGTCTATTTAAGGGCAGTCCTGTGGAGTATAATTTGATGATAACGGTCGGCGATCAGATTTGGTCAAAAAGTCTTTACCTGGATTATTTAACGTAAATCAGCCTTAATTTTCTCATATCTATTATATTATACAAAATGGCCTAGGCCCAACTCTCATTATTTCTATGCAATTTGTTTCACATTTGTTTATAACTTGAATTCATTTTTACAAACACACGGCTAGGCATCCATATGGTGCTCAAAGTTTTGAAATATTTCTTATTAGGCCTAATTCTTTGCAAATGTAACGTGTATAGAATGTAGGCGAATTAGATCTATCTATAGATTTTATTTGTAATATTGGAATTTTGTAACTAAATTTGGATTCGCACCAAGAAACTAAATTCGCACAAGTAGATAAATTTACCACCTTTGTTGGCGCACATTTCAGTGACAAATTCGCACCCAAGTGCGAATGTGCGACAAATCAACAGCCCTGTATGCTTTGTATTACCCCCTGGAGACGCTTTGCTAAAACAGATGCACATATTTTGTAATCACAACAAGTGAGAGAGATTGGTCTATAATTTGTCAGTAAATGTTTATCTGCTTCATTTCCGCCCTTGGGTAACAATACTTTTACACCTTTCCGTTGAGTTACTGACATTCGACCATTTTCAAAACCATAATTTAATGAAGCTAGCACCATACCTTTAATTTGTCCCCAGAAAACTTTAAAAAATGCTGGTCCAAGACCGTCAATTCTAGTACTTGTATAATTTTTCATTTAAGATAGTACTTGAGCACATTCCATATCCGTAAGAAATCCTGCACAAGAACCCGCTTCTTCTTCACTTAAATTTGGTACATTTAGTTCCGATATAAAATCTTTATATTTCTTTTCATCAAATCAGTTTTTTCAGGTAAACTTAGAACACCTAATCAACTAGTGGACAGCAACAGCAATATTGCTATAATATGATTAGCTAAATTAGTTCAAATGTCTTCAGATTATTTGAGCTAAAGGAACCAAAAGCTGACACCAGATTGTAGGTTTCTACACTACCCCGTCTAGCCTGACACTTATCCACTTATCCTAGGTAATCAAGAATAATGAGAGAGTGACAGGTATAGATGTCTGGTAATCTATTTAACAGACGATCAATGAGTATTATCTACACATATTGGATAAATTAGTACGGAAACACTCGACAAATATGAAAAACGTCCATTGGTTCAAGATGAAAGGGGCGGAGGGAATAAAAGGTGGAGATTCTGATGCAGTGGTTAGCGCTACTGCCCATCAAGCCAGAGCTGGTGCTTTTCAAACTTAAAAAGTACGATACAAAACCCTATATGTATATATAGAGTTCCAAAAGGCGAGAGTACAAAAGTGTGTGAGTACAAAAGTGCGAAAGTGGTGAAGTAAAGTAAAATAGGGCGGTGCAAATTGCTGTGCGTGTCAGAACAAGAGAGGCGAGAGGGAGATGGACAAATTGCGAGACCAAGGCACGAAAATGGGAAAAATACAAGATTATCATCTCTGGATAAATACCACATAATTATTCAAAGATGACAAATACATCTCTGTAACATAGACTGTTATTAGTTACTTATTACACAGGCTTAAATAATATTCAACCACTTGAAGTTGTGGGTCGTGGTAGCGAGACACAACTTCAATTGGTCAAAATATAAATTATTTAATTTCGGGCCTTAAGGGTTAACAGAAATGTTGTCCTTCAAATGACAAATTGATATTCTCTATTTATGTACATATAGCCTCGATTTGACAACCATATAGATTTTTCCTTTATAGTTTAGGTTTGGGAGCCAGTGTCACCAAAAAAGTGGTCGTGTTGCACCCCCCCCCCCCCTCGCCACCAGACGACACCCTAGATTTTCTGAAAGAGCAGCATCTTGGGATCATTTTGAGCCGGGGGTGCATCTGTAATTACATGTATAAGAAAGTTATAGGGCATTTATGACGGGGGGGGGGGGGTCATTCAAGTAAATTATGACTAGCTGGACCTAAAGGACAAAGGACACATCCATATAATTATTTTTGTTTTTATATGCAATAATATATAAAAAAAATGAAATGTGCAGGCGTATTGTAAGGGCCTTTTTCTGGGCGTTTTCAACCACCCCCTCCTCTTATTAAAAAAGATAATCAAAGGAATTAGTAGTCAATTGTTTTCACCAAATATGTCTAAAAAACTGTTTATTAGTGATGTTTATAGTTTATTAAAATAAATCAAGGGCGGATCCATAGGGCATTAGGGGTTCATATCCCCTTTTTCGACAAATTATTATGTACTTTAAATGCCCTAAATTAGGTAAAATCATTCATAATGTGATAAAGCACCAAATTTGGCACAGAGCTTCACGAAGGTATACTAATCCATATCAGGAGCGGAACTACCTTGTAGCTGTAGAGTTAGGGCTCCGTTCGGGGCATTTTCACCCCCCCCTCCTTTATTTAAAAAAGTCGATTAATTTTTGCACACATGTTGAAAATAATAAAAATATGTTTTGCCGAAAATATCCACACAAATGTTTCTTAATGATGTTAACGCTTTTAATCAAATCAGGGGCGGATCCATAGGCGTGGGGTGCCACACACCCCTATTTGCCATTTTTAATGAAAAGAGATATTTGAAAAACTAATAGCAAAATTGAAATCATGGTGATTTAATCTGCGTATTATGGTACAGACAACTAACATAAGGAATAAATAACAATAAAAAAACCTATTCCTCAGTAAAGTGTCGAAGAAAAAATGTATTTCGGGTATGAAAGAGAGTTTTCTTTTTATATTTGATACATCAATAATTATTGCACACTATTGCTCAAATAGCGCTAATAAATGAATGTTTATTTTCAGCATTGATGCAGATTTTTAAATGACATTGTTGTTTAAATGCAATATGAGAATAAAAAACAAATTTGAGCTTTTTGAATACGTGGCCTCCGAGATCTGTAAAATTGACATTTAAAATAAAAAAAATACATTAGGTGAGGATGTTGCCTGTATTCTTTAATCATCTGGGTCAGCCCCGATGACTCATTCTTATCGACTGGGGCTTGTAACCAGGTTCGAATCCTGGTCAGGCCGGATATTTTGTCATCGTGGTTGTGTATATAGAGTGCTCCAAACTGGTCAAAGACATGGAGTGTACAGTGCAGCCTATGGTAGAATGCACCATAAAGAAGCCTTGAAGTCACTCGAAATAAGAGTAGAGCATAGTCGCGGCTTCGGGCTTCGTTCTGTCGCGATATTGCCTCGATGTGCAGAACGCGATGTAAATCAATATTCACTCACTCCTCAAAGATTGGACAATGAGGATCCAAAACTTGTACTCATCAAGAATTCGATGGTAGAATCATACTTCATGTGGCGGATGCAGCCAGGCAAGGTTACCATAACATAAGGGGGCTACCATTTAATTTCCAGGAGGGAGGCTGATGTAATTTTGAAAAAAATAATTTCGGGCGGACTCTGCGTGAAAAGAATAATATATGTTTTAATGTTCTTTTTTAACATGAAGTAAATTAAAAAAAATCAGCGCGCCGCCGAGCCGGGTGGAAATAAATAATTTATCCGCAAAAAAAACTTTATATGGCATTATTATATGGCATATGGCAACACCTCTTTTATAGCAGGATAGGTAAAATGTCAGCCTAATAGAAATGGTCAGCTTATTTCACCCCCATCACACCCCTCTGAAGTCCCGTATGTAGCGCTTGGCTCAGTGTCCATTGATGACACCAAAATCATCGAATAGTTTGTTGTGTCTCTTTATTAAAAACAAGACAATCTTATCCGGAGTGTTTTTCTTTATTTTGCCATCGCAGTCCATTGTGTGTACGTGACCGTAGTGTGAAATTCAGTTTGTGTAACCTGGATACTGGCATGACAAATACTATAAACTTTCTCCATTCACCAGTGGGAATTCTCTCTTGTTGACGCGACATATCTATGTCTACATGTTGTGGTTCCCTGATATTTAAATCTTGATAGGCCTATGTCAGAGGAGCTCTCACACTTAATCAAAGTGGGACTGACAAATCAAAACCTACGAGTTTAAAATCAGTTTTGACTTTTTCAGGCCAGTGTTGTTTGAGGTGTGTGTTCCGATTATTAACATGGCTTATTTTGCACTTCCCTCTACGTAGTATGTGGGCGCATGCTATGGACGGTCTGTTACCCCGCCACCATCGTTCAAAACAAGGGAAAAAACGTCGAAATCAGAGGTTCCATCAGGTTAATGCTTTCTGGTGAAGGTTTTATGCGTCGAAATCAGAGGTTCCATCAGGTTAATACTTTCTGGTGAAGGTTTTATGCATCATTGATTTTGTTTGACAAATGATAGGCTCAAAATATGTAGCACTAATGTTTTGCCAAGCCCTACAAGAATCGAATACTAGTACATGTATATCAATTGCTCAGACTAAATTTCACTTTTACCTTGACCCAGTCATATAAATGAAATTGACCGATTAATTTTTTTCACGCACCAGAATGAAGCACGACGACAAATGAAATGAATCGGGCTTTAGGCCACCTTTGTGCACATATAGGCTAAACTGGGCCAGGAGAACCTCCTGAGGATGGTGAGATGATTGAGATGACACTGTCCTCCAGACACAGGATTCGAAATTCGAGCCCTGGCGGTCTGAGGCCGAGCACGCTACCTCTCGGTCACGGAGGCTCCCCACAATACTAACTTTCACACGTGGATGGGGAAGAAACAATTTTTTGTTTCTTTCAAACCGCCGAGACCGGGAACCGAACCCCGGACTCTGGCGTGAAAGGCAGCGGTGCTAACCACTACCCTAGGGCCCCCGCCCAATGCACGACGACAAGGAAATCATCTTGTCTCAAATCTACATATTCACTTTAATTTTGACCTTGAATTTTGCTGAACTTTTATTTTTTTGTTATATTAAATAGTGCATGAGACGTGGACCATCATTAGAATTTGTTTAGGAGAAACTTAATGAAATCGACTGAATTATTCCTCAGATGACGATCCAATGATATACATGAGGCATTTGTGGCATGGCTGTTGATTTGTCGCACATTCGCATTAGGGTGCGAATTGGTAACGTCAATGTGCGCCAATCAAGGGTGTAAATTTCATTACTTGTGCGAATTAAGTTTCTTGGTGCGAATATTAGTTTAGTTGAATATTTCGACAGAAATTGGATTATTCTCCAAGGTATCGAACTTTGAGAATGATGTAATTATAAGGGTCTAATCGTATTTTTACTGAGTAGTCCTAGAATATTGAGTACACTATTGGACAGTCTATGGATACCGTAGGTAAATATGTAACACAAGATTTTCGTGATTTCCCAGTTAATTATCAACCATTTTTTTGAAATGTTGCAAGGGTTTTTTCTTTCACTCTTTTTTCTGTGCACATGATCCTTTAATAGTGTAGACCTAGTCCCCGAGCAGTCCATAAACGTTGCATTCGAAAAGAATTATTAAGATATATTTCAAAACTTTGAGAGCTATATCCTATATGGACGCCTAGCCGTGTGTACAACGTCTCTGCTGGTGCATTGAGAATCGGCAGACGCCAGTCGGCTGGTCAGCGTCAATGGACGCCCTGTCCTGTGTTAGTCTGCGTAGCTCTGACTAAAATGGGTTTTTTTTGAAAAAAAATCTATTTAATTCTTTATTATTTTTAAATCTCTTTGTGTCATAAATTGATTGATTAGTCTCGATATGTAAAAATAAATTGCATAGAAATAAAATTGGTTAAGGCATTTTGCATATATATAGCAGTTGGGTCGTTTTGCTTCACTAGACCATAATATTCAGGCCTACATTGCGGCCGATCCAACCCCTGTAGAAGTTGACTGTCTAGGCTTGCATGCGAGTGAGCCCACCGGAAGCTGACCCTTAGATTTTCTATTGTTATATTTAACCCTTAGTGCACCAAGTGCGATATAGAGGGCTTATCTCGCGTGAATATAATTTAAAATGTATTTTTCTCCAATTAATTGGCAATGAAATGTTAAAAAGGAATTCCTTTTGCGTTTTTGATCATTTAAGACATTCATATGTATACAGTATATATGTAAGAATTGATTTATTATTTTTTTCTAAAATTCGAAACATAAATTGCGAAGTCATTTATCTGCCTACTGCTGTAGGCCTACATTTTAAAATGTGCAAATTGCTTAAAATAAAAATAACCGGGCACTCTAAGCGGTATTTGTTTATATTTTGTGTTGTGCATGCATTGAAAAAACATTTTTTAACCGTGACATAAACTTTAATAAACAGTGACGTAAAGTCTACGTGTTTTTCGTCTTTTTACTATTTCTAGATGCATGACTAAAATCAGCTGTCAATCAGAGCATCTTGCTAAGCCTTCTAGAATGTCACAAAAATGCACCAAATGAATTGCAGTAATTTTAAAAATTCCAGGGGGAGTACCCCCTGACCCCCCGCAAGTGTCCCTCGTTTCGCTCGGGATACAGTTGCTACAAGTATACGACAGTGCTACAAAGGTTGGGGAAAGTGCTACAACCATTTTAATTCTGCACACCCCTGTTGTGGTATAGCCAACCCGTGAGTATATTACCGGTACTTGTCTATATCATAATGATCCCGGTTTTGGAGATACAGATTAAATTATTCCATCAAATTAAAGTGACATGCCCAGGTCTAAAATCATCAAAAATCGATGATTTTACTTTAGCTTCTTAATATGACCATATGATGTAAACAAGTCCATAGACTAGAACTGCAGACGTATTTTAATTTTTGTGCTGCGCACTTATCAGTTAGGCTAGATATAGAGACGAAATTCCCGTATTTCTTATTTTTGACATGGTTGTCAATAATTAGAAATCAGGAATTTCGTCTCTATATCTAGCCTAACTGGTGAATGCGCAGCACAAAAATTAAAAAGCTTTTGCAGTTCTAGTCTATGGACATGTTTACATCATATGGTCATATTATTAAGCTAAAATAAAATCATCGATTTTAGACCTGGGCATGTTCGATTGGTGTACTAGTATCACGTGTTTAATAGGAGATAATGATATGTACTTTGAAACATTTACTTTTTCAAAACTGTTCAGAACTATGCTCACATCTGACCTTGACTTAGCCGCATCACTTGACCTTGACCACTAATCATCTCAGGAATATTTTATATCGTGTGGGCTATACTTTAAATAAATAACACAACTCAAGATCATTAAAATCGATGTACCGATTCTTAAGATATTATTTTTTTCGGATTTTTCCGTGCTTTTGCTGATTATGGATACTAATTAGATGTTAATTAGGTGTTAATCGTGTCAAAATTGACTGCGCTATATCAGGATCGAAAGAGTACATTACTGATCATCTTAGCAGAAAATGGTAATTTCTTCCAAAAGTGCACACACTCGCTCTATTTTGACCCCAAACAGCCCGGATTAATACGTTTTATGAATTAATATAAGCTTATATTTTAAATTCAGTTAGCAGGCTGTATTCTGCCCGGAGCATATCGCTATATCGGCCTACGCTGCGCTCGCATAGGCCGTTGTAATACACGGCTACCCGGAGAGTTGATTAAGAAAATGAATAAACAGGTCCAGTGACCAGGTGGTAAAATTTATGTCGGCTAATAAGTCATTAGACTTGATATCAGACAAAAAACCTACACCTTTATCTTGAAGTCAAAAAGTCAACCTGATATTGGTATTTTTGCAAACAGTGTTTCTATTATTTAGTGTGGAGACAGTGTTATAATTACAATAGAAAAGAATAGAATAGAATGGAATAGAAAATTAGATGACGTGCAAGCATGTCACTCTCAGCCATTGTAATTTTGACCCTAATAAATATGAAGTACATTTATTATAAATTTGCTGAAGGATCACTTGGTAATTAAAGGATCGTCTCTATATCTAGCCTAATTGGAAAATGCGCAGCACAAAAATTTTAAAACTTTTGCAGTTCTAATCTATGGATATGTTTACATCATATGGTCATATTAATGAGCCAAAATAAAATCACCGATTTTTTGATGATTTTAGCCTGAGCCAGTCCTTTTAATCATCGCTTAGATGCGTAGTTCTAAACAGATTATTTGTTGTTAACAAAATTATACTCGATTATAATCCTTATCATTTTTCAAACTGAGTACATGACAATCTTTAGAAATACTAAATATAATTTGATGTTTTGCTTTACTTTTTGGTATTTTTTGTATTGCCCAGGTTAGCTACGTGGGAAGAAGCGCATATGACTTGTGCACCAAGAGAAAGTCACTGCTTCAATACGCATCTTCATTAGGACATGGTTTAATGGCTCAATATGTTCATACGACTACAGAGGTTTGGGAACTTATGTTCCTAGGCTTGAAGAGAAACATGCAGGTACATATAATAAACAACAACAAGTCGCAACTCACAAAAAATAATACAATTAATTTTTAAAATGATATAGTGCCATTGACTAAAATATTATTTTTTTAAAACATCCGTAGATCTAATATCATTTTGATATAGTATGCCTACTGAACACATGTTTTTTGCTTCATGTAATATTTTTGTGTGATAGTGTAAAAATTTCAAAACAACGTGACTCACACATAAATTATAAAATATATTTAAAAAAAATTCTAGTTAAGTATGTCACGCAATTGTTTCAAATAATGTTTTGGAAATCGTGTTAAAAGCAAATCAAAACTAGACAGACAAGCCATGATGGAGCTAGATGGAAACTAGATGGAACTAGATCAACGAGATAACATGATGGAACTAGATCAACGATAGCCGATGTCTCACCTCTTGGCTATTCATTTTTTCACAAACCTCGTGCAGATCAGCGGGCAGGAGGAGGTGTAGGCATATCTGATCTACACCTAAATCATGAATCTGCTCCAATTCTGTAAAAAATTATATTAATATAATGTTTAACCCCATCATTTTTAATGCAAAAAATGCGAATGGTCTCTGGACTCCTATTCTTTTTAACCTGGACCCCCCTTTTTAAATTCTTGGGACCGCTTCTGATGAAATAGACTTTCAGATTGGGATGGAATATCTTGGCAGGCTCAATATTAAATTTGGTTTTCTCCTTATTTGCAAAATAGGCACCAATCCGTAAACATTACAGGCACTAAATAATTTGCTATGCTTAATTCTAGGTCAAGACACAAATCCATCTGCATCAGCTAAAAATTTGGTGTAGTATTTGACAGTAGCTTGAATTTCCGAAAACAGATATCCAAAACATGTAGGGCATGTTTCTATCATATCCGTGATTGGCGTCGAATTCGAAAAAAAGTCTGTCCTTAGATCTTGCCAAGCAAATTGCAGTGGCACTGGTCAGTAACAAGTTAGATTATTGTAACTCACTTTTTTACAATATATTAGAAAATGATATCGCTAGAATACAACGCGTTCAGAACTGCCTTACAAGAGTGGTAACCCAGGCCCCACGTTTTAGTCGTTCCACTCCTATTCTAAAACGATTACATTGGCTTCCTGTCCTCAATCATTTTTAAATATGCAGAATAACTTTCCGAACACTGAAAGACAGCCAACCTGCATATCTGGCTGACTTACTTGTTCGTCCGAAATGCTCTACAAAATCAAATAGATTTGTTGTTCCTGGTATATAAACTAAGACTGGGTCAAGAGCTATCTCTATATCTGGCCCAGCCTTATAGAACGCCCTGCCTGTGTCAATACGAAATGCCGAAACAATTTTAACATTTTGGAAATTACTTAAGTCTTACCTATTTGATCTGGCTTTTCCACCCTAGCTCCTCATAAGCCCGGCTCAATGTTGACAAACCTGCTTTGGCCTCGATTAGACACATGATCACGCTAAGGATTTGTGCTTTTCTGAGGTCGATCCGCTGAGAATATAGGCGCTATAAAAGTTTTAATGATTGATTCATTCATTCATTCATTGATTGATTGCTTATAACTACGTAATCATCTTTTTGGTCAAAGCTATTGTTGAAATTGACATTTTTCTAGATAAAAATTGACAAAATGCCCCTAAATTAAAGCTATAGATATTCGTAATATTCTTGGATTAAATATTACACCTGGAGCTGTAGTGGAGCCTATCATAACGTTGGGTGCCAGATGGTTTGTCAAGAACATTGAATTTACAAAGTCTTACACCTAAAAATCACCCAAGCAAGAATAATAATTTGAATTATTCGAGTTCGTTCTATCAGCTAGTCTAGGCTAGTCAAAATATGATTGATCGCAATTTTGACTTCAATTTTTTTTTTTAACATATATACTCCTATAGAGCATCATCCACCATGCCATTGTAAATTTTATTTGTTTAGTATATTCCAGATCAGCACCATTTATAATAAATAAAGCTGTCCTGTGCATAGGCTTGTAAATCCATAAAAATCACTTGATAAATGGACAATAATGAGTGAATTTCCTATCCAATATCGTCAAATCAGTCAGCTAGAAAAATCTTTATCTTTAAATGCGAGCTCACAAAAACAAATTAATAGCTGCATAGCTGCATTCATGGCCACGCCCCTAATTGATCCTAATTGGTGCTCAAGGTAGTGGACACTGGAGAGGGGTGTAATTAGACATAGAGGGGGTACACTAGTCTCAAAGGGGCTGAAACAGAATTTAAAACTGACGGTTTCAATTACAAATTGCACCCATACAAAATTGTGGGAATTTCTTTGTGCTGGCATATCTAAGACATGGTCTTGCATAATCAGGTAACATGAAAAAGTTTTACAACATTAAAACGCCGAGTCAACAGAATATTATAAACCATTAAATAGATTTTACAATATATTCATTAAGAAATATATTAAAACGTTTTAATAACATTTTTTCAAAACATTTTTAAACATAAAATGTAAATAGTATAAAAATGTATCTCAAACGTTTCTAAAAGATATTTTTGAATAATAGTTTTTGTTAATTTTCTATAACATTCTGTTAACCAGAGATTTAAATATTTACAAACCATTTAGTCTAATATTTTCTAAATATGATTTAAATGTTTTTGTGTTTGCAGGGTCAGCATGATCTTTGGGTCTCTATATAAGTATAACCATGGCAGTGATTGTCACCACATATATATCCCAATTTCCCGTGATACACACTGTCAGAAGATTGATATAGGAAGATATTAGGCCTATATATTCTGGTGTTTTGTCATTCACTCCAGCATCCCCGGTGTTGGATATTGTGCCAGCACTGCACCGTGTTCGGTACACCTCTCTGACTGATAGACCCGGTTTTGCTGTCATGCGGACTGGAGGACCTTGAGCCAGCGTTGGAACATGCTGGTTCTTGGTCCGCTGGTGGCGCAGCGTAATAGGCTGGAATAGTTACTGTTATTTGAACTCTCACCGATGATTGGTCGTGTTCAGAATCGAGGGCTCTGAGTGAGCTGTAGACATGGGGTATTCGTATTCAGTATTCGTATTCATCTGTATTTGATTATTATTTTTTTATTAATAATTTGTATTCAGTATTCACAAAAAATTATGAATACAAGTATTCGTATTGTATTCAAATACTTTTTTAAAAGCCCTGTATTCATGAATACTTTTTGAATACATTTTGAATACATGTCATATATACACTGAGATTAGTAAAAAATCACAATTTTTTTTCTCAGTTACTAATAAAATAAAAATAAATAATAGTAACTATGGTAACTATTTTTTAATGGGTATACTATAGAAGCTTGGTGCGATTGATCAAATTTTGCAGGGCAGTGGGAGTGAGTGCGAGGCTTTCCTGTCACACTGGTCTAACCAAGAATTTATATGTTTTAAATTCTTGGTCTAACTGATAAGCACCAGATAAATCTCGCGAACTTCACACCACTAGACAGCTTAAGTGCCAACGCCTTTTTAAAAAGCGATTAGTGGATCAGTGTAACTATGAAACATTTTGCTCAACTAAATTATTTGTTCCTCCTTGCTGTGATCTTACACATGCAGAACAAAAAAAAATGATAAAACATTTCTGTGTCTTTACTCGTTGCGTTTTGACTATACACTAACTAAACCGTTGTATGGAGCCCTAGATGTCCTCGTATTTCACTAGTGAACAGGCTCCAGTTTTATGCTGTACCTACATTCTAGACATTACATGTAATTCAATGCTGCACCAATATATTGGCAATGCATAAAAACACACTATTTCTACAAATTATTATTTTATTTTTGTTATGTATTCCCAAACTTGTACCTTAATCTGTACGGTTTTATATATTTATTACTAAAACAAGCTAGTATACAGCAAAATACAAGCATTTGAAACTTTTCATATAATGAAACGTAATACTTAGCATTTTAAATAATTACGAGAGTGGTAATTTAACATGCTTTATAACAATTAAAGACTAAATGGAATTTTGTATTTCAGTGATATTATACACATACTGAATATATGTACATAAATATATATTTATATCACTATAGTGACATTTTTACGTTTTTTTATATTTTAAATGTATTCGTATGCGTATTCGAATACATTTGAAAAGTAATGTATTCTCATTCGAATACATTTTTAAAATGGAGTATTTGTATTCGTATTCGTATTTATGACTTTATAATGTATTCGTATTCGATTACATTTGCATGTATTCGACCCCATGTCTGGTGGGCTGACGACGGTTCTGACCACAACACTCGCGATGGGGTAGCCCAGGTGACAGCTTGTGGAGTAAACGCACTTTACATGTATAAAGCACAAAATGGTATGAATGCTTAAGCACAGCACTATTCGGATGACACCCTGACAACTTATTGAATATGGACATGAATAAAGATCAATGAACCGGCTTTACTGGTTGTCTTGTTTGTGAGAAGAGGTTCCGCTAAGTTACAAATCTTTAAAACCTGTGTTTTGTCAGTAGAATAGACAAATTAGTATGTAGGCCTAACAGTAATATAAATGTTATCAAACCGGATAGAAACAACTCAGGCCTACTGTATGCTGTACATGTGACTTACACACATCCTGATTAAATATCGTATTCATTATAAAAGGGTTTGTATACCAGGGTCTCCGCTGGGGGAGGTCCCCCACTCAGCACCAAAAGGGGAAATATCTCGCCTTGTTGGCAAAGAAAATAAAATTCATTTCAGTTAAAATAGGCCATTTTAAGCTCAAAATATTTGAAAATATTTTTTTTTTCTCGACCCATCCCCCCCCCCCCCCCCAGACACCCCACCCCTTTGTACCTCCCACGCAAACATTCCTGGCGGAAACTCTGCATATATAATAATTATATACATTTACTTGCTTTTGTTTTTTCACTGCTAAATAGAACTTCAATCGTCATCATATGTGCACATCTTGCTTTCCCAATTTTCCTGTCAAGTAGGCCTATATATAGGCCTACATTGTAAATAAGTTGTAAACAAGAGGGCCTCTACAGGTTGCTCAGCCCAAACCCAATCCAAGACAAAGTGACTGAAAAAAAAAACTGAAGGCTGTGGACAGATCTTTGGTTGTCACTGAGGGTGTAGGCTCGTGGCTCACCCCCGTGGGGAATGGTACGTGTAGGCCCACTACTAATACATAAAGTCTCTCAATGTCTGTCTGGGTACTGCCAGATTCAATTTAGCTTCCCATTTGGTCTTTGACTCTGTCTTTGACATGATTGCTTCAGCATCACATCAAGTTGGAATATCAAGCTGGAAGGGGGAAAGAGTCTGGTTGACATACTAAATCATCTGACTCCTGAAAGGCTGAATGCTGTCACTTTTGTCTGTCAAGGCAAGACCTAGCTGGCGAGATCACTGGTCACAGTCCGACCTGGCAGTGTCACCAGGGAACTGAGATTTTAAATTCAAATTCAATACAGACTGCTAAATATCTTCCACTAACGTTTTCATATAGCCTAATTCCGTTTATGGTTAATAGATAGATAGATAGATAGATGGATGGATGGATGGATGGATGGATGGATGGATGGATGGATGGATGGATGGATGGATGGATGGATGGATGGATGGATGGATGGATGGATAGTTAGATAGATAGATAGATAGATATTTATTGACGACGGTAAGTCTATGCAGACTTATGCGTCATTAAAATGAACATATGTACAAGACTATATACAACAGGAATAGTTCGGCAAAATATGCATGCTAAGTTAACCTAAACATGTTAAAATCAAACGACATTATATACTAAAACAAGCACAGGTTAAATAAAATATGCATGAGAACTATTCAAAATAACCTACAGTTAAACAGCATTGGCATGATATTTTTAAGTTTTCCGCACCAAAACCAGTGATAAAATAGCTACTGCATATAGCAAAAAACCCCTCTGGAAAGCGTAGAAACCGAGTAATTTCATAATGAGTGAGAGTATGTATAAAGAAGAAAATAATAATATTAGTTACATTGAACATGCTAAAAAACAATCTAAAAAGGAATCACCAGCCGCACCAGTCGCTGATACCACAGTGGTGTTCCCCCGACAGCATGGATGATTTCATTAGTGGATGATTAGAGGAATCACCAGCCGCACCAGTCGTTGATACCACAGTGGGGATCCCCCGACAGCATGGATGATTTCATGAGTGGATGATTAGAGGAATCACCAGCCGCACCAGTCGCTGATACCACAGTGGTGGTCCCCCGACAGCATGGATGATTTCATGAGTGGATGATTAGAAGAATCACCAGCTGCACCAGTCACCCTATGCCCCAATCGTTTAATAAGGCGGAGGTACGCGACACGCCTAAGGTTTGAAAACAGCTATAGGTGTATTTTGCTAAACATATTACTAATGGTTGATGTGTAGATGACATAATATATATAAATTTGCCGTTGTTTGAGAGTGAGTCAAATTCATTGTTGAATAGTTTGCTTCCGGCAAGTAAACTAGTTCGCTGCGTAGCGAAGTAAGAGCAAGTAATTAAAAAATGAATTTCGTCATCAATAGAGTTTGATGTACATCTTTGACATATGCACTGTTCTAGTGGTAGTTTTTGCGGCTTGACATGCCTTCCTCGTTCAATTTCTAGCATATGTGAGCTCATTCTTAATCTTGATAGTGCCTTCATCCACCTTGTGTCGGGGTTGTAAAACAGATATTCTTCTAGCAAGTGTTCAAATTTGAACTTTATGTACGTTCGTAATTTTATGGAGTTTCGGGCTTTGATAGACCAATCAACTTTATATGTATTAATCAAACATAATTTGATGAGACGATTGGCATTTTCTACCCTATGATTTTCCCAAACGACGCGATGGTTTGCTCGGAATAATAATGACCTGATGTGAGAGCACCAATTTGTTTCACCAATAAAGTCAAAAGACGCCAGTGAGATGTACACGATTCTCAAATAACAGCTTCTTTTTCAAGAATGATAAATGGACTGTCTCAAAGTCCAATATTTCTTTACCAATAAATGGTACCCCGCTACCATTCGTCAGTATTGGCTCTATTTGGGCTTGGAATACTTTTAGAGACAATTTTGGCGTTAGATGTCCTAAGTTGTGACTATAATTTCTAATTGTGAATATTGCTTTGCGAGCTTGTTCAGCCAGATACGTTTTTTACAAATATATTTTTATTATTACTACACCAAAGACCTAAATATTTATATTTGTCCACGATTTCAAGTGTATTTTCGGCCAGTGTGAAAGAAAATAAATGTTTAGCATATATTTGGTTGTAAAGCACTATTTTTGTTTTAGCAATGCTTATTATCAGATTCCATATTTCACAGTACTTGTAAAATAAGTCAATTTGGGCCTGTAGGCTCTCTGCAAATTCTGAAAAGAGGACTATGTCGTCGGCAAATAGGAGGTACGCAAGGTATATGTCTCCGTATATAGAATTTAATATTTTCCGAGATCCTGCAGGAATTCATTGAAAAGTTTGGGGCTTAAGACACCCCCCTGCATGACACCATAACGGTTTTTAATAGGCTTGCTAATCTTGCCATTCCATTTAACTCGACTGTTAGATTTAAGAAACATAAATTTGATTGTATTCAGAAATTTTCCGTCAACATTGCGCTGCTGCAGTTTCAGGATAAGTGCATCTCTGTTTAAATAATCGAAACCTTTGTTCAAATGTATATAACAGACGTAGAGCGGTTTTTTACGTGTTTTTTGCGTTTCAACCAGATTGTACAACACAAATAAATTATCAGATGTCTTACAATCTTTTTTAAAGCCTGTTTGTAGAGGATCATCGTCACGGCACACTAAGTTTTTGAATGATAATCTATTTTCGAGTACAGATTCAAAAACTTTTGCAAGAGGGGGAATCAGAGAAACTTTCCGATAGTTCTGTGGATCTGACTTATCACCCTTTTTGTGAACTGGGTATATCAACCCTTGTGCCCAGTCATCTGGATAATCTGCCGAATCGAAAATGGTATTGAATAACGTTGTCAGTAAAGGTGTGACATATTTAATGTTCAAAGAATATAACTCAATTGGAATTCCGTCAATTCTCGACGCTTTACCTTTTCTTATTCTATCTATAGCTTTCTCTACTTCGTCCAATTGAATTTTACCATTGAGAATGTCATTCGATATGTCGTTATTATATCTATCAATAGGTATTTTTTGTTGTTTAGTTTTGAATTGGTATAGTTCAATTGTGCTTTCGCTAAGGTTCTGTCGTTGCAGGCGTTTCCAGAAACCCCAATATCTTTTGGATTGCTACTGCACATCTCTTCAAGATTTACTTTCAAATTTGTATTATAGTTACTCTATTTTCTTTGGATCTTGCGTTCGTAATTGTTGCATAAATTATGGTAGTAATTGTTGTTCTTGGTGTGAGTTAAATTGCATAAGTATTTATAGTTTTTTTCTAAGCTCATTGCATTCAGAATCAAACCAGGCATTGGTTGGCATCTGTTTCATGGAGCTGTTATTTTTGTTGATGTTGACTTTTTTTAAAATGTCAGAAGATGCAGTAGTGATAAGCTCATGTATGAGGCTACATATATAATCGCTTGATCGATCAGTGTTGGCATTTAATATCAGTTGATCTATTATATTATTACACTCATCTCCTCGTAGAGATATTTTATATTGGTCAGTTCGCGATACATTCCAGATATATTTATGATAAGCTTTATACACAGTTACATGGTCATAATCTTTCACGGATTTATGTGTATTGCAAAGTGGTTCAATTTCCAGGCCAAACGCGATAGGACAATGGTCGGATTAGACTAATTTAGGTGCTACTGCAAAGTCTGTTATCACATTATAACAGTTTGGGTCAAATAGCATATAATCTATTACACTTTTACCATTTCTATTATAGTATGTAAAAGAGCCTCTGTGTTTATCCTGGTAAATTCTACCATTTGCAATAATAAGACCTGTATTATATATTATATGTTCTAATAACAGTTTACCATAGGTGTTTGCCTTAGTGTCCATATTATAACGCTGTGAATCGGCTAAGATATTAGATTAATATATATATGATAACTGTGGGGTATAATGCTAAGGTTGAGCTGTGGCAAGAGAATGAGCATCCTTTAATTAGCTATTTATGTTAGCTGTGATATTGATAAAAAAAGCACACTTGTGGCGACTACAACTGCAGATTCATCGCGGCCGAATCCGAGCTAGACGCTGTTGCATGATGTTTGTCGCGATCAACAGCAAAACATCACAATTTTATCAAAACTACAGATTTGATACGCATATAAGGACATGCCTCTTATGATTGATTTGAACAACTTGTAGTATATTTCAGTGTCCTCCCTGTTGCCACATACACATGAGGCATTTGGCCCTAGTTTAGTTATGACTTAAAATTGGCAAACCAAATAAGGAGCTAGCAATTAAAACTGTAACAGTACCGGTATTCAGTATATTGTTAACATCGCATACCGGTATCCATTTCTCATTTGAAAGCTCCTGATTTAATTTGAGGGTAATAAAAACCAATATATATTTATATTATTATTATAACATTAGCCCACTACAAAATCGTGGGACATTTCTTTGGACTGTCATATTGGAAAATATCGGGGAGTAATCAGGTCAAAAATAGGTTTTTTAGAATCAGTAACATTTCAGTTCCATGCCCGCATGCTCAGCTCAGAGGTCGCACAGTCATTAAAAAGTTATAGACATTTTTCGGACCTTGGGTGTCGGGATCGCACTCAGTCACCGCCATGTTGGATTTTTCGGGTAAAACAAATATGGGGTGATGGGCGAGCCCCTCGCGCCGAAAGCACCTGTAAGTGACCGTTGGAGTCTCTAGCGTGGGGTCGGAATGGCGGACGAGGGAAACTGCCCAATCTTCACCATTTCAACTCAAACTTCCTTCCCCGTCGAGTCGACGATTCCAAACAAATCATAAAACTCTTTCCCCACTTGTCATGTTTATTCGTTTGACATTTGGCAACAACAAAGCACAACCTCCGCGCACGGCACGTCCTATTTGACTTAGCGAGAGCGACCTACGGCACGTCCGTAGTCGCCGAGTGTAACGCCTGAAGTGCGGGAAAAGTACCAAAGCCGCACGGGCTGCAATTGTGTGCACCCGTCACCAAGGTACGGAAACGAAGCGGTCGTCCACAGCTTCCCGCGTCCGAGAAGCCGGGGATAACTGCCACCTAAACTAAACGAAGTCAGGATCCTACATTACCCCCGGGTGAGTGATAACGTAGAACACAACTAACGTGTAGGAGACTGCTTCGTGCAAGTAGCAGGGTTGTAAAAATATGTAACCTCTTATAACTAAGCATAGTTTAAAAATATAGCGAGTGTGGTTACAGTGTGGGTGGTTGAAATCGCAGCATTATACATAAATTGTCCCATCCTCTTAACACCAACTGTCCTTTATGTATGTATTCATTTGCTGCAAGCTGCGATCAACCCATTCATTTAATTAACATAAATTTCTATTCGTATTTTAGCAATTAACTTGCTAAAAAAAAATGTCTTTACATTTATATATCTGTACACAATGCTGCCAGGCCTGGCATATTCATTTACAATTTATAAACATTGGTAATACGATGCATGCGGTTGGACCCGCCATAGATGTCGTTAGGCGCCACTATGGCGTGAACCATCTGCACGAACCGGGCAGGAGTCTGGATTATTCGTCCGACTCTAGTTTTTCGCACTGTTTGGTCGGTCGAAATTTTTTCGCGATTAGCGATATTCGCACGGTTGCTTTTGGTCGAGTCGATTACGGCGTCAGCAGCACCCGGGGTTTTACCCCGTAGATATAAAGGTATGCGGGAATACGTTCGTAAACCACCGCCGCTCCCGTTAGCGCGGGATACGGGGGCTCGCCGATTTTTTACTGCTTCTGACTGCCGTCGACTTTTTCGTTTTAACACTCGTTGGACGTCGGAGTGTCCGCACTACCAGTTCTAGGTGGACCCTGTGGATTCTTACTAGATGTCCTGGTAGCCATCGATCTCCGTGGTTTGTTTGGCGTTTTACGCTGTATTGTCATACCTGTCGTAGGCTCGCACTCGAGATGTGCGGGTTTAACACGATCTAAAGAGACCGTCTCAACCTTGCCTTTAACTAGGATTTTCATTACTCTGCCACTCCTCGCGACGTCCTTATATGGTCCGTCGTAAGGGGCGGTCAGAGGCGGCGCAATTGCGATTCGGCGCAAGAATGCATGAGTACATGTAGCTATTTCCTTGAATTGGAAAATGTTGTGTTGTTGTGTGTCACGTGGCGGACATAGACGGAGACGCGACATGGCCACGCGTAGCTTGTCTGAATAATTCTCCAAATCAGTGTTAGCGTCGACGGTGTACTGTTTAGTAAACTCTCCTGGGAGTCTAAGGGTTGTCCCGTAAATCATCTCGGCAGCCGACCTGCCTAGTCTCTCTTTAACTGCGGAACGAACTCCTAAAAGCACAGCGCGTAACGTGATAGTCCACGGGTTCGGTGACTCGTGCGCCATAATGGCGGCTTTCAATTGACGGTGAAAACGTTCGACCATGCCATTCGACTGGGGGTGATAACTCGTGGTACCATTCCGAATAATCCCGAATTGATTACACAAACTATCCCACAATTTGGACTCGAATTGAGCGCCCCTATCAGTGGTGATAGTGGCAGGAGTACCGTAACGTGTTATCCACCCGCTGAAGAAGGCATCGGCGACCGTTTCGGCTCTAATATCCACCATAGGTATAGCTTCGGGCCAACGTGTAAAACGGTCGACGCAAGTCAGTAGATATCTAAAGCCATCTACATAAGGTAAAGGTCCCACTATATCTATGTGGACATGATCGAATCGCTCGGTAGGTTCAGTGAACTTTCGGAAAACTGGGGTGTTGTGACGTGAAACTTTAGCAGTCTGGCAACCCTTACAGGTACGACACCATCTAGCAATATCTATATTCATGCCGTGCCATACAAATCGGGTATTAATCAAAGGTTTGGTAGCTCTATGCGATGGGTGGCCTAAACCGTGTGGGTTTGAAAAAACTTTTCGGCGAAATTTCGCGGTAAGGTACGGCCGGTTGTGTCCCGTGGACACATCACACCAGATCAATTGATTATCGAACGATTTTAATAGTTTGAACTTCATAGTGGATGTAGTCGAGTGTCTCAAACGCGTGAATTCAGCGTCATTAGCTTGGTCGAGACTTAACTCTTTATAGTCTATCGCTGGTCCATCATGTATCGCGGACACTGATGGTCGTGACAACGCATCAGCGACGAAATTTGTCTCTCCTTTTACATATCTAATATCGGTGGTGAATTCAGCGATGAAAGCTAAATGACGTGTTTGTCGTAGGGACGCGCGCTCAGTCACGGATGACATTACGAATGTCAACGGTTTGTGATCAGTATTAACGAAGAAATTTCGTCCTTCTAAATTGTGTCTGAAATGTTTAATTGTGGCGTATACTGCCAAAAGCTCACGCTCGAACGCGCTGTAGCGTGTCTCTGCTGGGTTCAGCTTCTTGCTGAAAAACGAAAGTGGCTGCCACATATCGTTTAAAAATTGCTGCAAAACGCCACCGACGGCGACATCACTAGCGTCGCACGTGATGTTAATCCGAGCCGTAGAATCTGGGTGCACCAGAAGCGTAGCGTTTGCCAATATTTGTTTTGACTCAGAAAATGCTGACTCTGCATTTTTATTCCACTTCAAATCGAAATTTGACTTCGGTGACTGTCTGGTATGTCCTTCGTTGGCAGCTGTCAGTAGATTATTGAGTGGTGTCAACTTCGCAGCGCAATGCGGTATGAAACGGTGGTAGTAATTCACCATTCCCAGATATCTACGCAGTGCTCGTTGCTTTTCGGGCCTAACAAAATTAACAATCGCGTCAACGGTGCTGGGTATCGGCGAAATTTCTTGGGCGCAAACGTGGTGACCTAGAAAACTTAATTCAGTTGTACCGAACTGACACTTTTCAGGACCAATGATAATTCGGTATTCAGATAGTCGACCAAAAAGAATTCGTAAATGTTTCTTATGCGTTTTATGATCTGGGCTGGTTACCAGTAGGTCATCCAAATAAACAAAAACGAAATCAAGTCCGCGTATAACGTGGTCTATAAAGCGCTAAAACGTTTGACCGGAATTTCTTAGACCAAACGGTGTTCTAGTGAAATTAAATAAGCCAAAAGGTGTAGTAACGGCAGTCTTGTGTACGTCTGACGGTTCCACCGGAATTTGGTGATAAGCCCTGACCAAGTCGATCTTCAAAAAAAATTTCGATCAGGCTAAACGCTGCGTGAAATCTTGTATATGAGGAATCGGATAACGGACCGGTACGGTCTGTGCATTCAAACAACGGTAGTCCCCGCATGGTCTCCAATCGCCGTTTTTCTTAGGCACCATGTGAAGCGCTGAGGACCACTCGCTGTCGCTGGGTTCAATGACCCCTAGTTTTATCATCTCATCAAACTCGCGTTTTGCGGTAATCAGCTTATTGGGTGCTAAACGTCGTGGTCGTGCAAACACCGGGTGTCCTTTAGTCACGATCTTATGTGTTATACCGTGTTTAACGGTCTCACCCTTTGTCGTAGGGCGTGTCAGTTCCGGGAACTGGCCGAGGAGTTTCGTGTACTCGTTCTGAACAGTGTCTACTCTGTTCAATAACAGTGGTTTAATCGATAACAGTGAAGCGGCAATAGCTAGACCTGTACGCATGTCCCGGAGACATCGGCTTCTCAAGTCTACGAGCAAATTATATTGGATTAAAAAATCAGCCCCGATTATGGGTTGCTGCACATCTGCCACTATGAACGTCCACAGATATTCGCGCTTTAAGCCGACATCGACGACGCATTTACAGTTGCCGTAAGTATGTATAGTACTGTTATTAGCTGCCACCAGGGGGAGACTGTCAGCGTCCAAAATCCCGTTAGCGCAAGATTTCGGCAAAACACTGACAGCTGCGCCCGTGTCAATCAAATATCTGCATTTATGTCCTTTATCTGCGACATATAATAACTTAGAGTGAGATAACTTTGGAGAACTAGCGTCCGCGGAGTCATGTTGCGGCCCAGTTATACCACCAGATGCAAGAGTCACTACCTTGCTCTGGCTTAGCAGTTTAAAGAAAAAGCGCAAGAGCTCCTGCACGTGCGTGCCTTATCACCGAAAGTCTGGTGAAAATAGCAGACAGGTGCATTAGCCGAATCTAATGTTTTAGCGGCGTCATTTCGCTGTGGGTTCGGCAGCGGGACGAAAGGTCGAGCGAGTGGTTGCACATTCGTCGGCGGAACGAAAGGTCGAGCATTATTCTGTTCATTTCTATAATGACTAGGTTGGTTGCTAACAAAACCTGAGGCCTGAACATTAGGAGCAAATGCAGGCGCAGGAGCATAGCTATTATTTACTCGTCCACGTCCTTTATTTCTTTTCCTCTCTGATGTAGTCACGGTTTCAAGTTTTTTAATTCGCCTAGACAAATCCTCCAACAAACCAACTAGTTTGGTGGTTTCTTCTACCTTAATTTCTGCGACCCCCGGCTTACTCTCTGCGACGTCCTCTTCGGCTGCCAGTGCCCGGTCGGCCAAAACGGCCAAACTTTCGAGGGTGGCACTGTCGGGTTGAGTCGCCAAATGGGCTCTTATGGAAGCGGGCATCTGGCGGATGAATGCTTGACGAATTACGGCTTTCCCCACCACAGCTTTGGTGCCGAAACCTGCAGTCTTCTGCAGACGCCGCAAGAAACGCGAGGGAATGTCAGTACCAATCCTTTCACCAGAGATCACTTTGTTAACCCTTTCGGGTGTGGTCAAACCTCGTCTCTCTATCAAGATCGCTTTCAGGCTTTCGTATTTATTAGACCTGAAAGGCTGAAGTAGCACGTCCCTCACATCCGATGCGACCTCGCCCGAAAGTGCAGCGCAGGTTAAGCTGTACCTTTCATCATCATCGTTGATCTGGTGAAGAGCAAACTGAGTCTCTATTTGGTTGAACCAGAGTTCAACATCCGAAGCGTAGAAAGTGGCGATTCTGAACTTGGGTCAGTTCGTAGCACGTCTCTGCGACTGCCTACCGAGCGGTGAAGTACTCCTTGAGGAATCGCTCCTAGAGTGAGAACTCATACGTTTAGCTCGGGCGATTCGAGCGAAATCAGCTTTGAGGCGTTGATATTCTTCATCTGCCTCTCGGAATCGAACCTCATTGTCCTCACTGTCTTGACAATAATCATCTTTAGGTCTAGCACCCGCACCTTCTAGGGGCGTTGACATGAAGCCTTCACTGTCGTAGTGCTTCGACATTATGAAGTAGTGTTTTTAAATTATCTAGCTAGTGAAGCATTTGAGATAGCTGGCCTATTGGCTCTGTGTCTATCTCAAATGTGTTTAAAATGGCATGTCGTATTAACACATGCCAACTATTTTGACGCGCCGTGCGCGGATAGGTTGTGCGTTGCCGTCTAAAGCAGATGAAAATGTCTGTAATATGCTGAATCTTAGAAATGTAGACTGTAGAAAATGTCCATGCTATGTCGCATGTTGCGAGAAACAGGGGCTGCAGATTAGTTGAAAATGCGTCGCTGAGGTTGCACCTAAATCCTGTGCACTAATTCACAAAGGTATGTATTGCTTGTAGTGAAAACTGAAGGTCTATATTTGACATAAAACGTTTTCACTTATTCACACACATGCATAATGGTATAGTGAAAACCGTAGGTCGAAATTGTACATAAAAAAATGCCAGATACAATTATGACATGCTATGCTAAGCTAGGATAATAGTATTTTGTAAATCGACCTGGGTGAAAAAAAAAAAATTCACGCAAGTCGAAAAACACATTTAAATAATTTGCAATGTTTCGCAATAGCGCAACTGTCAAATCGAATATTTCTGTATTTATAAAAAAATAAACTTCAGAAATAAATTATCGTGAGAAAATTTCGTTCTCAAACTGATAGACTAAATGTGACTTTGAAGAAAAACAGTTACGTTTATGATTTTAGAAAAATATTTAAAACGTTACTGACAGTAGTCTATGCTGATTAATGATATAGTATATCATTTCGCTGAAAAATGATGTCTGTGATGAACATTCCACGTTTTTTTTTTTTTTTAATAATGGTACGTTCATCACTGAGTCATTCTTATAAACGTCCGAATCAATCGCTTGCTTCATTGATTGACGTATAAGCTGACTGTCGTCGTAGCGGTTGTGTTTATTTCGTCTGTGGTGGGTGTGTGTATGATGTATTGTCGGTGCTTCTAACCTGTGCGGCAGACAGCATGTGGCTTACTGTCTGTGACTGCATGCGTGGAACGGTGTGTACATAGTATATAGTCAGCATCCCCGTCTCGCATATTCATTACCTACTGCATGCCCAAATAAGGCGCTAAATAGGCTAGAACGATTACAAACACCGAAGGGCGTTTTAAAGTGAACAAAAAATCTCACACAATTAGTGTTACAATTCCGTTTTCGAAACAACTTATTTATATTTCCTCTCCTTCAATCGTTTTGAAAAAGAAAATTTATAAACAATTAAAAAAAAACTATTACAACTAGTCCGTGTAAAATTTTGAACACGTAAGGGATGAGCTCCACCAAATCAAAATGGCGGCCTAATTTATGCTAATGTGATGTGGCGACACAGGTTCACTGTCCAAATGCATGCCGGTTATGGCGGAACACGTGTTTGCCCACGGAGGGCGAGCAGCTAAGTGAGGGACACCAGCGTCCAAAATGGCGCACACCTACCAAATACATGTACAATATTCAGCATTCTCTGTAATAACATATGATAATAGTACAAAATATTGACCTACGGTCCTGGGAATATTTTAAACAGACCAAATAAGACCGTTTATTGACATTCATTTAGGGAAACAATTTTATTTTGGCCCTAAACCTATTAAAGGTTACCCGAGTCGAAGCGATATTCATAATTTATAATTTATAATGACCTGATGAAAAAAATGCTATTGATTTTTTCAAAAAATCCCTTAAATTTAATCAAAACTATCCTTGAAAACAGCGGTTTTCAACTGGCGTCTAGGTGAAAATACTGTTGCGTAGACGATCAGACGTCAGGGGTCACCAGTATGGGGTGATGGGCGAGCCCCTCGCGCCGAAAGCACCTGTAAGTGACCGTTGGAGTCTCTAGCGTGGGGTCGCAATGGCGGACGAGGGAAACTGCCCAATCTTCACCATTTCAACTCAAACTTCCTTCCCCGTCGTGTCGACGGTTCCAAACAAATCATAAAACTCTTTCTCCACTTGTCATGTTTATTCGTTTGACATTTGGCAACAACAAAGCACAACCTCCGCGCACGGCACGTCCTATTTGACTTAGCGAGAGTGACCTATGGCACGTCCGTAGTCGCTGAGTGTAACGCCTGAAGTGCGGGAAAAGTACCAAAGCCGCACGGGCTGCAATTGTGTGCACCCGTCACCAAGGTACAGAAACGAGGCGGTCGTCCACAGCTTCCCGCGTCCGAGAAGCCGGGGATAACTGCCACCTAAACTAAACGAAGTCAGGATCCTACACAAATACATGTCCATCAACGACCTCGGAGAGGACGACACGGCAATAGCCCACCACCTAGTTTTTGTCATGGTTGTCAAAAATTAAAAACTGTCCAGGTGCTCCAACAGTCATTGGTAAAATGATAATGAAAAGAAGTATCAATTATTAGAGAATATGTGGAAAATAAAAGGCATACACTGTCGCTGCTGCATTGGCCCAGGTCGTTTGGCGAAAAATCTTGGACTGGAGCCTTGCACAATTGCTAATTGCATGAATACCGTCTGCGACGCTGTCCCAACATTAATCCAGAATGGGTTAGAAGCTCGTTGGCTAAAGGAATCAGAGTAGACTGGAGCCTAGACTGTTTCCCTGCTCTACGGCTCGCCAGATGGAGCAGGACAGCGAGCCCTGCAAGTGACTGTGCGGGGAAATAAGCATTTCTGTAGTAGCTGGTAATGATTCTACAATGTAGACTGCAGCTATATTTTTCCATTTGTGAAAAAGAAAACACGAGAAAATTCTTGAGAAAAACTACAGAAAAGTGAAGCTTTAGACCTACATGACATTTAAACTGCAATTTGTGTCGCTCAAAACTAAGCTTTTAATCCTAGTTTAACTGTTAATACTGCTTGACCGGCGTGCAGTTGCAGTATCTGAGACTGAGTCAGTGACTAAGTGAGTGTGGGCGATAAAACGTGAATCCAGAACTCCCGTCGTCCTCGCTAACGACTAACCCCAGTAAACACAAAACATTTGTAGTCTATAACATTTGTACACTGTTGGACAACAGTCGAAGACGTTGGGCCAACGTTGTACAAATAATATACAAATGTTTTGTGTTTACTGAGTGAGACATAACCAGTACTCAGTAGGCCCTGGCCTAGGCTCTAGCCTAGCCTGGTAGTAGTCTAGGTACTTTCAATAAATATTAAAATTGTCCAATAAAATTATGCTGAGCCTTTTTTCGTAATTGCACACATGCTAGAATAAATAATTAACCACATTCCACAGTTTTCACTGAGCAAGAAAAATGCTGTGCCAGATCAAAATCTGAGCTAATTATAAAAACATCCAAAAGCTGTGACCTTAATTTTGCAAATTCCGGCAGGGATACAGAAGCCAAAACATCACCCAGACACTTGAACTTTTTGAAGCAGCTGAATAAAACTACTGAGATGTTGTATCCGTATATATCAGGTTTTAAGATACATCAGGGCACCCAATGAATGTCCCGCAATACTGTAACAGAGCAAATAGGTCACACAACAATCAGAAATTTGGGCATAGCCTCCGGCCCCAGTTTTTTTTATTTTTTCCACGAGGGGGTCATGGAAGAAGAAAAATTTTGATGGATTCTCATCCTTATAGCCATGAAACTTCCATTTTTACCCTCTGTGCGCCCCATGAGGAAGTGCAGGGTAGGCAAACAAAACTTCACCCAGGTTTTACCATGGGCAAACTAGTGCAGCCTTCCCCAGGCATCTCAATTCTTCGAGATGCCCACATTGTTTTGTCCAAACAGTCTTAATGATGTCCTCCAGAACTTCCTCATAAGGCAGTTGACATAGTCTATTTTCATTTTTTGCATTTTTTTACAAAAATTTTAAAATGGCACCTGCGTAAAAAAAATCAGCAGAAGGGACCACAGCATACCTGTTCCACTTACCTCTTCAAGCACTTGTTGCAACAATTATGGAATTAAAGGCGAGAGCTGGCACCATTTTTCATAATTGCAAGAAATCTAATGATGGGAACCCTCGGAAAAGGTGATAAAAGTGGCATTCAAAGAAAATAACTTTTTTAATTCTACAATAATGGCTTCATTTCTATCAGTAATAGTGAGCAAGAAGAACAAACAAACAGACAAAAATATGTCTTTTATTGCAGTGTATCACAAATTCACATAAATCCTGAAAAAACACGAAAAACCCCATCATAATGACTGTTTGGATGTACCTGGTAGTTAGCAAACGCCACCCTCCAGTCCACAACGTGTTACGGGTTAGCAAGCATTCCATATCTGAACCGTGTCGCCGGCGGTTCGCGATTGATTTAACCCCTATTAACGCCCTCAAAATACATTTTAATTGGGTTGACCCAACTTAGTGACCTTTTATGCATCCAATCAGCTGATTCTGAAATATTCCATCAGTTATTTATCAAGTGAGAGCATTTTTAAAACACCCCCTGAAAAATTTCGGCTATTTTAACTATTAGTGATGATGTCGTATCTTAAGTTTCAGATACATGCTGCGTTCTAACCCGGAACATAGTGGAGGGCGAGATCGTGCTAACTATAGCCTGGGTTCCACGAAACGGCGAATAGTAACACAAATATCGAATAGTAACGAAAAGGACCAGAAAACGGCATAATATCACCTTATTTTTGGTTTTACTATCTCTATTATACCCCATTAATGCTATATCTGAAATTTGGAAACGAAATAAATATTGTAAAAAATGTTTTAATCGTGTTTTATTATCGGTCACTGGGCGCTATACATTGTAATGTATTATCAACAGGACTTCATACAAGCGGCGAATAGTAAAGAATAATACTAGAAACACAGTAGCATTGCATGTTATTATTTATTGTCACATGTTTAGTGGGTATACCAAATGCTACCTGCCTAGCCCCAGTGGCTAAAACAGGTTTCAGCCACAGATTGACCACGTACAAAATCGTGGAACTTTTCTTTGGACTGTCATATCGGAAAATATAATGCAATGTTGGCCCAACAACTTCGATGCTGGTCCAACATTGTATAAATGTTATACAAATGTTTTGTGTTTCCTGGATTTGTGTCAAACCAGTAGATCAGCTGTCATGGAAAGCTCCCTTTTTAGCGTTCTGTAAGCGGCTGCTGGTTGTTGGTCATGCACTGCAGCAGCTTTCATTTTCATTGTTTTTTCTTTGACCGCACCTACGCGCTTTTTTGATTACTAGAATTGCAGTGCGGTTTATCACCTACATGTAGATATGAGCCAATATATTCGTAAAGGGCAACCAGTGGTATGTGACGTTCACCTCAGCTGTTTATCCATGTGATGAAGCGCATATACATGTATTTAGAAAGGATTGTGATTATGCTGCCTTTCATGACTTCATCTGTGCTAGTTTGTAAGCAATTTTTTTTTAAAATAAATTTTATTATTTAAAAAAAAATTATTATTGAACCATAGTAATATCAGAGATATTATAATAACGAGATATTCCACCGAGTGCTACTTCCGTTACCGCAGTGGGTGGGAGCGCCACCTGGCCGCCAAGGAGTAATATTACTGTGAAACACCTGTCAAGTCGACGCTAACAATGACTGTAAACAACACAACCACATCGAGTTTTGTGTGCGCGCTGGTTGATCCAACAATCCGAAAAATGTTCCAGATTTGAGTTCATTTATCTTTTGTAGTTTCGTAGAAAGGTAAGTGATACATAATTATTGTATTTTATCAAAATAATACACAGAAAACGATTTAAACATCCACCCTACCGATGCCATCAATGTGGGCGATAATGTACAGAAATGGCGATCGGTATTTTGGCCCGTGTGAATAAAATACATTTTTTTTGAGAAAAAGTAAAGTTAATTAAAATAAAATCCACCAAATTATATTTGTAGGATATGTCTGTACATATTTGTTGGTAGAATATATGTAGTCTACATCGTCACGATTAATTTAAGCGACATAACTGATGAGTGACGTGGTCGCCTGTCAGTGACAGTGTCACAGTATCAGTGTACTGTTAGCCTACTGTTAGCCTACCAGTAACCAGTGGTTACTGTGTGTGTCAAATGGTCACTTACGGTACCCACTCCATGGCACTGCTGATTCAGTGAAGCGTGCAGTGCCAGACAGGCCCCCCGTCTAGCTCAGTGAGTAGCAAAGCAAGACGCTGGCCGGACCACTTTTCAGTAAAAAACACTCATTTCTTCAAAATTTCCAGAACAGGCCTGTATCACAGCCGGACCACTTCTACTTTGCTTCCGTTACTTAATTACTAGGCTAGGCCTAGAAGTCATTAGTCTACCATTGATAATAGGCCTCGAAATTGGCCAGTTCAGTTGTCTGTGAACATGTCTGTTAAATAGGCTAGTGATCCTAGTCTAGGCCTGGCCTACTTCCCATTCACTGATTCATGCCCAGGATCATCAGTCTTTCGAAAAGGGTGTTTTTGGGCACATATTATTTCATGTGAACATACCGGAGTACCGTACTTCCATTGTGACAAGTCCGAGGATGGTTCATAACTTAAAAATTATAAAATTTATAATGACAAAAAGTAGGCTATATTTCCAGCGAAAGTTAAGGGTGGTTCAATTGAAAATCCCCCACCCCTCCCCGGTGACAATCCTGAAATTCACAATAATATCGTGGGCAAAAGGCTTGGAAGATTTTCTGAAAAGATAATCTGGCTTTCGATTTGACCAAAAAAATCGACCTCATCCTATCATGCAATTTAAATAGCAAATATAATTTATAAATATCATACGCCTAGTCTATTATTTTGACTTGATTTGGATAGGGTACCTATATCCCTAATCCCAAAATGACATAAATTGAAGGTTTATGGTGTGACTGTGTTGGTCATAAAGTTGGAAAATTTAGAGACTAGACTATGATTACAAGATAGGGCCTGCAAAGTGAAAACGACACAATCAGGCTAAAATCTTTTAAAAAAAAACAGTATTTTAATTTACGCATTTTAATATGGCCATATAAAGTGGACATGTCCATAGACTAGAATTGTGTAAGTTTTTAAATTTGTGTGTGGTCTAGCGCATTTACCAGTTAAGCGAGATATTAAGACAAAATTCCCAATTTCTTATTTCAGACATGCAAAAAACACACAAATTTTTTTTTTAAATAGTTCTAGTCTTTGGTATGTAAACAGGGTAAACATGGTAAAGCAAGATATAAAGACAAAACTCTTTTCTTATTTCGGATGTGCATGTCCAAAATACGAAATACACAAATTTTGTCTTTAGATCTGCTCAACTGGTAAATGCGCAACACAAAAATTTTAAAAGTTAGGCATTTCTATTCTATGAACATGTTTACATCATATGTTCATATCAGGAAGCCAAAATAAAAATACTGATTTTTAATGATCATCTGATCTACCCAATAATTAGGATATCTATTATGTGAGGTAGGCTAGGACCGGGCATTGGCTCGTAAAATTGAAATAATAATAATAAGTCTTGTCGGACATTCAATAATAATGCAATGCAATAATTAGAAAAGTTAAGATTTACCTTCGCTATTATTCTAATGGAAATTAGAGAAATGTAACATGTAGGGCCTACTTGACATTCTAGATAGAAATACTTGACAACCCCCCCCCCCCCTCCCCCTTCGCCCTCCTTATATAAAGACATTTTAATCAACATTTTAATTATGCAGGGAGATTTTTGAAAAATATAATTAACCCTTGTGCTGCTAAGACTTTATTTATAAGTTTTCAAGCAAATTTTAGAGTATTAATGGAAAATACCAAACAAATTTGTAACATATATTTTGGTATCTGCTCAGTTATTCAAATAATTCAGTTTGGGAGATGCCTATTTTTCATAGATAATATTATTTTTCTCTCATTTCATTTGAAGCAGGATATTGTGTTAGCAATTCCAGCTTCAAATGAATTAAAAATACTCACAAACAATTCAGCAGCACCAGGGTTAAATCTGGTGCCACTTTTGTGCGTGACAATTGCTTGAATAACTTTCAAAAGATATTGATTCACCTCTTAAAAGAGGGAACATATCCATTTATCATTTTTCATGAAAAGGTAATCATGACAATGCTTGAAGTAAAATATAAAATATTGTACGACATGATTGCTATTTAAATGGCTTTGTATAATTTGGAGGAATAAAAGTGCACAAATATCACCCAATAAATTATTTATGCATTTGTTAACGCTGACTTTAAATTCTTGAGAAACAAATCTGATTTCAAATGTTGTGTGTAAAAATAAACTTAGCCCTTCATAATTCCCCCAGGAAATGAAATGGTCATTCCCTTATGATTATATACATGTATGTACTATTACACTGTCATAAATATTTTTTTATTACTGTATGTACATAAAAAAATTTGTATTGGTTTTGTATTTATATCAATTTCTTTGTAGGAAGAAAAGAAATTGTGGACATCTGTGCATCCATCAGTGCAATGCATATGGTTTCCAGGAAGATGATGACAAATTTCTCCCACAAGCTCATTGATAAGGATCATTTTGAGGAATGACCTGGTGGCCTCCCATAGGAGGTTGGCTGCTCATAAAAGTGGCTGCTCATAGCATGCTCTACTGTATATAATGACTTATATAACCCATGAAGGACTGTGGTATCACAAATGCATCATTTACCTGAAATTATATAATCCACTTCAATTTGGATAACCTGACATATTATATCAAGAATATACAACCACATTCTTGATTATATTTAATAATTATACATAAGACACTTTATATTTGCTTAAACAAGTTAAAGGTATTTGGTGAAATGAGATATTTCTTGCTGACTTTAGAATGTCAGTTGTGTTGCTTATCAATTTCCATGTTGAGGTTGTCAAGGTTGAATTAGATTTAAAGAAAATATTTGATAACATAAAATAGTGCTACAATAAAATGTTTCATGGCACAAATTGATAGTCTATTTTACTCAAGTGAATCTTGAGTGCCCATTGTCAATAAAAAGTTTAAAATTTAGACTTTTTCTCATTTTTATAGTAGTTATGGTGTATTTTATGCCTCCGCCAGCCTGCGGCCGGAGGCATCCTGCAGCCAGAGGCATTATGTAGTCCTCCGGATTATTTTTTTTGAATGAGAGGGTAAGACAGGAAAGGGGGATGATTCATGTCAATTAAAAAAATTCAGGCATGGTGGGCACATGGAGGGTTTTAACAAATATTTATTTTAAGTGTCTTTTTTTCATTTATAATTGCAGTAGCCTCTGTGGATTACATTTATTTACGGGCGGGGAGGGTCAGACTGAGGGGTTGGGGGGGTCAAGGCCAATTTCATTTTCTTGCCATGGGGGGCTGTGAGAGTGGGGGGTTCAAAACAAATTTGAACAAAAAATAGGGGGGGTCAAGGCAATTTTTTGTTTTTTTTCTATAACCTCAGCCCGGATTACTTTTTTTCAAATGTAGGGATAAGGCAGGAAGGGGGGATAATACAGGCCAATTAAAAAAATTCAGGCAAGGTGGGCACATGGGTGTTTTAACAAATATTTTTTTTTAGGGTTTTTTTTTCATTTGCCGCAGTAGCCTCTGTGGACGTTTATTTACCGGCGGGGAAGGACAAGGCCAATTTGATTTTTTGCCAGGGGGGGCTGTGAGTGGTTCAAAACAAATTTGAACAAAAAAGTAGGGGGTGAAGGCAAATTATTATTTTTTTTCTGTAACTTCTGTCTGGATTACTTTTTTCTCAAATGGGAGGGTAAGGCAGGAAGGGGGGGTTGATCCAGGCCAATTAAAAAAATTCAGGCAGGGTGGGCACTTGGGGGGTTTAACAAATATTTCATTTAAGGGTATTTTTTTTATTTAACGCAGTAGCCTCTCTGGATTACATTTCTTTAGTGGGGATAGTCAGGCCAGGGGTTGGGGGGGGGGGGGGGTGGGTCAAGGCTAATTTGATTATTTTTTCAAGGGGGGGGATCAAAACAAATTTAAACAAAAAGGTAGGGGTGCCAAGAAATTTTTTTTTTTTGTCTATTACCTTCGTTCGGAATACATTTTTTTCGAATGGGAGGGTAAGGCAGGAAGGGGGGTGATAGCTTTTACAGCTGAGGCATAGTGATCGACGCATGCGTCGATACACCTTTCTAGTTTATTTTACTCATAACACTTTTCATAAGTGCCCACTTATGGCTGTATTTGACTTGGTGAAATTAAATTCAGTGGAAATGTACTGTACATTTTAGCAAATTTCTGATTTTGGGACTTTTCGCAAAGTTTAGAGTTCACGAATTTTCTTTAGTAGCGCTATTATAATAATAACTTTTGCAAGAATCTTGAATTCGCGAAAATCAAAATCTCCTGAATATTACCAGATCTACAGTATATTGTAGGCCTACAAGAGAGTCATGCAGAAAAATACTAAATGGTGGCAGTGGGGGTCATTTTTTCTCATATATCATATTATCTCATATCCATTAAATATCCCTGATTTCGGTGTGGCGCTCGTAAATCTTTTTGTTTAGGGGTGTTGTGCACTCAAGTTTCAGGTGTTTGGTCGCGATGCGCAAGAGGGATATCAACACTTTATTCATGTGCAGCTATATATAGCCCCAGACCAGTGCCTGAAACAGGCTTCGGAGAGGACGACACGGCTACAGTAGGCCCTATATATCTTCACGTAACTGAATTTGGGAAAAAAGTCAAAATATTAATAAAATAGTAAAACAAATAGCACATACGCCCCTAATATTTTTTTTTACGGGCACATGCAGCCGTAGGGCCTATATATATTGGTTATTTAAATTGAACCCTGTGAACCACCTTGTCTGATGTCAGTAGACCCTAATTCATTTTAGAATTATGGACTCATTATAACCTATTAGAAAAAAGATAGACTAGTCTACCTGTAGATGTGTCAAAATTGGTCTCAAGGTAAATTAGGCCTAGGTCTAGTCTATATCTTGAAGTACTAAAAAATTATGAGCATGAAATACACATCAAAAATTTGCAAAAATAGGTCTATAGGCCCCCTAGTCTACATTAAAAAAATATTTGGCAATAGAAGGGGTGCCCAATGCCCATATTTGCCTCGTGGCCCAACTTCCCTCCCTCTCCCGTAGGGCCTATAGGCCTAAAGTCCCCCGCTACAGTCACGTTAGCTGTTGTCACTGTCACTCCCTGTTGACAATTCCATGAAATCGGAAGATCCAATTACTAGAATTAGCCTCAAATTTAGTGGCAATATTTTTTTTTATAAAGTAGTAGACTAACTGTTAAATTATATTATCCATATAATTGATTTTTCCGACTGTCACTTGCCCGTTTGCCAGCGTACAACTTCTAGCTGTCTGTCACTGTTAGTTAATACCGCCGGTTCGCTCAAATGTGCTGTCACTCCTCACTCGATCCATCGGTTGACAAACAATGTGCGGCAATCGGCGAGTCGGTTACTTGTACAGTTTTGCTATTTTACTTCATAAAATACGACGTTATAAGTATAATTTTCAATGTGAATTTGTTTATTAAACACTTATTTCAATAAAATGAGGTGATAGTAATGTTGTTATCCATTGTAATGTTTATTTTGGCCTGTTTTCTGAACCGGTACCGACACGGCTTCTCTATAACATGTAGTTTTTTTAGGCTGTGTTTGGGAAATGTACTCCTCCAAACCGGCATCTGGCTCGCCCATGTAGTAACACTTCCGGTTTAGTACTGTCAAGTATACAGCCAATGAGAGTGGAATATCTCGTTATTATATCTCTGGTAATATATAGTATATATTTTTTTTTGGGGGGGGGGGGGAGCGGGGGCCCTAGAGTACTGGTTAGCACCGCTGCCTTTTATGCCAGAGTCCGGGGTTCGAATGCTTCTTCCCCGCTCACTTGTGAGGATTCAATATTGTGAGGACGCTTCGTGACCGAGGGGTAGCGTGGTCGGCCTCAGACCACCAGGGCTCGAATTTCGAATCCTGTGTCTGGAGGGTAGTGTAACTCATCTCAACATCCTCAGGAGGTTCTTCTGGCCCAATTTAGCCTATATGTGCACAAAAGTGGCCTATAGCCCGATTCATTTCATTTTATTTTTATATAGGTTTTTGGAGTCCATTTTCAATGATTGACTTTAATACCGGTAAATTGATTCTATGTTGAGCTTAAAGGTGTAGTCAACTGTCAAAATACGCGGGACAATGTGGTCCCCAGAATGCAACAGTGGCCCCTGGACATTCCACAATGACATAGCACCCCACATCCACAGTTATCAGCCAAGATAATAATACTATATGCGTTTCATACCCATCGCCGCATTAAGAGCAAGTTCCCAAATCACATAAACTCTATATACTTGAGCGACATCTATGAGCAAATAATTCACTATTTCTCTTATGTGGGCTATGTGTTGTGACACAAAAGGTTATGTTACCATGGGGGTTTGGAAACAGTTCACCTCCAGCATATTGACAGTAAGAGCTTTCCCAGCCAACACGGCTCACTCACCAGATGTTGGTTCAATGTCGGCCAACGTCGCAGACGTTGGTCTAACATTAAAACAGCATTGGGCCAATTTCTCGTTGGAGTAGTATATTGTAATCAGTTCAGTCGCTGATATTAATGCTGTCAAAGTGTACTGTACAGACTAATGTAGGCCTACAGTTGACCGTCCCGCACATGCGCGTTTCAAAGCTGTATACATATTTAATGCCTTGACCCCTTTTATATATAGTTTTTTTTGAGTCTGCAAGTTTATGTTGCAAAGTCCTTTTTCATGTGCGGCCGGCAGCCATCTCTAATTTACTGCTTTGATTAAATCAAGCTTATTTACATTTCAGACGGTGATGATTTGACTATATAGATTGATCAGCCATGGATGTTGAGTTTCCACAGGCCAGATACAACATTTGTGTCCTAAAAGAAGGTAGCAGAACACAAAAAGGTAAGTACACTAAAAGTACGTTTGCGTTGACAGGCAACTGCACTTCATGAAGGTATCGGTATGCAAAGATTGATAAAATGTGTACTCTATTAAATAAGTAGTGACAAAATTATAAGATTTAAATGCCCTTTCTGTTTGTGCACCATGCATGCCACAGTGGATGTCACTGATTTTTTTTAACCCTTTCAGTGCGGGGACAGTCTTTATACGTCGTCTATAGAGGGGGACTGTCTTTATACGCCAGAATCTGACGTCTATAGACGTCAGATTCTGACGTATATAGAATTCTGACGTATAAAGACAGTCTCCACATATAGACAGGGACTGTCTTTATACGCCAGAATCTGACGTCTATAGACGTCAGATTCTGACATATAAAGACAGTCCCCGCACTGAAAGAAATAAAATATTTATAATGGCCGTAGACCCATAACATTGGTATTCATATGGTTTATATTTAATAGTTCAGCATTGTATGGGTTAACTAACAGTACAGTACAGTACAAGATACATAGGCTCAGATCAGTCAACCCTTACAAAGAGGAATTATTTTTGTATGAAACTTTTTTTTTCAATTTAAAATCATCATACCTTTTTACTTAATTTGGATACATGTACTTATGTGAAGGGTCTATGGCATTAGATATATTTTAATTCTTTCAGCGCGGGGACCGTCTTTATACATCAAATATAACATTCTGTGTATAACGACAATCTCTGCGCTGAATGCTTCAATAATTCTACGTTTCAATAGCCTTATCCAATAAATGTAACACTAGATATAAACTAATACATGGCATCGTCATCTGCCGTGGTGGGCGGTCGTACAAAGCGTACCAATATTCCACCCACCACAATAAACAGCATCAGTTAGAGTATTAACACATGCCTGTGATATAAAAGTGGCTTTTGTAGATATGTGATTTTTCTGATGTTTAACAGATTTCATATTTTTTATTATCTAAGGACACCCTATGTTATTCAGTGAAAAAGCTAAAAAAATTTAAGATAATTTGATGTCATGTCCACCCACCAGAGAGGGGGTGAAATAGATATTTGTATTTGCATATTTGAATTTTGTGTATTTGTGTTTGACTTTTTGTAAAGGGCTGTATTCAGATTTGATTCTTGTAGATGATCAAATATAATTTAAACATAATTTGTTTCACAAGGTCAGTTAAACGAATTTATCAATAATAATAATACTGAATATATATATACTGGGTATATCTTCAATAACAGCATCTAACAACATTAATCCCTGCATCTGTTATGTTCTTAAAACACCTTATCACATCAAATATTTTAATGTCAGTATGGCCAATCCACATTTTGGGTACAAAAAATCAATATTATGTTGATTACAAGTTTGTATAAACATACTGAGCAATCAAGCTTCAAAATGAGCATCTGTGTGCCTAATTATTCCAGTTGATTACTTGAGCTCCTATGAGCATCATTGTGCAGCATTGTACTCCTAGTAAACCCAAAACATTTATATAACATTTATACAATGTTGGACTTTTACGTCGAAGACGATGGACCGACGTTTGGTTCTGTAAATGTTGACTGGGCTGCTCTCTCTATGCTGACCCAAACTACATGGTACTGTGATCGGTTACATTACACAAATGGCTAAGCCTACTGTTTTATGTTTTGTGCAAGCACCAAAAGTAAATTTGCTATGTGTAGTGTAATTCATTGGGTTATGTTGTGCTGCACCAGACTTCTGCTCTGTGTTGATTTATGCTGTGATAAAGTAATCATTTTCTACATCACATTGCCCTAAGCCGCATTTTATTATTTGCTGTTCTTGGTCATATTGAGCAGTGTTGTTTGGACTTGCTATTGCTAATGGCTACTGATTTTAACAAAAATTGACGGCTATTTTCTCATTGATAACTGATTATTTGTCCTTTATAGTTTTTACACCATTGTTTATTCTTTTGATTTTTGTTCACAGATGAACACATTTCTGTCTCTGGAAGCATTATTTTGATACAAGGTGCTCATACGATCCTAGTAGGAACAGGACTACCTTGTGAACAGAAATGGCTTCAAGAAGGTGCTGAAAGTGCTTTCTTAACTTCCATTTTAATCACCCCCCTTTAGGGTGGATGCTTTTGTTTTGTCCAACTGCTTCTTTTTTTTCAATAATTTTGGTCTGTGATTGAATGGCTCCATGCGATAACCTGGTAAGCGTCATTAACAAAAATCCTAGCTCTACAAATGTTATAAAGCACTCTTCTCAGAAGCAAGTACATGTTTATGGCTGTTATTGAAACAGATTTCACTATAAAAAACTGTCAAGTTTGTTTACCAGTAAATATAGCTGAATAATATTTAACAAGTAGGAAATCATACCGGAAAGCTCACTTAACATGTTCTTGCAAATAATACAATCACTAACAAGATATCTAATCGATATCTAATCGATATCTGTGATTTCTTGAAAACTTCACCTAAAGCAATAAGATGGTAATGTCATTTACAATAAAATTTTGTGTTATTGAAGTACTAGTTAACATGATTAACAAACAATAAAAATGTGTGCAAGGCATGCTGGGTCTCAGATAGGATTACTAAAATTACTTTATCAATATTATTGATAAACAAACTTATTTTACTCAGAAGTTCTTAATGGGAAAATATATTGAACTTTAACTTTAAAGTCATTTCAAAACTATAAAATATGCACTTAACAGGTTATTGCACAGAGTCATTCAATTGATAACAATTTTTGACTATTTTCACTGATTTAAAAAAATGTTTATTTTATTTATAAATATGATGTTTTTCACTTGACACTTATCTTATTTATATTTTACTACTGAAAATATATTTATTACAGCCCTACAAAGAGAAGGTTTGACTACTGATGATGTAGAATATGTAATTTGCACATATGCCCATCCAGAAACTGTGGGTAACCTCGGAATGTTCCCTCAAGCCATACATATAGTTGGATTTGACATCATCAACAAGGACAAGATGATTATGCATGACTTTCATGAAGTGAGTATCCCACAAAATATATTGGACCATTGACAACAACAAGAGAACTATCAAAGCAGTAAATTGTACTACGGTAACTTTGGAACAAATGTTTTTGAAACCCCGGTCCCTGTGCATGGTCAAGTGTCATTGGCGTATGTCCTCTTTGATTTTGCCTCTGTGACAGTCTTGTTCACTTTCGAGGATGTGGTGTTGCTAATGGACACACTGTGGCCTTGTTGAGGCAGAGTTCCCCAACTCTTGTAGGATTGTGAAGTTTGGTGTGTTCTTTAAACCTTATCCATACAGGCTGTTGCGATTCTCCGACATATGTATGTTTGGGATTATCGTGATATATATTCCTGCATTGTCTCTCCTTACGGATCTTGTCCTTGGGGTGGACCAGCATGGACCTCAGGGTATTGATCAGCTTGTGGTACATGTTCACTCTTCGTAATTTAAACACACAAGCTATGACCTCAGATGTGCTTTGATCATTGGGGAGGCCTAGCATCAAGCGCTTGTTGAGGTCCCACTCTTGAAAAGTCATAGTTTGAAAAACATTTGTTTAAAGTTAGTGCAATTTACTGCTATCATATTGATTCTTGGAACATTTACAACAAGACAACTCGGTACAGAAATAGCTAAAAATATAATATCGGTACATTTAAATAAACTATTCTATTTTGAGATATTTATTTTTTCAATCTATTACTTTAACATGTTTAAAGATGTGTCGTATTTTGTATTTTAAATTAATTATATTTGTAATGGTTGTACCCGGTATATCGCTTGTCGTTTATCTGATGATATGCTGACGACGCTTGAGGAATAAAGCGATATAATCAGATAATGATATATTTTTTGTATGAAATCAACAATTTTTTTATTGTATTATGCCTCGCAACCAAAAAAAGGCAGTTCTATTACTCGATAAAATTGCTGATATTGTGAATGAAATGAGTGTTTGTTTGTTCTGAAATTAAACAAATACAAGTAATTTTCACCCACTTGAACTTGTGGGTCGTCTGAGCAAGACACAAATTCAAATGGGTGAAAATTTAAATTATCATAGCACTTAGATAATGCCATCGTGTTGCGTCTGTCGTCTGTCCACAATTCAGAAGAACTGCTTCTCCTCCCTCAATTCTTAGATCCGATTTCAATTCTGTTTTGTTTGTTTGAAAGAGCTTGTGCCTGTGCATTAAACTTCCTCACGATTTCATAAATTTTATTTTTAATTAACTTATGAACTAATTAGGTCCTAATTAGGACACTTTGTCCACCATTCACAAGAAATGCTTCTCCTCCCTCAATTCTTATCCGATTTCAATTCTGTGTGGTTTGTTTGAAGAGCTTGTGCCTGTGCATTAAACGACCTCATGGATTTCAGAAATTTTAATTATTAATTAACTTATGACCTAATGAGGACCTAATTAGGGCACTCTGTCCACAATTCAGAAGAACTGCTTCTTCTCCCTCAATTCTTATCCAATTTCATTTTTGTTTCATTTGTTCAAAAGAGCTCGTGCCTGTGCATAGAACTGCATCACGGATTTCAGAAATTTAATTCGTAATCAACTTGCCCTGATTAAGGATGAGCTTCTGTGTCATTGACACTCTGGTCTTTAGATGCTGTGCCGCCCCTGTTCCAGTGTTGTATGTTGAGGTGATATGATTACCTGATTTTTCAGGGTATACCATTTGAGATAGACGAGGATTTAGAAGTGTTACCCACACCAGGTGTGTGTAGTGAAGCCGTCTCCGTCAAACTTACCAACACCAGCCTTGGAACAGTCGCTATAGCTGGTGAGTAGTTGTAAGACTCAGCACAACTAGTATGTCTGTGCATCAAGCTGCTCAAGTTTTTCGATGTATTGATTAGTTACTATTAACCCGTAACCCTTTAACCGCCGGTGCCGCATATATTTGGGTTTTCATTTTTTATTAGCATATTAAGTACCGCATTTTAAATATGTTAAAGATAAAATTAATGTGACATCAACCAGCAAGATTTGAAAAGAGTTGACCTCCATTTTGTCAAATCTTAATAATTTCCACTCACTTGAAGTTGTGGATCGGGTCAGCGAGACACAACTTCAAGCGGGTGAAAATTCAAATTGAATAATTTGTCTGTTAAAGGGTTAAGCTGCCGGTATATATCCGTCTACAAGCAAAATTCTGATTAAAAAATGCAACTTGAATTGCTAAAATGTGTTTGTTGTAAATGCTTAGTTAATCTAATAATAACATTTTTTGAAGATGTATCTTTGTTCATAACTATATTTATTTTTCGTTATTTGGAGTTGGAAATTGCGTTAGCAATTCCAGCTTCAAATGAATGAAAAATAGTCTGAAAAAACAGGCAGCGTAAGGGTTAACCTTTTGCCTGCTTAGCAAGACAATAGTTGTCTTTAGTCCGTTTTTTAGCCCAATAAACCACTGTTATTGGGAATAAATGGACTGCTTAAACATAAATATTTGTAAATGTTTGATCTCCATTTAGGCAAATATGAATAATTTTCAGCCACTTGATGTTGTGCATCGGGGTAGCGAGACACAACCTCAAGTGGCTGAAAACTTAAGTACCGGTATATTAACTTAGCAGGATAAGGGTTAAAAGGTTGACACAGAGATTTCCATGAATAAAATGAATGATAATTTGCAAAATGATCATATTATACATGGATATAATTCTGGGCTTTTTTTTGTGGAAAATTCAATTTATATTGCTGCTGTATATGGTTTTCCATCACATTACTATAGTAAGTGTTAAAGCCAGCTTCTGATGCATTGTTTCGACTATATAGTGACGAATCATTTACATTTCAGATTTTTCATAAGGGATTTGTTTTACTATGGTAGTCTATATGATTTTCCATTAAACTATTGGAAGCGGTAAACCCAGTTTTTTCTATTCTACATATTAATTTGAATGTCTACTATTTTTTTTTTTAAGGGAGTTGTTTTACTAGTGAGGAGGACTTGGAAGACCCAGATGTTTGGATGAATTTATGTAAAGATGTTGATGTTCAAGAGCAGTCAAGGATCACCCTTCTGGAAGAAGTGACACATATAATTCCCAGATATGGTCCATTATTCCGTGTGCCAGATAGCTACAAGAGGGAAATGAAAGTGATCATGACCCCATCATAGCTGGTTTCCGTCTTTCAATCCTGATTACATCTAATTGTTGGAAACCATTTACGTATCAGAAATTTTAACTCTGAAACCGCAAAATTATTGGGTGGTGGCATCCTCGATTAAGATAATTTTATTCAATCACGTATATATTTGATCCATAACACCTTGGCCCGTGTCACCAGTGCTTTTTGGCCATTTCTCAAAACATATTTATTTATTTATTTTGATCTACTGTGACCCGCGTTCTCGTGGTGAAAACTGTTATATGTCCAAAAAGTTGTCCCCAACAAAGTTCACGGAAATCAGTATGTTCATCATTTTATTCATTGTATATATACATAATTCACATAAACTTCTTTAGATTGTAGTTAAATCAAGGATACTAACAAAGTTAATTTTTTACCCAAATGATTGTTTACCAAGCAATAATAATTTATTTGTGCTATTTATTCTGCTTAAGCTTTATTCAAGCTTCTTTCATTTTTTCTCGTACTTCTCTCTTGATTGTTTCATATTGATGATATAAGTAGCCTACGTTACAATATTTAGTCTGTTAACAGCATGGTTGTAATGCCAGAGTAGTGTGTACAACAGATACAGCAGATAGTGGAATGGGAATTGTATATTTTCATTATTTTGTGGCTGATCATCATTTAATATTGTTAATCTCTATGATCATTGATAAAGCTGGGAGCCGTTGATAAATTTTACATTTGCTATTTTTTATGATGTCAAGTACTTTAAATCTAGTTAATCCACTTAATCTTTTATCACGTTTATATGCTGTTACCAGCTTGTGCCTTTTTCATATGATCGCCTAATCACTATTTCGATATTTATATTTACATGTTTATACGTATATATAATACATTAAAGCTTTGAGCAAATAAGTACTTGAATCTGTATATTTTATGTACAACGCAAATAACATTTCTATTTATATAGAATCAAATTACCAATTGTTTGTATTCAATAGCCTTGACCTCCATTGTTGTCACCGAGCCAGTTTATACAATGAAGTATGGGGGAGGTGGTCTTATATAACTTTCTTTTCACCGAGTTCCCATTTAAAACCGTTTCCGGTGACGTCACTGCGTTTCACAGAATTGGCCCTTTCAGCGCGGGAACGACCCTCTTAATATGTCAGAATCGGACGTCGGTACACATTAGACTCCGCACTGAAAAAATTAAACTACAATTAAATGCAGGTGTCTCTAATATTAGTCTTTATTATCGTGTTTCCCTACGACGGGAATGTTCCACCTGAACAGCTTGTTGTTATAGCACACTAGCGATATATAACACGTGAGTGACAACTCAACACCTTACATCAAAGGTGATGACAGCTGGACACTGACTGAACTTATACCATCCCAACTCACGAAGGGTACGTCATAGATGTCAAACCTCACGATACTGATAGCTTCCTATACTACCCTTTCACGCGCAGAAAATAATAAAAAAAATTGTACGAGTAACAAATAATTCGTACGTGCTACTTGCAATTTATTTACACATTTAATGTCAGAAAAATCACCTGCACATTTTTATTTGGTGGGTAATGTGATTGTAAAATTTATTTTTGAGTTTTTGCGCCCACAAAAAATATGAAGTTCATCCATGGTGGCCATTTTGTATTTCAGTAAAATCTTGAAATCACATGCACATCTCCATTTCGCGTGGAATGTGATTGTAAAATTTCAATAATTTCTGCTTTTTCATATTGGCAATTTTGTCCCTACAGATCACGTGTTAACAGGCTGTTTCTGACCCAGGAGATGTCCCTGAAGAAATGATACCACTCATGGAAGGTCCTGGGGGGGGGGGGGGTGCACGGTAACCCCCTCATGGACTATAGCTGGAAGCGTCCTTTTATAAATGGCGTGTAGGCCTACATACTTGAGGCCGTCTTCATTTATAAGGTCGCTGCTCGTGTGTTAAAATATATGAGTGTCTTTTAAAAACGACGGTGCCATATTATTTTTATGGGTATTTCAAGACCAAAAATGATTTGAATAAATTACTGTAGGCCAGCTTTTAATATACATTTTAAACAAACACATATTTAAACTAGAAAGAGTTCTTCGGAAACGAACACGAAAGCAGCCCTCCGTTATCGCCAGTCAGCCATTTCAAATTTAATATAGATCAGCAAGTTTTATTTGAAATTACCTCTTTAGCTATTATGCAACATTTCCGAGATAATGAGAAAAAACAAAATTTATCATGGGTTATCCTTGTGTGAGGCCCTTACTTTTTGTTCCATATGCATGGTCCAGCTATTTTGCTTTGATTTTGAGTTGCGTAAATATTAAAAAATTACTCAAATTCAAAATGATCGCTAGACAGCCATTTTCAAATTGTTTGCTCCCAAAAGTTAATCAGGTCATTGACTGAGATTGCTGTCCATATTTGCCACATAAAAAAATCGGCTGGAAACTTTTTCCTGAAAAGTGCAACAAGTATTTCCTTGTTAGTGGCGCTAGTAATTAAAGGGTTGATAATATGGGGATCAAAATGTCACCCAAATCCCCTGGTGTTATCTGATGGCTATGTCTAAAGTATGAGGAAGCAGAAGTTTATAGATCACCTATCATGCAAGATTTCCGAGATAATTAGAAAAAAATGGCCAACTGGCGGCCATATTGGATTTTATAACTGCGAAATTTGTTATGGGTTATTTTTGTGTGAGACATTACATTTTGATTTATATTCATTGTCCAGCTATTTTGCACTGAACGGCCATTTTGAGATTGTTTGTTCCCAAAAGTTAATCAGGTCATTGACTGACATAGCTGAACATATTTGCCAAATTAAAAAAGGATCTGATGGAAACTTTTCCTGAAATGCGCCAACGAGCTTTTCTTTGTTAGTGGCCATAGTAATCGAAGGGTTGATGATATGGAGATCAAAATGTCACCAAAACGATTCCCCAGTGGTATGTGATGGCTATGTGAAGTATGAGGAAGCAGAAGTTGATATATTAGTAGCTAACTTGAAAACAAATAACTGCGGCGGACCGTGTGGAATACAGTAAGCAGCCCGCCTCGGTGAGGGCTGCTTAATAATAATTACATGACATAAATTATTATTGATGACAATGCGTCTTCCAATCTTAAAAATCATAATGTTTTTTAGTATATTCTGTTTGCACCAAAGCGTGTGAAATGTACCAGCTGGGCGACTAGCACACCCCCTTATGTCACAAAAAAACCGTCGTGGGATTTTTTGCGTAATTCTTGCCAATATGATTTTTTGCTAAGATTAATATCTGAAATTGCCAAAAAAACATCTTGGCATTTTTTTTCGGCCATTTTGGACCATTGGCTGCCCAGTATCCAAAATGACTGCCAAGCGACATAGTAAGTCCATAAATTTCGAACTATTTGAAGCATAGACCCGTCTAATACCTCATTTTCACATGATTTTTGACGACAAAGCTGTTATTGCAATTATTTTCATCGTATTATGTGTCCTTTTTACAAAATACTAATATACAAAAGAGCTGTTCAATGTTTTTATTCTGAACCATATAAAAACAGATTTAATTTGACAAAATAAAGCTGTATCAACTTTGTAAGTTTAAACAATAAGCTCATCATCGTCGGAATTATGATAGATTGATAGATAGATGTTTTATTGACACAATTTCAAGTCATTAAAATAACGTCAAAAAACCATACAGCATTATCATGGTATATGTACATGGGGCATATATGTTTCCCGCACCAAAACCAGAGATAAAATAGCTGCTATAAGATGGCATAAAAAAGACACTCTGGAAAGCGTAGAAACATAAGACTTATATACAAGTTTAGATTTTGTCTAGTGTGCATTAGACGCAATATTAATAGTTATATGATCTTTAACATGTTACATACTTTATACTTCGTTATTTGAGCACTTCTCAGTCACGCCATAGACATTTCCACATATTATTAAATATTAGCACCGTGAGTGAAAACCTCCCAGACCTCAAAGAAAGATTCAGTTGACAGAGCAGCTCTGTCTAATTCATTAGGGTCCCACCCGGTCCAATAACACAGGCGACGGGAAGGGTCCCCTAAACTTAAATCACTAAATCTAGCCCTAAACTTAAAAGAATAAACCCAAGTGAAATAATGTAATATGGCAATGCCCAGTGTCTGATCATGAGAAATGTCATTATGCAGAATAAAACTATTTTTACATTTTTCAGCATCAGCTTCGCATACACATTGTTCAGTACACTGGAAAGTATTATCCTACAGGAACAATTCCCCATGCACATACTTTTTCGACAACCGCATTTGACAAACTGCAATACACACTGAGGAACAAACGGTATCCTTGTAAGTATTGGAGGTGTGCTCGTCTGATGTGCTCGTGCATGGCACCTAGTGTGGGTGTGTGGAAGTTTGTCTATACCAAGGCTTTGGTTCTGTCCACAAAAGTGATACCACTTGAATTTTCAGCAGTCTTATATTGTTCACTTTGTTTGGCAAATAGTGCGCAAAAAAGGTCCTCACAACCCATGAAAACTTGATCACTGGGTTCATCTTCTATTCCAAGCTTGGTCGGAGCCAGATGTACATTTTCGCTGCGATTGAGAAAAGACTAGACCGGTAGTGTCTCAGTCACTTAGGCAATGGAAACCGAGCAGTGCCTCAATGCGGGCCTGGCCAAGGGTATTTACAATTGACAGAAGAGGAATATGCCTTTTTTATGCCGTTTGGCCCAGTTACCATAATCATTACAGTGTGAGGTTCAAGTAGTGTCAGGGAAGATAATGCCAACACCAATACATCTGTATCGGATAAATATAAATGGATTTCGAAGCCCTTACTGTGTATTTCTGCTGCACAAAGTACAAGAAGTGTGTCGGCCTCTTCATGATTATGTTCAAGGGCCATCACTGATGGCATGTTTGATATTGCACCAAGGCGGGTGATTCCTGTGATAGGTACTGTACTTAATTGGACCAGCTTATCAGCTAGGTGGATTGTGAGCAAATCCTCAGTTAGAGTGCTGCTCAAAAATATACTCAACTCCTTGATACGAGTTTTGTCCTCAACACTTATATTCCCGATTCTGTTATGATTTACCTTTAGTTCGCTGATTCCGTGTATTTTCTTTTACAGAAGAGACTACACCATAGTTATCAAAAATTACATATGAATGTTTATAACCAGAAGATTTCCTTACTAATGCATTTACAAAATGTACAGCCAGTTCTTCGCAGTTACTGATTACTCCTTTAAATACAGCCTGATCATTTACAACCGCCATTCCATCAAAAAATGCAGGTGTTGTCATAATTTGGTGCAACATTATCAGGATTACATTCATCTAAGTCATCACAAATAGATTGATTCTAATTTATAGATTAACTGGGATTTGTCTGAGCAAGGGTGCAGCCTACTGTCAGGTGTCATCAGGAGACGATTATTAATACAATGTGAAATTGCCTAGGCCTTTCAATCCATTTATCTTGATATAATTCAGGTTGTAGATATTGTAGTTTCAACGCACGCTTGTATAGATCTATGTCCATTCAAACACACAGAGGCTTTCTGCTTTCCGGTCTTGTAATAAGGGCGTTGAGTTTGTGTAGTTGAAAAAGTGATGTTGTTAACGTCTTCCATTCATGTTCTGGATAATTTATAAGAGGCATTATGTATGCCTTGTCAATTTCACACGCAGTCTTTCCTGGAAATGCAAGTAATGAGTTATATATGAATTATACAAGTAATGAGTTACATGTATCAGGCAGACTTCTGATGAAGTTTCATTATGTTTGTTATCCCTCTTTTCTCTGTCATAATGTGTAATCAGTAGCCATATGAAATCCTTCATTTGTGCCATTTATAGTAAATGCTGGTGTTGAAATATTTTAAAATCAGGGTAATGTGGACTATTATTTGGTTTCGGATTATGACGGTACATGGATTTAGTTCTGTAATACCCCCCCCCCCCGGTAGTTTGCGGAACACCTCGTTGGCTGTGGTCTCCGTCAATGTCTGGCTTAAGGGGCCTGGTGGCTTATTCAACTGTACATGTCCTAGTTTAGGAATTGCCTGGAATACCGAACCAGCAAGTGCGTGGAACTTGAAGGAGTTTCCGTCAGGTGTATCAACCTTTGCTAGCAATTGCAGCACAAAGTGGTTGATACTCCAATGAGAATGGTGGGACGTATACACCATCATTGCTTGAAATGTTTTTGTGCACAACATAGGCTATTCTGTTAACGTTGTTCATTTTCTGTTTGTATGATACACCAGTACCAGCATGGGAAAGAATAATTTCTCACTTCTTGTTGAGAGGTAACAATGCAATGATAGTCCTACTGTTAGAGGTGTCTCAGTAGTATTTCAAATCGTTGCTGTAGATAATTTCGGTTTATAGGTAACCTGTCTCTTAGATTTGAAAGCCTGGACTATATTTTGAGATATTTTATTGCATGTACGATTAGTGTTTTATTGCGACATCCGATAGGAGTACTTTTATCTCCCACTGTTATTCATTTTAATAGTAACATCAATTCTGCAGGAAGATCATCGTAAGTGTCGATGAGAGACCCTTCAAATTTCCATGTTTTAATCTGCTCTAATTTATGGTGTTTAAGAGATGCACACTGGACAACTTGCATAGCATCTTCTGTCGCTGTGTACAAACTGCAACAAGTGCACAAATACATTAGCCATATGCCTACTAATATTCCTGATTATACTCAGTCTTAATAATATGGTATATGATGTCCTTTAGCATACTTCGATTGCAATGCTGATCTTCTATTGCTAGTTTAAGAATTGGTTCATATTTTCTACAATTATTTATTAAATTTTGCAGATATTGTTCATGTAGTGTATGAATGATACCCCAAAAGATAAAAAAAAATAACTGCATAAACTGCTTTATCAGTAAAAACCATGTGGAAATGAGGTATTACACTTAACTATGCCTCGAATAGTTCCAAAGCTAGGGATTTACTATGTCGCTTGGCGGCCATTTTGAGCCGCCAATGGTCCAATATGGCTGCCAAGAAAATGCCAAGATGATTTTTTCACTTCTTGACACAATAAACTTCAATAAAAAACATGTTGGCAAGGATTACGCAAAAAATCCCATGAAGGTACATAAGGGTGTATACTAGACACAATCTGTAGCCCCCCTACACCTTGTTGTAACCCGAATCTGTTTATACAAACATACCGAGGCATTTTGGGCGGGGGCTCTAGGGTAGTGGTTAGCACCGCTGTCTTTCACGCCAGAGTTCGGGGTTCGGTTCCCGGTCTCGGCGGTTTGAAAGAAACAAAAAATGTTTCTTCCCTATCCACGTGTGAAAGTCAGCATTGTGGGGAGCCTCCGTGACCGAGAGGTAGCGTGCTCGGCCTCAGACCGCCAGGGCTCGGATTTCAAATCCTATATGTGCACAAAGGTGGCCTAAAGCCAGACTCATTTCATTTTTTACCGCGGCATGGTGCATTGTAATATGGTACGTTACGAAATACCATTCATTTTGAAAATTCATACGTGATGCCTGACATATTGTTAAGTGGAAGAGATATTCCAACTATTTTAAGCTCGCTGATTACATACTTATATTGATTGCGAGTTCATATTATTTCAGCGTGATAAGTTAGTGAAAATTTAAAGGTTTGGAGAAGAAAACATTGTGTACATTTTGTATTGTTATAGTAATTGTTAAAAGTAAGTTACCGTATAGCTACATCGTAATTGATATTACCATAATTATATATTTTGGTGTAATTTTGGCAATGTAGACCTACTTAATAGTGAAACATGATTAACATGTTTAATTCGTCAGTAAGATAACTGACTATATAGCTTAAATGTCTCGTCACGGGCGCCTGAATCTTTATTTAAAGTTCAAATATTGTTTTATCAGTAGTTTGAAAATAGTTTTTTTTTTTCAACAAATTATTGTAATCGATAAACTTGTTACAGTTCGGTTGATTAGGCAATGAGTATATATTAGCCCAGTCCTGTGGTTATTTACCATCAGCAGTGGCGGATACAGGGGGGGGGAGGGGGGCGCAGCAGGCAAAAATACTTTTAAAAGTCCCCTAAATTGGTTAAAATTTACAAAAAAATCTTGGGGGCAAGCCCCAAAACCCCGGGCTCACCAAAACCATTAGTGATGGAACAAATACAAGATATCCATAACTAACTATAGGCCTACTGTGCAAGATAAGAGTGAATACAAAGACTATAAAATTGATAAAGAGCGTCTTCTAATGAATACTCGTGTTCGAAATAATAGAACCCATACTGTAGATTTGGTAAAATGAGCGAGGTTTTAATTTTCGCGAGGAGGATCGCGAATTCAAGAAAGTTTAAACACGCGAAAATTACCAGATCTATAGTATTTTATTTTTGTTTAGGAATCTAAAAGTTCTCAATTCTTAAACATCTGAACATAATAACTTATTCTATTTGACACATTATTATGTTGATCAGTGGTTCTCCTGTATTTATTGATATGCATGGCCTTCGAAAATACTATGTATTACGTGTTTTAACTTAAATTATATAAAGTTATCTAACTCACTATAAAACATAATTTTAAAGATAATCACACAGCAACAATTTATTATGAAAAAAATCCTGATCAAAGCACGTAAAAGTCGCACAATAAATAAAGCAATATTTGTGACCGTTGCAATAATATCACAAATTCATATTTTGTAAGATTAAATGTCACACAAAAACGCGAAGTTATATTTTCTATTTTGCGCACATTGCGATGTCCATCAATGGATTCAGCGTATGCCAATAGGTTGAAAATGATCTCTAAGACGTGAAATAACTGACAATTTTACCTATCGCAAAATTTAAAATTGCAAAATAGCGACATTTTTATTTCGCGATTTCAAACAATTTATAATATTTTGCACCCATAGCCCTGACCATACATGGCGTCAGCGTATTCCAAAATGATTAAAAATGCTCTCCTTATTACATGGAATATATTTCACTTTTGTAAAATTTAAACTGGCAAAGTTGCGAACGCTATTATTCCCTCGCGATTTCAAGCCATTGTTGTTATCATAGGCGACTGCATGTCCCTGTCCATAAATGGATTCAGCATAATATTCGGAACTTGTTAAAAACGCTCTGGAAATGTTTTAACAGGAAACGTAAGTTTCAAAAAATCAATCCTTGCAAAATCCTGAATAAATTATTCCGCGATTTTCATTTTTTTATTGTATTAAGTATATGCCAAAATGGTTACAATCGCTATCAAAAATATTTTTAAGAAATAATATATCTGACATTATTAACTTTCGCTATTTTTTAATTCTTGACTGATAAATCGCGAACAATTTGTATTTTCCGATTTTCAAGTATTCCAAGTATTATCTTGTGCGCTTAGCACTGTTCAGAAATAGATTCAGCACATGTCTAAATGGTTAAGAACGCTCTCGATACGTTTTAAACCTGAAATGCCGACAGTTTCATCATTTTATGAAAATGGGACTAGCCTACACCACGGGCTCAGACAGAGACGTGATCCTCATCTCACCTGGTCTCCTATCTAGGGACCGAAACCTTTCGCATGAATCCAAGGCCACGCCTTTCTCGGCTAAGATAAGATAGACCTAGGCCTATCTCATAATTATTGTTATGCTATTATATACTATATATAAACATACATATATATATCGTCGCCTCGGAGCTAAAGGATCCTATCTGACACTCGTCAGAGTGGCAGATAGGATCCTTTAGCTCCGAGGCGACGATATGTAACTAATAATAACATGGCATAAATAATTGTTGATGACAATGCGTCTTCCAATCTTAAAAAATTATTTAGTATATTCTGTTTGCACCCAAGCTCGTGAAATGTACCAGCTGGGCGACACCATCTGTAGCCCCCTTACACCTTGTTTTCCGTTATTTATATATAAAAAACAAGACAATAAAATAACAAATCTTCAATACAACAAATAAAACATTTTTGGGCGTTTCATAATTTATTTGCTCATTGAAATTGGGTAAACAGAATGTTTTGTTACACTATCATGTTTAAATAAGCACAAAATATACAACTTTCTGTAAACAAAACAAGACTATGAACACAAGAAAGACCTACTTGAGAAGGGCGCGATGATGTGGAATTTATCGTCTTTACAAATTATCTAAAACATGTACATCAGAATGTGTACACAAGAACGTGTACACTCACCAACAAGATACCTATGTACAGAAAAGAGCACGTAGATTGCGGCATTTTAATGCGGTTTAAATGAAGTAAAATACGTTTGACAGGACAATACCAAAGTGCGCCGTACAGCGCTTAAAAAACCCTGGTACACTGGTACGCCATACTCCGCATGTTCACCTAGATCCTAACTCTTTAAGTGCTCAATTTTTAAATTTAAATTTCCACTCACACGAGTTTTGTCTCGCTACGCGACCCACAACTTCCAGTGATTGAAACGACTCATATATGTACAATGACTTGTACATATAATCATTATGCAAGTCGTTTTTAACCACATGAAGTTTTGTCTCGCTACCGCGACCCACAACTTCACGTGGTTGAAAACGACTTACATAACTATGTACAATTCATTGTACATAACAAGTACATATGTGAATTGTACATTATACCATATGTAAGTAAGCTTTCTTCAAACATACGCCAATCTGGCAATGTCCAATGCTTCTTGTTTGATAGACAAAACAAAATGATAAAAACGAGCAAAGACGTCACTAGCACTTCAAGGGTTGAGCCATCTGATTGGTCAAGTGTCCGATCAGATAGCCTCAGAACTAGGTTGACATTCGAATAATTCCTGCCCAAGTCGCTTATTTTTGGCCACTGAACATGAGCAAACAGCAAATATATACTGACGCGCTGATACAAATGCATTTTGTGCATGCTTTAGTCTGATGCTCAAGATGTGGTAAAGTGTCAGCCTCGTGCGAGAGGCAGACTGGAAAAAATAATTGTACATGATTATTATTATATATATATTTATATATATATTTATATACAAGCCGATGGAAATTATATCAATTGTCTGTAATGATCAGTAAAAGATTATCGACAATTATTGTAATGTTTCGCTGACTTGCCAGCTGACATAACATGTACACTAGATTAGTTATGGCGGATGGCAAGTCAATAAAACATTTGACAGAAGTGAACCTGCCGTAATACCTATCAACAAAAAAACCCATCAACAAATCCACTGACAATGACAGTTAACAAAAAGCTTCAGTTAAAATACCCCACAACATAATGCACGGGTGCAGATTGTGCCGTGAAAAAATAATACCAAAAGCTGCCAGAAAATTACAGCGGTGACACATGATCGTCATAAAGGCCTTAGTGAAAACACTATTCAGCCACCTGGTACATTTTAGATACGGCCACTTTGTTGGGTTTCAAGTCTTTGAGATATCTCGCATTCCTCCCGCATGCATACACAGCGCAAAATACTGGTTTCCTGTCTCAACTATACAGTACTCATTTAAGGTGAACAGTTGGACAGAATTTCAAATCAGTAACATTGATTAGTGGATTATTAGACTATATGTTAATGTCAATACTACCTTCACGTTAGATCCGTAATCGGCACAGAAGTGTACCCGCCCAGACAACAACCCATTGACCTAGTGTAAGATCAATGTCGGTCCACCGTCTACGACGCTGGAACACCATTGAGCAAACATTGGGTAAATGAGTCGCCCTTGCTGGGCCTGGTAACCATATACTGGCCTTCTCTTGTTTTCTAGTATTCATGACTTGTGGCTAGTACTTTCTTAATTATTATTTCTAATTCACCTGAGGTTGGATACAAAGCGGCCCAGTAGAAAGCAATAATGACGACACACTACACAACTGATAAATTAGTTCTAGAAAATAATTCTTTGTACATGATTCCACTTGTTGGCAGTGCTATCTTTGTTATATCTACAAAAAATGAAAGAAACGGACTACTTTAAAAATGATTTATAGAAAAGTCCAGCGTCATGCTCAGAGTGACGCTCCGGACTAAAAACGGGTATTTGACCAACTCAACAGAATGATGTCATGAGTTCCATCAGTTAGAGTGCGCATGTTAACTGTAGACAGATTTTGAATACTAATGGCGTCGTACCAGTAGTCGTTTGAACGTACATACCACCATTTAACATGGTCACTCAAGACGATCAACCCATGACCCAGAAAGCACGAGACCTTCACCCGATGTTGGGGCAATATTGGGCCAGCGTCGTAGACGATGAACAATCGTTGTGCCAAAGCAGGTTCGCAGCAGCCCCATAACATTTGTATAACATTTGTACAATGTCGACCCAACGTCTTCGATGTTGGGCCGACATTGTACAAATGTTATACAAATGTTTTGTGTTCGCTGGATTACCTTCTCGTGCTGCCTGGCGAAATGTGTTTTTAAAAACAGCATCTATACAAGCTCTACATGCGGGAGATAAAACTCCTGACACACACATACACACACACACATACCAGACAGTTATCTCACAGTGTTATGGGACAATATTTACAGTTATTTAACATACGTCTCGTCACATTAGATTTGAAAGGGTGTATCTGCCACTTTGTGAAGTGGCAGATACACTCTTTCACATCTAAGGGGGCGTAATAACTCCTGCACACCACAGACGACTTCAGTCCCCCGTGAACATTAAACCCAGGGGTTCAGAAAATCTACAAGTCAAGCGGTAAATTGTGAATCTGCACTATATTATCGGGGTTTAGATTCTAGTTTTTTTCATTCTAATATCTAGTCTTTGATGAGGATGATAATTGGATGAACCTATTGCTACATACTTGATACTTTATAGCGATAAATGTGTAGTTTGACTCTAATCCTGCCGGAACAGTGTATATGCGTTTACAAGTAAATTGCAGACCAAATAAATTAAACTCAAATTGCTGAAATGTTTTATGGTAGATACTTAGTTAATGGAATAATTACATATTGAAGACGTATATTTTTGCATAAATATAATTATTTTTCGTCATTTGGAGCTGGAAATTGCGTTAGCAATTCCAGCTTCAAATGAATGAAAAATAGTCCTATGTAACTCAGCATAAGGGTTAATTAATTTACGTGGCCACTTGCCACTGTGTCTCACATATGATTATCTACTCCTTTTTCAGGTCACAGGGGTTCTACGTTGCCATTTCTGGCTGTGTTCACCTTCCATAAGAAGTAAGTAGTGTGTATATACAATAAGTTTTTGTAGTTTTAGGATTGCGATCTAGTGACCATAGTTAGAAGGACATCATGCAACATAGGCATAGCATACTACCAGAATGTGTTAGCAGTGTTAGCATCACCAGTTAAACGTGACATTACTAATTGTCAATAAGCGCATGTCGATTACACTGTCATGACAGAAACTCCTAAATTTCATGTTTTTATATTTTAGGTGTCCACAGAGACATCAGCAGCTTCAGGTCCATAGAATCTTGACAAATTAAATGACTACATGATAGATGTTCGCCGATGTTGTTTTAAGGCTGGGCCCACATCACAGCTGCTGGCACAACATCAAATCCACCTCACGGAAATTACATATCTTTTATTACGGATAATTCTATTTAGCATTCATTATAATAACCCATTTAATTGTCAATGTTTAATATATTCTCCAAAAAACATTTCACGTTGACCACATACGGTCAATTTTTCAATTAGCTGGGATATCCCAGAAAAATGAAATTCATTGAGACAATATTAGTTACTGTTGGTCCAACGTCCTCGACGCTGGCCCAACATTAACCCCACCTTAAATCAATGTTTCGTGTTTACTGGGGTAGTTTCAACGGTTTGTCAAGTATTGGGCTAGGAAAAGAATAAGGCTCAGTCACTGACGGTAAATTAATGTTGACTGGATATCAACTGATCGACGAACCAATGCTCGTTGAAAGAGTAGTTTGTGAAATTAGGGGTAAACCCATGATAGTATTCATACAATATAATGTGCAATGAAAGACTTGAGGATGATTCTGCTGCCTCATACCAAAGGTACGCTTGTACCAAAGGATAGGCGTGTCATATTAAGAGCTGAGATATATCAAACTAACAAACTAATTGAATAAGAAATCATCTTGGGAGAGCATAAGCCAAAATAGCTTAGGAGTCTATAATTTTTACATACAGAAGACACGACAATTTGTTACAGTGCATAATCCGACGGATACCGAGAAAGGTGTAGTCAGAATTAGCGCCAACTGATCCCAACAATTTTATTTTATAGAAAATAGTGAATTAAGAACGATTTTTTACTTAATCCAAGATTAACTGAAACATCGGAGGGGGGGAGGGGCATCCATTAGCGATCAGGAAATGTTGGCCCAACGCTGGATCAATGATGGACATTAATCACTTGACCAAGCATTGAAGCACCGCTGGAGCAGCATTTCAAGGCCGAGAACACGGCCCCTGGTCTACAGGGAAGGTTTGTAGCTGCCTGCAGCTTGGTTAAAACTCCGTAATAAAAAGGTTGTCACGCACATGCAGCACCACCTCGACCCTATGTCAGAGAATATTGGACCACCGCCTGCGACCTCTGCCCAACTTAAAAAACATCATACGGTTTCTTCACCATGTAGTTGAAAGAGTGTAGATGCCATTTTATAAAGTGGCAGATACACCCTTTCATATCGAAGGGTGCGCTTTATACATCTCATCGTGCTTACTGAGCAGTACACAAAAGGAGACTTGAAATACTGAGATTTATATATTTGCGTTCTCGCCTCAAATATTTCTATGTCTTCCTCACATACTTGGATAGCATTATAGCAGTAACACATAACTATGTCGATTGTAAAAGTTTCCTGTCACGATGAAACTCCAAACCAATACTTGCACCTTAACTGCACGCCCCTATGTTTAAATTTCACTTTCGCACATCTCCTTAAATTGGTATTTTACAGTTACAAATATAAAATAATTATAAAAAAGTGGAAAGAGGTAAACGGTTCCTTTCCCAAAAAGTTATCACCCACAATTATAATTGAAAGCAAATCATTGCACTTATTGTAGCTGGATTACACAATTTTCTTGTATCAAGTGCTGGAAATCTAGAGTAGAGTGATGAATGGTCAAGCCTGGTGCATATTTCCAGTATACGTTGCTGACAATTGAACAAGCTGACTAGTGTATATCTCACGATGAAGAAAGCACTGCGTTTCTGGAGAATGAAAGGGTCAGTAGTAGCGTGATATGTTATTATACTGTAATTCCTTTCAGTCGACTGGGCCTTCCCCACAGCTCGCACAAATTCCCCGTATACAAGACGCACCTCTAGAAGACGCGTCTTGTATAGAGGTGCGTCTTATATGCGGGAGTTGTTGCGGCGGGTGGCCGTTCAGGTGTATGATGAGAGATGGGACCATGTCTTTCAATGCCGGTACCCGACCGCTGCTCACGTGCAGGCCGGCAAACACAAGACATTTGTATAACATTTATACAACGTCGGCCCAACGTCGAAGACGTTGTATAAATATTATACAAATGTTACGTTTGCTGGGGTATACAAGTCGGTGATGTCGGCGTAACCAGGTTTGTCACAGACAAAGGTGTACAGAAATCCCCCTTCCGTATTCCTTGCACGAGTGACAGGAGTAGATGGGGTGTTCCCTCTTCTTACAAAAAGAGTTGGGATGTTCCGTCCACCCTCTCCTTACAAGTGGCTGATGCACCAGGTTAGTAATCCGGGCTGTCTCTCAACCACGATCATTAATCTAGATTACTGGTAGGTTCAGATTATAACTCCTCTTTGGCCGGCACCCAGATAGTGGGCCCTGACTGGTCCCGGATCACCTCCTTCACCTTTGCATAGACTTCATCAGCCGTATCACCCATCACAACAGCTGAAACACAAACAGCGCAGTGACAAATCAACACCAGCAAACACGACCAGCAAACACGAGACACAATGCTGTTTCAATGTGGCCCAATATTGAAGTGTCATCGGGTTAATGTCCTATATTCTCTGAGATAGGGATTGAAACTCTTGTAGTTTTTGTTTAATTAAAAACTTTTACTTTTGAACATACGTATCAAAATTAAACCTCAACAATTGGCGATAAAACTGAAAATAACATATTTCACTAAATTTTACAGGACCACGAAGACGTAGTATACACAGCGACACATTTATGTAATGTGAATAATAAAATCAAAAATGGCAGAATGACTTTTTTAGATTTTTTTGCGGATTGCTTTATAGTTAGTTACAAGTAACATTTCCTAGTTTGATTATTGCTTACCCAAAAAACGCGAGATATTGACCCAATGTTGTTTTGATGTTGGACCAACGTCTTCGACGTCGGCCCAACATCAAAACACCATCGGGTCAATGTATCGTGTTTGCTGGGTAGGCTACAGCCAATCTTCGGCTCCTTTTTACCCTGTCAAGCTTACCAGTGAAGAATTCTCCGAACTCCTGTTCCAGCTTAAGGGCGCGCTCATAGGTTTTCCTGGCCTGCTCTTCTGTAACTCTCTTATTCCATTCCCTACAAGGTTTTTTTTCAAATATTAATACATGCAATCTATTTAGCAAGAGAAGTGCAACACTAAGAATAGCTTGTATTTGTCATTTTTGAAAAATATAAGAAATTAACTAATTAATACATTATTTAACACCATTCGCATAGTTCACAGCAATGAAACGTGAATCCAAAAATGCATTTCATGCCCTCATTAAAACACAAAATCTATGTAAAGACAGTATTGATGAGATCCCACTTGACTTGAAATCCACTGTTTTCACATTATGTCGAAATTTATTCGGATCTATTTAGGTTATAATACAAAGGACGGCAACGTAACAGTGTTCGGCGTGAGAGGAACCAATGTGGCCAAATCTTTGATTTGGCCACACTGGTAACACTTAGGTCTCACGATGTCAGGATTGGACCAGGTCGTTCGACCGCCTGGCTAGGCAGTTTTAAAACTGTTACAGACAATTAAATCGCAATAAAAATGTACAAACTGAATAGCTTCTGGTGAGAGGGGCTTGATAAAAACAGCTATGGGATAAAGTCCAGCCACTTGCAGTCTCTTAATGGCATTCCCACTGACATCAAGTATACAGTGCTTCCCCTGGAACGGAACAAATAAACATTCTATAGAAGCAAGCAAAATGACATGGAACAAATTGTAAAATCAATCATTCTCATTCAGAGTTTACATAGGTATTAACAACATATCAACAAACGAGTGAATATTTTAAAAATAAACTGAAGAGTGGGCGAATTAACAGTGTGAAAAAAATGAAAAAAACTATTACAGAGACTTTAAATTATTATTATTCAAAAACCACGTGTTCATTTTAACAGGTCTACATGGAATAACAAGTTCTTATTCCCATCAGTTATAAGTTATTTTAAAACAGTTGGTTTAAACATATTTATTTAACGAGGATTACAACATAGTATTAAACTAATGAAAATGCTCTCCTCTGAATAAAACAGTTGACCTTCTCAGCATCTTTAATTGGAGATGTGGATGAAAAAAAACTCCCATCCTTAAAAAAACCCTCTTTTGTTCAAAGCCTTGCTAGATAAAGATATTTTGTAATTAATTAAACATTATATATAAGAAATAAGCCACGAGGTGGGCTAATCTAAAACGCGACAAGGGTGACTCAATTGTAGTGTCATATGTAGTTTGAAACAATATTTACAATGAATGCGCAAAACGGTGCGTCTGTTTTAATGAGTTTAAATCTTATGAATATAAACACAGGAGAATAAAATCAATTGTCAGTAAAATCAATCAACCAATCGATACTCGTCCCCACTACAAGTTGTATACAGACTCTCATATAGACATTTCTGTGAATTTGTGTCTCGCTACCGCGATACACAACTTCAAGTGACTCACAATTTTTGTGATTTCTGAAATTTAAGTCCCAACATATATCAGTGTTTCAACATTGAAGGCATATTTTATTTTTAACAACTGGTTATCAGGGGTTATACAGGCGCTAATAAAAACACAGAACGTCTACTGTAGTCTGACATCAGTGCTCAAGGGGTTAACCCTTTCAAGCCCCAATTTACCATTGTCATCTTCATCCCCTACAAGCCGCGAATTGGTGTTGTCGCGGGTGAAGATGTCTTTGAAGTGGGTGGCAAATGAAAAAATATATTGTTATTATATATTAGAATTTCGTGAAAAATTTCGTTCTAAAATTCCTAGGTTTTAGGAAATTACACCTTATGCCGCCGAATTGCTTAGGACTATTTTTCATTCATTTGGAGCTGGAATTGCTAACGCAATTTCCAGCTCCAAATGACGAAAAATAATTATATTTATGCAAAAATATACGTCTTAGGAAATGTAATTTTGAGATAAACTAAGCATCTACCACAAAACAATTTAGCAATTGAATTTATTTGATCTGAAATTTGCTTGAAAACGCATATTTACGGTACCGACAGCATAAGGGCTAAGTCATTTTTCAGAAATGCAAAATGATGCTTTGAGGCATCGTGAGGGCTTAAAGGGGTAAAACAGCGTTTGGTTTCTGTATTTCTCACCCGTTCTGCCACCTCTCTGACTGAGGCCACACTGGTACCGTAGAGATTGGCGTTGTACTGGCCCGCCTCTATGAACAAATGATTCTGTATATCTCTCTCCATCTGCTCTCTGGAATCCACAAAGTGATAGTCTCGACCGTCAACCTCGTAGTCACGTTTGGAACGTGTCGTGTCTAAAACAGAAAAATTAGGTGTATGACAAACAGAGGCCATTTTTACCCCTTGTCCTGCTGAATTTCAATCAGTTTTTTCACCAATTTGAAGCTGGAATTCCTAAAAAATATCTCCCAAAATCTCCCAAATTGAAATACGGGTATTGCTATACAGCAGTCAGTCGTTGTATTTAAAAAATAACACCTCTGTTCAGCGGCCGTTACAGATTGAGTGTAATATGTCAACGTGTGGTACACCTTCCCAGCAAACACGAGACATTCACCCAAGGTTGATTTAATATTGGACCAGCGCCGTAGACGGTGGGCCAACATTGAACCAACCTTGGGTGAATCAGAATGTCTCGTGTTTGCTGGGTTCTTCTTCTTGGTGAGCAGAGCGGAAACATCCAATGGAGGGCTAGTTGCTCAAGCAATTTATTGCATGCGTCACAAAATCAAGGAAGTTGTGACGATGAATAATCCCAGATTATACTGGATATGGCCATGTTTCTCCTAGCACAAGGAATGCCTGTTGGCAGCGGTGGTTAGTACATGAAATCCAGTAGGAAATATACTAAACCTGCAATGCAAACAGCAGTAAGTGCTTACTTGAAAAGTGAGCACTTACTGCTGTCTGCTTTTGCGCGGCAGTAATGTGATACTGTATGACCGGCCACGCAAAAAGAGTCACAAGAAAATCATTGGTTACATAATCTACGTAGCTCTTACTGGGGAAATACACAAACATGGACTTCGCTAATTGGCAGGACATATCGGGCCATAATCAGTACATGTTTAAAGCGACAAAACCAGGCTAAAAAAAATTACTATTTTTATTTTGGCTTCTTAATATGATGATATGATGTAAACAACATAGACTAGAAATGCATTTTTTATTTTAGTTTGTGTTGCGTGCGCATTTACCAGCTAAGCGAGTTAACAGAGATTTATATAGACGACATTCCGTAGGCCCCCTATTTGTTATTTTGGACATGCAATAAGATGTATCTTTGTTAGCGGGATGGAAAAAAAACAAATAAGCACGCTTTGCAGACCTAGCAATGTCTAACACAAAACCTGTGATAAATCAGGTGGCCAGAACCACCACATGGCAGATCAAACCTTAGTCTTAACCCTTCTCCTGCTCTGCCCGTATATACACGGGTTGAAGCTAGTTTGAAACGAAATAAAATGCCACTGACATAGATCAAATAGTTTGTGACAGATGTTCAGTTTATCAAATAAATGAATTTGGGATACGTCTATCTTTCATATAAAGATATATATTTTTCGTCATTTGAAGCTGGAAATTGCGTTAGCAATTCCAGCTTCAAATGAATGAAAAATTCAGCAAGACAAGGGTTGATCGCGTCTATAGACGTTTTAGCCTACAGATAAGATAACTGAGGCAGAAGTGAACATCAAACTGGCCAGATTGACATACATGTATATTTTAATTGATATTGTGTGTATTTGATTAATTTTCACCCCAGTTGATTCTTTAAGTTGTGGGTTCGCGGCAACTTCAAGTGGATGAAAATCGAAATTCTATAATTCAGCGCTTCATCACAAAACATTGACAAAGGAAACCAATCCTGCAGGATCGAAAAGGTGTTTTTAGTCGGGCTGTGGGCAGCGCGTGACCTAATCAAGCACAGCTTATTGGACCATATTTGGAGGGACTCCATTCGCTGGCTGTTTGTCTGTCAGGCTGGTGCTAACAAGGGGACACCATGGACGTCCTCATTCTCTCTCCGTCTGATCCTGAGAAGTGGACTGTCTAGACCACGGCAACACCTCTATCTCTCAATCTCCTCTCCAGCAAAGATCAATATTAACTATCTACTTGCTGGAGTAACTTCTGCATCCTAACAGGATAATTTGCGATAATTTTTCATCTACACAATGTCATGAATTACGACAGTAATTCACGACAGCAGCCCATCTCTTGTTTGGGTGAATGCTAACCCTCCACTGCTGTGTATTCTAGGTAAGCTACGCATACAAATCCATAATTCACTGGTCTCTCAGTAAAACGCTAAAGTAATGTTCTGACGGGTAAGATTATTGACTGTCAGGACTGTATTTATATAAAAATACGATTTATCAGGATCAATCTTAGAACATTATAATCATAATCTAAATCAAAACGAGTACATTTGTACACTGCTTAATGGTCATTTTTTCTAGTTGATTCCAAAGTACAATTTCAATTACTTGGACTGGAATGTAGTCTTTACGTTATTGACCGAGAATTATAGTGAAAAAAACAATGAGGACGAAGGGTGTCTGTGGAGCAACACAGCAACACCAGACGTTGCCCAATGGCGGGGTGATATTGGCCGACCGTCTTCTACGCTGGCCCAACATTACCCCACCATTGGGTCAACGTCTAGTACTCACCGTGTCCTCTCCCTGGGATGTCCCCAAACGAGGCCGGTGATCTGAGATATCAGTTATGGTGATGGCTTAATCAATACGGTGACCTGGCGTGTTGGGGCTGCATTGACCCGGAAATGGACCACGGAGGCGCCCATTTTAGGTCATGTCCAGTGCTGGCCAGGCGCCAGTTCCGTTTACTTGGTGCCTGATATTGCGTCCGTTGCCTGCGAATGTCTCACTCCCGAGAGAAAATTACGATCATGATAGATGTAGATAGGGGAGAAGGAAAGAGAATTTCCCAGAGTTTCACAATATGCAGTCACGTTGCGGACGGTGTAGTGGTAGTGCACAGTGGTACACATAATTTGCAATACTAACATTTTTTAGCCAACTGTCGTACAATTCACGATAGAAAGAGAATTTCAACACCTGTGGGAATAGCAATATATTCTTATTTGCTGCATTATTACATTAAGCAGGGAGATGCAAAGACTCATTGCACCTCCCTGCATTTAGCATTCAGCCATTTAATCGTATGTCTATCCACCTTCAGATGCAAATTGTTGTTTCAATTAACACTCAATGTGAATAAAAAAGACTTTGTTTTAATTAATACTGAAGTATAATAACTGAGCTGAACCCTTGTTTGAATCCAAATTGTCAGTTACTATTTTTCAACCATTTCAAACTGAAATTTCTAACGCAATTTTCAGCTTGGAATGACGAAAAAGAGTTATAATGCCGAGACATAAATATATCCCATATCAAATTATATTGGTAAACATATAAACTAAAACAAACTGAGAATCTAGCGTAAAATATTTTATCAATTTCTGTGACATTTCGTTAGGTGTGAATAATGCTGGAAAACGTCTAAATTTACGGACCTAGCAGCACAAGCGTTAACATTTATCCTGCCAAGTTAAATTATTAAGATTTTTACTTACTTGAAGTTGTGTCTCGCTACCGCGATACACAACTTCAAGTAAGTAAAAATCACTCACATTTGTTAAATTTGAGACGACACATCTTTATTTTTAAACACTGATTTCAATCCTAATATCAGTGATTTGATCAGCTAATAAAGCGTATTAAAAACGACTATGGTCGCGAGTAGCAGGCAAAGGGTTAAAAGAGTATACTTACGTGGTACACAACTTCCGAATTTATCGGGGAATTCTGAGATGAGGTCGTCATTGATTCTGTCTTTCAGTGGCCCCAGAATGATAACAGGCCGCGTATACTTCACTGCAATAAATAAAAATAATTCCTAATTATAAATCACATAATCCCTAGCAATGAGCCTTATTTTAACCCCGAAATGTTTGTGTATCATACTATGGAGACCAAATGGTTTTTTCCAATTAAAATCAGCAAATGTCTTAGTCAGCTGTTTCCGCTTCGTGTATACCTATGTATGGGTCTACGTCGGTTAGAAATATTTTATTTTGTTCAGCGCCAGTACCGCCTTTATACGTCAGAATCTGACGTCTAAAGACGTCAGATTCTGACGTATAACGACGGTACCTGCACTGAAAGAGTTAAATCGGTGACCTCTCATAAATTACATCATTTTTTGAGTATTGTAGATCCATGATAGGAACATTATTTAATAACAAGAGACTAACAAGAGACCCGTCTTAGAGAAAAAAAACAAACTGCTATTATAATTTCGACCTGATAATTCAACCCTTGGAGCGTTGCCCCAGCATATATTATATATTTGGACCCCTATGAAGTTGTCCGTGTCCCATAAAGTCAAGTAGTGGGTAAAGACTACTGACATCTGTTTAATTTGAGACCTAATATTTGACAATATTTGCTGCTTAAACACAAAAATTCATGCCCTAAAAAACAGTAATTTATTATGCTTTTAAAACGATTATAATCATCATTGGGAACCAAATAATTAATCTGCACTGAAATTCAAGTGTTTTCGGGGATATTACAGGTTTAGTGTTATATCTTACTACTACTAACTATTTTTCACTGACTTTTGAAGGATTATAGATAGACGGTAAAAACAGGTAACAAGACGACAACTTATCTGAACCATATTGTTCTTTATAATGTTCTTTATAATGTTCTATAAAATTATCTGTAAAATATAGCGTAGAGTTTGAAGGGTGTATCTGCCAATTCATGAAGTGTCAGCTACACCCATTTATCTCCAAAGACTGTTATACTCACGTTCCTGTTGTACTACAGCCTCATAGGACAGCACTGGTTCCTCACCCGCTGTCACAAACAAACAAACAAACACAATTACCACAGTGCTACGTTTTTAACATAGCTTAGAATTGATCACAATACTAGATATAATGTGCAGATACTGCTAAATGATTTCTAACCAGCTACACTAAAATCAAAGCTGTTGGCTGCAAATGATTTTTTATGCATAATGTAAAAAAAGCTCAGGTCGATTTAAATGTCTTTTTGTGAATATAAGTGACATCGTATGTCTCACAAAACAACACACCTTGTAATAATTAGGTAACACTAATGATGTTAAAAGTTCAGAGTAATCAAAAATGCTCAAATCGGAGCTGGATAATATAAATTGTTAAAATTACTCAACACGAACAGCACAAAACTCGAATGTGAGTAGTTGTTTCCGCAAGCTTTTTATCTACGTTGTGTTCGACAAAAAAATTGATCCCGCAAATTCTTAAATTTCTTCTTCAACCATGCTTTGATTTCAACATTAATTAACAATTTAAATGACAGATTTAATTTCAAGTAACTAAAGTTAAATTGATGGACAAATTAGTCAATCTAGAAGCAACAGATGTAAAGCTTAAACGTGCACTGCAGAAACCCAGTAAACACGAAACGTTGAACTAATGTCGGTTCGATGTTGGCCCACCGTTTCCGACGCTAGATCAACACCAACCCAACATTAGTTCAATTTGTCGTGCTTACTGGGAAGGAAATCAAATCTGAGCGGTTATTTGAGAAAAGACTGTGGTGGTGACAAAAACTGGAGTGAAAAGAGAAAATACCATAGAAAATAGCAATGGTCACTTTGCATTGATTTGTGAACTTTGGGGATGTGTTTTAAATACTGTTCTTTGAAACCTACTATCTTCTGATACCAATACAAGCCGAAGTGTCCATTATGAATATTCAACCTTGTTGCACATAAAATAAGCAAAGAAGTGACGTTTATTTGCTCAGAAAAATAAATAAAATAAGTTTTTTTTATCTCAACTACAAACCTGCCTAGGTTTAAAAAAAATGATCAAATGTAATTTCTTATGTGCAATGATTGTTAAGCAAAGCTTGTTTAAATCTCCTATTATAACATATCTAATGGTGTGTAATGAAGGGACACACAACTTGCTACCCTAAACTTATGAACGTATAATGCGGACAATAAACTAGATCATGCATCGTCTACAGGGATAACAACCTGCCTGCCTGGCAAACACCCCACATTCAATCCGTCTTGGTTTAATGTTGGGACAACGGCGCAGACGTTGGCGCAACATTAAACCAACACAGGCTCAACTGTCCCCATTTACTAGTTAAGCGACATTATGTGTTTTATGTCTCATACTGATTAGGTTGTGCTGCGCTAATACACCATTTGGTTGCAGGTTTAATATTAAAATGTAACTTTTCAACATTTTCAATTAGTTACTATATCGGACGTAAATTCTAAATTATAATACATGTTAATATTCATTACATTACCACGTAGCGGGGTCAATATCACTTGTGCATATATATAACATGCCATTACATACACAAGAATTATTATCACGGGTAGGGCCTACTAATCAACATCACATATCACGCAAGCATCGTGTAAAACCAAAGGCTTATCATAAAATAATAGAGAAAGCTGCTATCAGATACATCACAATAATATGGAGATTTATGACAACATAGCCTACTAAACATGCTAAATATCCATTAACTCATAACCTTAACACATGACAATATTAACGAAACTCACTTTGCAAACGGACAACACAAATACGTTGGCACATGCAGCACATTGAACAACGCTACACAAGACCAAGCAGATGAGAAAGACTGGCCATGGCTGACTAAATGCAGGGCCAACGTTGTCTATGTTGGCCCAGCATTCAGATGTGGCCCACAGTTCCGTATAACCACTTGGCTTGTCTCATGCACAGATTAGTTCTAGGCAGCAAACGCGAAACATTCACCCGATGTTGGTTCAATGTTGGGACAGCGTCCAGACGGTGGGCCAACATTAAACCAACATTGGGTGAATGTCTCGTGTTTGCCGGGTAGGCAGCGAATGACAAAGGGTCAGTTTTTTCAGTAAACTAACCCAGCACACACGAGATGTTGACCCCATGCTGGACTAATGTTGGCCCATCGTCTGCGAAGCTGGTCAAACATTCGACCACCATCGGATTAACATCTCGCGTTTGCTAGGTAAGACGCAAGTTGAACATTTAAACAATGTGCTCCAACGCTGAATCAATGCCGGACAAGCATTGAACCAGTGTCGATCAAACACTGAATCAACGTCGGGGCCATCACTGAATCAATGTCGGTACAGCACTGTCTGCTCGGAGCTAAAGGGTAGATATCACAGCAAATACAAAATGTTTTACCGATGCTGGTTCATGTTAGCCCGACGTCTACGACGACGGGCCAACATTGAACCAGCATTGGATCATCGTTTTGTATTTGCTCGGATTTCGGTCTTTGACTCAGATTCAAATACGGATCAACGAGATGGCTACAGATGTTGTTCCGGGTTTGATTCCAGCCTCGAACCAGAAACTCTGGCGTTAGATAGGATTGGTTGGTAGTACACAGAACGGGTGCATGGGGAAACGGGTGAGAAATGAATTCTTACTGCGGACAAGCGTATCGCACTCTGAAAGAAGTAACCACAGGCCAAAAACAATCAAACTGGTGCATCAAATTATTATCACAACACCATCATGCTAAACTGCTTTTAATGTAGGAGCACTCCCTTTATTTATAAAAGAAAATTAAAATAAACAAGTGCTCCAAATGACACTTGACCATGTACAATTTAAATAAAAACCAGAATGTTTTTTTATTTTATGGTGCTGAGTTCCAAATAATAATCTGATAAGTGATAATACAAACTTAAAAACAAAAGCTAAAAAATACTTAAATCAATAATCGGAACATTTTCCATGGTAATATTTGTCCCATCTACTTAGCGTAGTGTTCTAGCTATGACTACTGTGTTTGTGCGACGAATGACTGGAATTAAATCAGTACTGCACCATGTGTGGAAAGGACATACAAATGTTAAATTAAGCCTGTTAAAGCGAAATAACAGGACTCAGGCGCAACCCAGCAAACATGACACATAGATCCAATGTTTGACCAATGTTGGGCCGACGTCGTAGACGGTGGGCTAACATTGGTCAAACATTGGATCTATGTGTCGTGTTTGCTGGGAAACTATACATTAATTACTGCCGTAAAATATTAAACAGCAGACACAAAAGGTTTAGTCAATGCTGCTTTTATGCTGGCCCACCGTTTATGACACTGGTACAACATCAAGGCAGTATTGGCTAAACGTTTAGCGTTTGCTGGCACATTTGCTACACAGGAGACCCCACATTCCCTTTAACGCCATCTGACATCACATTGGTGAGGGGCTTCTTCATATAGCTGAGCAGGCAGCGCTCTCACCAAATCTGAACGAGCAATGAAGGAAACCCAACAAAGCCTGAGCGTGACATCAAGGTCAAACGACCATCTGACTTCACTGTCTGTCACTGGAGGTGCGCAGGCAGAAATACCTCTAATTATCATATCATATGGACATTTTATCAAGCGAATTCATATTTGGCTATTCCATATCTAGATTTTTTTCGCTTCGTTTCTTTTCCCGATATACCACGATTTCAATACGACTTTTAAATTACATATATATTTTATCAGTGCTTTTAACCAGTCCATGCCATCAGATGTATTTAGTCGAGAACCACACATGAGCTGATAAATTAGTTGACTCCTGGCCCAACATTAAACGGACATTGGGTTAACGTATTTTTTTCGCGTGCAGAACAGGTTTTGTTTCTCGTAAATGTGACCCAGTGAATCTATATATACACATCAGTCCTCCATTAGAGGGCTCTTATCATCAACCACGTCCCAATAGTATTGTTACACATAACCCAGCAAACACGGGACTTTGAACCGATGCTGGGTTGGTGTTAGGTCAGCGTCGTAGACGATGGGCCAACATTAACCCAGCATTGGTTCAAAGTCTCGTGTTTGCTGAGAACCTATTATATACAGCAAACACCTAAACGTTGAAACAATGTCGGTTTAATGTTGGTCCGGCGTCGTAGACAGTGTGCCAACATTAAACAGGCATTGGTTCAACTTGTTGTGTTTGTCGGTAAAATAACTTCAAAGCAAACACGAGAATTTCACCTGATGTTGGTTTAGGGTCGGGCCAGCGTTGGAGAAGCTGGCCAAACACTAAGACAACATTGGATACAAATGTGGTGTCTGCTGGGATAATATTTTTCTGATCTACACGTATGCATCTGATTGGTCGGTTCTCAGTTACCTTAGGCGCCAATCGTCATGTTCCGCTTTATAATATTTTATTTGAATTCGAATTTTATGTTTTTGATTAAGTCAAATTAAAGACAGTGAACATTCGCACATCAAATTCATAAGCACTCTCATGAGTCATGACAGCATCCATTGAGTACAGGAACGCTACTTAGTCATATATTTTCAAATTTCCAAACTTTTCCGCTCAATTCCAGATAACACCCTCAGTTAAAAAGGAATTCATGGTACAAAGACAAGAGCACGAGCTGGACCAGGGTTACTTGTTAGGACCATTCATGTTTAGAAAAGAAACAATTCCTGTACTCATCACCAAGTGCAAAAAACACGGCATCACAAAAACGCGTTCACAAATCAGAAATAAACAACAAAAATTACTAATACCCAAGTATAAACCTGAAAAATTAACAATGCAAATAAAATATAAAAATGACATAAAAAATAAATTCAACTAAAAATAGTGTGTTAGTAATATTTTACAGCCTACATCATAAGCGTTATTGTTATCATAATACAACAGAAATATTATATAAAAATAAATATAATAAATAAAAGAAAAATATAATACAAGATTGTCAATCAAAAACCTAATCTATTTTCTGAAATCATATGTAATTAAATCAATGAGCAGAGCAGTCATCAAAAAACAGTACATTCATTCAAAATATAGAAAAATGAATCTTAAAAAAAAAATCCTAAACTGTTTTTATCCCTGTTTGGTTTTAAAAGTGTCGGTTTTGTCCAAATGCATTTCAGTAGCATAAATAGTCTCTATGAGCCATGACAATTTATGCAACATTTATTGGTCACAATAATAAGACATCATTTGATTCATTAGGTTGTATGTGATTTATTTCAAGTGTGCAATAATTTTTAAATAATTGTGAAAAAAATGTGCACGAAAAAATAACCGTTCAACATAACGCAGGTAAAGTATTTTCTCACAGCAAGTGGAAAATCTCACTTTTTATCGATCAAACATAAATTATCTCAAGTTTGATAATCAAAATAAACATACGTGTATGTCTGACCAAAAATAATCAGGTACACTTCAATTGCACTTGTTTGAAATGAAGCAGCGCGGTTCCTGATTGAGAAAATACTGAATCTGTGTTATGTAAAACACCAGCAAACACGACATGTTGAAACAATGTTGTTTTAATGTTGGGCCAACGTCGCAGACATTGGCCCAGCATTAAAACAGTATTGTTTCAACGTGTCGTGTTTGCTGGGCAATGTGTGGGGTATATATCGTAACATTAGAGCGAAAAGAGCGTAATTGATACTTGACCATTTACGACCCTTTCGCCCCCACGTCGACGATATGTGCAGACATGTTTAAATTGTATTAATAGCACTCACGTTCCTCCGCACTGAGAGCGTCTTCACTACCACTCTGGTCTTTGCTCTTCATGAACGGGAACTTCTTACTAAAGCTGAAGTTCTTCTTCTTGCGCTCGTTCGTCAGGGTCCCCTGCGACGGGTCAAAGACCTTGGTGAGGTCAAAGTTCACAAAAGGTTAGTCATGGTGTAGAAGCACAGCAAGGACAGACATGCAGGTTATGGCAGCAGCATCATGGGGGGATTTGTCATCACTACATTCGCCTGGTTATTTGGCCTGTGATTGGTCGAGTCGGTGATCACGAGCACAAATCACTGGCCCAAGATCTAGGTCAACTTTAACCCTTGTCCTGCTGATCACGATTGTTGTCGTTTTTCACCTGTTTTATTACTCGAACAAATCACTGATATTGGAAGCGAAATGTGTGTTTGAACATCAGGATTTTTAAATTTTGTGGTCTCAAATAAAAAAAACATGAGTTATTTTCAAGCACTTGAGGTTGTGGATCGCGGTAGCGATCCACAACCTCAAGTGATTGAAAATTCAAATAAATTATTAACTTAGCAGAATAAGGGTTATTATAGAATATCGGCTGGGCCAGCGTCGCAGGACGTTGGCCCAACATTAAGCCAGCTCATAATCAATGTATTGTGTTTGCTGTGAAGATATGGCTGAGGCATTAAGAAACAACAGACGGTCAGACATTGCATTTTAACATGCTTTGGTTTAGTTTAAAATGTGCCCGATATGCTCTGCAATAGGAACTTTCTTTTCAAATAAAATGTGAAAGAACACTGCACAATTATTTATATATGATAAAGAAACAGCTGTTAGTTTAAGTTGTTAATGATATTAGTAATAGTAGTTTTATCATCAAGGTTTTTTTTAGAATAATTTGTATATATATACACACATTTCTGTTCTTTTCACAATATCAGTAGCATATTTCTTTTTTAGAGCATACACTATTACTATCACCCGTTTATTAATGCTAGATGAATGTTGCAATCCACTCTGTGACGTTGGCCAGTATTGAACCAGCATTGACTCGAATGTTTTTTCAAACACTAGATAATAACCCGATATTGGGTAAATGTCTGGACCGACTAGCAACATCGATTGAATTCTCGTTTTTGTTGGGTGATATACACAGGTCAAATTTTAAAAACGTCAGGTAAATGTGAGGTGGTATGAATGAACACTCGTATGCATGGTGAGGGATAGTAAAAACATATTTCCCCCCGAAAAATTGCATCGTCATTTCAATAGAAATCACTCGCCCGACCACCAAAATATGTAACATTAAAACTGCGCGTTTAAAGATCACTACGAGGTTCCAAGCTTTTTATTTTGTTATTGTCCGTCAGTTAATAGTAGATATGCGTGAGTTCATGCTTCAAGTGCACAATTCACCATTAAACTTTCAATGAATACATAATTAATATTCTATGGAGCGGCACAGGCAACATATAACTAGGTAAGTAATGATTTGGCAGCAACAAAATAATGCAAATTTAAGTTAATAGTTAATATCTCTATTATCAAACAACACATCTGTGAAGTAAAGGAATAGTAGCAGCCGTTTGCTTTTACATTACAGAACATTCAAAAAATAAGGTTTTTGTCTCTTTGACAAACCAGGTATTTCTGTAAATGTTCCTCCACTTAAAGAGCTATAAACTACTGAATACCTAACACAAAAATACCCAACTCAAAGTTACTTTTTTATTATAATCAAAACATTGCTTCAATCTCAAAATTTACCAAGTGTGTGTATCAAGTGAAAGGTTGGAACATATCTATGTTGATATGATGTACAATTTAATTTTCAAATCTAATACTATTTTAATCCATGTATGACAAAGTAATCTAAGCAAGACAAAACTAGTAAAAACAATCTAGTATATTCTGCATACCTTTGTCTCGGGACCCTTGCCTTGGAATTTGACGTTCTTTAACCTCGCACGCTCTTTACGTTCCACGCTAGAAACAAAGTAATTGTATAATAGTATTATTATGAAACAAACTTCTGACATCCCCTGGAACTCCTTGCATTTGCAACACCCTACTTTGTACAAATATATTCCTTATAATAACGGAAAGTAACAATTAGTATAAAGAATGAAAGTAATTTATACAAAATTTATCACCAAATTTAGAAAACTGGCATATACACAGCAAACACAAAACGTTTGTATAACATTTATACAATATCTTCAGCAAACTCGAACACCTGCTTCATGTGCTGCTGGTGCTTAGCGATGACCGACTTATATAAGAGAACAATTAGAACAAACGTTACATTGGGCTTTATGTTTTCCCTCAGGTACTGGTATCTATATCTAAGCGCGTTTTCACCCTTAAACCCATGAGCATTACCATAGTCGTTTTTAATCTGTTTTATTAGTCGGTCAAATCACTGTTATTGGTAACGAAATGTGTGTTTAAACATTAACATTTGCAGATGTTTGGTCTCAAACTAAACAAATAAAATATGAGTTATTTTCACCTACTTCAGTGAGTAAAAAATTAAATATTCAATTTAAATTATTCATATTAGCATATTGTCCATGCATTTGAAACTATAATGGCCAATGCAATTTTAAGCTTCAAATTAATGGAAAAGTAATGAAAACCTAATTAGAAAATGAAGAATACATATTCATATCTGGACACATTTAACCCTTTCATCAAAAAACGCCTATATTTCTGTCAGATTTCTGTAGTGAAAGGATTATAGTTTCAGCGCAGGAGCCGACTATGCACGTCAGAATCTGACGTCTAAAGTCGATCCCCGCACTGAAAGAGTAAAACATTTATAATGGCGGTAGACCCATAACATAGGTATTCAAATGAAGCGGAAAGAGGGAACTAAGCCATTTATGATGATTTCAATTGAAAAAAAAACACCTCTTTGTCTTTATATTTTGTATAAACATATTTCAGCACTTAACCCTTGTCCTGCTAGACCCGTATATATACGGGTTTAAACATATTTTAAGCAAAATAATAAGTCACTGAAATGGATAATATAGTTTGTGGTAGATGCTCAGTTAGTCAAATAACTCAATTTAGAAGATGTATATTTTCAGAAAATATAAATATTTTTTGGCATTTGGAGCTGGAAATTGCGTCAGCAATTTCAGCTCCAAATGACGGGAAATACAATTGCAACAATTCAGCAGGACAAGGGTTAAAGGGTTACTTGTATTTACCGTCGTTTGCTGGGGATGATACCTAGGCCTTCGTCCTCCGTCTCTGGCATAAGCTTCCTCGCCTGCCACCACTCGTCATCACTGGCGTTGGTCACGTGCAGAATGTCGCCGTATCTGAACACCAGGCCGCGCCCCGGTAGGCCGCTGTCCTTTGTGGGGTCATAGTCAAACAGCGCCCTGGTAACAACAAAAACACACTGCTGAGGGGGGGATAAATGACAGGAATCGTGGGGCTATCACTTTTTATCGGTATCTTAAATAACACATTCTGAAAGTAAGTGCGTGAAATCACCTAATAACATACATTTTCTTATCTCGGCTGGCTGCTACGAGCATCTTTCATTATTGATAGTCTCGAAATATTTAAGAAAAGAAAAGCTATAGAAAGGACCTGGTGTTTCGAGGCAGGCGTCGATGATTATGCCTCCACGACAGAGCTTAATGGGGGGGACGGACTGACCGACGGAAAAGAAATATGTATGGTTTAAATTATACAATTTTAGTTCCCATAGCACAGAACACGAATAATATTTATGTATATTTCAATTACAGATATTAACACTGATTACAGTCAATGATGGCCGGTATTTGATCAAGTTAATTTTTTTATTGTAGTAATGGTCTAGCTATCTGGCACGGTTTGCCAGATATCAGCAATATAAAGCTCTTTTGGCTTAGAGAAGTAGGACGAAAAGTAGATCGAAGGTTATAACGCCCAAAAGGCACATCTACACCTACACATTACGAAATCTCCCGTGCGGACAGACGAACGGACATGGTAGGATACGCCATAAACCTTCGCCCCCCAGCTCCGTTTGTCGAAGGGAAAAGTCCTTCAAACTGACTGAAAATTACAATACATTGCAGGATACCCCGGATAAAGTGAAGATGGACAAGACAGTCACGTTTATATAATACCTGACATATAACGTTCGTTTCTGCGTGGTTTTTAAGCTGCCTGTGCTTGTATTCATCATTTGTTCTCTTAAGTCGTGGATTTTCGCCTCAAAACGGTTGTATTCTGCAAATTAAAACAATGTAGCAAAAATATAACAACAACAACAACAAATAGATCTCTGTCAATAAATATAATGATATCATACCAAAATGTTATTTTATACACTGCATTTTCATGTTTATTAGTTCCCAAATACTTGCATAAAGGTGCATTCAGTCCAACCACTGATTTAGCAAAAATAAATGTATATATTTCCCATGTGGAATAGCAGTCCTTATTTGTCCTTGAATTGTAGTTGACCCCAGAAGACCCACTGCGTGGCCTCCAGTTAATATCAAACAAGTTTATCCTGATTGGTAGATGACGAAAACTATCCGATGCGTCCTTGAAACGAAGTTTCAAAGACATCGAATAGCTATGGGCATCTGAAGGTAATTTGACTCAAGAGTTAGATGGGATTAACAATGTGCAAACGGTGAAATCCCAGGTGAATAATTCGGTATGTAATTCTGCAGATCGGGGCATGTCATGCGACACTCTAGTGACAGAGTGTAGGTTATGTTGACTTTCCAGATGAGTGGGCCATGGCGCACCGCACGGAATATTAAACCCGGCATCCAACACATCGGCAAACTGCTGGTTGAAGGCAGCCATCCCGGCAAACACAAAACATGTGTATACCAGTTGAACAATGTTGGTCCAACGTCGAAGACGTTGGTCCAGCATCGTACAAATGTTATACAAATGTTTTGTTTGCTGGGATATTATCCACTCAGCATCCAGATATCCACCTCTCGCTTCCCCAGTAAACATTACGATCCTGTGTAAGCATAATTGTTATTCCACCGGCCAGGGGTGTCCCCTGGTCACTTGGCCGACCTGTTGATGCTGGCGAGATACATAATTGACTGAATAAAGCAAATACAACGATTATCCGAATTGGTTTCAATTCGATTTTGACACGGTAAAGTGTTTAAGGTGAATAAACAAACACTTTAAGCAAAAACATCTAGTTTTGACCCTTTTTCTGCTGAGTAAATTTATTTAAATTTTCACCCACTTGAAATTGCGTCTCGCTACCGCGACCCACAACTTCAAGTGGGTGAGAATTATGAATATTTGTATAATTTAAGATAAAACATTTGCAAATCTTTAAATCAAATGTTTAAACACACATTTCGTTTCCAATAAGAGTGATTTGATCGACTAATAAAATAGGTTAAAAACGAAAAAAGTCGTGATCAGCAGGATAAGGGTTAATGTTGGCTCATCGCTGGCCAATGTTTACGACGTTGGCCAGCTATGAGCCAGCATTTGTACAGCCGTGTCATTCAGCTGTTATGACCTTAGACAGTGGGCCTGTGTGATTGGACTGAGTTGAGCGCCCGCCTTTCAAACCCGTCCTTGTCCTCTATAGTGGATTTCCCACGGGATTTCTGGGGCTTCAGCTAAAAGATGCCAGACCATCAACACACCTCACATGTCTTCCCAAGTCATGATGAGGCAGAAAAACCTAACAATCACTTGTTTGGTCCTGTCGTCTCCCCGGGGAGTCACAGTGCCAGTTTCTAATGGATCAATCAGATATGATAAGGAGTTATAAATAAAACGCAGTATAATCACTCATGAATGCATGAATGAAATGAATGGATATGGATCGACAGAGTAGTCATCTGCATTTAAATACGTCCCTCAAATACTACATTTTTAGGTCATCCCCGATTCTATTCGAAACCTGGATGTGCGAGGTTTGAATGTTTGTCATCGTGGTTGTGTATAAAGTGTTCCAAAGTATCGAAGGGCTTGGAGGGTGCAGCGTTGCCCATGGCACCACGCACTACAAAGAACCATTGAAGTCACTACCTCAGAGTAGGGTATAATCCCGACTTCTGGCTTCCTTCTGTCGTGATATCAGCATAATGACATGTTCATATAACACTTAAATTCAGATCGAGACACACACATGGCATTTCACGCTACAAGGTATTTATTATACAATAAACAGGACACATTAAACCGATGTTGGTGTAACGTTGAACTACTGTCTACGACGCTGAGCTAACATAAAACCAACATTATACAATGTATGTGTTCACTGAATGGGCAGTGTTGTCACGAAACATTTACCCAGTGGTGGGCTAATGCTGGCTCACCCTCGTCGACGCTGACCCAGCATTAGCCCACCACTGGCTCTCAGCAAACACAAAACATTTGTATACCATTTGTGCAACGTCGGCCGACGTTGTACAAATGTTATACAAATGTTTTGTGTTTGCTGGCTAATTGTCTGCTGCTATACGTACCTTCAGGCCTGTACTGAGCGATGATATCCACGGCGTCACCCGCCGCTTTAAGAGCTGCTGCCGCCTGTTCATGCGTGGCATCACGTAGGTCTATACCATGAACCTACAAACACACAACGATATACAACCATCACACACAGAAAATAAATGAAGGGAGAAGAGTAAAAAACAAATCTGAAGGCTTTATCATTGCCATAACCAATAAATTTTAACTTAGACAATTTAGGCAGTTCTATGTGCATTTGGTGATAAGTTGAATATCGCATTATAATGGGCTAATGATAATCACCAAAAGCGTTATAATATTACACATGTATTACCAAACAATGGGGCGAGGTCTGTATTGGAAGAGCAACGACCCAGCGCAATTTCATCATAGCGTGAAAACCCAAATATTCAGATAACGATGGACCAGCGCTGTGTGTTTGACGTGTTGTAGGGAGTGAAACAAAACCCCACAGCGAGCATGACACGCATATCGGTGGGTTTAATGTTGGAGGTTGGGCCATGCGCCAGCCAAGCTAACCACCACAGGAACAAGATGTCGTGAGAGACGGGACGTTCTGCTCTTCAATGTCACAAAAGGGTTTTTTATTGAGCGTTGTGATATCAGCCTTGATATATTGGTGTTCCCAACCCTTTCAGCGCGGGGACCGTCTCCATACGTCAGATTTTGACGTCTGTAGATGTCAAGATTTTGACGCATAAAGACGATCCCCGCACTGAAAGAATTGGAATATTTAAAATGGCCGTAGACCCATAACATAGGTATTCAAATGAACCAAAAAGAGTTAAGACATTTATGATGATTTCAAATCGAAAATAAACCTTTGGTCACCATGGTTTATATTAAAATATTTCAGCGTCGTAGGGGTTGATGCAGCGATAAGCTGTTATTTATGGTTTATTCCATTTATTCGATAAAAATACGGAATATACAAATTAATTAACATGACGAACACAATATTATTATAAAATTGAGGCCTACTAAAGTTTATCACTATACAGATGCTTCTCCCAGACTAATGATTGGCGACTCTATTATGTCCAACTATAACATAATGAATGTGTAGCAGACGGAATGTGAAGTCAGACCATCACCACAATAAAAACCCTGTCTACTGTTGAGGGATGTGTTATGTCAAATTCTAGGCAGATTTCCCTGCAGGTCTATAACAGAACATGTAGCCCCACTATCTACACAGCTACAAAAGAGACATAAAGCCAACGCTAGCTGCCCAGCTAAACCAGAGATATCAAGCCAAAGCTAGCGCAACATTGCGCTAGCGTTGGCCTGATATCTCGGTTTTGCCAGGCAGGTGACCTCGATCTCGGTGTTCTCCGTGTCACTGCTGTGCATCAGCTCGGTCGGCTTCAGTACAAAAAACGAATAACTCAATACTGCATTATACCATCAAATGATCGCCAGCAAACACGAGACATTGAACCAATGTTGTTTTAATGCTGGTCCGACGTCGAAGACGTCGGGCCAACAATAAAACATCATTGGCTCAATGCATCGTGTTTGACGGGTTGAACGCAGGTTTATATAAATCACCTTCGCTAAACGCGTTATTAATACAGAACACCCCGTTATTGTGATATAATGCCCACCGACAAGCGGGAAGCACCACATACTATTACAGCGAGGGGAGACATCTGAATTATATGCCATGATAGATTAAAGGGGTCAGGCCACATAGACCCACACATTAACCCCTCAATAAAGTTCTCTGCATGCAGGTGGGCTCACAGGACGACTGACTTTACCACCCATCATTTTACCACCCATCATTAGTGGTTATCATCATGATGTTGATACATAATATGACAGTAGTGAGTATTATTAGATTTTATGACAAATGTATTTTAAATATATGGTCGCCTGCTAAATTCCTCAATTTTAGTGAGATAATTTGCTACCGAATAATCCTTTTCAATACATTGCTTAATGATCATCCGTTTGGAATTTAAATCATGTATCCGCCACTTTTATAAAGATAAGACCCTTTCAAACAAACACCCCGGGCTTTGCTGCTCAACTAATCCACCAAGTTTTATATATATACTGTATACTGTTTTATAAGAGTAGGTTGGAACAAGTTTCGCTGGAACAATAACGCTGACGCTAAAATTCCCAGCGTTGAACCAATGCTGAGATAATGTTGGTCCACCGTCTACGACGCTGAACCAACATTAAATCAACATTGGGATTCACTTTATAACAGCCCGTGAAGTCACTGTTATATGGTCTATGACGTTGGCCCAACATTGGACAACCATCGGGTGGATATGTCTTGTTTACTGGGATCAGAATTATAAGCAGTATACCCAACAAACACGAGACGTTGACCCAAAGTCGGCGATGTGCTCATGCTCATAATATTAGCAGAATGTCCTGACCGAATTCTGAAATGTTGCATGGCCTATGCCGGAGGCCCTAGGGTAGTGGTAAGCACCGCTGCCTTTCACGCCAGAGTTCGGGGCTCGGTCCCGGTCTCGGCGGTTTGAAAGAAACAAAAAATGTTTCTTCCCCATCCACATGTGAAAGTCAGTATTGTGGGGAGCCTCCCGTGACCGAAAGGTAGCGTGCTCGGCTTCAGACCGCCAGAGCTCGAATTTCGAATCGTGTGTCTGGAGGACAGTGTCATCTCAATCATCTCACCATCCTCAGGAGGTTCTCCTGGCCCAGTTCAGCCTATATGTGCACAAAGGTGGCCTAAAGCCCGATTCATTTCATTTTTATGCCGTAGAAGATGTCGCAGATAAACAAAAGTGATTAGTTGTCAATTAGAAACACGAATTATTTATTACAGAAATGCGATCACTGAATCCAGAAGTAGCTGAGTAGCTGAGTCTATCTTGTGGAGAAACGGACCATAATCAGTCATTACAGTAAACTCATGTGAATCTGAATCAAACATCCAACAAAATACAAATTAACCCTTAAAGCGCTGAAAGTTTTTTGTATAAACCATTCAGACCAAAGGGTTTTTGTATTTGAAAGCATCATCAATGTCTTTTAGCTCTTTCTGATGCATTTGAATACCTATGTTATAGGTCTACGTCGGTTGAAAATATTTTCATTTTCCAATGCGGAGATCGTCTTTATACGTCAGATTCTGACGTATAAAGACGGTCCCCGCGATAAAAAGGTTAAATCAAACTTGTGACTTCAATAAGAAATTGAAGTAATGTTCCATATTTTATAAATCCTCCAATCAAAGTATTTTCCTTCAGATGAAACTGGAATTACTACGCAATTCTCCAACTTCAACTTTCAGAAAAATAGTAGAGAAAATATTCAGGTGGGGAGGTGGTGACCACCAGGGGATAGACAATCCGCCTGTAGTCTGGCCAGGTAATTTAGTGATGATGTGGACTTGGGTAATGGGTGGGGGCACTGGGTGGGGGCGGAATGGGGACTGTTAAGTAAGGGCGGCATCTGGGCGTGAGCGGAAACAGGCTGCGACAGGCCGTAATACCCCTAAGTACCTCTACCTGATCACTGCGGACAATAATAGCTTTCTAGAACCTGTAGAACAGCACTCTTTTCCAAAGAATAGTATTTAGTGGCTGTGATCATGTTGTAAATGAATAAAACGGACGCATTTCACAAACGAACACTCTACAGGTATGTATAAACAATGTGGGTCTATGTGTAAATGAATAAAACGGACGCATTTCACAAACGAACACTCTACAGGTATGTATAAACAATGTAGGTCTTTAAGAAAGATAACCCTTTCAATTGATCACCCGTCATAAAAATTAAATTTTCACCACTTGAAGTTGTGGGTGGCGGTAGCGCGAGACAACTTTAAGTGGGCAAAAATCACTCATCTTTGTTTAATTTGAGACAAAATATGTGCAATTTTTTATGTTTAACTCTCACAGCGCGGGGATCGACTTTAGTCGTCAGAATCTGACGTCTGTAGACGTCAGATTCTGACGACTAAAGTCTATCCCCGCGCTGTAAGAGTGAAAATATTACTAATGGCCGTAGACCCATAACATAGGTATTCAAATGAATCAGAAAGAGCTAACTAAGACATTTATGATGGTTTCAAATTGAAAAAACCCTTTGGTTGCGATGTTTTTCACAAAGTAATTAAGCGCTTTAATGGTTACACACTCGTTCACATTCTCAATGAGAGTGATTTAACCTGTTTCCGTCGTGCTTATAGCGCTTAAAGGGTTGAAATATAAAAACATGCTGCCTGGTTCAGTTGACTTGAGAGGATTATGGCAGTGTCTTTTTACGTCAACTGACCTTTCGACATTTGTTACCCCTAAATGCTAGTAAAACATGGGAAAATAGCATCATGGTCCTTGAGAGCGTAGTGGTGAATTCACTCTTTACGTGATGCCCACAGACACTTCCGTGCGGAACAATGAAGTCAATAATTACAAAAAAAATATCCACATTTAGGCTAATTAATAGGATGTTTTTTTGTTGAATCGGCCTGGGGGTCAGAGAGGGTCGGCGTAGTTTAGCAATGGGATGGATGTCCACCACCCAGAAAGTAATCTCCAGCAGGGCTGCTCGGCTAGAAAATGATGCCGTATAAATGCCAGCCCATCACCACACAAAGAATCCCTAGTCTCACTGACCTACAGGACACAGCTCACCCTTAAAAGCGCGCAGATGTTTTTTGTATAAACCATGGAGGCCAAAGGGTTATTTTCAGTTTGAAATCATCAAAAATTTCTTGATTAGTTTTTTTAAAGTTAAGGGTGTACGGTCATTATAATTTTTTGTACATTTACAGACGTCAGATTCTGACGTCTAAATTCGATCCACGTGCTGTAAGGGGTGATACTGCCAGCATCCTAATATCACATAATAATAATCATCTGGAACATTCCAATACCGGGGGCTTGGAGCCAATGTTGCAAATGACATTAACTATTTTATTTTTTAAATGGATCTTAGCACAATCGACCATGGCTTCTATGCCATACAACATACATGTAAGGACAACATAAGTCGTTTGAGCATGGGGATGGTCATGTTAATTTCAAAAATCACGTGCAACAGTGTAGCTCGAAGCCCTCGCATTACAAAAGGTTGCCAAGTGAATACAGTAGATTTTTTTGAAATGACTATCATTTTTCCAGCCAACTGAGAAAATATAAATTATCTTGTCCCGATATCCTGAACATTAATCGTTTACATTCATTTGAGTTTGAAAAAGCTCTCGCAATGTCTAGATCAACAATGGAAGATATCAGTTTTTTTCCAAATATGCAGCCCAAAACATATCAGGTTACTAAACATACAAAAAATGATGATCAAGTACACAGAACAGACCAACAGATACATCTAGATTGTGAATAAGAATGTTCCCAGGATAGAGTATTCTAGATTTCAGGAAAGTGAGCATATGGTTAAACTGCTGTACGACAGGTGCCTGCATTCACCCAATGATGTTTTAATGCTGGTCCACCGTCTACGACGCTGGATCAGCATTAAAACATCATTGGTGAACATCTGGTGATTTTCTGTGTGGTTTAATCATATATAATTGAGATCAGAGAAGCCATGAAGCTAGTACTGGTAATTAGCCACAATGCCTGAGTGCAGAGATGATGGCCAAATGGCGTTGACTGCTTACATCAGCTTGGTAGTGTTCATCACGTAGAAAAATTTACCATTATACTCCGTGATAAACTACAATCAATACGTGTTATATATGGCGTCAGATCGGTGCGCAATATTTATGTACCAAGTTCCAATATTCCATACTTTTATTTCTCGTAATTTCACAAACATTTATATGCAAAAAATATATTTTATCTCATGTGGATCTTGCTATCTCTAAACACTATTGGCACCAGGGACGGTGTGAAAACAAATCTGAGTTGGTAGCGGTAGTTGTCGGTAGCGAGAGTGGGTAAAAAATTAAAAGAACAAAGTTGAGACGTTAATAAAAAGTTATTTTAAAATGTTGTTTATTTCGCATTTTAATTACCAAACACCATTCAGAGAAATTGATCATGGATATAATAATACCAAGGCACAAAAATAAAGTATAACAACAGCAGTATCTTACATAGAGCGATGCGCACAGTGTAGTAAGGGGAGGGGTGATGAAGTGGTTTTAATTGGACAAAAATGGTATTGCCTTACAAGCACATGATTCGAAAATCAAATTCTGGTGGTCTGAGGCAGTCTCGCTCACGGAGTTCCCACAAACAACGCTGAATAATTACGAAGGGAGAGGAGAAACATTATGCATTTTTAAACCTTAGAATACAGGCGCAAAGTTTAGAACACAAAAATTGGAGAGCAGCCGCACGCCAATATATGTTACCCATCTTAACCCTTTCAAGCCTGACTTTACCATTGTCATCTTCATCCACTACAAGCCGCGAATTGCTGCCGCAATTCTCGCCTTGTAGTGGATGAAGATGACTTGATGTGGTTAAAAAATTCAAGAAAATTACCATGTATTGGAAAACCAGTTTCATGGGAATTTTCGTTCTAGACCCTGAGTTATAGGAAAATTAAGTATGTTTTAGGGATGTAAAATGATGCTTTAATGCATCGTGGGGGCTTAAAGGGTTAAAAGGGGAAGTCCCCCCAGTGCGGTTATATGTCTTCTGATATCAGGGGTTTGCAGCATCCCAGACACAACACAAGTCCGGACACCGAGGGTCGGTTCAATGTTTGGCCAACGTCTCTGACGTTGGCTCAACATTGAACCAACCCTACGCCGTGTTCCCTTGCTGAGTTACTGGTGCATCCGTGCGTGTTGAGTTATAATCCCCACATGGGCTGACAGTCCCACAGACACCATGATATGCAGGGCAGAATTCCATGAATACTTATATCCGTACTAGATCCCAGCGATCAGCCGTCCCGCTCTCATATCCGCTCGAACGCTGGTTTCATCCACATTTACATGCGAACAATTAGATGACTAATTTTACGCATAACTTAGCATCAAAACATCAATTCGGTAGCGTGCTTTTAAGGTAGGTGGCACATGGCATGTGCCACCTACTTTAAAAACACGCTACCGAATTGATATTTTTGTGACATAAGAAAATCAATTCTGCAGGGTCATTTATTTTCCTAAATTTAAATATAAAGTGTTTTATTAAACCAAAATGACGGCTTAATTGACATGGGGAAAAGAGAGGAATTTCATACATTTATTCATACCATTAGACAATACAAGTTGGTTGTGAAATGAATCGACATGTTGTAAATACATGTATAGTGCTAGTGAGAGTGTAACAATCTACATTATTCTGCTCAGTGCGATATCTGTTTCGTTTTAGGGGAAAAATATATAGAATGAGGTTCGAATAACTGATAAAATTCGTTTGTAGCTCAGCAAATGCTAGCGCTATTTGACCCCAAAAAAATCAAATGAAAGACAATTAAAGTTTGAGTATTTGTTCATTATTCGCTTAAAATTAACTGAAATAGGAAATCTAAAAATTTGTCTTTGTGTCGAGAAGAAAAAATGAAATTAAAGCAGCAAATTCTAGAATGTACCAATCAAACCAGTGGTATACGATACTTGAACTCCAAGGAGAAAAGGACGACTTTAAATTAGGAGGATTTCGTGGAGAAATTCAGATGGATCAAATGTTTTCTGATGCTTCCCTCACAGAATCCTGTGTGAATCCATCAAGTTTGAAAAACTTTGATTGGATCGTGGTGCGGATCAAGGGTTCTCTGCTGCCAAGGAAGAACTACATTATTCTTCATCAACCAGAGATCGGGTATGAAACAAATAAAAAAAAGAACAGATGTGGTTTGTTTTTGTACATCTATTCTAAATGCAGCTGGGTTTGTCAAAAGACAATGAATAGAATGTGTCTACGCAATGTGTCTAATTATTTATAGTTTTCACATTGGTACCATGGTTAGGATGATATTTAAATCGTGACACAGGTATGCCTGTAAATAGCAATATCTATCACGCAACAGTTTAGAGGACAAAATAATAAATATTATAAAAATATGATCAGCGCTAAAAATAAATTCATTATAGTTTCAGCACATACAAATAAGATGTTAGGATTCCCAAAACTTCTGTTTTATTCAACACCAATGACTCTTTCCAATTTACGTCGAATGAATTATTTTGCTGGTTTAGCTCGGGAACATCAGAATGAGGGAAAACTAGACGTAATAAATAACATTAATAGCGGAGCTGTGAATTGCGCAATCAAGGCACAGCTCATTGGGTGATGTCCCCCAAAAAAACACTACATCTCCCGTCCTAAAGAAGCGGCAAAAACCCAGACAGGTTGCCTGAGGACGGATCCAGATGAAAGTCCACATAAAGAGCGATATAAGTGACACTGGGTTAGGTGCCCCTCCAGCCTGCCCGGGGATTACAGCTTCATACATAGTGTGTTTACAGGCAGCAGATGCTCTCTGTCCTCAGTCTCAGACAGTAGGCGAGGTGACAGGGTAGATATATGCCGCCTGGCAGGACACCTTCTTTGTCATGCCGCTCACATTCAATCGGGATTACTCAACGTCATATTATTGTAAGGCCAGCGTCTGCGACGCTGGCCCTACAATGAGATGACGTTGCATAGGCGTCTCGTAGATTCTGTGATTTGTCTCCCGTTTTTTCAGTTGGCCACAATTTGTTTTACTTGATGTTTCAGACGATGGCTCAGCATCAAACCTAGGGTTGTTTGTCTCCTTCCTCTCCGGGTTATCAGCTGCAGGGCACACCTTCACTCTCCAGACAACAGCCTCTTGTCTTTTGTTCTCAGCCGGTCTCCAGTGCCGACAAACACAATGCCACGACTCCATGCGAAGCGTTCAGCCACCATTGAGACGGCGTCTTCTGTACTGCACGATTTGCAGAGATTCCTGCAGCAGCTGAATCATTCTTCAATACCAGTCGGAATCATGTACCCAATAGTCAGAAACATACAATGTCAAGAAAATAAATATAACACCTCATCAACAACCGTGACTAACACTGCTCACTTTTTTACGAAATAATTATACTAATATAAATTTTGTTATAATCCGCGTTGGATTCAGTTCATGACGCGGTAATGGCCAGGCTGGCAATACGCAAAGATCAGCAGCAGGCACAACAAACGCGAGACGAAGACACTGTGTCGTTGTAATGCTGCGCCAGCATCTGTGATGCTGGCCCAGCATTACAACGACACAGTGTCTATCTACGTGGCGCGATTTGCAGGAAGCTCCGTCTGCCATGGCTGTCTGTCTCGGGTCTCATAGATTCCAGCCATCCACAGCCACACTCCATCTCTGCTTCAGATGATATCTCTCCTCTCGTCTCAAACTTCTCACAGAAGACAATGTCAATTGTATAATAAGAATCGAAAAAAAAAAAATTAACACATCCCTGCAGAAGAGTTGCACTTCGTTTTACATACATATAATTTATATGCAATGCAGCTAAAATGCTGAAAAACTTACAAATCAATGTAGCTGGTCAAGACCATGTAACAGTATATAGACTATACTGTCTCTGTGTAATCGTACCGTCACAGACAATGATTTGTTTTTAATAAATGAAAACGGTTTCTCGGCTAGTATTTGCGTATTACGTGCCATAAAAATATTTACGTGTATCATGTATGATGAAAACTCGTTGCTGTATGTATGGTAATTAATATCTATCAGAAGAAAAAATACATTATATATTTTTTTAATGTTAAAAACTACAATCTCGTATTGATATCACAGTAGACTAGCGTGATGGGTGAAGGTTGAATGTTAAGGACAGCGGGTGAGGACATCGACACGAACAGGTGGGAAGAAGGTACCAGCAGGGAAGACTGTCATCCATAATTAATGTCTACAAATTGTCAACCCAGGGCCCCTGATCTGTTCCATTCAGGCAAACAAAGCTTCACACGGGCCCCGTGTACAGGGGCGGGGGGGGGGGCAGTATCCAGCAGTGCACAATTTTAGACCAAAGTTTGAGTGACAGAAGAATTATCTTGTAAAATGAATACTGCCAACTTCGACCAGTCCTAATACAGAAGAAATTAATGGTAGCAAAAAATAATGGTTCTCCAGTATTAAGACGCGTTGAAGGTGGGCAAGTTTACAAGTTAATTTTCAGTTCTGTAAAGTTCACCTGTTTTCAATAAAAAAAACTAGCTTGGTCACACAAGGATAATTAATCAGCATTTCACACCACAGGGCCACGCGGACTCGTATACAAAATTGTGCCCTGTCCAGGATCTTATGTCTAATTTGTTTTAGTAATTTACTAACTTGATCCCCGAATAAACCATGCAGATTTAACTGCAATAGAACCCCATTGAGTTATTTTAAGGTACCAAACAAAAAACGTAGAGACAAACCGTATTATCGAAAAACTGTTACAAGTGTAACGTTACAAGTGCCACCAGCATCGCACATAATTTCTATTAAAACACCCTAGTGCTGCATATTATGCTAATAATCCGCAATATGTGTCGTCAATATGCAAGCCACGAGCTATCACACTAGCAGCAATCTGTGGAAATTAGCGTAACAAATGCTAATATCGTTTTTTTTCAGCTGCATTATCAAGGAGCGGCGCGGGAGATGCACATATGAGTGTGATCGAATGTAGTCACCGTAAGACTGGTAAAAGACAACCAGTCTCGTATTTCAGAGTTCAATTACGTGAAGTACACAAAATCATCGCTGATTAATACCAAGGAGGTTAATACACTGTCCCACAATCATGACCATGAGTGTAATTTATCGTATCAGCATTCAGCAGATGAATATTCAAAATCAAGCAGTAAGCCAGGGGTGCACTCATTTAAACCTGACAATTTTTTTCACAGCAATATCGGCTTCAAAGCAATTCAACAATGCGCCGAGATTGATACAGCAATTAAATAATTAATGAGTCGTTATTGACAAATCTGGTTTAGCCTTTAGTGTAAGCCTTTACTCTAAATAATCTATACAATTTGCAAAGGGTCCCTATGCGTAATACGAAAATAATAGAACTTGATACATGCTATTCTAATTTACGGTAATCCCAATCGGAAAAGCATCATTTCCAGAGTGACGTATTAAAAGTGACGGTCTACTCGCCAACATTATGACGCAAACCGAATTAGTCCTTTCAGGCAATGCGGCACTAATGAAATCTGCCAGTTATTTATCGTCCTGCTCAAATGGACACAGAAAAAAAAGAGTTTCACTGTAAATGTCGGGAAATGGAAATAATGGATCAAACTTAAAAGTGGCTTAGGTGTTTCGTTATGCATACAGCCCGCAGTGTCAGACTAGTGTTATAGTCAATTTGCGTGCGATTTACTCATGATATTCAATTAAAAGGTGGGCATTTAGAATTATAAACGCCTGGTGGTGGTGGTGGTGGTGGTGATGATGGTGGTGGTAATGGTGGTGGTGATTAGTAGTAGTAGTAGTAGTAGTAGTAGTAGTAGTAGTAGTAGTAGTAGTAGTAGTAGTAGTAGTAGTAGTAGTAGTAGTAGTAAGTAGTAGTAAGTAGTAAGTAGTAGTAGTAGTAGTAGTAGTAGTAGTAGTAGTAGTAGTAGTAGTAGTAGTAGTAAGTAGTAGTAAGTAGTAAGTAGTAAGTAGTAAGTAGTAGTAGTAGTAGTAGTAGTAGTAGTAGTAGTAGTAGTAGTAGTAGTAGTAGTAGTAGTAGTAAAACCACGGTGAGAGTAAGACCCATGCTCTTTGATATGTCTCCGCGAACTGTTACCGCATTAAATCTCGGTGGTGGTTCTGCTACCAACAGATTAGATGACAACGAGAAGTAATCGTTAAGAATTGGGTGGGTAACTTCATTCATCAGAGGAGCTATAATATCATGTATCACAAAATAAATAAATCAATTGGGCTTTATATCCCTAATATCTTGCTCCCATATAAAGGTTAAACTGGGTCAGTAGTATGGTTATCTATGGTATCTGAACACCCCCCTCCAAACACCAGAGAACATCACTCAGCCTTCATTAGCTCCACTGCCGAACAGATGAGCGCAACTTTAATATTCAATGAATACGATCGCCAATATGTGATCCCTTTAAACGCTAAGATAAATAATTTTAATTTCCACCCACTTGAAGTTGTGTCTCGTTACACAACTTCTTCAAGTGGGTGAAAATTCCTCAAAATTGTTTAACTTGAGACCAAAAATTTGAAAATTTTAACGGCACACATGTCATTCCCAATGACAGTGACTTAACCTGCTAATAAAACAGATTAAAAACGATTGTAGGGCTCTTCCAAAGAAGTGAAGACACGTGCTTTGAAGCCCTAGGTGACAAGTCACGTACGACAACTTGGGTCTTTTCAGCAATATCCAAGTCCCATATCATCGGATCAATCAATATTCAAAATATGAAAAAAAATAAAAATAGTTAGAATGGGAAAGCTAAACAGAGCGGAAAATTAAATGCAGTCAAGTAGAATAAAGCGTTGTAATTGTCTGTGAGTGTGGTGGTCCTCTATCAGTATGAAGAACCCAGCAAACACAAAGCATTTTTATAACATTTGTACAACGTCGGCCCGACGCTGTACAAATGTTATAAAAATGCTTTGTGTGTGCTGGGAAGGCCTGCAACAATGTGAGATGTGGTTGTCCTCAGTGCTGCATCATTCACCAGACATCACCCAGTTGATACAAATAAATCAGCTACACAACATGCTCCAGTGAGACATTGTCACAATCATAAGCCCTCACAACGCTCAAATACATTTGTGTAAGGCATGGAGAACAAATGGCTCCTTTAAAGTTGAAATTATCATAAATGTCTTAGTTAGCTGTTTCCGCTTCATTTCAATACCTATGTTATGGGTCTACGGCCATTAAAAAATACCTTTTTTTCAGTGCGGGAAGCGTCTTTATACGTCAGACTCGTATAAAGACGTAGGAGTATAAAGACGTTCCCTGCACTGAAAAGGTTAATTAGACAACTGATTTAATCTGGTGGATGTTGTATTTGTCACGAATAGAAATATTTTTCACAAATAGAAAGTTAAAATTATCATAAATGTCTCAGTTAGCTCTTTCCGCTTCATTTGAATACCCATGGTATAGGTCTATGACAATTACAAATAGGCTATTGTAATTGTTCTAGTGCGGGGACCGTCTTTATACGCCACAATCTGACGTCTGGATCACGAAAGGCTACGCTCGGTTGTGTGTTCTGACTTCAAATATATAATTTTATGAATAACAACTCGACACGCACGGTTGAAAACGAAAACACATCATTCATAATCATAATATTATGAGCAGTTATTTGACACTGAGTTATAATTGCCATTTACAGTGCCTATAGTTACGTACAAAGTGCGTATACAATTACCTCATGTCTGAATGGCCTAATGGCACTCTGGCAACAAATAACCGAATACGTTATCGGACTGTTTTTTCAGCTAACACAAGACATTGTGCTAATGTTGCATCAATGTTAACCAACCGTCTGCGACGCTAGTCTAAGATTGGGTTATTGTCTCGTGCAATGTGGACGTGCAGCAAGTAGGGTTGAGCCATATCTCAGAATTGTCATTATATCATCCATGTAATTTGAAATAAAAATTGTAGAAGGGCTAATCCTAGCAAACACGAGATGTCGACCCAATGTCGAGCCAGCGTTACAGACGGTGGCCAACATTGAAATCACACAGTCACTGGTTTGACGTCTACTGTTTGCCCGGAATTACAAGCCCATTTAATAGTTATAGGTATATGACTACCAAAGAATCAACGAGCCGATGAGGCCTAACCCGGCAAACACCGAAGCGTTGACACGGTGTTGGTTTAATGTTGGCCCAGCGTCGAAGACGATCGGCCAACATTAAAACAACACCGTGTCAACGAGTTTATCGGTGAGACATTATAATCTCCACCATTGACACTTTTTCCATGGGATTACGATAACATTTTTTGTATAAATTTTTTTTCCTCCTATCAACAAAATAAAAGTTGCCAGTCTGATATCAAGCTTAGCATTTCATCAACATGAAGTTGTGGAAGAGATAATTAGACGCAACAGATAGGCTACTCTACTTTCTGGTTGTCAAATCAAAGTGAAAAATTCAATTATAATCCTGGCAAATCCACCAAGTCTTGAATAATGAATTGTGACACTACTGGTAATCTTGCTAATGGAATGAGTTCACTCTGACATTACGGTTATTATTACGAGCAGCTTTCCTCTAATGAATATAACGCTAAAGTTACAAATAAACAAGCAAATACACGCCTATTTTATCATAACTAAAATGCGTCTAGGCTGGATGCCCCCTAATTTGTGGACTGACGGACGAACGGACGGACGAATAGACAGACCATCCGACTATATAATTCCTGTGGTCGCGGACTGGCAGATGAATACAAATTCTATGAGCTTAAATTGTAAATTTCACGAAATTAAAACTGATTTAGCAAAACAGAAGCTAAAATGAAAATTGACAACATTAAGAATTCAGAATAACTCCTGATTATTCTATGGCCTTCAATATCACAATCCTCGCAGTGATCATTGGGAAACATGTGATAAGAGTGGTCGTTTTACGAGTAGACGAGGAACGGGTAAAATAGCCGGGGCCCGAATTCTACACGTCGTCTAAGCTGCAGGAGGATGGAGGGGATCACATTAGGGGAGGCTCACATCAAGTGGGGATTAGCCTAATCCCCTATGGCTATAACACAGAGGCCGCGCCTTAAAACAACCATATATTCTGTTATATTGTTTTGACAAGCGGTATTGAAGTATCTCTTTTATGGCTTCTATAAACGTCAACCATTCCAAAGTGCTGGAAAGGTTGACGTTTATGGAAACCAAAAAATATTTTCATCAACCATAAAATGTTTCCATCACGTAAGACTAAATAGACAAACCACAACAGTTTCAAATGAATGGACCTTCTGTGCACAGTGAGGCTAAACTGGGAAAACAGGACGCTGTCCTGTTTTCCCAGTTCAGCCTCACTGTGCAGAGAAGGTCCATTCATTTGAAACAGAACCACAAATACCAGATATATAACTAAATATACTAAGCGCTATGGTATATTCAAATATACCAGCAAGCACACTACGTTGAGCATACGTAATGTCAGTTTAATGTTATGCCCATGTAACCGACGGTGGATCAACATTAAACCATCATATTATAGGTTCCCTCATATTGTGTCTGTTGGAACATATTTTGAAGATACCCTGGCTATCGTTCCTCGCGATGAAAATTAAGGCTTGGAGTATGCCACTAATATACAATGTCACCAGGATTCGAGCACGAGGCCTCGAATCGACCCATGTTGTAACGTTAAGCCAGCATTGAATCAAACATTATTTCAAGGAATCTCAATATAAAGAGATAAGCGAACGCCGCCAGACGAGCACCGCAGCTAACACGAGACGTTGATCCAACGTTGTTTTACTGCTGGCAGTAAAACAACGTTGGGTCAACGTCGCGAATTAGCTGGGACATGATTCTGCCGGCTTGTCAGTGCCACCCCGGCGAATAGGTTAACAGAACCATCACCATAAATCTGTGGTGTTGGGATAAGCCCGGCGACAGGTTTAACATCGCGCATTCACGTCTCCTTACAAATCTACATAATATCCCCCTCGTACAGTACCGCGTCAATACCACGGTAAACGGGGGCTTTCAATGAAGACATACGGGCGAACTGTATAAAATAAATGTAAAAAACAACCTGCATATAAATATAATCTGCCACTGACACAGAGTTTGAATATTAACTGTGATATATATACATGCATAGGTTGAGTGGTGTTACCACAGTAAAAACATTGACCTTTGCAACAGACAACAATTATAAGTTAAATGTTGAAAATTCAATCGCAAAGGTCTGATCCTCTATTGTTGCTGTAGTAGCAACAGATAACAATATAGGATATCTGCAAATTTGAGGGAAACTTCTGAAAGCATTTTGCCAAGAATAGGGGAGGGCGCGCCCTTACGCCACCCCCTGTATATGTAACAACGGTACGAGTGAATAATTGCTATGATCCAAATAACACCAGTATACATGTAGCTTCCATAGATTAATGAAGATCCCCATCCAGCAAGCACAAAACATTTGTATAACATTTGTACAACGTCGGTCCAACGTCTACAACGTTGGCCCAACATTGTACAAATGTTATACAAATGTTCTGTGTTTGCTGGGCATATGTCATAACGACAGCGCGGGACATGACTCTGTCTACGTACAGTATAACACTCAGCTTCTCCAAGTTTTATCATTCATTTAGGTTTGAATATTTAAATATTATCTTAATTTTAGTCGAGAGATCGAGCCATCGACCACGGCATCGCGAGGCCTGAGTGCTGCCAGCGTGGCCAAAGAGTTAACTCGATGGCCAGAGTGGTAATTACCTGGTCACACATGTTCGTGCACATGGACCTTGGTTTCCCTGAAAACACGAGAGATCAGGTTCTTGATTAAAGCCGACCTGGATTAATGTTGGACAAGCGTCTTCGACGTCGAGCCGGACATTGAACCAGATGAGGTTAAACGTATGTGTTTGCTGGGTTGGCTGCCTTGGCTGTGGTAGAAATAAGTTCTGGAAGCAACATCACATCAATTGGCGCATTGCCTGAAATCAATTGATTTGGTATTTGTGGTTCTGACCTGGCACAACAGCAACCACAACACATCGACCCTGATAGTGGGTTGATGTTGGTCCAGCGTCGTAGACGCTGGGCCAACATCAACCCACCATCAGGTAAATGTTTGCTTGGATATCACATGTTGCAGAAAACGTGTTGTCGTCCGTCCGTGTGTCGCGATCATGAATCGTAAAGACACGTCGTACCCACCACGAGGCGTGCGCCGACAAAAGGTGTACGCGGCGGAGACCCCATAAGTAGGTCATGTCTGTGATTACAACAGTTAGTCTAACACCAAGTCAACAGCGGTCATCTGAGGAGAAAGCTAATGATTGAATGTACACCAGGCGCCTGCAAGGATACCGTACATCCAGAAATTTGCAGAGATGTTTCTTTCTTGCGCAATGTTCAAATTGTTACTAAGAGGTCACAATCTACAGACGACACGTGGTTATATTCACGCTCAATAAGGTACTAATTATCAAGTAACATTAAAATAAAAAATAAAAATGAGCTTGCAAATATGTACATGTGGGCTACACGTGACACAAAAAGTGAAGAAAACGGCGAAATATAAATTGGATTGGAGTTGCAAATGTGTACAGATGTGGGCCACACGTGACACAAAAAATTGAAAACGTGAATAAAACGGTGGTAATCATGGTAATATACCACGGGACAAGGCAGCATTTAAAAAAATAAAACAGGTAAAAAATGTTCATATTAATGAGCCAACATTGTACCAACCTAGGGGTTTATGTGAAGCATGATGATAACTTCAGTAAGCACGACACATTGAACCGATGTCTTTATATTGTTGGCCCATCGTCTGCGACGATGGGCCACCATTAAAACAACATTGGGTGAATGTGTGGAGTACACAGTGTTATAAGTCGTCCTACCTGAGCGGCGCGGCATGGACAGAATGCGTGTGTTTGAGATGGCTCGGCTGTCTGGATGGCAGGTATAGTCTGTATGGACGGAGAGTGAATCCAGAAGGCGGAGGAGACAGGCCCCGCGGCGGCCTACATTTGGGCAGTGTGTCCGTGTCTGAGGGGTGGTCGCTACACTGTGTACCTGCCGCGCTCACTGCCTCACCACCACCACCAGCGTTGTTGTTGTTGTTGTTGTTGCCCTGCGTTTTGTCGTTCTGCCTATTAGCATGCTGCGTCAGGATCGGGCGACCTGTCCTGTCCTCGTGCCCGCGTCTGCCATCCCAGCTCTCTATGTGTGTGTCCGGCCAGGCCTCACGCCCAGCCCGCCAGCAGCCACTGGCTATTGATGAATTATAATCAATACGTACATCCCGCTGGCTCTGACTGCCTGCCTGCCGCCTGCCTGCCTCGTCGACCCAATAACAAACAACTGCATGTGCTGCAGAGTATTGGAAATTTGAAAACTGTCCCGACTGAAAAATGCAATAATATCGTGTCGCGTAGATTTATATTCAATTTTAACGTGACTTTTTTACCTCTCGTACTTTTTGCGCGGTTTTTATCTTCGCAAAATCACAGCAATCTACAGTGCGCATAGCGCCATCAGCGGCACTAAGATATACCCAACAAACACGAAACGCTCATCAATGTTGATCAAATTATGTTTTATTGTTGGTCCACCGTCTGCGACGTAGTCCCCACAATAAAACAACATTGAGTCACCGGCTCTTGTTAGCACTGGGTACTACTCTGCTTACTTGAGAAATTAGCACTTACTGCTTTCTGGTTCTAAGCGGATTAGTGTGGTGACACGAGAAAAAGCAACAAATACGCAACAAATACACCAGTACTAATGTGGATTAAATGTGGGATCAGCATCGCATACGGTGGGCCAACATTGAAACAACAATACGCCAACGTTTCGTGTTTGTTCGCTGGGAAAGATGTGATACACAGCAGTACACAATCATTTTTGATGCTGCCCGTACTGAAAGGGTTAGTAAGAAAGTCAGCAAAGCCATAATACCGTCCCCTTGGATATGAAAGGGTGAATCTGCCACTTTGTAAAGTGGCAGATACACCTTTTCATATCCAAGGGGACGAATAACAATCATGACGGTGGACCAACATTAAAACAGCATCGGGTCAAAAGACATGACCCACCCAATGGTTTTTACAAGACGTTGAACCGATGATTGTATAATGTTGGTGTCTTGTTTACCGGGGACGTGGACGGTGGTCCAACATTAAAACACCATTGGATTAATATCTGGTGTCTGGGATACAGCAGATCACCATTCTGGATAACCTGGGAGGAAGTATGAATTAAACAATTAACACCGTGAAAACAAGCAGGTTTGTCAACAGGAAAACATGCGAACCGTCCTATGGTAATAAGCTCTCACCTGGGCAACAGGTGACGTCAAAATGTTGAAAACACCAAGAGGCGACGTTGGTACATACGCTCTTCCCCTAAAAATCGATTGCAGTCCCCCTCCTAAAATACACTTCCCTCAAAATAATTCACGATACCATAAAGCCGTTTTAAAATGATCAAAAATACCTCCTCCCTCCAAATCAAAGCTATGGTAAATCAGCATTCCGCTTGGTTATTAGAAGCAAGGATTAGGCGTTTGTTAAATTTGATAAGAAAACATGAGAAACTCGCATAATTTGTTGTTCACAAGATAAACAAGTGGGTATTTTCAAACTTGTCAGTGGACAAATTTGAGACGATCCGTTGTAAGCATGCCGAGCTATCATCTATGCCGTGCACAAAAAATGTTATCGCCGAATAGCATATCTTTTAAACGAATTTTAAAAAAAAACATAAAACACCAGACGATCAGCAAATGTTGCTTTAAATTTTGACCAGTCTCCGACCCTGGACTGCGTTTGTTGGACAAAGCTCTCCCTGCAATAACCATACCATTACATCGTCTCGGGATCAGCGAGATGCATAGAATGAAACACAAAACATTGTAAAATGATGTTATTATGTTGGGCTAGCGTCAAATACGTTGGGCCAACATCATAACAACATTGGTTCACTGTCGTGTTAAATGGGATCGTCACATGAAAATAACATAGGAGCATGGCACCGGAAATAGTGCACAGACTTTATGCGTAGTAAAACTGGACTATACTAATTAGTATAGTTTAAACTGCTAAATGAGCGCTTATTAACCCTTTACCCGCCAAATTATTCAATTTGAATTTTCACCCACTTGAAGTTGTGTCTCGCTGACGCGATCCACAACTTCAAGTGAGTGAAAATTATTCAGATTTGGCAAAATGGAGGTCAACTGTTTTCAAATATTGCTGATTGATGTCACATTTTATATTTGTTACATGTTTAAAAGGTGGTACTTAATGTGCTAATGAAAAATGAAAACCCGAGTATTTGCGACACCGGCGGTTAAAGGGTTAACCGGATCCCGTGCTCCTCAGTTAGAGTTGTAAACATATCTTTACCATCAGTCGTGAAAATATATGACAAGTAGGCCAGTCAGGCAACCAGGAATAAATAACAACCCAGCGGCCGGGTATGAAGTTACCAGCGACCACGATGTCAGTGATGAAGAAGATAATTATACCGTAATCAATTACTCCAGAGATTGTCAGGTATGATGCAAATAACGAGAATATCACGAGCACAACGACGGGCTTTAACTCTTAAAGCGCTGAAATACTTTCAAATTAACCATGGAGACCAAAGGCTTTTCTCAATTTGAAATCATCATAAGTATCTTTAAGTAGTTAGCTCTTTCTGCTTCATTTGAATACCTAAGTTATGGGTCTATACGGCCATTATGAATAGTTTTGTCTTATATAGTCCTTGCTTTTATGGTGCGGGGATCGATTTTAGACGTCAGATTCTGATATCTAAAGTCGATCCCCGCACTGTCAGGGTCAAATAGACTAGAATTAAATGCTGCTACCTCTCTAATAAACGTATCACAGAAGCAATTATTCTGTTGATTGGGAGTGATAACATAATATTAGGATCACCACAAGGTAACACGCAGACAGCATACAACACCAGAAACCAAACGCCATATTTTATAATAGCTAATAACTGGACCACGCTGACATTTCTAAAACAATTACCGTTAAAAGCAATTAGGATATTCTTATAATACTATATCTGGGTCAATAAAACACGAGTGAAATTATAGAACGACAGGAGTCAAGGATATTCTACCTATACTTCCATAAGAGGCGAAAATAAAGGGACAAAAAATGCCTAGTTACAGTTGCCATGGCAGTAGATGGTCAGTCGAAGTGGACAAGCAGGATGAGATAATCCATTAGAGAGGATCAGAAGCGAACAGGACACGGACAACTAATGTTGGCTAATGGTGTGCCAGCGTCGCAGACGCTGCCCCACATTAAACCATCACTGGTTTGACGTCTCGTGTCAGCTGTGGATTTACTTCTCCATTCTAAAAGCTGCAAAAAATACACGACGACTGAAAGCAAATTTGGAGAAGATTGATGGGGGTGATGGTGGCGACGAGTACAAATTAAAGATATATGTGGTGGTGGCTGGCGACAGTAAGACCAAATAACGCGCGGCGGCGGCGGCGGCGGCAAAATAAGAGGAGTCCGTACAGCCAGAGCTCACTGAGTTATAGCTGTTATTGGAAGCCAAGTCCTCGGGAAATGTACACTGCTAATAATGCCCAGACGATCTTATGGATCTATGGCGCCTGCTCACGTGAATTACCCCCCAAAATAGAACGATGACAACTCCTCACAGGGGCTTGCCGATGCGAAAAAGCGAAAATATATATAATCTAGCTCGTGGCCGCTTGAAATCGTCATAGTTTCGAATCCAAACCATGAACACGAAAAGTAATTATACAATAATTGTGAAATGGTCATTGAAATTGTGGCCGCTTGAAACGTGAAATGTCATTGAGACCGTGGCAGTTTGAAATTGTGATAGTTTCTAATCCAAACCACGAACACGAAAGTAATCATAAAATAATGGTGGAATGGTCGTTGAAATGAAGATATTCAGGCTCGTGAACAATTTATTGTCATTAATAATTTCATCAAAGAGAAATTGTAACTATATGATTGTGTTTGTGCCAATGGACATAGGCTTCAGGGGAATTCCATACAGCAAACAAGATGAATAATTATTGAAAGAATGTTGGTTTAATGTTGGGCCAGCATCGCAGACGCTGGACCAACAATAAACCAACATCGGGTCATGGTCTGGGGCTTGACCGTGGTCAGTCATGGAGCTCTGGAATGGACAGTGTCCGTGTAGCGGGATCATGTCCCCTCGTCAAACGCGATCCGTATAAGGTTACCTCTCATCTCTCATCACAGTGTCGGGATCCAGTGTCACTGTCTTTACCAACCCTTAGCCTGCTACGGTAATTTATTTAAATTTTCACCCACTTGAAGTTGCGTCTCGCTACCGCGACCCACAACTTCAAGTGGGTGAAAATTACTTATATTAGTTTAATTTGGGATCTATCTTTTGCAAATAATGATGTTTAAACACACATTTTGTTTCCAATATCAGCGATTTGATCGACTAATAAAACAAACTAAAAAGGACAAAAGTCGTGATCAGCAAGATAAGGGCTAATACCTACTGCAGCGTCCATCACTGATCAGCGCCGGGCTCTACAAGACAACCTCATCAAGCAACATGCTACTTTAGGTGTCTTACCTTTAACCTCGACTACCCAACAGTCAACAAGACATTGAATCAATGTTGGTTTAACGTTGGACCACCGTCGCAGACGACGGACCAACGTTAAACCAACATTGATTCAACATCTTGTGTCTGCTGGGTAAGTGTGAAAGTATTGTGTCATATTGTGAACTCGATTATCATAACAATATGATTGGTTGACATCTTGACTTCACCCAATCAGGAGCCTGCGATCCAGGGCTACCATTTTAAGAATACGTGACCTCAGAAAAAAACAACTTCAACCTTTATCCTGCAGAATTATCAGTTATTTAGTTATTATTCATCATTCATTGGAAGCTGAAATAGTAAACGCAATTTCTGGCTTCCACTCACGACGAGAACAAAATATTTAAAAATGTGCCAAATTTACCAAATTCAGTTATTTGATCAACTAAGCATTTCACACAAAATATCTATCAATTTCAGAAGCATTTTGTTGAAAAATTGAAAACATATACAGGGTTTGCGACAGCAGGCGATATCTTGGGAAACTTTTAGAAGCCATACTTTTTTCAAGCTGAGACCATGTTGTTCGGCTTCTAACTGTCAAATATCAGCGATCAGTGTCAGACAGCTAATGGCAACGTCGGTATAAACCCTGTTATAGATTTATTGATCTGTACGTAGTACAGGTACACGTAATAATACACTATTTGTCTTCCGTCATAAGTATATACTTACTCTTACATTCCCGTAACAACGGAAAGAAGACAACACCTTTCACCTAATAATTACAGGTGGTCAGCAAATATGACCACCATCACACACTTCCTGGAAAATGACCGCATCTTCTTCCTAATACCCAACCAACATTGGCACATTGATGGGTCAATATCTCATGACGTTGGCCCGGCAATGATCCACAGTTATTGGAGCACGCTGATCTTGTTACTCCCGAGCACGACACATCATTACATTATCTGGCAGACGTGCTGTCTTCCACCCCTTGAGGCGACATCCCGTCGACTGCTGCGTTTCAAATATTTATAACATTGTTGCCAATTTGTAGCTTGAGATAAAATCATACTGTTTCTTGTCGAGTTAGTGTGCATATTTTCGGAACAAAAAAAATGAACAAGAATCAAATCAATAAAGAATGTTATTAATAGTATATAATCATAACACACGGTCGATATTCTAAAGTCATATTGTGACGGCGGGGAGAAATATTATGTCATAATAAGACATATTAGGCTTTGAACGTCTGCAATAATTTTCATATAAATCAAATAGCCCAGGTGAATGTATCGGAATTGCACATCAGATCTGGAAAATTTAAATCATTTAAATTTAGATCATTTAAATTTAAATCATAATAAAATATTTCACTATGTCAATTCCCTGTGTATCATAATGATGAAACCCAATTTTCCAAGCTGTGACCATGAATACAATGATATATTTTGAATGGAATGATTACTCTTGACCTGCGCAGTCTATGCGACCTATTCCTTTTACCCACAGAAGGGTAGATCTTCTGTAATCACGGACCACAAAACCTAGCTGACGTCAGCAGGCGTCGTGATATAAGCATAAACCAGTGCCAGGCAAACACGAGACGTTGGCCCAACGTCTCATGCTTGCTGAGTGGATTTGACAGGCTAGCACGTCGCTGATGTGGCCGCTTCCACTTTTAGAAGATCCACTACCCCCGCCCCACAATTCTCCTTATCTCGCGGACCCGAGGCTATATTTAGAAAACTTCCATTCAGTGCGGATCACTAGACTACGGATAGCCACTCCCAGAGCCAGCCCAGCAAAACACCAAGACCCGCAGCCAATGTTGGCGTAATGTTGGACCAGCGACGCTGAAGGCTAATATTATACCAGTATTATCTCAGTTTGTTGGGAAAGCAAAAAGCACATTTTTCACGAACTCACAACCCAATAAACACGAGACAACGAGGCAATTGTGAAATAATGCTGGGCCAGCGTCGCAGGCGGTTGACCAACATCACTACAGAGTTTGTTTCTTGTCTGTTGCTATAGGAATTGAGTCAACGAACATATTTAAATTTATGAACCATCAGGCAACTATTACATAAAGTCATATTCAAGCATTACAGCATACACGAAAATTGACTCATGCTGGGTCAACAAATCCATTTTTGGGGTTTATGTCTTTGTGTTTGCTGAAACGTTCCCCGAGGGTAGCTTTTTTTTGGTAACAGAGCATCAGGACGGGGTTTCCAAGGAAACACCGGGAGTGAGAAAGTCTTCAGAGATTCCAAGAATATTGCCTGCTGCTACGGTCTCCTCCAAGTAGCATGTAGCTTCCACAGGTAGATGCCGTGATTTACAATTACATGCGCTATGATTAATATGTTTTATTATAGGGCATTGTCCTTGGTACGGGCATCATTAATGAGTAATTTTCTGTCCAGTAATGAACAACTTATGTGGCCAGAAATGGGCAGCGTCTGTGGCCATGCGGCAATGGGCAATACTGTGAACAGCAATGCGTGAGGTATGTGACCATGCAGCAATGAGCAATATCTCTAGCCAGCAATGGGCAACATCTGTGGCCATCAAGACACCAATGTCTGTCTGTCTAATAAAAAGGACCAATGTCCATGACCATAAATAGGGACCAGCGAGTAGCAGTACGATGCGATCGATCATTGTCATACATGACAATTATATCAGTGACATCGATCTTTAAGAAAGAACAATTTGACAATGTTGAATTAGCAATGGAAAACGATACAAAACAAATTTTATTGTGTTATTTCAAGTTAGCTAGCTGTTTAACCCTTTTAAGTCCTCACGATGCATTAAAGCATCATTTTCCATCTTGAAAACAGACTTAATTTTCCTACAACTAGGGGTGTAGAATGAAAATTTCCATGAAACTGGCTTACCAATACATTGCAACTTTCTTTAATTTTTCAACCATTTCAAATCATCTTCATCCACTACAAGTCGAGAATTGCGAGAGCAATTCGCGGCTTGTAGTCGATGAAGATGACAATGGTAAATTCAGGCTTGGAAGGGTTAAGAAAGAACAATTTGACTATGTTGAATTAGCAATGGAGAACGATACAAAACAAATTTAATTGTGTTATTTCAAGTTAGCTTTTCATTCCAGTTTACCACAGCTAAATAATTTCAGTCAAATTCACCAAATATCAAGCACCCACACCAACCAGACATTTCTAAACCTGTTGCCATTCACTGCCCGCACAGAGATCGCCAGGGGCCTCACAAAAGCCTCAATATATTACCGGTCGCTTCATATTTCAAGGGAAATTGAAAATCAGGACCTTGCTCTTTTCCGCCATCATTCGTGGATACCCAACAAAGACGATGTATTGACCCAGCCAGTAAACATGCGGATGCTGACCAATGTTGTTGATTTGTTGAGCCAGAGTCGCAGACGCTGGCCCTACATTAAAGCAGCATTTGATCAGCCTCGGCATGTTTATTGTCTGGGTTGAAGTTTAGCCAATATTGCACACGCACCCAATCAGCGTCAACTCCCTCATGGGTCCCAGCAAACACGAGGCATTGCACCAATGTTGTTCTAATGTTGGCCCGCCGTCTTCGACGTCAGGCCAACATTAAAACAACATTGGTTCAATGCCTCGTGTTTTTTGGGATAATGCCTTCACAGTAGAATCATTTAACCCTTTGTGGCTGAAATCTTTGAAATCACTAGAAATGGCTTAGTTATCTTTTTCTGATTCATTTGAATACCTGTGTTATTGGTCTACGGTCATTATATAAAATATAAATATTATAATTATTTTAGTGCGGTCTTTATATACGATTGTGACGTATGCAGACGGTCCCCGCACTGAAAGGGTTAACCCACTGTGAGCTGCGTGAGTAAGTTAAATCACACAAAAAAATAGTCCTCCCCCCCCCCCCCCCCTCCCAGCATCGCGTACCACATGCTTCATCAGGCTATGTCCAAATTAGAAAAAATTATGACGTCTGGTAATCGTGCTTCGGACGTGCAAAATAAATTTAAATTAAAGCCAACAGGCGACAGTGACCCAAGAGGCGAGATGTTTACCAAAACCAAAACAACATTAGCTAAACTTTTGCGAGGGTAAATTCACAGAATACCGGTGAGAGAAGATTAATGTTGACAGCGCCGGAAGGGTTAGCTCATATTAGCAGTCACATCGTCCTCAGCTCACTCAGTCAATATCAGCTTCAACGTCACAGACAAAGCTGTGATGACATTTTACAAAAGGGGGTATGAATAACAAATATAAATGGGGGTGCTGAGTGAGCGGGTCATCATACATGCACCCACACACAAGTTATTATATCAGTGGACACTATGTTACCATTCTATCGTATGGATATATATTTTCATACCTTACATTATAACAATTTAACCTCTCGCGTCTTAATAAAAATCATTCAATATTAAAAAAAAGAGAGTATATGGTAAGATGTATAGGGTAATATGAGCATAGTAGGTAATATGAGCACTGGCTGTAATATTCTCAATAACAATGGGAATTGAGTAAAATTTGGTTTGTAATATAGCCATGACACGGACGTAAACTCGTTTAATTATTGGAACGTTTTTTGAAAAAGTAGTCCAATTATGACAAAATGGAAGTTTTTGGGCTGTTTAACTAAAACCAGAGCACACTCGACAATAGCCCGCCGCCATTATTGAACTTGAAGTCATTATTGCGGCCACAAGGTCAAATTATTGACGTAAAATGCGAAAAATCGTAATAAATCGGCCATTTTGAATATTTTTCAGCCATTATTGAACTTGTCCAAGAATTACTTATTAGTAACATGCATTACAAATTTGAAGAGGATACGTGAAAAACTTTTCAAGTTATCGCACCAACAAGGTCAAATTATTGACGTAAAATGCGAAAAATCGCAATAAATCGGCCATTTTGAATTTTTTTCAGCCATTATTAAACTTGTCCAAGAACTATTTATTAGTAACATGCATAACAGATTTGAAGATGATATATGGAAAACTTTTCAAGTTATCGCGCCTACAAGGTCAAATTATTGACGTACAATGCGAAAAATCGCAATAAATCGGCCATTTTGAAATTTTTTCAGCTATTATTGTACTTGTCCAAGAACTACTTATTAGTAACATGCATATCAAATTTGAAGAGGATACGTGAAAAACTTTTCAAGTAATCGCACCCACAAGGTCAAATTATTGACGTAAAATGCGAAAAATCGCAATAAATCGGCCATTTTGAATTTTTTGCAGCCATTATTGAACTTGTTCAAGAACTACTTATTAGTAACATGCATAACAGATTTGAAGATGATACATGGAAAACTTTTCAAGTTATCGCGCCCACAAGGTCAAACAAGAGCACACTCGATAATAGCCCGCCGCCGAATTATGATAAAGAAAGTAAAGACGAATGTCATCACGTAAATAACAACGCAAGATATAAATGGTATGTTAAACCAGCCGCTTTTCAAGTTATCGCGCCCACAAGGTCAAATTATGGGCGTAAAATAAATGTGAAAAATCGCAATAAGTCGACCATTTTGATTTTTTTACCGGCCATCATTGAGCTTGTCCAAGAACTGCTTATTAGTAACATGCATAACAAACTTGAAGAGGATACTTGTGAAAATGTTGAAGTTATCGTGCCTACAAGGTCAAATTATTGACGTAAAATGAGAAAAATCGCAATAAATCGGCCATTTTTAATTTTTTTTCAGCCATTATTGAACTTGTCCAAGAACTACTTATTAGTAACATGCATAACAAATTTGAAGAGGATATGTGAAAAACTTTTCAAGTTATCGCGCCCACAAGGTCAAATTATTGACGTAAAATGAGAAAAATCACAATAAATCGGCCATTTTTTTTTTTTTTTCAACCATTATTGAACTTGTCCAAGAACTACTTATAAGTAGCATACATAAAATATTTGAAGAGAATATGTGAAAAACTTTTCAAGTTATCGCGCCCACAGGGTCAAATTATTGACGTAAAATGAAAAAAATCGCAATAAATCGGCCATTTTTTTTTTTTTTTAGGCCATTATTGAACTTGTCCAAGAACTACTTATTAGTAACATGCATAACCAATTTGAAGAGGATATGTGAAAAACTTTTCAACTTATCGCGCCCACAAGGTCAAATTATTGACGTAAAATGTGAAAAATCGCAATAAATCGGCCATTTTTTTTTTTTTTTCGGCCATTATTGAACTTGTCCGAGAACTGGTCATTAGTAACATGCATAACAAATTTGAAAAGGATATGTGAAAAACTTTTCAAGTTATCGCGCCCACAAGGTCAAATTATTGACGTAAAATGTGAAAAATCGCAATAAATCGGCCTTTTTTTTTTTTTCGGCCATTATTGAACTTGTCCGAGAACTGGTCATTAGTAACATGCATAACAAATTTGAAAAGGATACGTGAAAAACTTTTCAAGTTATCGCGCCCACAAGGTCAAATTATTGACGTAAAAGGTGAAAAATCGCAATAAGTCGGCCATTTTGAATTTTTTTTTCAGCCATTATTGAACTTGTCCGAGAAGTGGTCATTAGTAACATGCAAAACAAATTTGGGAAGGAAACATGAAAAACTTTTCAAGTTATCGCGCCCACAAGTAAATGTTAACGCCAACGCCGACGCCGACGACGCCGAACTTCAATTGCAATAGCCCACCTTTTTTAATTAAAATTAAAAGGCGGGCTAATTATTAAATTATTAAAAGGCAAAAAATCGCAATAAGTCGGCCCTTTTGATTTTTTTTCGGCCGTTATTGAATTTGTCCGAGAACTGGTCATTAGTAACATGCATAACAAATTTGGGAAGGATACATGAAATTATTTTCAAGTTATCTCGCCCACAAGTAAATGTTAACGCCGACGCCGACGAGCTTCAATTGCAATAGCCCACCTTTTTTAATTAAAATTAAAAGGCGGGCTAAAAATACAATTACATTTGATTTGTTCGTATGTCCACAAATCACAAGATATCATGAAAGTAATGTGGGTGAGTGCTAACCATAGTGGCTCTTAGCAAGAGAAGGGACGATAACTAGAAAAAGTTGTTCGGAAACAAACACGAAAGCAGCCCCCCGTTATCGCTCGACCACTATTTTAAAATTGTTTGCTCGATTTTTTTTTTTTTAATAATTAAAATGGCCGCCAGTCGGCCATTTTGTATTTTTAGTGTGAAATTTGTCATGGGTTATCCTTGTGTGAGACATTACATTTTGTTTTATATTCATGGTCCAGTCATTTTGCATTTCTTGAGTTAAGTAAATATTACAAAATTCAAAATGGCCGCTTAACGGCCATTTTGAAATTGTTTGATCCCAAAAGTTAATCAGGTCACTGGCTGACATAGGCCTATCTCAACATATTTGCCAAATTAAAAGAAGATCTGATGGCAACTTTTTCCGGAAGTGCGCTAACGAGCATTTCTTCGTTAATGGCCATAACAATTAAAGGGTTGATGATATGGGGATCAAAATGCAACCAAAACAATTCCCCAGTGGTATGTGATGGCTATGTGAAGTATGAGGAAGCAGAAGTTGATAGATTAGTAGCTATCTTGAAAACAAATAACTGCGGCGGCGGCGGAGGAGGACCGTGTGGAATACAGTAAGCAGCCCGCCTCGGCGAGGGCTGCTTAATAAAGTGCTTTAGCATTTTGTGGACCCCAATAGGCTTGTTACCACCCCCTTTCTACTGGGGTAATATGAGCACCCTGTTTCAATATATTATGAGCATGGTGCTCATAATACCCCCATTGTAAGATATCTATACAAAAAATTAGGATGCTCATAATACCCTAAATGTATTATACAGTGAAATGTGAGGAAACCATTTCAACCACTTATATTTAATGAAAAAAATGTATCTCTGCTTTAATGGCATTTGGGTCATATCAAGGTACACGAGTACCACTTCTATCTGGTAAACTACTCATAATATAAACATTTTAGCGAATGTCCTTTTCTATGACAAAGTGTTAATATTATCCCATTGGCAAATGGTAATTAATTACGCATGCTCATATTCCACCCACAACACATGCTCATATTTGCCACACGCAAATTCTGTTTTTTTTCAATAATTATTTAATTATTTTTAAAATAAGTTAATTAAAATTACGAAATACTATATAATTGTACAAACATTCGATCAAATCAAATTTGAATTTTTCCACAGCATGTATTTGCCCAAAATAGCCAATTAAAGTTAAGGTGCTCATAATACCCCTCTTCACCCTATTACATTATGAGATTGAAGATTACGTTTGTTGACAGGGGACAAGTAAACTATGTTGATTTAATCTAGGGCCAACGTCGCAGGCGGTGGGCCGGCATTAAAGCAACATTGGGTCGAAGGTTCGTGCTGGGTTTATGCCTCTTTCATAAAATCAATATATTTTCCTCTGCCTTGTGGTGGGAACTGCATAACTCAGCCTACACTTTGGAGATAATTGTAGCAATGTTGGGCCAATATTTAAACAACATTGTGGCTAATCATTTCTTCTATAATCCTTTATATTTTCACAACCAACAAAGAAATTTGAATTGAATGAGAAATGCGCATTAAATTTGCAAAATTGCCATATACGTGTATTTTTATTTAAATTGTATTTTTACCCACTTGAAGTTGTGGGTCGCGGTAGCGAGACACAACTTCAAGTGGGTAAAAATTGAAATTCCATTACTCAGCTCTTTACCGGTCAAGTGAGTAGTCCACAATAACCATGACCAATGTTTAACCCTTGGAGCGCTGATTTTTGTTTTATAAAAAAAACCATGGAGACCAAATGATTTTATTGAATTTGAAACCATCATAAATGTCTTAGTTGGCTCTTTCCGATTCATTTGAATACCTATGTTATGGGTCTACGGCCATGTGCAAATATTTAAATGTGAAGGATGTCGAGAACAGGCCATATTCTGTGAAACTCAATGACCTCGACCTCCTTTGTTTTTACAGATCTGGCTAATACAATGAAGTATGGGGAAGGGTTCTTATATAAACTTGTTTTCACCGAGTGACGTCACTGCGTTTCACAGAATGAAGTATGGGGGAGGGGGTATTATATAACCTTGTTCTCACAGATTTGATTGATAAATACGCGTTCTCATTTGACTTTATGAAGCTACAAAGACACCCAGAAATAAATCAAATTCTGTGATTATCATTTGAATGGGCTCAGATGCCGAGTCTCCAGACAGGAAACCTTTGCAGTGCCAGTCACCATTACCAGTAATGCAGAGTAGCCAGTCTCTTCTCAAGGCTCACTTCTGTGGGCCATCAATCTACCTCTAACTCAATTTCTACAATGCAAGCTGTATACACGAGATTGGGCTAAAGGGACCACTTTGGGGTCAACCCGGCTAAAATGGTCACTATGTGGTCAGACTACGAAAACGTGTTAGTCAGCGAAATCGAAAAACATCGACGTAAAGCTGGTTCAATAGTGGGCCAACGTCTTCGACGTTGGCCCACCATTGAACCAGCTTTACGCAGACATTACCAGATTGGCACTCTCACCGTCCAATTTGATTACAGCCCGACACGTGGGTCAGTCTGCTATATGGCTTCGGCGGTTTTATCTGCAGATTTCAACTGTGCTAAGATTTGGTTGATGGAAGTCAGTTGAATGGAAAAATAGGTTGCAAAAGGGCCAATGGCCTCCCGTGATTACTGTGGAGCCTCTAAATTGGGAAATTATCAGTTGCGTAAATGATTGGATTTGTGGACGGAATACCATATTTTCCATGGGGATGATTTGACGTGCTCGTTAGGGCCGACCATATCCATATCCGTTCAAATTTAATGGAAATTGTAATTATCCTTTTCAAAAGATTCCGTTCTCATTTATTGAAAATCAATAATTTCTACGTGAAACGTCGATAACATTAAAATAGATATTGATTACTCAAGATAGATTACAAGCAAATAAATAAAGGTTTCGGCCTCCACTAAAGTGATACCACATAAAGTGCCATAGTGGTCAATGCTAGAGGACGAAAATATACCACCTCGTAATATATAAATATGCCACAAGACCTAAATCTCTCTCATTTAATTTATAGAAGTCTAATCATTAGAATCCTCATGTTCGCAGTCAGTCATTAATGGCGCACACGTAATCCCTGTTTCCCAGAGTAGAAAATCTGACCAGCAGTAGTAGTAGTAGTAATAGTAAATCATTGCTTTACGTCACTTTTCGGCACAAAAGGTCTTTTAAGTGACATTATAATACGATAAAAACGTTGTAGTCATTTGATGAGATGAATGATGTACAGATGATGATGTGAGGGAGGGGGTGATAGGGCATGGTGGGTTATTGAGAGCGTTTTCTTCGAAGCTGCAGCTGCCCTTGGATGATTGCTGTAGACTAGTGCTTCCATACAATGCCGTACACAGCATCCAACAGACGGAACAGATCCCTAATGACCCTCCCCAGATGAGGGCAAAAAGTACTACTACTAGCAATCATCCCAGTACCCTGGCCAGCAAACACAAAACATTTGTATAACATTAATACAATGTTGGACAGACATCGGAAGACGTCGGCCGACGTTGTATAAATATTATACGAATGTTTTGTGTTTGCTGGAGAGGTCTCTGAGATAAGAAGGGTAATGCCCTCAGTTCACGTGTAGCTTTATATCAAAGAATATACTTCTCCCGAAACTAATAATGGAAGTGAAAAATGAAATATGGCCGAGAAGGCTTGCCATAGAATGTCGTGATCCCAGCGCGGATCGTGAGTAGAATCTATGGGTCTCCATCAAAAAGAACAGATTGCCCAGATGTCGGCTCAATGTTGGGGCAAGTCTATGACGTCGACCCAACATCAATGTTCAAAAAGAATGAGATACATCAATTCACATTATACCAGAAAGGGATCCACTTCCCAGAAGTTGTTGAAACCGTTACTGAGCCAATGCTGTAGAATAAATCTTAGCTGTTATTAACTAGATTGAGGAAGCTCTTAGCATCTACTTGCAGTTAAATGCTGTGTGTGCCATATACCCGTAATAACACTTTTGTTTGCATGAAAACGTATATAATTATCCATAGACAAAAATGAAGCGAGATGTACATTAAAGGAAATAGTTTATTAGACGGGTGGGGAAAGAGAAGTACTGCGTCCATTAGCGTGGTCACGAGAAATGTACCGTAGTACCTGTTAAAAACGGTCATCATTTAAAGCGATCATCCTGATATAGAGGCTATATAATACAGTGTGGTTTCCAGTAACAGGGTGGTCTTTTAAAGAGTGACCGTTCATCACAGGTTCTACTATAAAGTGTGGTGGTCTCCCATCGCAGGCTGGTCTCAATAAAAGTTGGTCGTTCACTACAGGTTTGACCGTAGTACTGCATAGAATGCAGGATAGTCTCTTCAAAAGGGTTGTCGTTCACTAGAGGTTGTGACGTACTTCCGTCCGTTGGCAGGGTGATCTATCAAAGGAACAGTTCACAGCAGATTCTACTGTAGCTTACAGTGTGGAAGATGTAGGATTTCCATTTGCATTACCAAAATTTTTAGAGTAACCAGTGGTTCAACGCTGATTAAATGTTGGGGCATCGTCTACGACGCTGCCCCACCATTTAATCAGAGTTGGTAATTCTAATTGGAGTAATTAAGAGTACTTACAGAGAGGAGTTGATCCCCACGCCTGAGTTCACCACTCAAATCCGCAGGACCACCAGCCAGTATAAACGAGACGAAGATTCCTTCACCATCCTCACCACCCACTATGTTAAACCCCAGCCCTGTCGTCCCCTTCTTCAGCAGTACCTTACGTGGCTCTCTGGAAGGGAAACACAAAGGAAAAACATATTAAATCAACGTGTGAACTTTTGCCTCAGTCATTCTTCAGAGGTAACTTACAAGGCTTTCTGAAAAACACATTAAATCCACTTGAATTATGCTCTTTCTCAGACGAGGAACAGAAAAAGAAAAAACAGAAAAATTAAAATTAAATTGGTACTCAATGAAAAAGATGTGAATATAAACTCACGATAATTACGCGGTACCTACTGCTATTACTGGTACCTGAATACTCCTTTCACTATATATAATGGTCTCTCGAAAAGGTGTAATTTATGATGATTATTTATCTTTATTTTAGAGCAGTAGTGTACCTAGAAAAACTTTAGCATACTACTGTGGAATACTAGTAGGACACTTTCTTGAAAATTACGTTTGACGTATTAAGCATAACAGTAATGTATATTAATCCCCATCACTTGTGGCTTTGTCCAAGTAGTTAATTTAACTACGTGAATGAACAGAAGACGCGAAAAATACCATTTTCACACTCTGAAAAATTTATAATAAATCTGAAACAGTTCAATGAATGCTGAGTATTTATCATGTTTATACAATAGGTGATACCCATTACAAATATCTACATAATTATACAAATACAGTTATTGAGGTGTTGTCTTGTCAGATGAGCTGCTGACAAAGGTAGGATTGAATTTGCTTACAATACTATTACCTTTTGACTGCCTCCGGCCCTGCGACAGAACAAGTAAAATCAAACAAAAGTATATTGTGTTTTTACAGTCGAGACGAGACTAATTGGATCAAATCGCCTTGGGTGATTTACGTTTACAGTAGCACAGGAAATCAAGCTACAATGAACAATCCACAGAAATGGCTATTTGACACCAAACCAGACCAGAGAAATACATAGACATAGATCTGACAGAACATGGCCAGGAGGCCAGTTTATAGATACCAAGCAAACACGAGAAATTGAACCAATGCTGGTTCAATGTTGGGCCAGCGTCGTAGGTAATACGATGTGTTCAGCCTTACACTGATAATCACAAAAATGGACGTAATTAACCTGTTTTATTTGCCGATTAGGCAAACCACTGTAACAGTTATTGGCTGCGAAACTAGCGTTTAAACATCAAGATTTCCAAATATGTGCTCTTAAATTAAACACATATGAGTAATTATTACCCACTTAAAGTTATGGGTCAAAATAGCGAGACACAACTTCAAGTGGGTGATTTTTGTATTTAATTTATGACACATTCAATAGATTGACATGAATAGATTAAATTGAATCTATCAATAATGAATGAATGAATAAGTCACTGAATGAACAAAGGAACATGACTAAATTGAATGAATAAACGAATGAAGTGTAATACATTGTTTAAAGGATAGTAGTAGTAGTAGTAGTAGTAGTAGTAGTAGTAGTAGTAGTAGTAGTAGTAGTAGTAGTAGTAATAGTTCTAGTAGTAGTAGTAGTAGTAAGCTATTGTTTTACGTAATTTTTCGTTGCTTAAAGCGATAAGCTAACATGTAATTTCACCCACAAGAACGACAGGGTTCGAACCTCGATATTGGCTGTCCTCTCTCAGACAAGTGACTGGGTATGTTCTACATTTGGTCGACAAGACACATACGAGAAGGCCGCCGATATGTCCTCAAGACATAAAACACCAGGTCCGCCCAGAACAGGAAACCACGATGTTTATTGTTTACGTGTTAATATCAGTGCAAGTCTATGAGAAACTAAAGATACTGTTCATATGAAATGGTAACTGATCCGTTGGTAAACAATACAACATTTCATAGATTTCTGTTTGCGATATCCAACACATTGGATTAAGGGGATATATACATATTAATAAGCTGTTAATAGCTATATAGGGCTATATGACTTTGAGTCTTTCGAGGGCTCACTTGATAATATATTGAGAATATAATATTGATTGGATTATTTTTTATTCAGATGGAGGTGAGAATTGCAGCCGCAAATCATATCTCCTGGTAAAAAATAAACAGATTTACCTGTGTGTTCAGACCTCTCAATACTAGGATTCCATTTTGTTATAAAAAATATTTTGAGTCACACAGCTCAGACTCGATCTGTTTGTTTTATTAAATTCTGCCTGACTACTCATGTCTATTCATATGTAATAAGCCATAAGACAAAGTCGAACTTATTTTAATAGGTCGCTAATATCTTGTGTGGTATGATCCACTCGAAACACAAAGTCATATCTATAAAACTTTAAATTGAATTGTCATACTTGCCACCACATCAAAATGGCGGCTATTGATTCGCAATGACTCATTGGGTAGATGTCTGCCAAACTTTCGAGTTTCCATCATGTTTGATATGCTAATAGTCTATGCTAACACGTACATAATCATGATAATGCCTGTACACTATTCCAAAGGAATCAAACTAAGCAAATATCACAGTAGCAGTCACTTCTCCTGGAGAGCCCGTCAAGGCCACAAAATCCAGAAACACCAGACGTCGGCTCTTTGTCGGACGACGTTAGGCCAAAGAGTAAGACGCTGGACAGACATTAAAGCAGCATTGGACCAGCGTGTGGTATTGGCGAGTGAATGACAGAGAATGTGCCACTTATTTTTGTGCCACAACACAGCAAAGCAAAAACGAGATTTTCCCAATGTTGTTTTAATGCTGGGCCAGCGTCGCAGACGCTGGCTTAACATTAAAACGACATTTTTTATAGACTAATATATGTATAAAGACGTGGGAGTCTGTCAGTATAGACACAAACACAGGCGAGGACGTCAGTGATACGGCCATGCAAACCAATGCTGGTTTATTGTTGGCCCACCGGCTACGACAGTGGGCTAACATCAAAACAACATTGGTACAACGTTTTTAGTTTGCTTGGACCCAAGATGGCGCTCATGCCATGGATGACCTGGCGATAAGGTTACAGATCATACGTCTGTATTATCTGATTATATAGAATGCCGCCCCTATACATTAGAACTGTACGGCATATCCATCAACTGATTAATATCTAGAATGTTAGAATGTAGGCGTCTCATAATTTGATATAGTATACATGTATCATAGATAGCATAATGTGTAATACTCGCTGGTAAAACTAGCATTCTGTGTGTTGAATGTTAAACTTCTGTACCTGTAGTTTTTCTCCAAAGCGATTTGTAAAATCTAAGTCCCAGCTCATGTCACTGTTTCGATATTTAAGCCACATTTTATTTTTAACGACTTGTTATACAGGTACTAACAAAACCTCAGAAGGTCTACTGTAGTCGACATCGTGCTCCAGGGGTTTAGTGTTTTTCCTGTGTAGCAAATAATTAACTGTAGCAAAGAAAGATTATCTATATTTAATAGCCATTTTACTGTATAGTGTACTGTATACAGAGGTAAAAATAATGAGAGTATATTCCAAAAGGTCTATATAAGTTCTGAAGCATCATCTATAACATGAACTTTCTGTTTTGGGGTGCAGCCTACCTTAGTTAGCATCAAAATATTCCTAATATAATATCCAATTCAGTCGGCGTCCATGCGTTGAGAGTGCCGACGCCCCCGAACCAGATCACGTACCATTAACATGCCAGGTAAACTGGTCTGTTCAGAAGTCACACTTCCTCACCACTCCGGGGCAAGTCTGGATGTTAGTAGCACCTATGGTGGAGTTCAGTCTGATATGATAGAATTTGATGACAATCTTGCAGCCTGGCGAGCCACACGGCCAGATCTGGTCTCCTTGGTGACGATGTCTGATAACGTTAGCCTCAGACACCATCTATACATGCAGTGTATATGTATACTGTACTGTAAATATTAAAATGTTCACTAGGGTCTAGAGGTCGCGGTGAGAATTATATGTATGTATTATCCAGCCCGTCTTGCCATTATGAATTAATTATGTTAATACATAGGGATTATACAATGGCAAGTAGACCCTAACAACTATTTGTCATAAATCAGCAGTCCAATCTCTATGCTGTGGTATGATGGGAGACTCGCATATATCACAATTTATAAGCGCATTTTAATTTTAATTTTGATAATTTTCACAAATTTCTCAAGGTGCACAAATATGAGGTTCCACATATGTATATGTATAGGCCTATAGTACACATAACACTGAACAAAAAGGAGAGCGAGCCAATAAATAGACTTTTAACTACTGCTCCAACCACTGAGCAATGCGCTACACCAGACCTGGGTCAAAGTTGCGCCTCATTCTTGGATTTTGAGCCAGGTTTCGGAATTGACAGACCCTATGTTGGTTTAATGTTGGGCCACCGTCGCAGACGGTGGCCCAACATTAATCCAACACAGGGCGAACGTCTGCTGTGTTCTGTAAGCACAGCGCCATTTGTTCATGTGTTGGTGGGTTGCTCGACCAGGCATAACCTATCTCAGGTTTACTGTCATCCATCTATATATAATACAGCCGTAACGTTTTCTACCCCGAGGAGATTTAAAATCTAATCCGATTTTTCCGCGTGCATGCGCACACGATTAGTAACTTCCTGCTTTCTGAACGAGATTCAGAGCAAACTAAAAACGGAAATAAAGGATCAACATGGTGATGCATTTTTTCATAATCTGAGCTGAGCTTCTTAAAATCAAAAATCACAACTGCAAAGTAAGTTACGGTATATGACAAACCAGTTACACAGCAATGAAAATTTCACGAATTAAATTTTACAAGTAAAAAGGATGACATACAAAAATAAGCAGTCAATCAGTCGGAATAAATGTTAGGAAATCTAAATGTCGGACACAATTCAAAATGGCAAATCCTGAAATCGACAGAGCCATAAAAATCCTAATTCTGGTGATATGTTGCAGAACGATTGTGCCAATACCATGGGCCATAGCTACGCTGGTTCAAAACTATGGTCCTGAAGGAAAAAATAAATGTTATAATACATCATGCTTGATTAGATTCATATATTGAGGTCGGATAGAAGTGACCAGCCTAGCAGCCAAAAGACGTTGAGTCAACGTTGGTCTAACGTTGGTCCAGCGTCGTAGACGATGGACCAATGCTATACCACAATTTATTCAACGTATTGTGCCTGCTGGGATGTATAATACTAGACATTATTATTATAGACAGGTGCGAGTTGAACGATAGCCAGAAAAGACGAGAACAAATGCTGGCCCACAATCTGCGGCACTGGCCCAACATTGAAACTAAATTGGGTCGACGTCTGATGATTGCCTCGTAGACAACTGCTCATGATAATAATCAACATTGATGAAACATCAGGGTAATTCTGGGTGATGAACACGAAATGTTAAACCAATGTTGGATTAATGTTGGGCCACCTTCTGCCACGCTGATCAACATTAAACCAGCATTGGATAAACGTTTCGTGTTTACTGAAATAGTAATCAGCATGATGCATAAATCACCGAGAATATAATATATAGCAAAAGGTCAACATGAATATGATAATGGGATTTGTCTACAGTAATCCAGGGTTTGGCTAAACTATAGGCCCTAAACACAAAAGACAGACATCTCGGATGCTAAACGATTTTCAAAATGATACACCAGAGAAATATAATTTGCACACATTTTTTATGACCAGTGAATCACAGGCCAGTGAAAATAGTTATTTTAACCCTTTCAGCGCGAGGATCGTCTAAATACGTCAGAATCTGCAGACGTCAGATTGCAAGGGTATATGATAAGTAAACTTTGAAACAAAAAAATTGTCAAACTGGTTCGTTTCAGTTTTGTTCTTCAAAAATAATAAATAAATTACTGACAATTTCAGAGCATTCGTTTAGGATTTTAAAAGTTGTGTTCACAATCCAGCAAAACTTTCAGTGGCAATTTGTTGCTATTTTTCAATTCCAGAACAACATCATTTGACGTGCAAAATAATAATGATAAAAAATCTGTAAGCTTTAAACTGAAAATATTTTCCCAACAATAAATATAGATCACCGAGCTTGATGTTATTGTACATCACAAGTGTAACTTCACCAAAAAATTGCAAGTCACTGATTATATCGACAAATATATATTTTGTATGGTTAGTGCCAGGTAATGCCGTCAAGTGAAGCCACTCATCAGGCATAGGCGTTTTCAATGTCTATCATAATGAATCGAGCTATTTTTTAGCATTTTTTATGTGACCTTCGCGACTCCAGGGGTTGATTCATTTCAGTATGCTGTGACCTTAGGGAGTGAAGGGTTGATTCATTGTATCTGTCGTGACATTTGTTAAACCTTATCCTGCTAAGTTATTTTTTTCAATTTTCATTCCCAATAACAGTGATTTGGTCCACTAATAAAACAGATGAAAAACGACAAAAATAGTCGTGATCAGCAGGATACGGTTCAATGAAGAGTTGAATTATTACTTAGGAAGGAAAGGGTTGATTCATACATGATAGTATGCTGCCAGTGCACATATACCCAATCTTGTTGTGATGTTGCTCCATCGTCTGCGACGCTGGACCAACATTACAACAAAGTTGGGTGAACGTCTCGAGTCGTCTTGGTCGGGTAGTCACACATTATGTCGTTTGATTTCGGTGATCTAGTCCGCACGGCAGAGCGCGCGTGTGTTTGTAACCCCGTGTTTGATTGGCGGGTGGGCGGTCAACCGTATTAACTCCCGTCATCATCTCTCTATTAGGACTGGGTAATCACGAATGAATTGCCAGCCACTGTCAACTCACCACTATTATTAACACACTTCACACTCGAACCCTGAATATAAATAATTTCAACCGCACCAGCACCACATCACTTAGCTGTGGCGCACACTTCGTCCCCTTGAATATAAAAGGGTGTATCTGCCACTTTGCCAAGTGACAGATACACCCTTTCATATCCAAGGGGAGGGTTTATGGGGTTGACATTTCGAGAACATACTGCGGATGAAACAAACATCGGATATATTTTAAAGAAATTCACACGCGATATTTTACTCCTTCGAATATCCAAATCATTTTGCAGCATGAATAATGGTCTTCTGTAAAACTCAAAAGCAATAGTGATTTTTATTGATATATTTGACATAGGGATTTTCTAAATTCTCATTACCTGTGGTGAAAAATTGATGAAATAGTGAATTAAAAAGATGTTGTTTCAGGTTCTCCATTAACATGATTAAAATGTTAACTAATGATTAATATTTCATTGAGCTCTATGCGCATGTACGAGGTTGGCGACTAAAATGCGCTAAGGAACGACTTGGAACGAATTTAATTTGAATCGGATTGACAATCCGATAGTGGTTATTCGACCATATATATATTATTATCTAATTCTCTAATCTAAACAGAATATTTATATAGCATAATATTGCATATTTATTGTGGTAACATGTAACTCAAATGTTCTTTGGAATGTCAATGTCGATGAATGTATCCCGTTTCCTAATGAATTGCGCACTCACCAATGTCACAGGCCACCCAGTAAACGAGGCATTGCCCCTTTGTTGGTTTAATGTTGGCACAACATATGCGGTGCTGGCCCAACAATAAACTAACACAGGGTCAACGTATATACCGGGCATGATGCGGGATGACGTACCTGCGAATCAATTATTGGATGACACATTTATTTGACGTCATTTGGATTTTCTGGATTGTCATTCAGCACCAATCCCATATGAAAATTCCCAGCCAACACGAGGCATTCACCCAATGTTGTTTCAATGTTGGTCCACGTCTTCGACGCTGGACCAACATTGAAACAAAATTGGGTGAATGCCTCGTGTTTGCAGAAAATGGGATGGTGACAGCCGCGTAATAGCAAAAGAAAACAGCAGTAACTACTTTCAAGTGAGCAGTTACTGCTGTTTGTTTTCGCACAACACAATAACTACATACTGAGGAATCAGATGAGGTGACACCGGATTATTATCATGCATAATTATGATTTCCTTCTCATAATGATAATCTTATCTCAAAAAATCATAAACAAGCTATACAGAACCACGTAAATCAGATGGCTCGTCTGACTGACATTGAGTTGGACGTAAAAAGAACCTCAATGGACGTAGGCGCAGTTTCCATCCGGCGAGACCCCAGAAAATCCACAATGTGGAGTACTTGGCAAGCACATAAGGCTATGAATGATATCATGAATGATAACAGGCCTTGCTAAGTTACTCCCGTTGCGCGATAGCACAATAGTGCGTACTGCCACGTAATATACAGATACAAGCTGAGCGTGAGATATACATGAAAAATATCATATCAAACAATTATATGAAACAGTGAGAAATAAAAAAGAGGGACCTGCACTTAAAAAAAGGTTTCGCTAAAGACCTTATTTTAGTTCACTACGGCCCGCTAACTGTCAGTCTGAAACAATTTTCTTTACAAGGGTTTTTTATCGAAAGTTCTTGGTTTACCAAGGAAACTACACCCTTAGTTTTACTGACAGGCATCTAGAAACGGTATTAAGATTTCATACAATTCGTTGTTTTAAAAATGCAGCTCTTCAAATCTGACCCTTCAAAACCAGCGAGGTCCCACAGCATACAAACGAGATAACAGCATGAGCAAGGTTCACCAATACATGTAGGTCTGTTTCTGTATCTATGATATTACCAACACACCCAGAGGATAGCTGTTCCCATACAATAAAACAACATTAGGTGAATGTCTCGTGTTTGCTGGGATCCCAGCTAACACGAGACATTCACCCAGTGTTGGTTTAATGTTGGCCCACCGTCTGCGACGCTGGGCCAACATTAAACCAGCATTGGGTGAATGTCTCGTGTTTGCTGGGATGTAATGTATGTCAGTCTATCAGCGTACTACCTGTTTAACAATCTACAGTGATAACCTTCTCTCCAGTTTTCAGCCTATATCATTTATCTCCAGGACATTGTATGAACCAAGAACTTTATTTGTTAGTTCCAGCATAGAGTTAGCCAACTCTATGACTACAGAAATAAGACTACCGTTTGTGTGCGTCTCACAAAAACAAGCGTCACGATTATTATCATTATAATCGTGACATGATTTCGTTCGTGCTTATACCAAGGCATTACCTAGCAAACATGAGGCGTTGGACCAACGTTGGTTAACTGTTGGGTCAACGTCGTAGACGGTGGGCCAACAGTAAACCAACGTTGGTGCAACGCCTCATGTTTGCTGGGTATAAGCCTTGCAACGCTATTTGCAACGCTTTTATTTCTCGAAAATAACTATATTTCTCAATTTTAGTTTCTATTTTTCATAATTAATTTTTTAGTTTATTTATAAGCCCGAAAATAAATGAAACATGTTAATGCACCAATAAGTGTACTATATTTATAATTACTAATTTATAGTATTTGACTCAAAGATGGTAAATAAACATCCGCGTTTATCCCAAGCACTGGGTGACTTCATACCATTTATTTTACATAGTGTAAGTTTCATTTAAAACGTAGTAAATGTCATTCCTGACAAACATTTATGACATATATGACTAGAGCATCGACTCAACAAGATATACGAGTCGATAAATAATTATTCCTAGCAGCCGGAAAGAACATCGTATGCACCACTCACTTGATTGGCACTTACGATACTATCGGCCACAATACCGAATCTTTACGAATGGACGGGAATAAACATTTAAATTTTTGGCAACCGGGATAACAAAGCGTCGGTGAGTCCACGAGACAGGCAGACAATTTTTAACCAGTACACCGGGGACCATGTAGACACAATGTTTTTTAATGCTGGGCCTTAGTCTGCGACGCTGGCCCAGCATTAAATAAACACTGAGTCAGCGCTTGTGTTTTCAGGGGTGGTAAGCAGACGGCATGCCCAGCAAACACGAGAAATCGACCCAATGTTGGACCAATATCGGTCCACCGTCTACGATGCTGGCCCAACATTGGCCCAACAATGGGCAGATGTCTGTTTGCTGGATACTGATGTCAGGAGTGACCCAGACATTTAAGTCCGTGTCTTGTGTGAGCAATGTATATAAACTGACAGCAAAATATTACCTGTCATCTCTGCATATTATAGCTCACAACAGTTTCTACAACTACATCGCCGATTGAATGCTGGGCCAGCGAAACAGTTTTTGTACGACAATGTCTAATTGTATACAGTGGTATAGGTTGTAATATAATCCAGGAAACTGTATTATAAACTATGTGGGCTCAGTCTATTAATTAATATACCATACAAGGACACCCATTTTGTACAGACCGTTTAGCCTTTAATTGTAAGCTATTGTGGTATGTGAAATGCTCAGTCTGTGACAACAATCACAATGTTCAATGTTGGGCAAACGTCTCAACCATATAACATACATGGTATATTGGTTGACCTGATGGGTTCATCTAATATAATATGCTCATGTTGTGTCAATGTCTTTAACGTTGGCCCACCATTAAGACTACACTGGATATTTAATTACCATGTGCTAGAATGACGCAGGTAACTTATAGAGCAGTAAGCAATAGACATTTAGCCTATACTGGCTTAAAGTCGGACAGACGGCACAGACGTTGGAACAACATAAATTAAACAACCGCCGGTGCCGCATATATTCGGGTCTTCATTTTTTATTAGCACATTAATTTAGTACCACATTTTAAATATGTTCAACAGTTCAAGATAAAATGTGACATCAACCAGCATGATTTAAAAAGAGTTGATCTCCATTTTGTCAAATCTGAATAATTTTCACTCACTTGAAGTTGTGGATCGCGTCAGCGAGACACAACTTTCAAGTGGGGTGAAAATTCAAATTAAATAATTTGGCAGTTAAAGGGTTAAACATGTACAGGGGTGCAAATTCAAGTATAAGTTTCACTAGCCCAGAGCGAAATTCAACTAGTCCTCAGGGCCTGACATTATATTCACCATACATCCCTAAGGAAAATCCCCTAGCCTTAGCTATATCGATTTTTTCCACTAGCCTCGGACTACCGGGCTAGTGCGAATTTGCATCCTTGATGATTGTAGTATTTGTTAGGATACACAATTGTGGAGTGATGTGGGTTTAGTCAGACTATCTACAGATATAATCAGGTATGTCCGGCATATAATTTGTTGCGTATTGTAATCATGATAAATGGTTGTGATACATGCATAATTTATGGTAAAATCATATACTATACAGTGCCATACTGATGTGTTAACCCTTACAGCGCTGAAATATTTTTGAATAAACCATGGAGATCAAAGTGTTTTTTAAATCATCATAAATGTCTTAGTTATCTCTTTCGGCTTCATTTGAATACCTATGTTATGGGTCAACGACCATACTACAATTTTTTCAATTCTTTCAGTGTGGGGATCGTGTTCACACGTCAGAATCCGACGTTTACAGACACAAGATTCTGACTTCCAGAGAGCGTCCCCGCGCTGAAAGGGTTAACCCTTTAACCGCCAAAGTATTCAATCGGAATTTTTACCCACTTGAAGTTGTGTCTCGCTGACGCGATCCACAACTTCAAGTGAGTGAAAATTATTTAGATTTGACAAAATGGAGGTCAACTGTTTTCAAATATTGCTGATTGATGTCACATTTTATCTTTAACATGTTTAAAAGGTTGTACCTAATGATGTTCTAATAAAACATAGCGAATATATGCGGCACCGGCGCTGAAAGGGTTAATAACTTTCCATACCGACATGCTCACAGCAGATTGAATGATACCGTCCTCACAGTATTTCCATGATTCCATTTTCGGGATGGTAGATCATGTTGGTACAGTGTAGTACATTGTATCAGGCTCTGTCAATACTGATAGTGAGGTGAATAAGTTGTATACACATAGTGGTCGCCAATGATAACATGTTACATTTGTCTGGGGGGGGGGGGGGATAAAACACTGCATCACACATGTTAAAACTAGCTTATGATACCATCCTTCATAAACGACTGAGCGAGATCATAATCATAACGTAATAATATTCCAACTTCAATTCACCGTTATTATTCAACATGTTCAACGTTGGAGACAACTTGGTGGACATACATGTAATCAGAAATGCATATGTATTTCTGATGTATGTCGGGAATGCATTAAATCGCCGCTATTTTAAATATTAATAGCCCTTTATCAGTATAAACGCACGATCGTTTTTAAATGGACGGCCATTTTCAAACGCCTGAACCCGTACCTGTTTATGTTCTAATGACGCATATATGAGAGCAAAAATATTTCACATAAACATGATCAACAAGGGGATTTATTTTTTCCTGAAAATGTGAAATCAAAGAATCCAAAACGACATCTGTTCAATCAATAGTTCTTCTGATATCACAGTAAACACAAACGTTTGTATAACATTGGTACAATGTTCGACCAGCGACGTTGCTGCTCAGCTCAGATCTTAGCCTGTCATTAGTAAATTAATCACAATGTACCAATTCCCCCCAGTGGCTTTATTAGAAAAATAGCTGAAAAAACACGAGAACTGTTTTCCACTGTAGGAAAGATATTTTAATTCCTTATTCGTGCGCAGAGAATGCTTTCTACCTGGCTGCAAGGCTGGCTGAAAGGTGGGCGAGCGTCACAGACGCCAGCCCAACCAATGTTGTTTTAATGTTGGGCCACCGTCTACGACGCTGGCTCAACATTAAAACAACATCAGCTCAATGTCGCGTGTTTGTAGCTGTTGGCGAGTGAACAGCTCAGCAAAAACGAAACGTTGAACCAATGCTGGGTTGATGTTGGCCCATCGTCTACGACGCTGGCCAAACATCAACCCAACATTCGTTCAACGTCTCGTGTTTGTGGAGAGGTCCGTTATTAGCTTGATCATTAGTGGGCGCCGGGCCACGACCTCACCACTGATCAAACTCCAGGGAATAGCTGCAGGTGGCGCCTCAATGCCTGCCCAATCAAGGGGCTCACACCGACCATGGAGTCCAGAAAAAACTCCTTGTACTGACCATAAAGGTAGTACCTGTATTCACTGACCAAGGAATCCCTATAGATTCCTTTCCCTGACCATGCACGCTGACGGATTCATCTTGACCATCATGTCTACTCCCTTGCTTGTCTATCAACAATACTCACTCCCTAGTTTCTACATTCAACTATGTAGTTGGAAGACTGCTGTAATTGCACTCACTGCGCGTATCATATCTCCTAGATTCATGATAGATAGAGTTTCACATAGAGAGAGCTTCATCAACTCTGGCCTCGCATGTTTATAAACATCACTAATTATACAATCACCATGTATTACTGGAAGACTTTAGTAATGCCACCGACTGAGCGTACCGACTTCCCAGCAACTTCCAAAAAATCCTGGGTCTTTCCTAGATGTGAATCACAAAGGAGGTTCACACAGCTTCATCTTGACCACCATGTCTGTCCTCGCATGTTTATCACTCTCTCCATTACATACAACCACATGTATTGCTGGAAGACTAGTAATACCACTGACTGTGTGTACTGTATTGTCACAGAACATCCAACTGAACGGATCGAATAAAAACAAGTTTACCCAATGCTGGGCTAATGTTGGCCCAGCGTCGTAGACGATGGGTCAACATTAGCCCAGCTTTGGGTCATGTTCAGCACTACGACCAGGCAGTAGCGCAATCGATTCCTCCGGATGTTGATGAATAAATACTGGACAACTTTTTTGTTAAATTACTGGCACAAGACTGGCACAAGACTGGTGAGCGACAGTAGTCATTTGTTCTTATGCATCCTCCAGTTTTGAAGGTCTAAAAATATTGGATAGGAGAAGTGAATATTGCTTCACAATATTGTTTTCGGCACATCATGGAAATATCGCGACCGGCTTTCGAACAGTTTGGAGCATTGTATAATGAACACAACCCGGATGACAATTCCCAGCAAACACGATACATTGAACCAATGTTGGTCCAATAAAATAATTCAGCAAAAATACCAGATCCCAGTAACAGGGAATTTGTCTATTTCGTGATTAGTACCATCATATCAACACATTATTTTCCCTTTCACTAGTAATATCTACTAAAATGAGTAAGATATTCTATACGTTTATTTAAAAAGTAGAGCTAGCCAACAAAAAAGAGGAAAGACACTGTCACATTGGACAGACTACATAGAAAACTTTGCCAAACACCTATTGCTAACCATATCTTCCACTTAGATATGAAAGGGTATATATTTGTCAAGTGGCAGATACACCCATGTCCCTTTCAAATGGGGCGGAAAATATCGATACAGATTGTAAAATGAAAATCAGAAAACTAATTTAATTTAAACGGACCGTGTGTAGTTCCGCCATAAGATACAACAAGTATTATTTGTATTATTTAATTGTGTCTAGTCGTTGATTCAATAACGAGTGCCTGCAACTGTATCGACAATGAGACAGATAGCTATACACCCCCGCATTGCTGTACACATTGATCGTCTGATATCGTCACAAAATGATGGACACTATCATTGATTGACGGCTCCCTGGGGGGCGATTATTCTGATGAATATTGATGATTTGGATGTCTCTGTTGTCCAGGATTGGATTCTTGATAGGAGAATTAGCATCAAGCACGAGATGTACACCTAGTGCTCACCAACACATTCAAACAATGTTGGATCTGCCATTGGGTTAGATTGAAACATATTCTGTTATCAGTGATCATGGTGATATACTTTTGGATCATCCCATCCAAAACATCGTGTTACAACCATCATAATAATATCTCTTAAAGCGCTACATATGTTGATGTCTTGTAAAATAACAACACAGTAAATATACAATTATGGATATATTAATATTTATCGAATGGAGGATGTCAAATTTGGACATAAACATGTGTGCGGGACATATTTTTTATTCCAATCACGTTCAACCACGTTCAACTTCATGACCGCAAAAATCAGGATTCCAACAAACACGATATAATTCTAAGCCAATGTTAGATTAATGCTGGACTAACGTCTAAGAAGTCGACTCAACATTAAATCAGCATCGTGTTAATGTATCGTTGTTACTAGTTTAAGTGCATGAATTCACAATGAGTCATGCTGTCATTTTCTCTTTATAAATATCAGGTATTTGCCACAATACCAGTAATACAATGGTAATTCCGAGACTTGCTTTATGGACACAAAAGAAAACCCGCAACATCAGGCCTGAATATCAATGGCCCTTAAGTGCAAGCCATCAGTAGAACTCAAATGTAAAATGTCATCTGTTATGGCAGACGGTACAGTACATCAGAAACATTATATAGCAAAGTATCCACTGTGAAATACATCCCCGTAAAAACAAGCAATATCTCAGAAACACTGGACCAATGCTGCATTAACGTTGGGCCAACGTCGCAGACGGTGGGCCAAAATAATGTAGCATTGTATCCATGTCGCTGGGATAAACCTCGGCATTCCACATGAATCAACAGCCATGTATACTTGAACCAGCAGATACAATCCAAGTATACAGGAAACATTTAACCAATGTGGGCTTAATGTTGGGCCACCGTCTTCGACGCTGGCCCTACATTAAACCCACATTGGTTTTATGTTTGGCGCTAGCTTGGTTCCGCCACATGGCCACCAGCCACTGTTTGTTGACGTCACCCCAGTAAACACAAAATGTTCAACCGATGTATAAACAATGATGGTTCAGCAATGCCAGCTTTAAATGAATGACAACTACTGATCGACAATTCAGCAGGACAAGGGTTATACCTCGAACTGTTTCTGAATTACACAAGAAAGTTTTATATTATAGGTCTACACTAATGCTAGATCAGGATTTAGCGTGATAATGCCAGACAGCGGCATATTGAATGTAAATAACAGGACGGCTCATTACAATACATAATAGAATAGTTATATTTTATTCACCAGATCATCACACTATTCGACGTGCCAGAACCATAAAGTGTTAACTGGCAGTTAGCACCTTATGTAACTGATAGTCCGAATGTTGCCGGTATGATGGCCACGTTTGCTGTGCTATAAATAATACACACTATTTTTTTTTAATGAATTCTTTAAATTTTATTTCACATTAATCTTCATTGATGTTTCAGTCATTATAATCGACTTTACAAAATGAATGTAGACTATTGAATCGGTTCATAGTAGTATACGAGTCAGAAAACATTAACTGGGTGCTAACTGACAGTTGACACGCTATGCCTCTGCTATTGGTCACCGGCTAACGGTTAGTTCATATGCCACAGAGTCAGAACATTTTAAGTGTTAAAAACGTATTTTAATAAAAAATTACCCACTGCGGGAGTATTAAAACAGAATAATTTTAGTTGTTGTGTTATCAGACGTACACATATTTGAAAATTTAGATATGAGGAATAGATGAAAATATGTTTTGGGGCTCTCCTGAAAAGTTGCCAAAAATGAATTACATGTTATGGTTCTGGCACGTCGATATCTCATTTCGTATCAGAACAATAGAATGCGCTCGTTGTTTTTAAGTAAGAAGTTATAACCCTGATGCACACGATTGACGGATGTCAGTGATTGTAGATTAATAAATAACAGCACGATTATTGAGCCTACTTGACAAAAACATCAGACGCGGCATGATAATAGTAAATACAGTACACGCACAGTACTACTACAGTAGCCTACATGACAAGATATATCACAGCTGAAGCGCCACACAGTGACTGACAGTTAAACTAGCCTTGTATCAGCACAACAAGCGCAATATATTGAAGCAATCGCAATAATGGTTTAACGTCGGCCCACCATCTACGACGCTAGACCAACATTGAACCAGCAATGGTACAATATCTTGTTCGTTGTGAGGATACTCAAGTCTATTAAACCCATCACCTATGCTAATCATATCAAATTTCCCCTTAAATGTCTGATCATCAGCTTTGCAATAATCACCATCACAGCCAATGAAAATTACACACTTTCATGAAAACCCCAAGGGACTACTTGGTTGAAGTGTAATATATCAAATTGAAGCTGCGAACGTGCTGCTTTTCAGATTGACGCCTATATTATAGTAGAAAATATCGATGGAATCAAAACGATTGTGATCTCACCGATACATGCTGGTGATAATGTCATAATATCAAAATATTAATAAAATAAGTAAACAGTAATAATGAAAGTTACCACTAGAAAGACTAACATGAGCCAGGAAATTGTGGTCCTATGCACACAACGTTATTTAACCAATAAACAACCGCCGGTGCAGAATATATTGGGGTTTTCACTCAATTATTACCACATTCAGTACCGCCTTTTAGCATGTTAAAGCCATATAATAATGTGACATCAATCAGCACGATTTGAAAAGAGTTGACCTCCATTTTGTCAAATCTGAATAATTTTCACTCTCTTGAAGTTGTGGATCGCGTCAGCGAGACACAACTTCAAGTGGGTGAAAATTTCAATTAAATAATTTGGCGGTAAAAGGGTTTTAATGTTAACTCAGCGACAGTGGTACATGCAACAACATTAACTGATTAAATCAACAGTAGTTTAACGTATCATTTACACCTCCCTGGGTAACGATTCTAATGTATTGTTTTCTATTACGGGAGGCTTACAAGCCGCTCAAATTACTGTTATTGACAATGAAATCAGTGCCTAAACTGTCAGATTTGCAAATTAGTGGTCTAGAAATAAACAGATAGGTAAGTACACATCAAACGGGTGCAAACTTAAATTCTATATTTATAGCACAGCGCTTTAAGAGTTTAAGTTCTGTGACGCTGGCTTTACTTCGCCACTTTGGTTAGGAAAGGGTGTATCTGCCACTATTTTAAAAGTGGTAGATACACCCTTTCATATCTACGGTGACGACTTGTAGACTGTTTACCATAAAACAAAACAGGCTGAACTAATGTTGGTTTAATGTTTGCCAGCACCGTAGGACCAACATCATAGCGAGTACATTTTTTTTCAATGGTACAGGCAATCGTCGGTATTTGCAGGACTAGAGATAAACTACTGGTTTTATACAGATAGACAGAGGTGGTGACAGAGGAGAAAGCGTTAATGAGATTAGCTGGGCTCTTATCAGATAGCCATGCCAGCCTGGTATTCCATACAACAGGCTGTACTACGCTATGCCAGCACGGAGACGAGCTTTAGCCAGAGACTTCTGCTGCTCAGATCAACAACTTCAATAGAAAGTTCTCGTTCAAATCAACATAATGTGGCCTGGTGCAACTGACAATTTCTGAAATCATGTCTTTTCAATTATTGCCTTGTAAATGGTTGTCTAGTCAATCATGTTAGTGGTTTGGCTACTATTGTTTCATCATTTGAAGCTGGAATTACTCACGCAACTTCCAACTTCAAATGACGAGAAAATGTCCACTTATGGAAAAAAAACCCATCTCACTACATCATGCAATTTATTTCAGTATAATATATGTACAACATATTTGATTAGTGAGTGATTTCGCGTCCGGCGTTTCCCGTCATTCAGCTAACTAACCATGGGTGATCAGACGACCCACGTAATTAATATCGCCCATACATCACTGTACATACATACTGAGTAATGGAAAAACACCGGCAGCGGAGCCGCTTCAATTTAATTATTATCAGATGTATTTAATTTGATTTGAAACTTGCTAGAAGCAAGGAGGTTGAAAGCCATCTATATACATGACATATATCGTCCCCTTGAGAGTTAGAAGGTGCTAAACTGCCACTTTATAAAGTGGCACCTTCTAACTCCAAGGGGACGATATATAACTAGGTTTTAGCAGCACAAGTGTTAGCAGGTTAACCCACCTTGTCACCTGCCTGTTGCGCTGATATCTTCTCTGTCTGGGCTGCCCTTGTCCTGTCTGCTGGGGGTCCTGTCCCTGTCTTTGCTGGGGGTCCTGTCCCTGTCTTTGCTGGGGGTCCTGTCCCTGTCTTTGCTGGGGGTCCTGTCCCTGTCTTTGCTGGGGGTCTTGAGGTACAGTGGCTGTATTGGGAACACGTTGAGCCGCCCCCGTGGTCTGTCCATACCGCCCTGCTCCTATCCCCGCCCGTGCCCCCTGCGTACCCCCGGCCACAGACCCCGTGGGACCAGTAGGGGGTAATCTGGACTCACATCGGTTTTGACCAGCGGTCATATTGCGGTCAACACCGTCATTAGGAGGGTAACTTCTGCGTTGCCTGCCCTCCTCTTGCTGCTGTGGACGTTGCTGCAGCGGCTGATTATTTACAGCACTGTACTGTACAGCACCTTCACTTGATGAATTGTTTGTATATCCAGACTGGTTGGGAGCCACTTGACCATAAGTACCCGCAGTACTGGCTGTAGTACTGGGAGTACTGGCCGGCTGAGTGGTTCTTTTCCTCCTCCTGGCACGTCCCCCAGTCTCAGCCTCCGTCCGGGAAGGATCGGGAGCTGTTGTAGAAGTCCCGGTCACCTCCCCGGCTGTGTTGCCCCCAGCCTGCCTACCGTACATGTCTGTATGTGAGGTGTACACACACCTGATGGTCACCTAATCACCGACCGTACACCCATATCACTGATAACATACATATCACCAGATCACCTTACTGACTCACTCATGCAGTCAGCAAAAAGCTCTTATCCATGTTTGCACAATTAGAAGACTTGTTTGTATTGTACACCAGCGGGAACTTTATGTAGGCGTTTTCAAGCACCCTCAGAAGTACATATTAGTTTCAAATATCTGCTATAGACTGTACAGTTTTATATATGAAAACAAGTGTTTTTGATGGAAGAAAAATTCAGTGTTTAACGGTAATATGCCTTAAGAATTTTTCCCAGGTTCTCAAAGCATATTACCGCAAAAAATGTATTGCTTCTTCAGAACAATTTATTATTTTACAAAATGTACAACTCTTTATTTAATATATCACTCCGAAATTTAGCAAGCTGTGAACAATTCCCATTCATATCGCAGTTGTAAAGCAGCGCGCCTTCAATTCGTGGTTTGATAATGTTGATGTGACCACAAACGTGAAATATCAATACAGGGGAGGTCGCCAGCTATAATCCTTTGTTGATTTAGCACCGCGTCCATATTTACTTATGAATAACAAATCTTCGATTTCAAACTCCTATTTCCCTTGCCGTCGCCAAAGACCAGCATTAATATCTTACTCTATACACATCTGTTCCCAGATCAACCATACACGCTTGGCTAAATTTCGTACATACAATCAGAAATTGTAATTTCCAATGAGGTTATTCCCGTCATTGCAGGGACGGGTTAACAGCTAATCCTGTGTTGATTTAGCACGGTTGGTTACATTTTCTATTCACCATTCCTCTCCGTTTATCGGATAACATCCACATGTGAGCGTCTCGAGTTTCATCCTATACTACCACAGCACCAGACAATTCTCAGCAAATACGAAAAATCAAACGTTTAACCAATGGTGGTTTAAAGTTGTTCCACCGTCTGCGACGGTGGAACAACATTAAACCACCATTGGGTCACTATCTGTTGTTAGCTTTGAACACCCTGAATACAATAATATATAACTGTAATCAAGCCATATAGAATACTCCTTGTTGTGATATATTGGTCGTTCACGATTTCGCATCCAATATATGATTCCATGTGGTTTCTAGCCGTGTACGAGGACATGGAGAAGTGGAACTGAAAAGTTCAAATATATGCACAGATAACGTGTGACAATAGAGGGAAAGTTGTTCCCTTGAAGTTATGGCCAATTATCGACGACTACATTCCTATGTTGTCAAGCTTGTGCGTAACTGAAGTAGAAGCCTTAATTTATTAGAGTGCTGATTTCATCTCGACAATTAAGAATACCGTAGCAGCCTGCGTAGCATGACGTATAAATCCTGAATAGTGTGGCAGCTGGGCATTATTAAGTAAATCAGAAAATAACGAGATTGGGAGTTGGTTTTCATCTCGGGACGACCTACCTCCTCAAAGACCTTTCCAGTCGATTTACACAATTTCAGATAATTCATAAAAAAAGTTTGCGTTTCTGCATTACAATTCTTTAAAAAGAGGTATGAAAGATTAAAGATTCAATGTTAAATAACTGTAAAAGGGGAATTTTAAATTGAATTTAACATTACGCCATCTGTTCATTTCATTCTTAGAAGTACCAGAAACGGTCCTATACACGAAATGGTTTAACCTTTTAACCAATACTACCAGGGTTCGTGATTTAACACAGGCTAACCCTTAGAGCACTGAGCTATTTAATTTAAATTTTCAGTCACATGAAGTTGTGTCTCCCTACCGCGATACACAACTTCAAGTAACAGAAAATTTATGATATTTGTGAAATTTAAGTCTCAATATATATCAGTGTTTCAAGAGTGAAGGCATATTTTACTTTTAAGATCTGGTTATAAGGGGTTCTAATAAAAACAGAGAATGTCTACTGCAGTCGACATCAGTGCTCTAAGGGTTAACAATAGAACGATGATTTGCTATCTTCATTGAACTTTGTGATAGCCTGGTGACTCCTGTACACAGCTTCCTGTGCCGGTAAATGACAGGTAAGACAGGTAACAGCTCGTCACAGCCGATAAACCTGATAATATTGGTGATAACATCACCTGGATGACCCACAAATCCTATCCTTAATCGATTATTCCGTATCAGGTGAGGTGACACTCGCAGTCAGGCAATGTGTGCGTGTCGGGGTGTGTGCGTGCGACACAATACGCGTGCGACACGACGATACGCGTGCGATATAAAGCAGGTACGGAGCGCGCACATGTGCTGTACAGTACTGCTCCCACACTCCAGCTTGTCCCAATCCGCAGAGTCCACAATTACAACTTATTTGATTCCGTGATCACGATCATAGTCCCATATAGACAGGATACGTACACGATCCACAAATACATATGATTGCATACTGGCGTGTCACACCAAAAAGATCAAACCACCGACTTATATCACTGATTTTTATTCCATACAAGATGAGAATTGCTAGCGCAATTCTCATCTTGTATGGAATATAAATTACAAATCTCATTAATTTAAGACAAATTGAATGTCAAACTTTGTTGAAAACACAAGTTGTGTTTAAAACCTCATATCACGCGGTATTCCAGAATATGAATATAAATGAGACTGGGATCTGCAATCATTGACTACCAGTGGTGATCCGTATCTCGGCGAGTAGTAATCCCTTTAGATCGATCCCTGGCGAGCGTCCTTGGCCCTCTACACTAGATCCGGACACGCTTCTCGGCGCGCAAATCACCCCCAGTGATCGAGGGAGCAGTTGTCGTGGCGATAACAGCCTAACGATCTAGATTGTGCGCCGGCAAAGTAAAGCGAGGCCGGCGCCGTTCACATGTATATAGTATAGGCGGCTCTGTGGTAGTAGTACCGTACTGGTTATAAGTACTCGAGGCGTATTGAGAAGGCTGTACGAGAAACTGGAGCGTACACAAGTCACGTACACAACCTGTTTTATTTCTCAAGTGAGCATTAGGTCAACTGTCAATGAGGGGGGTGCCAAAGTAAGACGGAGAGGATGCACTTGTTTTTTTCTTTCACACAGTACGTTCCCATCAAGCAAGAAACGTTGAACCAATGTTGGATCAATGTTGGGTCAGCGTCGCGGACGGTGGGCCAGCATTGGGTCAACATCTCGAGCGTTTGCCATATGAATGTCATAAATATTCAAATTTCACATTTCGCACTCTTCTTTTTTTTTCAAAATGAACAAGTTCACAGCAAATCAATCAATTAAATTAATGACCATATTATATCCGTACAGGATTCAGGGTATATACATTTTTGGTGGTAGGGGCCTACATTATAAGAAAGGATTGATGTATACAGTGCTGATATTTCAAAAACGTATCATCACTAATTAATCATTTCGCATTTCAGATCTTTGGTGTATCACCTATCAAACTGAACTACATGTACTTCAAACACAGATGCACAATATAACAGTAGGCCCCCTATAGGCCAGTATATAACCTGATAACGGATGACCTAATTTAATACAGCAGTTGTTTTACACAGACGAGAAATTCATCCAAGTAGTAGCCCACTTAATAATTGATAGTTAGTACCGTAAAAACAAAATTCTCCGCTTAGTACGAAAAGGGTCGAATGGTGTTTAAATGGATGACTGTATACAGGTCATGGTTCTACACAGCAAGACCACACATTTAACCAATGCTGGTTTAATGTTGGGCCAGCGTCGTTGACGCTGGCCCAACATTAAACCAGCATTGGTTGAATGACTGCGTGGGTATGCCTTCCACATAGTATATATATATATAGCAGACACTGGACACTGGCTGGAGTGATAACACTAGAAGAGCTGCATAGAGAGGAGACAGAGTGAAAACACTTGTATTGTATAGGGAGAACCTCTGTCGTTCATATTCAGCTCTTTACATACAAGTGGCGCATATAATAATAATAATAATAATAATAATATACACTTATATGGCGCCATATCCAACCTCAAGTTGCTCTTTGGCGCTACAAACAAAAATGTCAATAAACATGATCAACTTGGTACATTAAGGTGAAAAAATCATAGCATCTCTACAAGTATGCGATACTGAACAAATGACTTTTTAAGTGTCGCTTAAATTGATCAAGTTTGTTACAGCTTCGTATGTGATATGGTAACTTGTTCCAAAGTAAGGGGGCAGCTTTATTAAATGATCTATCACCATATGTTTTTAACTTTGTGGGAGGCACCACCAACAGATGTTTGGTGCGCAGTGGGCGACATGGAGAATAAGGGATAATACAGTCTTGAAGGTAACTGGGTGCTAGGCCATGTTGCGCTTTGAAGCAAAGAAGGAGAAGTTTATATTCTATCCTTTGTCTGATTGGCAGCCAATGCAATTGTTTCAAAAGAGGAGTCACATGATCAAATTTCTTTCTTCGATATATAATCCTTGCTGCACTATTTTGAATTCGTTGTAGTTTTAAAATACAGCTATTTGGCAAGCCATACAAGAGAGAGTTGCAACAGTCAAGTTGAGATGTCACATAGGCGTGGATGAGATGCTCAGTGGTAACAATCGATAAACAATTTCTAATGTCACCGATCTTTTTCAAAAGAAATTGTGCTTTTCTGCAAATTTGATTCACATGCTCACACATGTTAAGATGTTTGTCAAACATTACTCCTAAATTCTTTGCACACACTGATGGCTCAATTTCGATTCCACTAATATTAATAGGGCGTAATGTTATCTTTGGTAAAACGTTTGGAGATGCAACAATAAGATACTCAGTCTTATCGGCATTTAGTTGAAGTTTATTGTTCTTCATCCATGTCTGTATTTCATTGATACAAGCTTCTACACGACACAGTGCAGCGATTGCTTCTGTGTAGCTTGAAAATCGGAACGACACATATAATTGAGTGTCATCTGCGTATAGATGTATTTTTAGATTATGTTTTGCTGCTATGGCTCTAATAGGTTTTGTATAATAACTGAAAAGTAAAGGTCCCAGGACTGAACCCTGAGGAACACCAAAATTTAATTTTGTGTATTCAGAGGAATTGTCTTTAATATGTACAGATTGATATCGATCAGTGAGATATGATTCCAACCAATCAAGTGCTTTTCCACTTAGTCCATAGTCATTTCGCAAACGATTAACAAGAATGGTATGATCAATTGTGTCGAATGCAGCGGAAAGGTCCAAAAATACAACTAGTGATGCTTTGTGATCATCCATTGCCAACAACAAATCACTCTGAATTTTCAAAAGTGCGGTCTCTGTGCCGTGATGGCGTTTATAAGCCGACTGTAGTGGCTCTCCAAGATTATTTGATTCTATGTGGTCTAACAGCCGCGATGATACAATTTTCTCAAGAATCTTTGAAATGAAAGAAAGGTTAGACACAGGACGATAATTTTTCAAAACATCCTTGTCAAGCGTTAGTTTTTTTAAAAGTGGGCTGACAATCGCCTTTTTCATTGAATGAGGTACCGTTCCGGTTTCCAGTGAAATGTTAATAATTTTTGTGATTGTTGGTAGCAGTGTTGGTAAAATATCTATCAAAAATCCAGCTGGTATTGGATCTAAAGCACATGATTTCTTAGGACTTTTGCTAATAATCTTAAACACCTCCTCTTCAGTTGCTGGTCTAAAAGTGTTCAAAGAAATATCAGAAGATTTAATGTCAGAGATACCTGTGAAACTTATATCAGTGCAGCTATCAGAATCAAGTTTTTGTCTGATTTGAGATATTTTTGTGATGAAAAACTTGTTGAAAATATCAGGTAATTCACTAATTGAGCCGGATGATGGTAGTGCCATTTCTTTTCTCTTGTTATGGAGACTATTTATAATATTAAACAGAGCCTTTTGATCTGTTCCACATTCTTCAATTTTGTCTTCATAGTATTTCGTTTTCAAAGATTTCATAAGATTACTCACAAGTTGTCTTTGCTCCACAAATATCTCTCGGTGAACAATCAAACCTGTTTTTCGCCATTTTTGTTCAAATTTTCTACGTTTTCTTTTTTCTGATCTAAAATCTTCATTCAGCCAGGGATAGTTTGGTTTGATGGCAACACGCTTTTTTGTAATTGGTGCATGATCATCTAATGTTGCAGCAACCACGGTGTTGTACTGGCCAGTCAATGTGGTGAGATCAGAGGATGGAGATTTGTATAACGATGAAGATAAGATATCTTCTTGGAATTTCGTCTTGTCTATATTGTTTATTTTTCTCGATTGAACAACTGTATATTGAGTCTGTGGTTTGGGATGTGTCAATTCAAAAAGTACAGACTCGTGATCAGATATAAACGAGCCAGGTCGTACATCCGCTACTACGGTGCTATCACTATCTGAGATAACAAGATCTAATGTGTGTCCACTCGTGTGAGTTGGCCAATGTACATGTTGCTGAAGATCAGCTGACTGGAGTAAATCAATAAACTGAGCAGCATCGGTTTTTTCTAAGCAGTCCACGTGTATATTAAAATCTCCTAACATAACAGTCTTAGCAGAGCTTGTAGAATGGTGTTCCAATAGTGTTGAAAAATCAGCCATATAATTTTTAACTGAACAAGTATGTTTTCCTGGACAGTAAACTGCAACAAGACATATTGAAGACGTTTTGTTTGTGATGACCGCCTCAAAGCATTCAAAAGTTGTGTGATATGGTAGATTTGCAGAGAGAGCGATTTTACTGAAAATTATACATCCCATCGAATCAAAGAAGCCCTGAACAAAAATATAACGCAAGACGATTATCTGATTTTAACCCTTGCCTACCCAAAGTCCTACAAATATATAGGCCACTGATTTAATCGCGGAGTAAAGAACAGGAAATAACATGATATAGGCTAATAAATTTTAAGCATCATATTGGCGAAATAGCCTTGCTTTTCTTTTATTTGAGTCTGGAAATTATGTCAGCAATTCTAGCCTCAAATGAATGAAACACAACATAATACTTTGACCCAAATGATACAGCTTTATCACTTCTTCACCAATATATTTCAGAGGACAATCCATGGGATTGTTAGTGAGGGGGGGGGGGGGGTGGCAGATTCCTTCCAAGCAGAAAAACAGTCGTAAAAATCGTGAATGACAGCATTGCTGAAGCTAGGTTGACGAGCTGGGACGGTGTAGGTGGTGTATCTATGGGAGTCATGATACGCCCACAGCAGATGCCGGTATACACCGACATCTACATACATACGTACAGTGAAACCTGGGAAAACCAGCAATTAACCATTGTCATGTACATAGACATATACAGGCAAACCTGGGGAAACCAGCAATCAACCATTGTCATGTAGATAGACACAATTATACAAACTTCTGAAATCAATACCTAACCATTATGGTTATGTATATAGACACATACGGTCAAATCTGCTGAAATCAGCACTTAAACCATGTTAACGTAAACCACTGTCATGTATATAGACACATACAGTCAAACCTGCGGGAATCAGCACTTAACTATGTTAACGTAAACCACTGTCATGTGTAAAGACACATACAGTCAAACCATGTTAACGTAAACCACTGTCATGTAATATAGACACATACAGTCAAACCTGCGGAAATCAGCACTTAACTATGTTAACGTAAACCACTGTCATGTGTAAAGACACATACAGTCAAACCATGTTAACGTAAACCACTGTCATGTAATATAGACACATACAGTCAAACCTGCGGAAATCAGCACTTAACTATGTTAACGTAAACCACTGTCATGTGTAAAGACACATACAGTCAAACCTACTGAAATCAGCAATTAACCATCTTAACGTACATAGACACATACAGTCAGACCTGATGAAATAGGTATTTAACCATTACCATGTCCATAGACACATACAGTGTAACAGTCTGCTAAAATAGCCACTTAGACATCAGATCAAACGCAAAACACTTTTCTGAGCTTGATAGAAGTGGCCTCTTCATATCACACAACGCACGGCTTCCCGATGCTGGTTTGTGATTGGAGTGGAGCACCGTCTGCTGTCACATCTTTAACCAACATATCGTCCCCTTTGATATGAAAGGATCCTTTCACATCCAAGGCGGGGGGGGGGGGGGAGGGGAGTGCTCAATATCGTGTTTTCTGGGGTCACAAGTGGTTATAGTAGCTACATAACATTTGTACAAATAAAGTTATTGGGGTGCCTAACACTTACTCGATAGCACACGCAATATTAAATACCGCATAATATGGTACAACTGACCATTAGCTGAAGCTGATAAGAACTTAATAAGCATGTACGCAATCAGACAGATAATTAATATGTTTACGTTACGATGCGTAGTACATATTACCATTATCTCAACATTGGATTAATATATCGTGTTTCCTGTGTTGAGTCAGTTCATTTCACCCATATAAGAATTTTTTGTGAAGTTAATTGTTATTGATCTTTTTTTAATAGATGTCACCGCTCAGTCACTGTGGTTGGTTGAAAAATTTGCACGTCACAATATCCTCACTTCAGCACAAAGAGGTTATGTTCAGAATAATACGAACAAAGTATCTTTTGGGATACATTCCTTGATACGAACAACATTTATTCCATTCTTTTTCTGTTCTTTTCTTTTTACTGAAAACGTATAGTCATATTGATATTCCTCACTTTAAGTTTTTACATACAGGTGGGCCAACACATAGACATGCTTATTCACGACCAAACAACTGCTTTAAATACAGCTGCACATGTTAGTGAACCCTTAGAACGCGGGGATCGACTTTAGACGTCAAAATCTGACGTCTGTAGACGTCAGATTCTGACGTCCAAAGTCGATAGACGTCAGATTCTGATGCATAAAGTCGATTCCTGCACAGTAAGAGTCTAAATAGTTATAAAGGCCGTAGACCAATAACATAGGTAATCAAATGAACCAGAAAAGAGCTAACTAAGACATTTATAATGACTTCAAAATGAAAAAACTCTTCGGTCTCCCATGGTTTGTTCATACAAAAGTATATCAGCGCTTTAAGGGTTGGTTTATGTTGCGTGACTTACTCGCTGATCTTCTGAATGTAATTGTTTTTCATATTTTAAAAGGGATACTTCACCGGGTAGACTTTCACTAGATTGCATAGAAGTACCACACCCCATATTGGCTGTTACAGCAGTATTAGTTTATCTCATTCATATAACCAGCATGCATAGACGACAATACAAAACATGCCTTCTAGAAACAATGTCTGTGTCTACTAATGCATGAAATAGCTGTATTTTATTTCATTTAGAGCTGGAAATTGCGTCAGCAAGTCCAGCTACAAATGAAAGAAGAATACTCGTAAATAATTGATACTTAATATAGCCAAGCTTTAAAAATAGCATCCATAAGTGTTCCTACGATAACTCATGTACGAAAAAAAATTCTCCGCTGATAATAAGCTGGCGCTGTAATATATTAGTCTTATCTATACTGCTGTATGGAGCCTTGTTTGCTGAATGTAGCGCTGCCAACAGGGAGTATGGCTACATTAACCTTTAAGCCCTCACGATGCATTAAAGTATCATTTTACATCCATGAAGACAGACCTAATTTTCCAACAACTATGGGTTTTAGAACGAAAATTGACGTGAAATTGGTTTACCAAAACATGGTAATTTTCATTATTTTTTAAACCACATCAAATCATTTTTATTCACTACAAGTCGAGAATTGCGACAGCAATTCGCGGCTTGTAGTGGATGAAAATGACTATGGTAAATTCAGGCTTGAAAGGGTTAAATATGGTTTATCAGAGTGATCCCAAAGGGCAAAATACCGGTGGACAAAATATGATGAGGTCACAGACGGGTTTTAACTCTCAGGATTTATTTTAGTAGGTTACCAATGACGTGACCAGAGTGTCTGACAATACTATGACAATGTTGCTATATGGATGACACTCCGTATGATATTAACTATTGGTAACAAACAAACAGAAATAATGAAATGACCAGTATAAAGTGGACAAAGTTTAGATATCCTCAGGCAGCCTTCCCAACAAACACAAAACATTTGTATAACATTTATACAATGTTGGACCACCATCAAACTAGCATAGGCCCAATGTATCATGTGTTCAGGATTATATAAATGTATAGGACTTTACGTCACTTTCATGCACATACAGGCTAACCTTGGCCAGAAAATATGAGGATGGCAAGAAGAATTTGATGACCCGGAAGAAACATTATGTTTCTTTTTTTAATCCTCTCCCAAATTGAGTTACACTTCCACATTTAACCCTTTCATCGCGGGGATCGACTATATAAAGTCGATCCCCGCACTGAAAGAGTAAAACATTTATAATGGTCGTAGTGGACCCATATTAAACACAGGTATTCACATGAAGCGGAAAAAGCTAACAGAGACATTTATGTCATTTATGATGAATTCAAAATATAATACAAAAATACTCCAGCGTTGTAAGGGTTAAATTAATTTAAAATACTGAATTCTCGTATACAACGTCATGTCTACACGGGTTTGACAACAGCCAGTTATTGTCAAATCTGTGAGACATAATAATTCTGTACATATATGACTTCTCTAATATCCTTACTTGTTCCCATTTTCTTTATACCAACAGAAAAACGCATCGGTTTACGTTTAGTCCAGTTAATCGACAAGTAGGGAACACACTCAAAACCGGAAAAAAATCTGTCGTCAAATTGGATATTGATATTGCCGCAGAGCTTGCAGTTATGGATCCAGTTTTTACAGACGAGTTATTATGCATGCTTCTGATAATCAGTATTCCGCTAAGCGACAACCCTGTCAAATGAGGACCACTCCGGTCCACCGATAAGCCGACGTGGACAGACCCAGTGTTGATCTAATGTTGGGACAACGTCGTAGACGGTCAGCATGTAACCTGGGTCAAAATACAAACAAAACCGCTCGGCTCTGCAAAGCCAAAAGGCAGTAACTGCTTACTTGAAAAGTAAGCAGTTACTGTCTTCTGGTTTTCCACAGAACAGCTGCGTCATTATATAAAGGAAATAAAGAACAATTCTGACAAGCAATTTGTGCATAAAAAGCAGACCCAAATCATGTTCACCAAGCGCCCATATAGCCTGGGCCAAAGTGCATTGGACTAGAATATTCCGGCCTTTTAAGTACTAAAAGTGAGAAATTTGACCTTTGTCTTACTACGTCTGTATGATAATATACATTTTCAAATCAAATCGAATGCCAATGAAAATGAAGAAATATTTCGTTGTAGATGTTCAGCTGATAAAATAATAATATTGGGAAATTGCTGAATATAACAAATTCACGAATGGAAAATAATAACTACCGAACCATCATGGACGACCAGGGTTAAATGTCATATGTAAATTCTATCAAATAAAAGTTTATTTTTCGTCATTTTGAAGCTGGAAATAACGCTACTAGAAATTCAAAAAGAATATAAAAACTTTGACACGGACATCAGATTTCAGCATTCAGAGAAATGAAAACTTTGGAAGAGCCTGATTAAATGTTGGCCCAACGTCTGCACAGAACCAGCATTATCCCCCAACAAACACGAAACATCAAAACAATCTTGCTACAACGCTGGGCCACCGTCTGCGACGTTGGCCAAACGCTGTACCAACAATGTGTGAACATCTCGCCTTTGCTGGAGCTAGCAAACTAAAACATTCACCCAATATTGGTACAACGTTGGCCCAACGTTGTACCAACAATGGGTGAACGTTGCGTGTTTGCTGGGCCAGCAAATTAAAAACGTGAACCATTGTTGATTTAATGTTGGGCGTCGGTCCAACATTAAATCAGCATTCGCTGAACGCCTCCTGTTTTCTGGGTCAGTCCATGTCCGGCATTCTGGTGTGGGGCTGGATATCCACAGGGGAGAGGAGGGCAGTGAACCACAGAGGGTCCACAGGGGAGAGGCGGGTAGTGCCGCACACAGGGTCCACAGCTTCATTTACTAGTGGACATTAATTCACATCACGATGTCAATAACCACCAACGAGATTCAGAGGACTGGGCAAAAAAGGCCGGGGTGCAGCACGCAACAGCCTTTAAAGCAAAACGACTTTGAAAAAAACTATGTCCTGCTTCCTAGAAATCCAATTCCAGGATTGGTTAAAGTAAAGAGGAACGCATTCGGCTGCGGTTGTTTGTTCTACGTCAGAACGAGAACTCAGAACCAGTACAAACATGCATGTTTATATTCCCCCGCTCTACTCTATTTAGATGCGGATGTGCATGAGGTTTGGCTTAGCAGGTTGTGACCTGTCACTTCACCGTGCATTATCAGGGCGAGGCAGGGAAAAATGCCGCTCTTTCCTATTTCCGTTTTGCCCCGAAATATGAATGCAGTTTCTGGGCTGGGCTGCTAATATCATTTGGCTATCTCGACTTCCCCGTAAAGGCAATATTAGGAAAGTAAGCAGTTACTGCTGTTTGCCTTTACGTGCAGTCTGGCCGGAAGATGAGGGTAAATTACCCCGCCGGTGCTTCCGGTCCACTTCTGTTGTTCACAGGGCCTGTAATGGGGTGTGTGCCCAGAGAACATCAATCAGAGGTACTGGAATAAACAGGCACTGCGTCACAGTGGTCAACAATAAACAGGCATCACCTGACCTCCCTTCTCAGTGCGACTATGCGATCACGTTAATGGCGGCCTAGTCGATTTCAGCTTGAAACCAATGTATCGACGTTAATTCCGGGCAGGACACGCGCTGCGCGCTCCTGCACGCTTATTGAAGCGCACGTTTGGTGGCGCTTAGATAAAGCGCATGACTGCCGATGTCGATGGACAAGCTGCTGGTTACAAAATAAATAAGAACCAACTAAAATACGTTTAAAATCTGGTACGCTCAAACTTAAAGTTAAGACTAAGACGATATCAAGCAAAGATGAATAATTAATGATGTTTATTCTGTCAGCGCCTCACGCCCCCTTGGTAAATCCACGAAATGGTATATTTTTAATAAACTTTATTATAGCCATCACCATAAGGAGGTTGAGAGCGAGTGTCACGAAAATACACATATTTGGGTCAGCTTGGAATGAAAGGGTGCATCTTTCATTTGCAAAGTAGGAGGAAATGCACCCTTTCAATTGCAGAGTGACATAAATATGTCCATTTTCGGTGCAGTTTGCACGACTAAATATTATACATTTATATAGAAAGGGTGTATTTTGTAGTGACGTTGGAGATGACCAATACAACGGATACAATTTTTGTCGCCGAGTGTTCCAAGTGACAACCCGGTAAAATCAAGGGATTGGCTCAATGCTGGCGTAATGTTGGCCCACAATCTACGACGCTGAAACATCATTACACCAGCATCGGATAAGTCCTCGTGTTTTCTGTGAAATCACTGACGTCATTCAGAACCTTCTCCAGAGAGAATCATCTGGCGAACCCACCCTGGCAGAGAGGCCTTCAGGAAATATCATTTGGACAAATAACCACTAGAATAATACGGAGCGCGGCGCGGTGAGTGAGCGGGCGGCTGCTATATTTGGATGAATATTACTCCGGCCAATCAAGACACGCAGCCAGCGTTACTAGGTTACCCACAGAAGGATGACGGTGCAACGCTGTGCGAACGCCGGGCCAACCGGCCCGCCGGTTCGCACAGCGTTGCGCCGGAATCCCTCGTTACCCCAGTTATTCAGAGTGATTGCGCCGGGAATGGATGCCCTAACAAGCGTGAGACGGTGGGATTTTGAATCGCCCACGGCGGCGGCAACGGCGGCGGCGGGTTCCTTGTGGTCCCCTTCTGGAGGAATAAGTCTCGGAATCATATTAGCTTGTCTGGCGCTGATTTTCAACAGGGTTCCCGTGTTGTCTCCCGCGTTCTCCTCTTTCTTTCACTTTCCATGGACGCCAGCTTCTGCACTGAGCCTCTTATATTACTAAGCCGCCTAGTCTGACAGTCACAGACAATCAAACAGACTTAGGTGAGCTCAGTATAGCCTCAGAACCAGAACATAAACGAGGTAGATCTTCTCAAGTGCGCATGCTCAGTCGTAGAGCCACAAATATATGCTCATTAAATCGCATTTAGTTTATATAATTTTCATGTGTTAATTAATTCATTGAGTGCTACACACTACATGCATACTTGAGACGACCTACACCTTTAAACTTTACCTGATATTGACGCATATCCACACACTATTTCACATAACCAACTAGAACTACTAGATTGTACTATTCCCGGATATTTAAAATCCAACGAAAACAAAACAAAAAGGGTATTCGCAGCATCTCAGCAAACACAAAACATTTGTATAACATTTATACAACGTCGGACCTACGTCTTCGACGTTGGTCCAGCATTGTATAAATGTTATACAATTGTTTTGTGTTTGCTGAGAAAGGAGGTTATTGTATAATCCGCTAATCTCACCTCTGGTTGTTACGTAGACAGGGGTGATCTGAGCGGATAAAAACACTACATGCATGTACTATTCTGCTCTGCAAAGCCAAAAGGCAGTATCTGCTTTCTTGAAAAGTAACAAGATACTGCCTTTTGGCTTTACACGACAGTATTGTGCAATAATACACAAATCCTAGCGGATCCTCCGGTATTACTGTTATCACTTGTGCTGGTGATTTTTTTGCGTTTCTAGCTCAATTGACGAAAAATATTTTTATAAACATGGTCATAATATCTAAATTGAATGATTTAAAATCGAATTATTTAATCTATCACAACTTTATAATTTATTATTTTCAGTTTGCATTTTTTTAGGGTTTGAAATTTGCTACTCATTATATACGGCACCAGCAGCACAAGGGTTAAAACAGGTAGAGGTTAGTTAATGATAACGAGTATAACGTCCAGGCAAACACGAGACGTTGACCCAATGCTGGTTCAATTTTGGGCCAGCGTCGCTGACAGTGGACCAGCATTAAGCCAACTTTGGCTCAACGTCTCGCGTTCGCTGTGAATATTCTGTGTCTCTGCATGATTTCAGAGATAACGTTCAAAGATTTTCACGAAAACTCGATCTAATCCGGCAATGAACAAACACAGATTGAATTGTCAAAACACAGAACAGAGAGTGGTGTCACAACACATAACTTTATTCATGCATAAAAAATCTGTTAGTACTACAACTGCTGTTAGTAAGAGAAAAACGACCAGTCATGCTCAGTAGGCGAGCCTATTTACTGTACCTGGGGAAATCATCGTCTGGCAGGGATTTGGCCATATTTGCATAAGTATGCCCTCCGTCTAGGGTGTTACCGGGACCATGGCCTACTGCCTCTTCTGTGTAGGTCTCCTCCGCTGAAAAAATAACAAAAAAACAGGGTAAAGATAGGACACAAAAACTATCAACCGTCCAAACACCAAACAGCATTATCTGGGATAATTTAATATTTTGTGGTAGATGCTCATTTAAGCAAATAATGTAATCTGGGAGTAGTTCGTTTTGCCATCATTAGAATATGCAATCTCTTCAATTTAAACTTCATTTCAATAAAAAATAAAAAATTAGCTGATAATTTAGCAGACTAATAGTTAATTTCCATTTTTACAGCAATGATGGCTGTTGTTCTGCACTGTTCATACCATAAGCAGATGATATCAGAAATGTATAAAGACAAACTGCTTGAATGGCGAATGCGGAAAATATTGTATTCATATTCGTACATCAAGTGAAGCAATAATTGCGGCAGTTTAAATAAGATGCGCAATACTTTTCACAGTTGTTGATGGATAGAGACACCTGGTGAATAGAACAGCATTGAAGCAGATTACTGCTGGCCACCGGTGAACAGTAAACATGTACATCTACAGTCAGGTCATGCATGCTGTGTTGTGAATGATTAACACTTATCTTGCTGAATTGTTTATATTTTTCATCTTTTCAAATTGGAATTTATAACGCAATCTCTTACTTCAAATTTCAAGCAATTTCAAGCTACATTCAGCTACATTTACTAGCAAGCACCTTACAAATTGAATTATCTGATTTACCGACCACAAGTCCACAACATGTTTGATCAACTTAAGGTGATTTTAACCCTTTCAAGCCTGAATTTACCGTAGTCATCTTCATCCACTACAAGCTATGAATTTCTGTCGCAGTTCTCGACTTGTAGTGGATGAAAATGATTAGGAGAGTTTCATCGAAATTTGCCTTGTAAAACCCATAGTTGTGAAAAAATCAAGTCTGTTTTCAATGATGTAAAATGATGCTTCAATGCATCGTGAGGGCTTGAAAGGGCTAATATGGTTTGAAACTTCAGCTCGGTGTTGTTCCTAACAAACATTTAACCCACGTGTGTTTCAATGATTTCCAGTAAAAGGGAGTGAGCCGTCTTTTCGATTCACACAATCCTACACTCACCAGGTGGGGCACACAGTCATTTGGTGTTAAACGACAAATCACCACCAGATGGCGCAATTGATACATTAGTAAACAATCACCAGATGTTACATCAGTTCTCAGCAAGCTATTTTCTCAAATTATTTAGTTTTTGACTTAAGGTATATTTGGTTCTACTTTAATTTTCAGCGGTATTTTTTACTTTTAAAACACACTATTTAGTGTCAAGCAAGTGTAAATTTCAGTTCACAATAATGCTCGAAGTAAAATTAGCTTGTAAATGTATATAAGTATATAACACTGTTCTTCTATAACTTTATAAAGGTACATTAGTCTGCTTGCTTGATAATTTGAAGTGATGATTATTCACCTGTCACATCAGTATTATGCTCTAGTCACTACTATTCACAATTGCACAAGTTGAAAAATCACATACATTTTTTATTTTTCCAAAACGTTTCTAAGAAACCAAGAATAGCCAAGACTAAAATCAAAACAAATATTCAGCCAGCCTAGGAGGAAGGTCATCCACAAGGTTAATAACTGAAAGCCCACATCTTTACCCCCGATAATTAACATTAAAAAAGGGTTCACATCTATGAAAGTAGCCTCTTAAATATTGATATTTCAAAAATAAATCTGGTTTAGACACGTCAGCCCACGCTACAGTATCACCAACAGAGTGCATAGGTACAGTAGTAGACTTGGCGTGCGAAGGAGGGGACTCTTGTTCTGCTACACCCGTATAATTATATAACATATACATATAATATCCCCCGTTTCAAGAAATTTCTGTACCAAATAAAATGTCATTGGTGAATGCTCAGTTAATCGATTTTTTGAATTGCGGAGATCTCTTTTTCATAAGTGGAATTATTTTTCGTTATTTTCAAGTTGTAAATGTGTGAGGAATTCCAGTTTCAAACAAATTAACCCTTTCAGTGAGGGGACCGACTTTATACTTCAGAATCTGACGTCCACAGACGTCAGATTCTCACGTATAAAGACGGTCCCCGCCCTGAAAGAGTGAAATATTTAGAATAGTCGTAGACCCATAACATACCTATTGAAATGAAGTGGAGAGAGCTAGCCAAGACATTTATGGTGATTATAAATTGAAAAAACCCTTTAGACTCCATGGCTTATACAAACATATTTCAATGTTGTGAGGGTTTATCTAACCCTCATGCTGCTAAGTCAACTTATTTAAATTTTCACCCACTTGAAGTTGTGTCTCGCTATCGCGACCCACAACTTCAAGTGGCTCAAAATTACTTTTATTTGTTTAATTTGAGCACAAATATTTACAATCTTCTTGTTTTGACACACATTTGACTCCCCATAACATGTCGACTAATAAAACAGACTAAAAACGACAGTAGTCGTGATCAGCAGGATAAGGGTTAAACGACCAGCTGACACATAGCATGACAAGGGTTATGTATTATTAACCCTTTGCCTGCTGATCACGACAATAGTCGTTTTCAATTTGTTTTATCAGCTGACTAAGGCACTGCTATTGAGAATGAAAGGACTGTTTAAACATCAAGATTTGTAAATGCTTGATCTGAAAATAAACAAATATAAGTAGTTTTCAAGCGCTTGAGGTTGTGGATCGCGGTAGCGACACACAACCTCAAGTGCTTGAAAATTTAAATAAATTCGCACAGCAGGATATAGGATGAGTAGTCTTACTTGGGAGAGGCTCTGTGTCGGGGGGTGGTGGTAGGCCGTCTGTGGTGGTATAGGAGCCTGACGGGGGCTTGGCTATAGTTAGCATCACCCTCTCCTGAGTGGCCTTTAACACGGCCACCGCCTCCTCGTGAGTCACATTCTCAAGCTGGGTGCTGTTCACCTGAAGTACCAAAAAATTCACAAAAATAAACTTCTGAACTCCCGATATTCAGACATTTCTTTTCATTTTCTTCCAACTTGAGTTGGGAATTGCTGCCGCAATTTTCACCTCAAGAAAATGTCCCGTTTTTGTAAAATCCCCATATCTCAAATCATAGCTAACAACGTATTTTAATTGATGCCTACAATTCTCGAAAAATTTGAACAGATAGACCGCACGATTTGAGATCCAACACAAAAGAAAAGTATGCCGATGATTTGAAGTGTCTCATAGCCGTGCTAAATTTACAAGTAAATTATGCATATTAAAGTCATTTTTACTCACTAGAAGTTGTGGGTCACTACAGTGACCCACAACTTCAAAAGGGTACAATTTTATTTACGCTTTGTTCAATTTAAGCATCAGTTGTATTTAATCTGCTTTTTATCCTTACCGCTAGCAATCTGTCCCCCACATCTAGTCTGCCGTCCATTTGAGCTGCTCCCCCATCTATGATTTTAGTGACAAATATACCATTATCACCTGGAATGTGTTGGTTACCTACTCCCCCCGCAATACTGAAACCAAGGCCTGCAACAAACACAAATACTTGTACTCATAAACCTAGTATTCAAAATATCTGGATATGATTGCATCGTTTAAAGTTGATTAAAAAACAAATGTATACACATCTACAGTTTTCAGTTTTTTCTAAAAATAATGATTAATTAAGCCTTAAAGTGCTGGAATAAATAGTTTAAATTTTCACCCACTGGAAGTTGAGTCTGGCTACTGCGACCCACAACGGTATTTGTTTAACCCTTAGAGCACTGAGCTGAGAAATTAAATTTTCAGTCACTTGAAGTTGCGTCTCGCTACCGCGATCCACAACTTCAAGTGACTGAAAATTTGTGTTTTTTGTGACATTGAAGTCCCAACATATATCTGTGTTTCAAGATTGGAACCATATTCCATTTTTAACAATTGGTTATACAGTTGCTAATAAAAACACAGAATGTCTACTGTAGTCGAGACATCAGTGTTCTAAGGGTTAATTTGAATTAAAAAGGACTATACTCGCGCATAGCGGTTTAAGGGTTAGCACACTTGCTCAGTAGTTTCGCCACTTGCTAGATGGCTTAAATCATGTTTCAAATCAAACAAAAATGCTAGTGAAAATTATTTGTCATAAGTGCTAATTTTCATAAATATACCAATTTTTTGCCATGTGAAGTTGGAAATTATTAATAAAATAAGTTGTGTTACATGATTTTAGTTATGTATGTCATACCATTTATATTGTCATATGATTTTCTAACAAGTTAACGATGTACATATATCTCTCTCATTTCTATGACAAATAAGTCTGTAATGACTTTCTTTCTGTCTGTCCGTCTGTCTGTTACCTTTATTTGACTTGACTAATTCCAGTTCCATAACACTCTGAACCGGTGACTTCAGTCTCTTCACAGCCTGTAGTTAGTAAGCAAAGTAGAAACAAAGTTATTACCACTTTACCTGAGAAACGGGTGGGCTTACTGACCAGCCAGCAGACACGACTTGAACCGATGTTGGGTTTCATGTTGGGCCAGCATCGCAGACGGTGGCCCAACATTAAATCGACATTGGTTCAAAGTTTCCGTCTGCTGGTCATGCTCAAGCGAAAATAACAGTTACTGTTAATTTCTCTTCACAACTAGATTTAAAAAATAGGTCAGTTTAAATAAAAAATTCGATATATTAGGTCACAATTTGGATAAAAACATGCTAATCTAGCACATTTAATAATAAAAATGTTCTCAATCCTTTATATCAGAAAACAAAAAGATTTGTAACATCTGTAGACACTTAAAAGAGTTATCAGGAAACCGTATTGTTTTCTACTGGTGAGATACTGACCAGCCTGACGGTGTTGCCGGCTCTTTTCAGGGCGTCCACAGCCTGGGCGTGTGTCACGTTCACTGTACCGATCTCATTCACAGATAAGATAATGTCATTTGTCCTGAAACACAGAAAAAATCAAAACATAGGTTTATAAGTAGGTCTGAGAACAAAAAAATGCTACTGTAACTGATGAAATACAATTAGGCAACTAATTCTATTTGGTAGACGGTGTATTTTTCACAAGTATAAATTTGAAGCTGGAAATTGCGTTAGCAATTCTAGCTTCAAATGAATGAAAAATAGAAACATAGTAGTTTTTATTATATCTCGTCCCATTGGAACTGGAAAGGTTCATCTCCAACTTTATAAAGTGTGAGATGCACCCTTTTTGGATGTCTTTAGCATACTATGTAATATCTGCTTGCAGCTGTAGATAAAATTACTACCGTTTCCACAAACAAAATAATCTAAAGCCACTTCATAAAACCACCCCATCAGATCAATTAATGATATCATCCAGTCAAAACTGTATATTGTTCATCGTCCGTTATCCGTTATGTTAGGATCGTTACTACATTTACAATGACAGGTTTTGCCATGCGCGTTTGCCTAATATTGGTAATAACCAAAATGATATTAGGGCTGTATTCCCAAATATATGATTACGATCTCAAAACTGTTGTGTAGAATTACGATTTACTATAAAACTTGCTACACATAATTGATTGTGGTAGAATTTACCATGATCTTTACGGAATTTCCGAATTATAGTAGAAAAGCGAAGAAAAGATCTTGAAATTCATTCGAGAATACACCAAGCAAACACGAGATGTTGAGAGCTAATGCTGTTTTAATGTTGGCCCATCGTCTACGGCGCTGTCCCAACATTAAATCAACATTGGTTCAGCTTTGTGCTTGCTGGGCGTGGCCCCAGTATTCTTAAAACTACGATAATAATAAAATACGTATATGAATTTCTTTATCGTGATATTTACACTGTAAAGCACAACTATATCCGTTATTAGATTGCTTTAAAGGCCACTCAAATCACTGATATTGGGAACCGTCAACGAAATGTGTGTTTAAACATCTAGATGTCGATTAATTCTAAATATTTGATTCCAAATAAAAAAATATGAGTAATTTTCACCTACTTGACGTTGTATGTCGCGATAGCAAGATACAATTTCAAGTGGATGAAAATATAAATTATTCAATGTATCGCTTTAACCCTTTCAACCCTAAGTTTACCGTTGTCATCTTCATCCACTGGTTGAAGAAGACTTGAAGCGGGTGTTATATTAAAAAACATATATTGCTGTTATTAAAACAATTCCACGAATATTGTCATTCTAAAACCCCTAAGTTTACAAATTAAGTCATTCTTCAGAGATGCAAAATGATGCATCGTGAGGGTTTAAAGGGTGAAGGGTTGAAGTGATTGCAGTAGGCTGCAAAGCTGCCAATTGGTAGGGAGAGTTATGGAAATCACTCCTGTCGTTGAAACCAAGTATCCTTGTTGAAACACAACAAGGAGTCTCCCTTTCAAGGGTTATGCAAAAACGGCATACAGTATGCAGTTTTTAATGTCGCGTGCTTAGCATAATCATTATTTAAGCAATAAGCATAACACCCACACTTTCCAATAACGAGGTAATTTCAATTTACCGTGTGCTTGAAGGCATTGCGTTTCATTGCCCCTTTGCCTTTGTTGTGTGTACAGGAGTGCGCGGAGTAAAGCGGTGACAAATGAGAGTCTCTCCTCTCAGACGTATTGCCAGTGGCAACTCATTACGTCAAGGTTAGTACAGGTTAAATGCCAGTAACATTTCACTCCACACACTCCACACACTCCACACACTCTACACGCCGAGAACCACCCCGACGAACAGCAGCGAGGAGCCAATGATGGGTTAATGTTGGGCCACCGTCGCAGACGGTGGACCAACATTGACACATCATTGGCTCAGCGCCTCGTGTTTCCGGGAACATTGTTAGAGTACTGTAACATACACGATGAGTCAAGATTGATGTTGTGCCAACGTCTGCCTACGTTGGAACAGCATTGAACCAACAGGATATGCCAGTGATACACAAGAACTAGAAGAAAGAAAGCGAAACTGAATATTGTACATCAAGATCAAATGCAAGTTCTCTTTACATCGTATAATCCTGATCTGCAATGCAAAATGGCTTTCCCTTTCTCAACACGACCCATTTTCATAATTCTGTACGAAACCACCCGAAGTAGATGGTTATTGTTATCTATGCACCATGCATCTACATCTAATTCTTCAGGTAAAATAACTATGATTTGATAAATTAATCATCCATGTGATCAGGATTGTCCTAGAGTACGCTAAGGATTTAAGAGATTGAAAACTGGATTCTTAGAAGCTTGGATACAAAACACCCAAGTGCAACGTGGATAAAAGCTCACAATGTTGTTTTTACATTACTATAGTATTTCAATGGAAAGGGAAATCGACCTGATTTAAGGTTGTGACCAGCGGCAAAATTGTATAAACATTCAATTTCCTCGATTACATTTTCTAATTGACATCATTTTCAGCATTCCAGGGGTTAGGATTCAAACGCCTGAGTGCCCGAGGAGCAGCGTGAGTGGCTCTCCCTGATGAGAAATCTATTTTCCCGCGAGAGCAATCTGCACGACTGACATCTCGCTAGAGGCAGCTTTGAAAACTCCCGTCATTGTACATTGACCCATTGTTATGTGACTGTCGGGCCAGCGTCGCACACGGTGGCCCAATTCACCTAGCATTGGGTTGATGTCTTCTTTTCGCAGGGAGGCAACTACATTTTCTCATTTGACGAAACATTGCAGAACCAACAAATATTGACGGCAATATTGAAACTCTCATAAAGCCAGAATGGACAGATGTTTATGACCATTGGGCTGCTGAATTGTTTGTTTCTATTGTTCATTCATTTGGAGCTTGAACTCGTCAGGCGATTTCCAGCTCCAAATGGCGAGAAATATTTCTATTTATGGTAGATGGACATCTCTCATATTGTATTAAGAGAGTAAATACGCATCTATCACAAAATATCATTTTCAGTTTTCTCTATTTTTTGGTTTGAAAGATGTACCCTTCCAGAGCGGGGTCCATTAATATACGTGGCCGTAGACCCATAACATAGGTAATCAAATGAACTGTGAAGAGCTAACTAAGACATTGATGATGATTACAAATTGAAAAAACCCTTTATATTCTCCATGGTTCATACAAAAATACTTCCAGAGCTTTAAGGTTTAAAACCATATATAAGGTCCGGGCAGAACAAGGGTACAGTTGATGGACACTTGCCAATCTTCCTGATGGCATATGAATCGATTCACTATAATCCCATGCGCTAGTGTTTTAACCCTCGGTAATCACGCCTACAACCGTTTTTAGCATTTTTCATTGTCTTTCGAACATGTAAATTAGAAGGAGAGATTATCATTACATTAGATAGACTGGAAATTCATATTGTAGTTTAGTAAAGTTGAGAATCGCGGTAGCGAGACACAAGCTCAAGTATTACACATTTTTAATTTTATTAAGTAGCGCATAAAGATTAACCCTTCAACCGCCATGTAATTACTGCCGTAACAATGTAAGCCATCACTTCATAATAATGCCCAATATCCCATTTAATAAAGATTGGAAGACACCAGTTCTTACATTTCCTTCTCTCGTCAAACTGAAAATGACGCATCACGACATAGCCATTTTGTACACGACATAGCCGTTTTGCAACCCTCTGAAATATCAGATCATAGTCGACCATATATTACAAATATTGTACAGACATTCGTGGATACAGCGTGTGCTGGTTTGTAGTCTGACTGTAATATATGTCAGACCACAGAGAGAAAGCAGACAACAGGCCTCTGTGTTCCTCCTGGTATAACATACAAGTTAAGTAGAGCATGATGTGTTTCATGTCATCATATAAGTCGCAATATCACATGATGTTATTTATTGCAAAATGTTCACTACATTATCACTACATTGATTTGTGGATTAGAATGTCAGAGATGATCCGTGTAGTTATCTTTACATTAGAATACCTGTCTTATGAATACCTGTCTCAATCCTATTCTTCTCATTACCACTTTAAATCGCAAACGTGAAATGTCGAGCCTGTGTAGCTTCTAAACGTATCACCATCGGCAACACATTGTATTTAAAGGGACATCAGGTCAACATATAAGCTGTCGACATGTAAGATTTTTTCACTTTCACATACGTATTTCGCAATTCTCGAATCGCAGTGGAAGAAGATGAAGTTGGTTCTAAAACAACTGAAGAAAAAAACTTTACAAGTTTACAGGATTGCAAAATGATGTTGTGGTGTATCATGAGGGCTTTAATAGGTGGAAAGATCAGACGTACAGACGTATTGGCAGTGGTATTGCTGCAGACATCAAGCGCTACCGCTCAGTGACTGTTAATTGTCATTTGTTACAGGCCAATCAATGCGAATTCTACCGCAATTTATGTGTTTTCCATAACTTCACAACACAAAAAGTCGCGTTGTACAACATAGAGAGGAGCGTTGTACAAGACAGAGAGCTGTGTTTGAGATCTCATGCCAGAACACAGCTCTGTTTTATGTACCTGATTTTATCCTATGACAAGTTTTCTATCTCTGCTGTGCCAGACGCTCTGCCATGGCTTCTCAGCAAACACAAGCGTCAACTGGAGCTGGTCTGAATACCGGCCCAGCCTCCGCGACGCTGGGCGAGAATTAGAGGGTATCGACCATTTTGTGGGCTATCCCCGGCCAGAGCGTCACAGTCTGTGGTCGGCAGGGCTCCCTCGACGCTGGTTATTAGGCGGGAGCAGACACTCACAGCCAGGTCGTCTGCTCTCCTGCAAGCCACGCAGCAGACCGTGACCTCTCTGAAGACCACGCCAGCAATGCCGCACCAATGCCGGGCCAACGTCTACGACGTTGGCCCGGCATTGGTGCGGCATTGCTGGCTCGTGGTTGATAGTTCCCAGCAGAGCTGTTTATTTGCACTGGTCCTGCTGTGTCAGCCTGCTAAATGCGCAGCGCGGTACATCCCCAGAGATGAGCTGTTCTACATCGGATGCTGCTATAGATGCTCTAGATTCCGGTCATGCTCTATTCTCCTTTTATACTCTAGTTTCCTGTTCAGTCTATTTTTCTGAACATTTTGATCTACTTGTATTATCCTATTATGCTAGATATTTTCCTGTTATGTTCTATTCTCATATTATCCTCTAGTTTCCTGTCTATTTTCCTTTTATGATCCTTCTATACTCTTACTCTCCTGTTATGTTTTGTTCACTTTTCAAATATACTCTCCTGTTATTCTCTAGTTTCTTGATCTGTAACAATACGATGACCCGATGCGACTTCAATATTAGGCCACCGTCTGCGACATTGACCCAACAATAAATCAACTTTGGATGTTTGCAGTCGTACTGTAACAAGACGACGCCTGCTTTCACCGCCAACACAGAAAACCAATCACTACCTGGAAATAACTGAAGTGTTGCGTGTCAAAGACAAGCTAAGTCAATTTATGGCCGGAGTTGGTGCTGATTCAACCATTGTTAATACCTGGCAGGAGAGTTGATAATTACGCGCAATTTTTATTTTGACGGCTGACAGCTCTTTTGACTATGAATAATATCACCGTCATAACCAGCGCATCAGCTCTGGGCTTTCTCCATAACATAATCTCACAAAGCTGGAATTCGGCCAATCAATTTAAACTATTTTTCGAGCTGTGTGATTCTGAGTTAGCGACTTAAAGCTCACCTGGAACAATTTAGCCTACGTGCACATTAAAACGGTTCAAAACCTTTCATTCGGTCTTTCGAAGCCTAATACGTCAAAAGGGCGCTCCAGCGATGTGATGTTTAATAAATTCCAAAATTAATGAGTTTTCACACGCACTCTTAAATCTATACATGAACATAATGTTATCAGCACTACTAATATAAAAGAAAAAAAACCTTCCAAAAACAGTTTTAGCGTCCCTTATATCTAAAAGCTATGTGGTCGTGATCTGACGCCTTAATCCTTAAGGCGCGAAATTAAAATACCTTGAAAAATATTTAAACTAACATAATTTCCCCCAACTTGAAGCTTTGTCTCGATACCGCGACCCACAACTTGAATTGAATGAAAATTAGTTATATTTGTCACTTTTTAGTTTAAATATTGTGGATTTTTTGTACTGTTGATTCGAGGTGCGAAATTTGCAATAATCTCTAATTGATCACAAATGTAAATCCCAGACACCGTTATTTACTCAACCCTTTTAATCCTGAATTTACCATAGTCATCTTCATCCACTACAAGCCGCGAATTGCTGCCGCAATTCTCGACTTTAGTGGATGAAGATGATTTGATGTGGCTTAAAAATTAAAGAAAATTACCACGTATTGGTAAACCAGTTTCATGGAAATTTTCGTCCCAAAACCCTTGGTTGTAGGAAAATTAAGTATGTTTTCAGGGATGTAAAATGATGCTTTAATGCATCGTGGGGGCTTAAAAGGTTAATGTGCTAATACAGTAAATGAGTGAAAATTAGCATAGTCTAGATTGGCACCCAAAGGGTGCTGTGACAACTCACTGTGATTAGTTATGATTTCATCTCATAAATCCATCTTTTCTACTATATTTAGAGAAGTACATCTGGAGACACATCTGGGGCGATCACAAACCATATTAATAATTATGTTGGGCAGGCATAAATAAGATACACAGCAACATCAACCCAACATTGCGTCAACGTCCCGTGCTTGCCGAGTAACTAATGTTAAAGTAGTGTAACCCTTGAAGCGCTGAAATACTTTCGTATAAACCATGGAGAACAAAGGGTTTTCTCAATTTTAAATTATCATAAATGTCTAGTTCGTTCTTTCTGACTCATTTGTATTCTTATACGTCTTCTTACACGTTAGTCAGCAATAGAAGCTCATAGAGTGACTTCCAGGATGAAGTCAGCACGGAAGATGCTTGTAAACTTTAGATCGGCGGTTTTTCTTAAATGACATTCCACTGAATGATACCCTGGTGATTTAGTTGGTGTCACGGGGCAACTCGGTGGTCAAATATTATATTAATACCAAGACTAATAATTTATTCTAAATCAAAATTGAAGCAAATATAAACTCGGATTGAACCCTCGTTCTCAAACCACGTGTGTGGGTAGGTTGCAATTTTGTATGAACTAAATTGAGAATAAGTTGACCACTGCTTGTCATATCGCCTCTTGCCCTAGCGGTGCTGTGGCGAGATATAATAGCAATAAAAGTGTTTAGATGTACATATTTTCGGTGGTATGCAATAACTAGATGGGTCATATTCTCACCTTTGACCTGTATTGGTGAAAAACCTTGACCAGTTGTTAACAATTCTAACGATAAGTTAGCCATATTGTAAATTTTGAGGGGTGGTCAGAATTAAAAGCATCTACTACATTTCAGTCGACTGCATACGGTACACTAGATAGGTGTATATAGAGGTAAGATATTTCTGTAATGTATGATGTGTTTGAATAGGATTTATTTTGAGCGGATTGTCTGCTATTGATGCGAGCCTAAATGGCCCGCACCGTCGAAAAAAGATGAACGCCATTCGAGCTCAATCTCAGCAGTGACTGAGAGTGCTGCTCACTATTATACGTCAGATTCTGACGTCTGCAGACGTCAGATTATGACGTACAATGACGGTCCCCGCGTTGAAAGGGTTAAGGAGTGATACAAATTATGGTTATTTTCTCTCCACCGATTGATTATCTTGAGGGACCGGATTAATTGACTGGTATGGGTATCTAATAGCTAGCAGCACATACGCCGTGCAAACAGCCGTCATGTGCATTTGGCAGTGTGAGTTTACAAACAAAGTGACTGATAGTATACCGGTATTAGCAATTTTAATAAGTTGATGTAGGCCTATCAAATAACACAGATGTGTTATTTAAAAAAAACGCTTACATACTTTCAATAACAAAGTTATCGGGCGAGACATATTTCTTAAATTTCACAAAAAAAATTTTTGTGATTTGAGAAATTTACGGCCCAAATATATCAGTGTTTCAAGATTGGAGGCAAATTTTACTTTTAACTATTGGTTATCAGGGGTTATGCAGATGCTAATAAAAAACACAGAACGTCTACTCTAGTCGACTCGTGTTATACGGGTTAATGACTCTCCCAGCTAACATGAGACATGCAAAAACCTAATAACAGGACGAAAGGTTGTATCTGCAGATAGGATCCTTTAACTCTTTAAGTGCTAAGTTGTGGAATTTAATTTTTCTCCCACTCAAGTTGTATTTCGCTACCGCGATATGCAGCTTCAAGTTGGCGAAAGTTACTCATATGTGTTTAATTTCAGCCCAACCTTTTGCAATCATGATGTTTCAATATCAATGACACAGTGATAAATTTACAAAGAATACGGTTGTGTTTAGCGATAAAATAGTCAATACGAGAGGGATGCTCTGTGTGATCTTCACCTGAGTCTGTCGTCCGCCGCCGCCGCCCCTCCGTCTATGATTTTAGTGATGTAGATGCTGGGCTCGTTGGCAAAGTGTGGATTATCTGTGCCTCCAGCAATACTGAACCCAAGACCCGTGCCGCCCTGAAAAATAGCATCACACTTGAAAGGTGTGTGTTAACACTTGTCCTGAATTAAAAGTCAGTATTTTTCGTCATTTGAAGCTGGAATTACTAACGCAATTTCCGGCTTCAAATGACGAAAAGTATTTCTATTTTACAAAAAAAACTTCCAAAATTACTTATTTGATAAACTAAGTATCTACCGTAAAACTAGGTAAATTTCAGCACAATTTTATTTAGACCTAAATTTGTTTGAAAATGTATACAAGTATACGGACCTGAGTACAGGAGTTATTGAGTTAATGTAATGTGTTAAAGAGTACGTTGCAAAAATGCAATATGAAATAACATTTGATTTAACTTACTATATATGTATACACATAACCATATATATGCATACAAATAACCATAATTATGTCATATACGGACCATATGTCTGTTGACCCAGGTTACAGATTAGGAGAGCACCCATATATGAATATATACTGCTTAATAGGTTAACAGGATGAAGCAAGAATCTACTGTCATTTAATGTATCTGTAAATTTACCAAAATGTACTTCAGTAAAGCGTCAAGAAAAATTCAAAATGGCCGGCACAGCATCGTTTTCATTTAACAATTTAACATCAAGCTTTCACAAACATGCTTCACGATTCACACCATTGACTATAATTCCCACTCGACTAAAAATCTATAATCCAATCAAATGGTTTTCTCAACATCAGCCACCCACTTACCCGCTCCAATGTGATGTTCTCAAATTCCCATTCGCCATCGCCATTCAACTGGAGATAAAGAGCAAAAACAAGTCAGATTAAATGGTGAAAAATCAGGAAAATAAAAAACCTAATCAAAAATGTGATTAGCGAGTAAATGGCTTCTTCCCTTAGATCGGGGGAGATGACACACACACACCTATTGTATCATCCTGCCTATTAATCCGTAGACGTTACTGTAACTGTAGACACTTAGTGACTATGCCAATGAAGGCAGACCAAAAAACATATGATAAATACAAAGTTTCGAGGCATTCAACTGAACTTCAACCTCATTGGTTAAAAACGATCAAATAAGATGGACGCCACAGCCTTGTTTTCGTCGCACCAGAAAACGAAACAATGCCAATGGACTCGCAGACCCCAAAACCCTATAAACAATAAGCTTACACGAGGTTTCAACACAGTCACATGTAACAGAACATATCCTAGATTTATTAAAATACCAGAAAGGCAGTCATTTTGAACATTGATGGGAAAATTAAAACATAACATGTCTGTCTCCATACCTATATATTTAACTGTACATAAAAAATAAAGAGATCGAAAAAGCTAGTATTGTTTTAGTAATAGCCTTAACGAACAGTTTCCCCTCACTTGATGACCCATTCAGAACCTTGACCTATGACCTCGGGACTATGGCCTTGCCGGAGAGGTAGAATATCCAGAATATCCGAGTGAATTATGTTTTCAATTTGTCATGTTGTAACAAATGGCGGATTACAATACCGCTTTCAGACCCACGGGGTAAAAACTATTTTGTATCTCATGAAATATTTTGCTCGGTACCAAAAATACATAGGTTATATGTATTAAAAATAAATAAATTCATCACGTAACGTTTAGTGAGAGAAGACAGCAAAACTGTTATCCCGATTGTAAACCAACCGTTTTATAAAGAACCCCTGACACCAACCACATCTGAAATTCTAGATTTACGGTGAAAATAAATTTAAACCAAGCGCCATCTCTTGGTGCACAAATCATCACAACCCACATAGCATAGGGAGCATAAAAAGGTTATAAAGCAGGGCATGGTGGTGCAGCCTGGTCATATCACAACATATTAGGCTGGATCGGCAAAACAGGCTCGTTTTCACAGTCAATACACACATAATTACTGGACTGGATGACGCTCAGTGAGGAAAATAATTACACTTCAACCCTCTGAAGCCTGAATTTACCATCGTCATCTTCATCCACTACAAGCCGCGAATGTGTTGGAAAACCAGTTTCATGGAAATTTTCCTTCAAAAACCCCTAGTTGTAGCAAAAAAATGATGATTTGATACTTTGATGCATCATGAGGGCTTAAAGGGTTTTAAGCACCAATCCCGACTATAGACATTTTTAATAACACACCGAATGACGGTTCTTGCGAGTTAAATGTGTTCTAATTATCGAGAATTATAATATATTTGGCGCCAGGTCTCAAATTCAACAAACATTAATTATTAATTGCCATCCACTTGAAGTTGTGTCTCACTGGCGCGACCAAGAAACTACACTTGAAGTGTGCGCAACCCACAAGTCGCTGAAACCTTGTATTTGATAACTCGTCTTTCTTTATAAAGGGTATACAAAATAATAGCCCCCCTCCCCTCTCCAACTCGCCAGCTGTAGTCGATAAAGATGGCGATTAATGGACGCTTTGTTAATTTATGACCGCTGGTTACATTGCAAAATACAGTACATGGAGTTTGCCTCACAATCAACCAATACTATATTAGGTGGTTCTATTGGAAATAGGTCAGGTGAAGTAAATAAAAAGCCATACTATGTCACCCCGGCATAAAATGGGCAGGTCGTCCAGTGCGGGTCACCAGTAAATAGCCCTGATGCCTGGCGAGATACAGGGGAAACAATTAGAGCAATCTGAGAGGTAATCACCACCAGCAAGGCAAACGGGCAACATTCAAATAACATTGTTGGTGCAATGTCATGCCAGGGTCTGAAATGTCGACCCAGCATTGAAACAATAGGAGTTTCCAGGCTCCGTGGTAAATTTTTCTTCATTCTAATCCTGAAGCCACCCTGCAAACTCACATTATGCAAGGCTGGTTGAACATTAAGCCAACATTGGCATGGCGTTTCTAGCTTGCCGAATGCAATGCTATTATCTGATTATGTTCAGCCGTAAACCGATTATGTTGTAAAATTGTCTAAATGGTGAAATCCAATGGGAGCTGGTTTGACTAAAACGTGGACTACGCAATGTTTTAGGTAAGCCCCTTGTTGACTAAAGGGCTGTTTCTTTTATTTCCCAAGAAACATTTAAGGTGATACACCCGTAATTTAAATGTATTTTATAATAACAAACGGTTTTTGTTCATACATTGATAATTCAGAAATTTGAATCAAGTTCCCAATATGATCGTTATGATCTTGGGGGGAGGGGGGGGGGGGGGGGGTACGGATATATCGACACACATACTACACGTAGCGAGAGCAGATGCTGCTGGTTGAAAGGACATAAATGAAGGTTACCAGCGTTGACTGAGGATATATAATAGAAGCTGTCCACTTGACTCTTCTTATGAAGTAGATGAATTTATAGCGGTGTTAAATATGGAAACGGTAATTTAAGCGGACATCGGGACTCCCCTAAAACGTCTGTCTGACACAGTGAATAGAGGAGATGTCAGTGCCGCGGCCAATAAATACTTTATGGAAAAACACTTGACGTGGCCAGAAAGGGACGCGTTTGGCGGCCGCTCGTCCGTAATAGAAACAAAATAGGTTATTTTCCGCCTCAGATATAGCGGAGACAAATGGCCGGCGACGCCAGGGGACACCTACATCAAGCAGGATCAACCGCCGCCAACCAATAACAGAAAATACAATTGAAAGATGGCATTAGTCCAACATCCCGGTAAAAACGAGGCCATCACCCAATGTTGGGTCAATGTTGAGGCAAACACGAGACGTTGAGCCGATGCTATTTTAATGTTGGGCCAGCGTCGCAGACGATGGGCCAACATTAAACCAGCATTGGCTTAACGTCTCGTGTTTGCTGGGCGAAGCCGACTTACGTTGCACCGTTGCTGGCTTGATGTTGGACCAACGTCGTGGAAGGTGGGCCATCGCTAAACTAGCCGCATCGCGTTTACTGCCCAGGAAACACGATGTGTTCAGCCAATATTGGCTCAATGTTAGCCCAGCGTCAAAGACGCTGACCAACGTTCAGCCAGTATCTGGCTAATATTGAGCCAGTATTGGTTGCCCACTAAATTCTCCCATTTCTGACTGTATTGATAACATTGGTGAACCCCAGACCAATGTTGTCTCCATGTTGACCCAACGCCTCCAACGTTTGGTCGGAGTTCAGCCTACAAGGACTGCGTTCGTATATTAACTTGGCAAAATGACCACTCAAAGCAATCAAACGGAAAAAGAGAACTCTTCCAAATGCAAAGACGAAATATCATGGTGCAGTGACAATTTGACATTTAATCATGTGGACACGAGTTAGATAGTCATATAATATTATTGGTTGTTTGAAAACCACTCCAGGAAATTGGGAAATTAAGTCCGTTTTCAGTGACGTAAAATGATGTTTTGAGGCATATATTTACAGCGCACTTACATATATATGTAACTAGAATAAATTAAGTAACACGCTCCACCAGAGATGGGAGGGGTCGACAAAGTATCATACTTTTTTTGTAAAGTAATACAATTTTTTTTTAAATATACCTATATATGCAATAACATAAAATTGCAACAAAATTTATTGTGAATTTGTTTGGTTTTTTTTTCAAAAAAAACGTAAAAAATACAACTAATGAAGATGTATAGAAGGTTAACACTTGTGCTAAAAAGCTTTAATGTGCTATTGAATTGTTACTTTCTATTTTTCTGACGCAATTTCCAGCTTCCAACATGAAAAAAATCGGGCCAAGCAGCACAAGGGATATGATAGTGATGATGTACTTAATATTACAGCGACGGATGACTGAATGCCGATGCTTAGTGCTTTACTTTACTCACGTATTCCGTACTGCCTGCCGGTTCTGTGCTCTGTGGCTGTAACACACAAAATAACCACCATTAATAGGGATATAAAATCTTAAATATTTTACATCTAAAATGTAGTTTTGTGAAAAAATCATCATACAAATAATAAACAATTGTGAGTCTAAAATCAAACAAATACAACAAATACATCCAATAAAATTGTCATAGTCAATATTGTACGCTATGGTACAGTTTACCTAGAATTTTATGGTTAGTAGGAACTCAGAATGAATGTACAGTACAGGTCGCTCCTTCATAAAGCCACATAATCACTGCACATTACGCCTACTCATTACTATTATAACACGTATAGTCGTAAGTAAAACAAGGACTTAGCGAAAACACTATCAGTTTTTAATGAAGATGGAAGCAAAATATAAAAGGTTTTGAAATATCCCTGCACTGACTTAAGCAAACTAATTTGTCTGCTGATGAACGTTTATATTCAAGCACGTCAGGAAATCATTCGATTGAAAACAAGTTACAATGATAAGAGCGATTTCCATCGGAATTATCATAATGTGTCTATTCATATGCATACGTTTGGAATCTAGATTCCATCATGTATTATAGATGCAAATGAAATGAGGTACAACGTTACCTTCACAGCAAAAAGCATAGAGGCGACTTGGAACTCTTTTTTAAAACAAGAGCGCTGACGCTAACGATATCCCCCGCCATTAATTAAAGTCGATAATGGCCTCAGTCAAAGGTTAAAAAGAAGGTCAAAGGTAGCAACCCTCCAAAAGGCACATCTACACCACCTAAGGGATGTGTGTGGCAATATGAAAACAATCCAGCAAACGCTTTCCGAGCTATCATCCGGAAAATGAACTTATCGTCTGCCATCGATTAAAGTCAAAAATAGCCTTAAAAGCAACGGTAAAAAATTAGGTCAAAGGTCATAACCCCCAAAAGGTACATCTACACCCCTGAGGGATGTGTGTGTGCAGTATAAAAACAATTCAGTAAAAGATTTGCGAGATATTGTCCTGAAACTGAACTTATCATCCACAATCAATTGAAGTCAATAATCGCTTCAAAATCAAAGGTCATATATTAGGTCAAAGGTCATAACACCTAAAAGGCACATCTACACCCCCCTGAGAGATGTGTGTGTGCAGTATGAAAACAATCCAGCAAACTCTTTGTGAGAAATCGTCCAGATACTGAACTTATCATTCGCAATCAATTGAAGTAGATAATCGCCTCAAAATCAAAGGTCATATATTAAGTCAAAGTCATAACACCCAAAAGGCACATCTACACCCCCCCTGAGGGATGTATGTGTGCAGTATGAAAACAATCAAGCAAACGCTTTGCGAGATATCGTCCAGAAACTGAACTAATCATCCGCAATCAATTGAAGTCAATAATCGACTCTAAATCAAAGGTAAAAAATTAGGTCAAAGGTCATAACCCCCAAAAGGAGCATATACACCACCTGAGGGATGTGTGTATGCAATATGAAAGCAAGCCAGTTAACGGTTTCAGAGATATCGTCCGGAAACGAAACACGGACGCACATACGCACGGCCAGACATGGTGATGACGATACCCCCCGCCCCTACTTCGTGGGCTGGGGATAAAAATGAAAATAGCAGATTTCAGTGGGAAGAATTCAGCAAGATTCTCGCTAAAAGTTTATTTCGCAGATATCAATGTTAACAAAAATTGTCACCATTTCAAGTTGAAATGGCGCCAGTAAATGGACAACTCCAAAAAGGGCAGGGTATACCAGCCAAACAGGACGTTCAGCCCGTGATGGTTTAATGCTGGACCATCGTCTGCGACGCTGGTCCAGCATTAAACCATCACGGGCTGAACATCTGTGTTCTTAGGGTAGTGAATAAATAGGGGTCAAGTGACCAGAGAATACTGGCGGTCAAAACAGAGAGCACCCCACAGTACTCGGCATGAATTGATGGGTATACGTCATCCCAGTAAGTGTTCGCTACCAGACGTAACGCTGGGGGTGTAGAATTTTACAATACGCCAGCCCAACAAACAAGACGGCCTCACCCAAAGCTTGTTTCAATGTTGATCCAGCGTCTACGACGCTGGCCCACAATTGAACCAACATGGAAAAAATCTTATTTTTGTGGGTTGCATCAGCGTAACACCAGAAGTCTTCTTGCTAATACACATAGGCTGGGACCCAATTCAATATTCTCCATCGAGGAAATGAAATATCCGTGAAAGGAAAGCTTACATTTGATCCTGTCAGCTAAAGGCAGACACCTCATAGACCAAGCTACTTAACCTTATACCAGCAAAAGGGTTCAAATAACACCTAGATTCACACCAGGTCGAAAATTGTTATCGCGATTTATGAACTGAAATATTATTTAAAGTGTAATTAACCTATTCTATTATTTATACTTGATGCCAAACGGCAAGAAACAGGAGGAGTTTAAGAAGGAGAAAAGGCGGTCCACCATATTGGTCCACCTTCACAAGTAATTCCTATTATTATCGAACCACGCGACGCAGAAGACAAAACACTTTTTCAATAACTAGTACAACATGATAACATCCATTCCATTTTCAGAGCTAACAAGATACAAGATCCGTGGATTAGTCTGGCTTCTCACATATTTTTTTCTGAAAACCCAAACTTAAAGTAATATTGTATTAACAAGAGTCAGTAAACGCATACCGCGACGTTGAGAGTTTAGATGTAAGGTTTGACACACGGCACAGACAGTGACCCAACATTAAATCAACTCAGTCAACTGGATATGCAGCCAATTAAATAGGATTCTGTCAGAGCATGTCAGCCTCCCTACAAGACTACCCATATTGCTGCACATATAAAACCCAAACGTTTTATGAAGGACTCTCCGGAGGTTGGAAGATGACCAAGACCCCCAACGCTGCAAATTAAATTTCTATCCATCACAATGCGCACAAAAGCACCCAGGAAATTGTATTCTCGAGTCTCCAGAAAACAAGATATTGACCCTGTGTTGCTTCAATGCTGGGACAGCGTCTTCGACGCTGGCCCAACATTGAAGCAGCACTGGGTCAATGTTTTCTGCTTTCCGGGTGTCTACCTCTTCAACACGACAGCTTATACAGATATTATACAATGAGAATTGCCAGCAGACTGACTTAATCCACCAAGAGCTGGGTCACTACTAGACCAATGGGTGCGACGTTGGGACAACACTTGAGCACCTGGAAGATGTGGAATCCAGGTGGCTTAGAAAATGATGCAATTTTACAAAGTTGACCTTGAACTATCACCTTCACCTGTCTTATTAACCCTTTGTGTGCTGCGGCCACGCAGCTGCGCTCAATGTAGCCCAGAACAGCGGTAAATCTTACAAGCGAATTAATTGTATTCAAATTTATGTACTACTTACAGATTCGGAAATTTGTTAATTATTTGAGCTAGTAAGTACAAATAATGCTCACTGAGATGAGACGGTCAGTTGATCAGACTTTAAATATATCGTCCCCTCAGATATGAAAAGGTGTATCTGCCACTTTGCCAAGTGGCAGATACACCCTTACATATCAAGGGGAACGATATATTTACCACCTCCACAAAAAAAACTGATAAAAACAGTCAACTGTTGTTGGTGATCACATCTGCCAATTATATTGACATCAAGACAAGTGTAACTGAATCACTCAAATGCTAAATTGAGTGGGCTTATTAAAATGTATGACAAAGCGCGCCATAAATAGATCATGGTCATGTAATAATACCGGTAACGTAATAAGACAACCCAATAAGAATGTGCGTTTTCCGAGTGAGGTTATCCCCCGAGAATTGCATCCAGAAAACCAATTAAATCAAATTGAATTTGGAAGGAACCTGTCTTTCAGACAATTTCATCTCCGGTCATCCCCAGATAGCACAGCAAATACTAGACGTCGACCCAATGTTGGGTTAAGGTTGGGCCAGCGTCGAAGACGGTGGACCAACATTAACCCAACATTGGGTCGACGTCTTGTACACTGATAAAGCAAGCACTCACTCCCCATGAAGAAAGGAAGTATTCGACCGGAAGAGGTGAGAAGGATGTGCTGAATAATTGCAGTGGTCAATCACAGACGGATTGTACTGGTCACCAGGGCCGGTACCACCACTAAACTGACCTACATCGTAGCCATGTGATTGGTCCAACTGGCCATCTCGATCAATCAGATATCTAACAATTGGGTCAATCACTTTGAGAACATCATCCCAGGCGAGCTTACCCCCTTACCCTCCACATGCATGCTGTGCCCTATTGTAGAAAGCAATGCAAATTGCTGCCACAATTCACATCTTAAAGTGTACTTAAATTAACCGATTTTACTCAATTTTCAAGTGTAATCTAAAATCTAAAATCAAGGAAAAAATTTTGATTCTATTTTCCTTGCTAAAATCAAAGCTGAGAAAATTACATCTCCGATAGATTATATCATTTTCTCACAAATTTAATTTGATTCGAAATGTGCAGTCAACAAATGTACAACAGACACGAGGAATTCACCCAATGTTGTTTCAATGTTGGACCAACGTATACGACACTGGGCCAACATTAAAACAATATTAGGCAGTTCAGCATTAAGCCCAAATTGCACAACGAGTGGTGATAGTTGGACCAGTGATCAGGGAATAGCTGGTCAGGTGACCACACAGCAGCACTAGCCCCCAGACAGCTGGCTGATTCCGTGCACAGAATAAAATTACGACTTGTTCAAGCCCGGTGAACACCAGGCGTTGACCCTGTGTGGGATTAATATTGGGCCAGCATTGTAGACAATGGGCCAGTATTAATCCAATGCAAGGTTAACGTCTGGGGTATTATGGACATTAAACCAAGTTTTTTCAATGTCAGCCCATTGTATGTGACGCTGGCCCAGCATTGAAACAGCGAGCGTACACGACAGAGGATTTCAGACAACTGATGGATTAATGTTAGGCCAGAGTTAAAGACAGTGGATCAGCTTTAAGCAGTAGTAGTAGTAGTAAATCATTGCCTCACGTCATTTTTCGGCACAAAAGGTCTAAGTGACATTATAATACGATGATGTGAGGGTGGGGGTGATAGGGCATGGTGGGTTATTGGGAGCGTTTTCCTTCCCTCGCCCGATAAGGGGTTCTGGGCATGTCTAGGGGATCTACCCCCAGACATGCCCAGACGGCCGGAGACTTGGGTTTCGCTGTGCAAATTAATGCTAAAACACCGTGGCATTTCGCGCAGCTCTGCTATCCTCGGTTCGGATAGTCCCCAGATTAACAATCAGCTTCAAGCAATATTGACTAAAATCCTTTGCTGGACGAACGTGGTAGCAAACTCACAGATTGTAGACCCTAATGAATTGAATAACTGTGTCGGCTATATACGAGAATAAAAATCACTATTTAATTTAACAACAATTTTATTTTACAAAATAATAATCAACTAAATTCAATGTTGAAAACCAACCGATTAGACTGAATTGCTTGACATTTCCCAGGGATGGTTTTCCAACTTCAATTCACCACAAACATTTCCATTTAAAAAAAAATTATAACTCCCAAAAATTGCACGACAAGCTTCTGAGCAACCACCACATATTTACCCGCTAAGTTCATAAATTTAATTTTTCACCCACTTGGAAGTTGTGCCTTGCTACAGCGATCCACAACTGCAAAGTGGGTAACATTACTTATATCTGTCTAATTTGAGAGCAAACATTCACAATTTCTACTGGCTGAACATTTGTAATTTATATCGCAAAATGTGGTTATACATGTATGATAAAAAAAGTATTGAAAACGATTAATATAGCCGTGCTGAGCGCTTAACCCTTTAACCGCCGGTACCGATTATATTCGTTTTCTACATTTTTTTATTAGCACGCTCCCTATCATCTCTCAAACATATTGAAGATAGAATGTGTCAGCAAGATTTGAAAATAGTCCACCTCCATTTTGTCAAATCTAAATAATTTTCACTCACTTGAAGTTGTGGATCGCGTCCGCGAAACACAACTTCAAGTAATTTGGCGGTCAAAGGTTAAATAGTTATTTTAATTTCAAACTAGCTTGATAACAGTTGTAGCCCGACAAGGATGATTCATCTCTCCCATGTTGTGTATTATTTTCATAGACATGGAGAGCATGGACTGCTAACTTCATATCTCACAACACTGATTCATGTGTGAGAGCTTCCGTCCGCGAGAATTGGCGTGAGAAGGGATGGATTACTTCCGCTGTAAACTGTCAACCATGTGCTTTTTTCATGGGTACATATTAACATTGTGTTGATCACAATTTCAATCACAGTCAAATTAATGATTAACATCAATATCATTCAAATCGTAACAACTATATTCGATACATGAATAAATTATAATAGTTCCCTCTGCTTCATTATCAAAAGTATTTAAATATTACATTAAGAATAAAACATCAAAGCACACAAAGTATGCTTCTCCCGTGAAAATGTGCGACCGGTCAGTGCACATGTGTGGACATAGATCATAGGCCTATACACAACATGTCCAATACACCCAGCGACTCGGCAGCACATACCCAGCAAACACAAAACATTCATATATTATATAATGTTGGACCAACTGGCGATTTCTACAATAACCCCAAGTGCATAAGGCCCTATTATATACTGTTTTTCTTTATATTAACCACCACTTGCAATGTTATACAAATGTTTTGTGCTTGCTGGGTATGATTTGACGTCTATACATGTATTCAATTCAATATATAGGTAGACCGGAAATCAGTTATACTTTTTCCTAGCAGCGCATGCTAGCCGTAAGTTTACACATATCGCGCCAGTCGACAATCCATTCCTGTCCATGTCTATGATTATTTTCGACGTGTGGGGAACTGAGTGTCGCTTTCATTGTATATCACTTACATTTCCAGACAAAAATTTTCGTTTCCATGTCAACGTACCTTACAAGGCTTTTATTAAATGTAGCTTATCAAGTTCGCAGACAGAAAAATATGCGTTTCCTAAACCACCTGAGAGCTTATTCCCACCCAATGTTACTTTAATGTTCGGCCAGCGTCGTAGACGGTGGGCCACCATTAAAGCCGCATACGGTTAGCGCCTCGTGTTTGCTGGGTGGTAGTTTTTTTGCGTACGCTAAAAATCCCGAGTGCCGAAATGCCCTGTGGTATTTTACATGAAATCGCTATTTTTTTTTACACAAAAAGAACGAATTCACAATAATATTGAATTCGACCATAAGTTAACCCAAAGTGCATATTGTCTATATGCTGTTATATATATACTGTTTGTTCTTCATAATAACCACCTGACGGTAAATACGTGTTGTATAATGACTTTTTGTGTATAATTTCAGTTATGGAGCGTTCTGTCGCTTACGGAGACGAGTCACTGTTTGTATGACAGAATCAACCCTTATCCTGCATGCCGATCACGACTATTATGACTTTGAACTTATATTATTAGTCGATCAAATCACTGTTATTGGGAACGAAATGCGTGTTCAGACATCAAGAATTGCAAATGTTGGGTCTGAAATTAAACAAATATGCATAATTTTCACCCACTAGAATTTGTGGGTCGCGGTAGCGAGCCACAACTTCAAGTGGGTGAAAATTTAAATAGATTAACTTAGCAGGATAAGGACTCAGAGCTGTGGGGACACTCCCCTCAGTGGAGAGATGATATACAGTGTCACACAGTGAAGGCATGCTCTCTATAGCGTCACTGCCCGGGTGTCAATGGAATCTATGAACCAGAAATTGGCGAAGGCTATGAGCTAATGACAGATCGCGACACCAGCGACCCTAACAAGTATTCGGTACAGCATGGGGCGAATGTTGCAACAAAGCCATAAACATTGGGCTGACTCAATTTGTGTTGTTTGGAGAATGCTCTGGGAAGGTGCAGAGGACAGCTACGTATAATACATTTTGGCAATCCAGTAGAGCATAATTTGAATATTTTAAGTATGATTCAATAACCTGATAATCACTTAGGACATCTCGTCCCCTTGGTATAAAAGCCTCCTATCTGTTAATGTTAGAACACTGTAACACTGTTACTGTTAGAACACTGTAACACACTTTAATAATAATGTGACGATTATTCATTCACTCTGAAGTGAAGTCAATTTGCATTATTTTCAATTGCTAATTGACAATTGTGTAAAATAATGACAGAGACAGAGAGGCTGACCCAACTTTAAACCAGCACTGGGTAAACATCTGATTTTAGCTGTGCAGAGCACCAGTCCAGAGGAGGTCACGTTAGCAAACAAGACCTGATGCCATTGTTAGTGTAATGCTGCCCCACAGCCTGCAATGCTGGGCCAGTATTAAACCAAAATTTGCTCAATGTCTGGTCTTTGCTTGGAGTGCAGAAAGGCTGAGTTAGCTGCTGACAAGTATTGTGGGAATGTTGGTTTAATGCCGGCTGACTCTCTGCAACGCTGGCCCAATATCAAACCAGCATTACCTCAACCTTTCTGAGAGTCCAGCCCAGCAAACATAAGACGATGAAACAATGCTGTTTGAGGTTGGCCCACCGTTTGCGACGCAGGACCAACATTAAAACAGCATTGGCTCAACATCTATGGGAATCGAGGGAGGTTGTGTCACGGACCAGCGTGCACAATGAACTCAGGGAGTTCCATCTGTCCCCACACAATTTAACTTATCGTGTATGGAGGAAGCGTCCTGTTTCTCCTTCTCAAAATGACGGTCTCTACAAAACCCATGATGAATCACTGCTCTGCTTTCAAAAGGCCGGGGCCTTCCACCCTAGCAAACACGAGACGTTGACCCAATGTTTAATTGAGGTTGGCCCACCGTCTGCGCTGGGCCAACCTCAATTGAACATTGGGTCAACGTCTTGTGTTTTCTGGGACATATATTAGCGATGTGAAAAACCCACTCATCACCTCACGTCTCTACAATGGTTCAATATTGGGCCAATCTTTCAAACATCGATCGGCTAAACTGTTAGCTTTATTGGTTGGGTCGCTTTATGCACAACACGGTATATCCTAAACAAAATATATTGAATACACAAGTGCTTCAACGCAGGCGTATGATTATACCTTCACAATGGCTCGATATTAGACCAACTTTACACACATCTCGCTACAGTTCGGTCACTTGTTCTCGCATTTTTGAACCACATATTTTGAACAAAATACATAGAATAAATAACCAGAAAGGTGCCTTGACGCAGGCCTCGATGATTAGGTTTCCACTTCAAAACATAATTTGCACGGACGGACAAATGAACAAGACAGAAGGATAAGAATGGTAAAAGCCATCAGAGTAATAATGTTCTGAGCTTCAATTTGATATTCCCAGCAGACACAATACGTTGAATTAATGTTGATTTAACGTTGGTCCAACATTGATTCAACGTTTTGTGTCTATTGGGTTACAGTTAACTGTTGATCTCAGTAGTAAGATGCAGTGTCGTAGACGATGGACCAATGTCTACGACAATGGACCAACGTTAAATCAACATTGGTTCAACGTCTTGAGTCGGCTCGGAAAATACGATACATTTTTATTCATATAATATCAATCACCACAAAAACAACATGATATATAGCCAAAAATTAATTATAACACGATCAAATATTTATATAAACAGTAAATTGACTTAAATTGGATGAGCAATTAAAACACTGGGACTGAAGAGATTTATCATCTGATTTAGTACAGTAGATTCAAAGAATCATAAGATTAAGTAATAATGCGTACACTGTCAGTACTACAATTGAGGCAGGCGAATTATTATTATTCTGTGTGTTTTAGTTGGCGATCATCAGCATCTTCAACTATACTGAGGATTCGAGCAACCAATAAAAACCGAGATAAAAACAAACTAGCGGAACACTCCCTGTCAGCAAGATATGTCGACAAAATGTTTTTCATTGTTGTCCCACTGTCTTGCTCAATAATGTGACACTCCCTGTCAGCAAGATATGTCGACATAATGTTTTTCATTGTTGTCCCACTGTCTGGCTCGATAATGTGAGACTGTTGTGTGGATATATTAATGACCGATGTTGAATATTAAGATAGATGAAGAGGTACACTCCCGCGCACACAAAAAATCGTTTCCATATGCATTATAATATTATGATTGAAGAGAGAATCTGCCAAATGACAAAGTCTCAGACACGCACCTTTAGCAATATAAATGAGAGCAATTAAACCGATCCATCACCATCAAAGTATATTTCACTAAGGAACCTTTCACAGTGGTTTATTGCATTCTCTTTGGCTTTGCTGTGTAGCATTTCACTGGAGCGCTGGTTGATTGCGCCCACTTTCTTGGATGCCCCAATCCCCCCCCCCCCATACCAATTCCTCCTGTTACGTTATCTCAAAGAACACACCCTGTCGCAGTCTATGTCAGGTCAACTACATGGAGCAAACCCACCATCGCTGTGCTGTGGTACGTGTGAAACCAAACAGCAGTAACTGCTTACTTGAAAAGTAAGACGTTACTGCTGTTTGTCTGAATGCACTGTAAGTACATTGATTCAGATTGCAGTCTTACTACTCCACAAATCAAAGGTCCGAAATCTGTGTCGTGAAACGTGGAAATCGTCATTTATGTGATACAAAGGTTGTAAATACCGATGTAGAGTGTTCGTTTATTGATGATAATGTGTACCTTCTTGTAGACAGCCAGCCATTAGCAGGGATAACATGTTTGGGACAACAATGCTCTGTGTAACCTTTTTGGTGAGCGAGTGACTGATATTGTTTTACGTCGCTTTCTGCACAATCATGGCAATATCGCGACAGAAGGAAGCCCGAAGTCAGGAAAATGCCCTACTCTAATCGAATGACTTTAAAGAGTTATTAATAGTGGATTACATAGACAACACTGCACAATTCAGGCCTTTGAACAGGTTGGAGCACTGACATCCGACCCGGCCAGGCGTAATAGATGAAAAATAAAACAAATTAGTATTTTTTATTGGGAATCAATGCAAAAATTATGCCTCAACACCCTACTAGAGAAAAAATGAAACAAAAAAATAAAACCATGTGGTACATTTGTTATTTTGAGGCAAGATTAAAACAAGGTATTGTATTATATTAGTTTACATTCTTAAAATAGAGCGTTACTCCACAGAGCTGTCTAAATATGGATCCTGTACACATGGTACAATCCGTGTGGAGTTGATGATTACAGCCGCAGGCTGATCAAGTGGTGTCCTCTTAATATGGCATCATCTGTCATACACCCGTACTGCTGTGCTAAGCCAAAAGGCAGTATGTGCTCACTTGAAAAGTGAGCACATACTGCCTTTTGGCTTTGCACGGCAGCATACATGTGTTCCGTCCACAAAATGTAAAACGACAATAATCTATTTGATCAATAATGGGTTTCTGTGTGTCATCCATGGTAAAGAACAGTAGGCCTACTGTTTTTCTCCCATGGGTGACACACAGCTTAAAACAGACGGAGATAAGCCAGGATAATGAGCTATGATAATGGTGACGACCTTGGTTTCGGAGTCCTTAAGGTGGTTGTTAATATGGTCGTGAATGTTTAACAGCTTTTACAGTGCTCGGGATGATGCCATCAAGAACCCTGTGTGAGGAAATTAGGTGCATTATATATGAGCCCCCCCCCCCCCCACCTCAGGCAGAGGGGGCTCACGGCCATGTCGTACAAATACACGAGCAATGGTGAAAATAATGTTGAACGTCTCTCAAATCAGTACAAATGGTCATTTAACACTTGAGGTACTAATCACGTCAAGAGCCGTTTTTCAGCATTTTATTTTTCCTTAAAACAAGAAATTTTGGTACAGAAATTAATGTTTTCATGGAAATTGCGCTTGAATAATATTAGTAAGTATCACTTGCGGTTGTGGGTCGCGACAGCGACACAACTTCGCGTGGGTAAAATTTAAATTTTATAATGTGGCGCTTCACGAGCTGGTTGAGTGGTTTTAACCCTTTAACCCTTTAAGTTAAGTTTAAGCATTAAAGCACCATATTACATCCCTGAAAACAGACCTAATTTTCCCACAACCAAAGGTTTTAGAAAGAAAATTTCTATGAAACTGGTTACAAATACATAGCAATTTACTTTAATTTTCAACCCAAATCAAATCATCTTCATCCACTACAAGACGAGAATTGCGACAGCAATTCGCGGCTTGTAGTGGGTGAAGATGACAATGGTAAATTCAGGCTTGAAAGGGTTAACCGCCGGTGCCGAATATATTCGGGTTTTCACTCAATTATTACCACATTCAGCACCGCTTCAGCACGATTTGAAAAGAGCTGACCTCCATTTTATCAAATCTGAATAATTTTTACTCACTTGAAGTTGTGGATCGCGTCAGCGAGACACAACTTCAAGTGGGTGAAAATTCCAATTGAATTATTCGGCGGTTAAAGGGTTAATGGGTGGAAAGAGCAATGAGATATAGGTTGACATACACGGGGGGTGGGGTGGACCGTCGTTTATTTTTACACTGTTTCGTCACAATACCGTAAAAGAGCTGCCAGACATTTTTCATGAATCGGACACACTAGAGAATGTACAAATGTTTCCTGAAAAAACTGCACGTGTAGAATGGTGTGTAGTTGTTGTGGAGTGGACTGAGTGGTGTTTGTTGACTCTGGCGTTGGTTTGGGGTGGACGCACCACTACCCACACGTCCGCTTTAGTTGGGGGTGACTGCCAAACACCAATCAGAAATGACTGCTCACCCACGAAATCCCACACAGTCCTAAAAAGCCGATGTGGGACTACCAGCATCCGAGCCATCGGCAGCAAACATGAGACGTTGGCCCGATGTGGGTTAAATGATGGACCAGTGTCGTAGACGGTGGACCAAGATTCAACCATCATCGGCTAAACAACGCCTTGATAGCCGAGATCTTCTCTGATCAGCAGGATATATTGCCTGAAATCTGGTATGGACCGCCATCCCAGATATTATTGTTGATAATTTGCTAATGTTCTCTCTGGAAAGGCAGATCCTGAACGAAATATTGGTTCAGCGTCAGGGAGACATCCGAGAAGTTGGCCCAGTTTCTCACCAGCTTGATCCACATCGGGGTGTTTTCAAAGCTAGCATTCGAATCCGAGCAGTCGTTGACCCACAGCTGGCTTAACCCTTTCAAGCCTGAATTTACCATTGTCATCTTCATCCACTACAAGCCGCGAATTGCTGTCGCAATTCTCGACTTGTAGTGGATGAAGATGATTTGATGTGGTTTAAAAATTTAAGAAAATTACCATGTATTCGTAAACCAGTTTAATGGAAATTTTCGTTCTAAAAACCTTGATTGTAGGAAAATTGAGTGTGTTTTCATGGATGTAAAATGATGCTTTAATGCATCGTGAGGGCTTAAAGGGTTAAGGTTGGGTCAGGGGCTTGGAACCAGTATTGAGTCAACGTCTTGTGCTCGGTGGGATTGCGTTTCCACATATTCTATTCAGCGTCTGCCACGTGGTTGTCATAGATGGGGGAAATAAAAAATGGCGCTAAATCTCAAATGCAAATGCTAACAGCAGTAACTGCTTACTTGTAAAGTAATACGGTGCAGCTGTTTGCCTCAGCATCACAGAATTATTGTGCATTGTTACCGTCCGTGGAGTTGAATCAGGATTTGAACAACCCCGATCCATAGTTTCTATTGTACATGACGTGACATTGAGGACCTCGTTATTAATACTCGAATAACCAGGCAATACGAAAGTACACTGTTCGCCGGCTGCCTTATCTGTCAAGAGGTGAATGCTACCACAAAGGTAACCAATAGCCTTATTAATCAATCAAAAACACTGACGCAGTAAACAAAACCAGTGATAAAAGTTAATATAGAAGACAACAGTGGCAAAATTGATCTTCAAATTTCAGATTTTCAGTACTAGATGTTGTATACCTGATTTTGCTGCCACGATAATTAAAAAAAAAACAATTTTGTTTCAACGCTGGACCATCGTCTGCGACAATGCCACAACATTGAAACGACATCGGGTTAACAGCAGTGTTTCACTCTACCATGCTCTGAGACACAATATACAATCATGGTTTCATTTAACCCTTTGATTGCCAGTCACGACTACAATCGATTTCAGTCATTTTTATAAGCATAAAGTACAGGTCATAAGAGTGGTATTTGTGTTTCAACCGCAAAAAATTGTAAACGTCTGGTATGAATTTAAGAATTTTCTACCCACTAGTGTTTGTGGATCGCTGTAGCCAGATACAGTAGGTGAGAAAAAATAGTTTTTGTTGGGTCAAATTGGATGACAGAAGAAAAGGAAAGCGTGTAATAAATTAATTGAGCTGAAATGTAAGTAGACGGCTGTACAAAGGACATGTGGTTGGAATTTCTAAGGTTCTCCAAGTACGAAAGAAACAAAATGGCAAGAGACAGTAATGTGATTCAAAGCAAGCATACAATAAGCCGCCACCATAAACAGCTTTAAAATTCTGAAGACCAACTTGTGGACAAATCTGTTCTGATTTCAAGATGATTTCTAAATAAATATGAAAAGTAACGATGTGCGCGGAATAAAAATAAAAATTGTATAGATTTTGCATAATCATAGATTTGTTAGAACTATCCGTGGACATCGAAGGGTTTCAATTTAATTTCACGTTGCAATATAAACCAGCTGTCAAAAATTTCTTAATATCTACGAGATATCAAATTTACAGATGCCACGTCGTCACTGCCAATTACCCAGCAAACACGAGAGATGAAACGAGTGTTGGATCAATTTTGGACCAGCGTCGTCAATACTGGCTTCATATCTCGTGCTTACTGGGAAGTCGTGACTGAGGGTTCGCAATTGCCAGCGCCTAATAATGAACAAAAACAAAACAAATTAATTTAGATCTTCTGTCACACAGAAACTCAATATAATTCAATATTTCGGTTCATACTACTATCATAATGCATATCCATACCAATATATGATCCCCTCAATGTTTTAAATTCTGGGAAATATTGGATTTCTAATTACCACAGCAACAAAATGTTATACACATCCGTTTCATTCCAATCCAATGAGAAATAACTGGTCGCCATTAAATAAAAACTCATTATAAGCCCACACCTCCATGTGTTGCAGCATTTTCTCTCAAAATAATGTATTCAAAATCTAACATATGGCTCATGTGTGCGCTATGCACTGTTAAGGATTATTTTTTTAATTGTCATGAGCACTGTTAAGGATTATTTTTTTAATTGTCATGACATATATATATATAAGTTACCAGGAGGCAATTCATCATCATCAGGATGTAAACATGAACAAATGGTTTCAGATTTGGTTTCAAATTGTCAGTGGCCAATAACTTTTTTTTCAATTGTGAATAAATACATTACCAGATTATTAAATATATAATGCAATGCCTAAATTGTTATGCGACATTGAATTTGGTTACAGATGGGATAGAATTTGTTTAACTTTAGTAAATGATTCTTGCTTTATCTGGCAGTGACCATCCCCACTGACCGGACTGACCAGAGCGCCGCTGACCACGGCGATTGGCGTTTGCTGGCAATTGCAGAAATAAATTGGACAATTTCCTGGTTTGCCTCCTGGGCGGTGTTAGATCATTTTGGTCGGCCTGGCACGCTGATGTCGGCTTATAAGCCGCCTGTCAGCTTCGTTAACATCCCCCACAGGCTAGGGCACCATTTCTATTACCAGATTTCACGGAAAGCAGCAGACGTTCAACCAATGTTGGTAAAATACTCGGCCATCGTTGCAAACGTTGGATCAGCATTAAACATTATTTGTAATTCACTTAAAAAAATAATATAAGTAGTCCCCAAATATTATTCCACAAAACCTATGCGTCGATACGAGTTCTATATTTGTCCAGTAGTCAAATCATACTCGGTTGTCGTATTAAAGTAAACGGTTCGATTTGAAATTACGTATTCAACATTACAAGGGTAAAAAATTGATGATTTTACATTGTACTAAGGACACACCGTGATGTCACAAAAGGCAATTCGTTATGAATGGCACACACAAATCACCGCCTCATCTTTGTACTAGATGAACAACAAATGTATAAACATCTAGTACGTTTTACACCTGATTTTGTCAAAACGGATGTAGTTGTTGATAATCTGATCAGTATTTCTGCATTTCACACAGTTACAGAAAACCGCCAACTGGAAATGAAGACAATCAAGTTAGCATCCCAGAAAACAAAAATCAAAGTTGAAGCGATGTTGGTTTTTTGTTGACCAGCGTCGTAGACGGTGGGTCAACATTATAGCAACATTGATCAACTTCTAGTGTTTGCTGGGTATGTAGACTACTCATCACCGGGGGGCATATAGCCATAATGTGGATTTCTAGTATTGTCATGAGATGTTCAGGAATAAATTGGGCATAATGCGACAAAATGTACAAAATGTTATTATTTTTATTACGATAAAAGTGTATCCTTGGAACGGATGGAAAAACAGACTACATGTATGTACTGTCTCCGGCCGCAGACTGACGAGCCATATAAATTAGGAAGAAGTCAATGTTCCTGACAAGTGGGAACGCCTGTTATTAACCCTTTCAGACCTGAATTTACCATGCTCATCTTCATCCACTACAAGCCGCGAATTGCTGTCGCAATTCTCGACTTGTAGTGGATGAAGATGATTTAAAGTGGGTGAAAAATTAAAGAAAATTATCATGTATTGGTGAACCAGTTTCATGGAAATTTTCATTCTAAAACCCCTAGTTGCAGGAAAATTAAGTGTGTTTTCAGGGATGTAAGATGATGCTTTAATGCATCGTGAGGCCTTAAAGGGTTACAGCCATAGCGGTGGCGCTGCTTGACTTAATGTGGACAGAACTGCCCTCTTTTATCGGGACAGACGAGCAGATGAAGGGGCTTGCGAGATTTATCATTGCCGTAAACTGGGCCTGCTTCCTGTCAACTAAGAATTTCTTAATAAGAGATACTTCATCAAAACAGACAGATCTCATCAGACCCAGAACCCTGGGTGGATCCCTTTAAGCCCTCACGATGCATTAAAGCATCATTTTACATCCCTGATAACAGACTTAATTTCCCTACAACCAAGGGTTTTAGAACGGAAATTTCCATGAAACTGACTTGCCAATACATGGCAATTTTCTTTGATTTTCAAACCACACCCAAATCATCTTCATCCACTACAAGTCGAGAATTGCGGCAGCAATTCGCGGCTTGTAGTGGATGAAGGTGACAATGGTAAACTCGGGCTTGAAAGGGTTAAAGCACTGAAATATGTTTGTGTAAACCATGGAGACCAAAGCGTGTTTTTCCATTTGAAATCATCATAATGTCTCAGTTCTTTCCGCTTCATTTGAATACCTATGTTATGGGTCTATGGCCATTAGAAATGTTTACTCTTACAGTGCAGGGATCGACTTTAGACGTCAGATTTTTCTACAGACTTTAGATTCTGACGTCAAGTCGATCCTCGCACTGTAAGGGTTAACAGAAACAAGTTCGACAAACAGTCAATAATTAAAGGCAGCATAAAATAGTTTAAATGCTTTTTTGGTGAAATGTATGCTAACAAGTGCCAATGATCAATCAAGCTATTTGAAAAAGGTCGAATCGATTGGCATCATCAGCTCGCTATTTCAGACTAATCCTACTATGGATTCCTAGATACTGAAAATAAACGGGCGCTAGGAAAGGCTTCAGCATACAGCACTGTACAACATTCCATTCCAATTCGGACGAGAAGTCATTTTCGTGTTGGACTAACGTGAAAGAAGTCGGTCCAACTGACGTTACCTTAACGCTGATACTATCTGCAGGCAATGAATGAGCGCCTCATAATTATTGTAATTTTAGACGTAATAAGCGCATTAGCACCAATATCTACTGCCGGGGCTGCACAGGCCAAAACCCCCATAAAACCTGCTAAGCTGATTACAATAGTAATGGCCGAAAACACCTCGTCCGGATCAGAAACCTTGACCTCCAGGCTTAACTTAAAGGACGTGACGACTTAGCCACATAATACACGCATTTACGTTCATTCAGGATCTGCTCGCACCAAAACTAGAACGGACTGGTCCTGCAATGAAGTCGGAAATTCTTCACAGAAACAACCGATATATGAAAAAGTACTTTCCTTTATAGTAGAGTTCAATTTGTTTTGAAACTATTGTGTACCAATTAACAATTCCACACTCCTGTGTTTTTCCTATTATTAAATATGTGAATATTTCGCTGATCACTTTTCAAGTTTGATTAGCAATTGGTCAAAATTAGGTAGCTTTTCGCCGCCACGCGATACTGAACAAATCGAACCCTTCAGTGGCACCGTAAAGCAATCAGTACTTTACCATGTAACTCAGAAAGAACCTCTGAAGAGGTTCGCTCCGAGTTACATGCTAAAGTACTGAATGCTTCTTTCTATAGGTCATATATTGTTCAGAGTGTTGCCGATACTAGGTGGGTAGACCTATAGAGCCAACGTTTTGGCCAGTATTGAACCAGCAGAAGAAAGCCAGAAAGTGGAGTTTCCTTGGTGACAAAGTACCTAAAGCCACGCGTGGTTAGAAGTCGGTGATCTCGTTCTGTTCGCCTAATTAGGGAACGCCTTTCCCGTAATCTTGAAAAACGGGGAATGTCATTCATTACTGAGCCTGGTCTGTATTTTAGTCCTCTTTACCCACGGGCACCATTATGAAGGATGTACCTCATTGTATGTACAGGTCCAGCCATCGCTACATATCGCTCTGCTAATGGTTTAGTGTGAGAGAATATGGACAAGTTTGTTTCAGTTCCTTTTCGAACCCAAGCACTGAAGGATCAGTTGATATTAACTAGCTTTCTTTATTTTCAAAGTTCTATGGAGTGCCATGAAGAGAAAATAAGTGGCAGAACAAAATATTATTATAATCTTATAATTATATTATTGTAATCTTTTATAAAAAGAGCGCTAAAATTGGGGTGAGCGAATTATATATGGACTACGCTTCTTTCAGCAGTGTGTAGTTATATCGCGACATTCCGGAAGACTCTTTTCAGAAACCTTCGATGGCTGTACATGCTGCTATAGCCAGCACTGCACACTGCAGGGCTTTGACCACAGTCGAACCGAATGAGCCACGGTGGCAGGACACTAAGATTGACGTAGAGCGTGTTTTGTGTTAATGATAGGATTGGGAATGTATCACTCACACCATATGGTGGTGACTGAATACAAACACTATATGGCGCCCCTTAATGTGTTAAAACCAGTGTCCTGCTTCGCCCATATATATATTACGGTTTCAAGAAAAACCTAAATCAAATAATATGTTATACAAATTTCAGAAATGGATAAAATAGTTTGCGGTAGATGGTAAGTTAGTTAGAAGGTATATTTAAAAAAAAATTAATATTTTTTGTCATTTGAAGCTGGAAATTGCGTTAGCAATTCCAGCTTCAAATGACAAAAAATACAATATAAACAATTCAGCAGGACAAGGGTTCAGTAACTGCTCAAAGTCTCCTTGGATATGAAAGGGTGTATCTGCCACTTTGTGAATATCCAAGAAGACGCTTCTGTTGTAGCACAACCGGAGAGGTCGGAGACACTTGTGCAGTGGTTAGCGCTAGCACATGCCACGCCAGAGTTAAGGTTCGTTCTCCGCTTTGAATATTCAGAATTTCAGTTTAGTAAAATGTTTTCCCATCCACTCGCAAAGACTCACCCTTTATTGATACCTTATACTACAGGGCTTGTCAACCAACTATCATCTTACCATCCTTAGGAGGTTCTCATGGCCCAGTTTAGCCTGCATGTGGCATAAAGCATCCCTTTCTCCCTCTAAGAGTAGACATATTATTCTATTAAGCCAACTTGCTCACCTTGACTCAACCCTGTCATTAAACATGTAGAAATGCACTAATTTCCTCTCCCACAGTCCCAGGACCATAAACAAGCACTGTGACCTCGACACCAAGAAAACGCTAAATGTTCACTCAATGCTGGTTTAATGTTGGGGCAGGGTCTAGAAGGTAAACCAACATTTAAAACAACATCGGGTCAACGTCTTGTTCGCTGGGCAGATCCTGCTAATACAAGGTTTTGTCTCGGTGTGCATACAACGTCCAATAATTAGTATGGCATTGAACCAACGTTGGGTCATGGTGTTATTTAAATTAAGCAGATTTGCAGACAGTAGAAGAGAGAAAGACACACAAAAGATATAGAATGAACAGGTGAGCCACCTGATTTTGACGTTAAAAATAAACATTTCAGACAGGCAAGGGCGAATAACCTTTACCTGTAAATGCAATTGTCCACGTTGAGGTGATGATAATTAGATGTTGGCCCACTGTCTACGACGCTGGGTCAACATCAAACCAACATCGGCTCAGCGTCATCAATTGATAGGACCAGTTGTTGATTTACGGACCCTCCCTGGTGACGGGAGCATATGGTGACACAGAAACAGGGATCAGCTCGTGATAATAACAATGATAATAATGAGGGGTCAAGGCTGGTCACAGCTCCTCCTTTATCTTCACTACTCCATTACCGGGATTGACGTACGCGTGCCGTACCCGTGCCGCACGCCGTATGATGGATAGTCGTGGTTACCCGGCAAACACGAGACATTGGACCAATGTTGATTTAATGTTGGGCCAGAGTCAAGATGCAAACCAGCATTGGTTCAACGTCTTGAAGATATATCACCCAGCACACACGAGACGTTAAAACAATGTTGGTTTGATGTGGGGCCAGGGTCGTAGACGATGGGCCAACATTAAAACGGCATTATTTCAACGTCTCGTGTTTGTTGGGACCTTCTCGCAGCCAATACATTGTGCGCTACAAATACAACGAAGGACATTCCCTCCTTCAGGGAGACTCAGCACTATCTTTACATTGTCTCTATCTAACGTCCACAAGGCTAGTGTGTGGCTATATTACAACAATTCATCAATCCCTATTGTATTTCAATTCAGGCTATAGTGCATCGAAACAAAAAAATATTCATATCTGAAGGTGGTAGGTTCCACTATGTGACTGCAAAATACATACAGAAACGATACATTCTGTACACAGCAGGTGCACATTAGGAAGATCAGAGATATGTATTTCGTAACAGATATTTGTAAACTCCAAATACTATAACTTCCTAAAGCAAATTGAGATTATCCGCAAACACAAGACATCAGCCCAATAATGGATCAATAATAACATCGACTCGACAATGGGTGAATGTCCAGGATATATTATCTAAACGTTTCAGCAGGTTTCCTTAATTGTTAAACCAAAGTAGTAGTAGTAGTAGTAGTAGTAGTAGTAGTAGTAGTAGTAGTAGTAGTAGTAGTAGTAGTAGTAGTAGTAGTAGTAGTAGTAGTAGTAGTAGTAGTAGTAGTAGCAGTAGTAGTAGTAGCAGTAGTAGCAGTAGTAGTAGTAGTAGTAGTAGTAGTAGGAGTAGTAGTAGTAGTAGTAGTAGTAGTAGTAGTAGTAGTAGTAAATCATTGCTTCACGTCACTTTTCTGTCTTCTAAATGACATTGTAATACGATAAAAACATTGTAGTCAATTGATGAGATACATTATGTAGCCTACAGATAATGATGTGAGGGTGGGGGTGATAGGGCATGGTGGGTTATTGAGAGCCAGATACATAAGCCAGATACATTTCCACGTGTAAAAATAGTTTCCAAGAAAATTGGATATAAAATAGACGTGAATAAGCCACCGGCGCGATGAACTCATTTTATTATTGAAAATTGGAGAAAAAACGAGAGTCAATCGTGCATGGGGCCTCCAGCCAAATTGGTTTGCCGAAGTCTAAAATGTCCCTCTTTCTGTCTTTCGAGATTTGCAAACTACCGGTCACATCGACAAGGAAGCTACACTAGTGCTGTGCAGCCTTATGACCATACCAGAGCGTCTTGGACTAGCGTCGTTAAAAAGCAATGTTATCGAGAATGAAATGTGTGTTTAAACATAAATATCTGCAAATGTGTGGTCCGAAATTAAACAAATATGAGTATTTTTCACCTACTTGAAGTTGTGGGTCGCGGTAGCGAGTCACAACTTGAAGTGGGTGGAAAATAATACATTTTAGCACTTTCCGGGCTAAATACGAAAACGCTAACCGGTCCTGCGCACCTGAATATTATGTTTATTGGCTAATGCTATCATATTAGCCTGCACTTTCCACGGGTATTACCACCTACAGTACATGTAACTGCCGGAGTGAATCAGATCCGGTCGCGTCTCTGAATTATTTATAAAAACAATATTGGCATGATTGAGCCACAATTTGTAACACCAGTATATATGAGAGATCCCAAATGACATTCAGAATACGCATGGTGAAAATAAAACCTCTACAGCCACTACTTCGTCATGAATGCGTTGACAATATGAAACACGTTTGAAGCACATAAAATTCAACATGATGAGTTTAATTATTGTTTGGTAATTTGATCAAATTTGTTTTTCTGTCCTTAACCCTTTCAAGCCTGACTTTTCCATTGTCATCTTCTTTCACTACAAGCCGCGTATTGCTGTCGCAATTCTCGACTTGTAGTGAATGAAGATAATTTGAAGTGGGTGACAAATTAAAAAAAATAGCCAAATATTGGACAGTTGGTAAAACAGTTTCATGGAATATTTTTGTCTAAAATCTCTCAGTCAAAGGGAAATTACGTCTGTTTTCGGGGATGTGTAATGATGCTATGATGCATCGTGAGGCCTCAAAGTGTTAACCCTCTTAGCCAGTAAACACTAGATTTTGGAAGTAATGCTGGTAGAATGTTAGACCACCGTCAGCCACCTAGGCCCAGCATTAAACCAGAATTGGCTAAACGCTTTGAATTTGCTGTATAAACAGTACGCCCAACAGACATAAGTTGTGGAACCAAGGTTGTTGTAATGTTGGCAAGCATTGTAGACGGTGTGGCAACATTAACGACTCATCTCGCAAAGTCAATTTATTCAAATTTTCAACCACTGGAGGTTGTGTCTCGCTACCGCGATCCACAACTTCAAAGTGATTGAAAATTAACTACACTTGTTTAATTTGAGGCCAAACATTTGTAAATCTTGATGTTTAAACAGTCATTTTATTGCAAATATCATTGATTTGATCGGCACATAAAACAACGACTATAGTCCTGGAGCCGTATTCTCGTACAAGTTACGATATATCGTAGGCTTCTGATTGGTCGAGATGGCCATCTCGACCAATCAGAAGCCTACGATATATCGTAACTTGTACGAGAATACGGGCCCTGATTAGTGGTGTAAGGGTCAAACATTCTGTTAACAGTTGACATGTCGTGCTTGCACGGGAGAGCTTTAATGGTCGCCGAGAATTGACTAACTCTAGCCATTGAAACACAGAAGTCAACTTGAGGTTGGTTTAATGCTGGCCCAACGTCACAGACGTTGGGCCAGCATCAAACCAACATTAGTTTGACAGTTGTTGTGTACAGGCGAGCATGTGAGGAGCGGCCATTTACGCACACCTCAGATGGCATAAGGCAAGATGTATCTACAGTGACCAGGACCAATTTGTGCGGGAATCACCCCCCAGGGGAGATGCCCCCACTCTGCAACACCATGGACAGGGGGGGGGGGATTCCCCTTATTCTCCACCACAATGGACAGGGAATTACCATCCGTCCGTCCGGATACGTCACATAATTGTCCATGTAACATTTCCAACTCCTGCTGCATTAAGTGTGCCGGGCACCGAAATGTATAGAAATTTAAATACTTTCTTCTATTAATTGGGTGATTACTATATAGTGAAAGCTTCAAAATAATTACTTTAGTGACATTCTAAAAAAAAAGAACTAATTTCGCAGTAAAACGTCACTCGTTTTTTAGTTACATCAGCCAGTAATTATACGTAATCCAATGTTACAAATCAAGTGTGAATATATTAGGTTTTTCACGAACAAATTTAAATCCAGAATCCTGCAAATGAGCACGCCTGTAGTCTGCACACGTCCACACGGATGGGATTATGAGTCGGGTCATTAGCGTGGTGGAGACACGGCGAGATTGGAGTCATGGATGAAGAAATGATCCCAGATTCATGAAAAATGCATCTTATTCGTATAAATTATCCTCAGCAGGATGGCACCATCACAACAATACATTGACGCAAAGCTGGGTGATTGTTGGTCCGCCGTCTCTGACGGTGGACCAACAATCACCCAGCATTCCGTCAATGTCTCGTGTGTGATTGAGGAGAATCCCAAGCCCGATGTAAAGGAAAGCCACCGGTATTCTCGAGAACTATGATCCAGATTTCAAGACAGCTTATTGGTCGTGAGCTTTCTATTTAACATGATTCATGTTTTCAGTGATGTTATTGTCAAAATAGATTACCATCAACATATATAGCCACCCTTGGATATGAAAGGGTGCATCTGCCACTTTACGTCGCAGATAGGCCTGCACCCCTTCATATCATAGGATCGAGTCAATTCAGACTACAGATGTACCGTGTTTTAATCGTTTGATAATAAATTGTCAAAACTTGCGGAGATAGAAGTTTGTTATATAATTTCAACATGACAATTAGGCATAGATCTGCCCCTGTCATTGATAATTAAATGAGAAGATGACACTAAATGAAGTATCTAAAAAATGTGAACCTCAGTTTCGTGGATATACTAACATGGGATGTGGTCGCGTTGAAAAAAGTCAATTCCATAATATTTTGCATATGCGTGAATAATTTACTGGCCACCAATGATGGTTACGAAGTGATCAACTAAATCATGTGGCAAATGACAGGCGAGTGAGTAAACAAAACAATTAGCCTGCATATTATAACAAACAGTCCGGCATATTGTCAACATAACACAGCCATCTGTTCAATAATTAATCGCATATTTTTTCAGGAGACTACATATAACAGAAAACGTGACCATATCTAACTACATCACTAGATCTGTTAACCCTTTAACCGCCGGTGCCGCATATATTCGGGTTTTCATTTTTTATTAGCACATTAAGTACCACCTTTTCAACATATTAAAGATAAAATGTGACATCAATCAGCAATATTTTAAAACAGTTGACCTCCATTCAGTCAAATCTGAATAATTTTCACTCACTTGAAGTTGTGGATCGCGTTAGCGAGACACAACTTCAAGTTGGTGAAAATTAAAATTGAATAATTTGGCGGTGAAAGGGTTACAATTATTTAAAAAAAAAATCATAATTATTTTGTAAACTGAATTTTCCTCGAGAAATTGCAAAGAGCCAATACTAGTCGAGCAGACGCGTATATGCTGGAACTCAATTCTCGCAAGTAAAGCTTTACGTAGTAATTGTGGGCAAATGATGGATCATGGTCGTAGACGTTGACCCCTAAATCTCAGCAAACAAGATATTGGCTCAGTGTTGGTTTAACATTGGGCTAACGTCTATGAAGCATTAAACTAAAACTGGCGTTTGCTAGGCCCATATTGTGCCAACAATACGTCTGGATTTAATATCAGGACTCGATTCGTGACGGTAGGCGGTGGCAAAATTGATTAGAAAAGTTTAGTGTGATGCACATTAATGTGAATGACGATTTGTTGGCGGCAAAAAAGAGAATATTAACAGCGCGCTGCGGAAGGCGAGCTGAACAAAATGCCGGCCTGTCACATTAACGCCGCGACAGGAGCACAAAATGCTAGGAGCGACCGACACAACCAGCAGATTACACTCGATTGTACCAATCTCCCCTCTGAGTCCGAACGAAAACGAATGACAATCAGGAAAAATTGACAAAAATCCCTGCAAAGGTCGCTCCTAAAATACTTCCTCGCTTCCCCAAGAAAGTGAGCTTGTCGCACCAAATACCTGTCTCCATTAATGTTGGGCCAAACGGTGGACAAATGAATACGTGTCTCAGCAAACACGAGGCATTGGTCATCGATTTAATGTTGGATCAGCGTCGCATACGGTGGACCAACAATAAAAAGACATTGAGACAATGACTCGTGTGTGCAGCTGTATATTGGTCTCTCATAACTCCCAAAACAATTGACAACAACGTAAATATTCCGCGTAAACACTTTCAATTAAATTAAATTAATTTCAAGACCTTTCGGGTTCAATAACGTTCCAAATCCAAACCTTGTGAACAGAATCGACACGGGTTTAATTAGATCATGTCTAATTTGTTTAGCACACAAGCCGGGAGAGAAAAGTTGGTGTAAAGAGGATATTTAGCTGCTGAAAGTAGCAGGCAATTTACATCACGTGCGTCATGATGACAACATGAAGACAGAAAACTAGGTTAATGAAACATAAACACTCTACTGAAAAAGGCCCAATCTATCTTAGGCATTCCTTCTACGATATTTATTCACGATTTCCCAGTAAACACAAAAAAAGTGTATATAACATTAAGACGTTGGGCCGACGTTGTACAAATGTTATACAAATGGTTGGTGTTTGCTGGGCTCAAATTAAATGTAGTAGACGTTACGCCGACGTTGTACAAATGTTATTCAAATGTTTTGTGTTTGCTGGGTTCAAATTAAATGTAGAAGACGTTAGGCCGACATTGTACAAATGTTATTCAAATGTTTTGTGTTTGCTGGGTTTAAATTAAATGAGTACACTATTGTTATAAGGAACCATAGTCTTGGAATGGGAGTATGACTGGGACAAGAGACACATTTTTTGTTTAAAATCACTATAAAAGGATTTATGGGAACCAAAGAGTGCAAATACGATATTAATGTCGAATGGAGATGACTTTTTTGTAGACTACTGATTTGGGAGCAAGCAGATTGCGGTGGTTTTATTCAGCACGCCTACTGAGCATACCCCGGGGAGCGGACCACGTACAGGCCTCCTTGTGCATAGCCAAACAATGATATTGACCCAATACTGATCAGCCACAAATTGGGTATGATTCAACAATCCCCGTGGACGCATATCAATGAGTTTGGTTCGGGAGATTTATGGCATCGGTGCCGCAGCAGGAGCGACTCTGCATATACGAGACGTTGATACATTGCTGGCCTAATGTTGGGCCAGAGTCATAGAAAATGACCAGCATTGAGCAAACATTGTATAAATGTTTTGTGTTTGCCGTGCTTGTGGAGCAATCAAAACACGTCTTTTTTTCCAACAGCTTTTCCAACAGCGAAAGGGAGGGCTTTTTTCAAATTCCTCCCCCTATACAAAAAAAATCCCAGATTTAATTTCCCAGATTTTGTTTGATAAATTTTCTAGACGTGACAATAATTTGAAACCGCGAATCACCCTTAGCCCTTAGTGCGGGGATCGATTTTAGTTGTCTGAATCTGACGTCTGTAGACGTCAAATTCTGACGACTAAAGTCGATCACTACAGTGTAGGAGCAAAAATATTTGTAATGGCCGTAGACTAAGACAGTTATGATGATTTCAAAATGAAAAAAATCATTTGGCCTTCAATGTTTTCATAAAAAATTCAGCGCTTTAACGGTTAAAGGCACTTTCGTGCAGAAACAAATACTGGAAATACAGTTTGAGAGAATGACATCACTATCTAACGACACCAAATTCATATCAGTGTCTAAGCATCGAAGGCATTAATACTGGTTTACGAGAAGTCGATACAGTGTTGGTGTAATGTTGGTGGACCGTTTACGACGCTGTGCCAACATTAAACCAACACAGGGTCAACGTGTCGTGATTGCTGTAAATATACACACTGCAAAATATGTTTCCGAGCTCAATGCAAGTTTAACAATGGGCCAACATTAATTCAACATTGGGATAACGTCTCGTGTTTACAGGGATGTTCCTACAGTCAGTCTGCAGCACAGCCTCTACAACCCTGGCTTATAGTCGGACCAGAGTCTTAAAACGCTGACCCGGCATTAAACCAACGTTGGACAAACCTCTGGTGTTTGCTCGTTGCGTGTGACATGCACATTTATGTGAATAAAATATCAGGTCGTCAGGTCGAGTCCTCCGTCTCATGCCGCAGAAAACTCTACCCTAATTTGGAAAATAAATTCAATGGATGACGAACCGACCGCAAGGAGCGAGTTTTGCACTGTAGAGATGTATGTGATGAGAAGAATATCCAATATGTGAAGCCAACCAAAAAACGTTCAATCCGTGTTTAATTTATCCATTTATGTGCCAGCGTGGCTAAATATTAAAACATAATTTTGCGTGATTTCTGTTCATTGGCATGGGTACACCATTCTCGAGATTGTATATCATACCAAGGATACTAGAACATACCAAATCCCAGCAAAAACAGGCATTAACCCTTTAACCGCCAAATTATTCAATCTGAATTTTCACCCACTTGAAGTTGCGTCTCGCTGACGCGATCCACAACTTCAAGCGAGTGAAAATTATTCAGATTTGAAAAAATGGAGGTCAACTCTTTTCAAATCTTGCTGTTTGATGACACATTTTATATGTAGGGCCTACCATATTTAAAATGTGGTACTTAATGTCCTAATACAAAATGAAAATCTGAATATATGCGGCACCGGCGGTTAAAGGGTTAATAATAATGTTAGTTATGAAACATGTTATGTGTGCTGGAATAGCTACATATGTCGTGGCCTTGGGATTTAAAGGGTGTATTTCCCACTTTAAACAATGAGAATAGACCCTTGTAGTGTAAATCGTTATCTAAGTATTAAACAGTTATATCTGCCACTTTAAAAAATTATTCAATCTGAATTTTCACCCACTTGAAGTTGTATCTCGCTGACGCGATCCACAACTTCAAGTGAGTGAAAATTATTTAGATTTGACAAAATTAGGTCAACTGTTTTCAAATATTGCTGATTGATGTCATATTTTATTTTTTCAACATGCTTAAAAGGTGGTACTTAATGTGCTAATAAAAAATGAAAACCCGAATATATGCGGCACCGGCGGTTAAAGGGTTAACCCAATGTTGTTTCAATGTTAGCCCACCGTATTTTAGCATTGAAACAGCATTTGGCAAAGGCCACGTGTTTGCTGGGATGAGACTATGATATACAAGATTCAAGATTCAATATGCTCATATCTGTATAACAATTTAACCCAACAAACACAAAACATTTTTATAACATTTAAACAATGTTGGACCAACGTCTTAGACGTTGGACACACGTTGTATAAATGTTATACAAATGTTTTGTGTTTGCTGGGAATGTCCTGCAAGTCTTCAACACTCTCTGCGAACGCTCCACGTAAGACTATTCGCAGGAAAGTTGCGGAAACGTCACATTGGCACATCTTCACGTGTCAAAACGTGTGCAGTGCCGTCATCCAGAATTAGTATATCAAGAATGATTGGCCCAGAATAATGTAACATCGGGACATCCTCTCGGGTGTGTTCAGATGGTGGAGAATCTTGCGTCGTTTATATCAATTACAAAGCTTTTGGACAAGCGCAGACTGCCTCGACAAAGATGATAACAGGACAGCAAAAGCTGGCCACTTGTGCTAAAAGGGGGCATCATGGCCGGGCAGAGATGTCACTACAGGACTGGTACTAACACTGAACACCAGATGGCTCTTCTCACAGCCATTCTCAACCAATAACGATAGAGATGCCTCTTCCACTCTGAGAATGAAGTGCAAGAGCGACACCTACATGTATGGTTAAAATAAAGAACGTGAGTGAGTGACCGAGTGACCGAGTGAGTGAGTGAGTGAGTGAGTGAGTGAGTGAGTGAGTGAGTGAGTGAGTGAGTGAGTGAGTGAGTGAGTGAGTGAGTGAGTGAGTGAGTGAGTGAGTGAGTGAGTGAGTGAGTGAGTGAGTGAGTGAGTGAGTGAGTGAGTGAGTGAGTGAGTGAGTGAGTGAGTGAGTGAGTGAGTGAGTGAGTGAGTGAGTGAGTGAGTGAGACTTTATTTTGGTCTGCCATTTACAGAGTAATTTTCGAAAAAGGGAGAGATATTTTAGCTGCACATTATCCATTAGCTGATAAGGTATATGCACACCCTATCCTTTATACTTGTTTGGAGCACAGACACTGGCACAACCAGAAACAAGATCTCCGTATTTACATTGCAACAAAATGACAAGTGAATATCACCGAGAGAGCAATCACAGAGTGTACACACTGTGACAAGCCCCAGCTGAGAGTACACTGCTCATTACACATGTTACAGGTCCGGCTCTTTCCACCATGCTTCAGGGTGGTGTATGACATTCCGTGACAAGGCTAGCCGTTTTCAGAGGGAGCTGTTGAGGGGCTCGAGAGCATCCATCACTTGGATGACATTCTGTAGACAGCAGGCCCTGTGTGATGTATCAATGCCAGAGCCACCAACAAACTCAAAACGCCCCAGAGACGTCTGGCCCAGTGGTGAGCCATCGTCTCCGACGCTGGCCCACCACTGAGCCACACGTCTTTTGTAGGCTCATCACTCTCACCTTCTGACTTCAGATGACTATACATGGATGCTGATGAGTTGGTGGTAAAGGTTGCCTCGGGACGTGCACTATGTATGAACTGGAAGCGAGGGGCACAGAGAACAGTTAGCAATATAGGGGGTCGTTTTCTAATCATCTGTATAAGCAGGGAATGAGTCATGCAATTATTACGAAACACTATCGAGTGGGGTCGGTTTTGAAAATCGACACATCAAACTGAAATTATCTTAAACCCAAGAATTGCGGACATTCACCATCCAGACCATTATTGAACAGTGTGTTCACTTCTCCTGAGATGAATATGAAAGTTTGGCCACCCGGCCACGCCAACCGGCCAAATATGTTGTCAACACAGTGACACACGATGTTCAGCCGATGCTGGGACAGCACTCCTGGTCTGTGAATACCACCTGTTACATGGGTTGCTCAGTTATCCAGTCCCATTGAAAGGAATGATAGGTCACCTCTATTTTTCACTGGTTCTGGTGGCTTCCCAGAAAAAACGAGACGCTGACCCAAAACTGGTTTAATGTTGCGCCATCGTCTTCGACTCTGGACCGACATTAAACTAGCAGGGGGCCAACGTTTACTGTTGCTTTCTGCATGACAAACGGTGCCAGATGGATCAATATAGGTCTTTATCACATCAATCGTGTTGTGTCATTCAGAAAAGACGTTATGCAACAGGCGAGATCAGACAATAAAAACACGGTTTGTCCATATAGGATCAATATAAAAAGAGACTAGCCAACCTATTTAAATACCGCCTCAACTCCATTCTAAATGGACATAATGTTATCAGATAGCAACACATTAGGTCTGGATGACGCGATGCACAGCCTCTTGGAAAGGGTAAAATTAAAATTATTTGTTCAGAAGGCCTACGATTATTATAAAAACATAATATTTTCAGTGCAACGATTGACTTTTAACGTCAGATTCTGACGTTAAAATGTTTTTTGAACCCCGCAGCGAAAGTGTTCAGGCTCAGTTGCAGGCCTACTTTGTATAAACAAAGCGCAGTAGATTACGATAAACTAAATATAAGGAAGTGCTTACAAAACACGATCGACTGATTTACTGGAATAGTGCCTGCATATAAGAAGATACGAGTATAAATTATGACGAAGTGACCGTTAAATACACACTGCTATTCTAGGATCAGGTCCATGTGTCATAAATAAGGGTAATATGACATGGTCAAGCCCCGTAAAACAGAAAACAAGATGCGTGATCAACCCAATGTCTTTTTAATGTTGGCCCAGCGTCTGAGACGCTGGCCCAACATTAAAAGAACACTGGGCCAGCATCTCGTGTTGTGGGGTATAAATGGAGGTTCGGGGATCAGACTAAGCCGTAACAAGATCAATGGCTAGATCAAATCCAACCTAATATAAATCAACAAACAGTTAGACCGAGACTATCTTATATTCCCTGTGATCCGGTCTCTGCATTCAGGAACAACTGAACGTATTGGGCATTGTTGTATTATGTAAGCATAGACACAGTCCAGCAGACACGAGGCGTTGACCCAATGCTGGGTTAATGTTGTGCCGACGTCGTAGACGGTGGCACATTATTAACCCAACATTGGGTCAAAGCCTCGTGTCTGCAGGGAATGGAATAGGTTACAATCACATAATAGAAACAAATTCCAGTGAAAATTGAAATTGTATTTCCCGTTTTCGCGAATTCTACTATCTGGAAAAGTGGCCGCATAGCAGCTGGACCGAGTCGGATACCCGCTGATGACTTAAAAAAAAAGACATTAGATGGTAAAGCCGGGCTTCGTCCACATATTAACCCCTTACCCACTGATGTCGACTACAGTAGACATTCTGTGCTTTTATTTACACACGGAAATCCAGTTGTTAATAGGAAAATATGTCTTTAATATTGCATTATTGATGTATGATGGGACTTTATTTTCACACATCACATAACTTTTCAGTCACTTGAAGTTGTGGATAGCGGTAGCGAGACACAGCTTCAAGTGACTGAAAATTTAAATTGAATAGTTCAGTGCTCTAAGGGATAATTACAAACGGAACCTTAACATGATAAGGCTTGGTCGAGCACTCATTATTTATGTCACATCGGCCAGGGAATACTTTGTTCAGTATCGCATAGCGAAAAGCTATGCAATTCTGGCCATTTGCTTATCAAATTTGAAATTGATTAGCGAAATATTTATACATGAATGATAAGGATAAAGTGGGAGTTAGAGCTTGAAGAGAAAAATCGCTAATCAATAATTTTCGAGCAAAATTCTCCCTGTCGTCCAATACAAGCTTCTGCCGAGAAAGCCCAAGGCAATATAGATAGCACTGGTAAATAACCTGGTGTAATAATGTGATCATCATGTGATGGCATGCAGGGTCACAGAGAGGAGACACTGTGTAAATGAGAGAAAACTGTTCCTACCTAGTGCGCCAGCTACACCCGTTAAAACCCAGAGCAGCGCGGATTATCATTTTCAGCTACCGAACCGGTGTGATAGTCAGGCGTGATCACGTCAGTTCAGCAATGAAAATAATAATTCAATGTTAAAAAAATTTCCCCTTTGTCATCGTTAATAAAATAGGCCGTCAAAATCAAATTGATAAGCCTGAACATTCTACTTCGGGAAACAATAGGTTCAACTCCAGCAGAAGCCGCACCGGAAAGCTACAAATCAGAGGGAGCATGAATTGTTAACGAGCACCACCACAGTCCGGGTCTGGGCACTCTCGTGTTGACTTGGCTGACCGTTGTCCGGTTTGGTTTAGCAGCAGTTCAATCACTAGCAGAGGCTGATATAACCTGTATGGTCATCTGTAGAGGAATTAACCCAGTTAACACGCGTCGTTGTCCCAATTCTGATTCAATGTTGGGACAGCGTCGTAGACGATGGGCCAACATTGAGTCGACATTGGCTGCATGACTGTTCTTAAATACACACAAAAAAATTGTAATTGTATCAGCAATATTTGTAGTATTTTTGTTTACATTTCACTTTGATGGTACTGTGTATCACTTATGTTACTTAATTTTACAACTCGTAAAAATCTTTTACGTTCGTTTTTAAAATGCAGCATTATCTGGAACACTAATACTGACTAATGTCCAAGGTACCAATAACAAAAAATAATAACGCGATAAAAACCCTTAGCTGTCCACCAGGGCAATGAATGGAACAACATGCTAAACCCTATACCAGTGCATCCTTTTATGGACAATAATAAACTGCAGTAACTGCTTACTCTTATAACAAGCAGATACTACTTACTTTCCTGGTCAGGAGTTATCATTGTTATTGGTATATGCGTTTGCATGGCACTGTAACATTTAGTTCTGGCAAACGACACAGTACCCGTGTCTCAAGTCTGGGACGGCGAGAAAGTAAAAACCACCCAGTAATCACGTGCGGACATCGACTTTAGACGTCAGATTCTGAAGTCTACAGACATCACATTTTGACGTCTGAGCTAGATCCCCGCGTCATGAGGGTTAAGGTCATCTAGTGTTAGATGTTTAATGGACAAAAATAAAGACAAACGACTTATGTGAGATAAAACATGTAAATCCACTTGGCAAGGAAACATTACAACGCATCAATGAGAAAATCAGATCCATCCCGGAGCAGTGTGGCTAATCTGATTTAGGCTCCCAGACATCGGTACAACACACGACCAAAGTTGACCCTTAGCACACTGATGTCGACTACAGTGGTTTTATTAGCACATGTATAACCAATTTTTAAAAGTAAAATATGCTTTCAATTTTGAAACACAGATATATGTTGGGGACTTACATTTTTTAAATCACACAAATTTTCTGTCACTTCAAGTGACTGGAAATTTAAATTGAATAGCTCAGTGCTCTAAGTAATACGGTAGATGCTGGTCTGATATTGAGAAAACTGCTTTTTATGTGTCGCTGAAGACATTACAAGGTACGACCCCATACAGTCTGCAGTCCTTGTCCAGCGTGTTTACATTTAACTGCATAAGAAAAGGATCTAAACGTTAACCGTTAGAACATTATGCTATTCAATTTAAATTTTCAGTTGTGTCTCGCGATGTGATTAGTGAAATTTAAGTCCCAACATAGATCAGTGTTTCAAGATTGAAGGCATATTTTACTTCTAACTGGTTACTAGGGGTTATACAGACCTGTGCTAATAAAAACACAGAATTCTTGTATCCGACATCAGTGTTCTAGGGGGTAACCTTGTATCTATTTCATCACATTTTCATTCATTGCGAGGTGTCAATTATTAACGCAATTCCCACTTCATAATAATAAATGAGAAAAAAACTTTTGTAAACACTAAATTAAAATATATCAAGTAAAAGCTGAGAACACTGAATACAATGTGCTTCACGCCAGGAGACACAACTTCAAGTGGATGAAAAATAAATAAGATAACTTACCAGGTAAGTAAACTGGAGAATTGAAAATGACGGTGTTGCTTATTTTTTCGCTTAAGATCTTTAACAAGGCATCTTTGAAATGAGTTGAAATCAATGCACACTTTACAATTATAAATTGAGAAACGGGTGACTTTATTTTAGCGTCACCCACGGATATTAAGGGTGATCAGCTGGATAATAACATCAGGCCCATGGTGTCCTGAGCAGGAGTATGTGACAGTACTTGACAATAGGAGAGTCCAACAGGTTCAGCCATTAGATGTGGCATTAATCAGCACAGACCCGGGACAGCGTGTGGCTATAAACATCACATAAAACTACATTATACACGGTGGCGTGCCATACAAGCAATCACCTTAATGGAAAGGTTCAAATTAAAACATGTCCCAGCAAACACAAAACATTTGTATAACATTTGTACAATGTTGGACCAACGTCGAAGACGTTGGGCCGACGTTGTACAATTGTTATACAATTTTGCTAGGGTGGTGTTTTTAAAACGATTCTACTGATGTCTATTTCAATAGCGTAAAGACATCATGTTACTGTATTAATACCTGCCCGTTTGTATTTTCGATGTATTTTCGATACTGAACGACAAGCCCTTGCATTTCTCACCGCCCAAATTGGTAAAAAAAAGATTTTACAAACCCTTACAACGCTGAAATATTTGTGTATGAGCCATGGAAAACAAAGGGTTTTCTTCAATTCAATTCACTTAAATGTCGTAATTAGCTATTTGCGCTTCACTTGAATACCTATGTTACGGTTCTACGGCCAGAATAAATTTGTAATTCTTTCTGTGCGGGGACCGACTTTAGACTTCAGAATTTGACGTCCATAGACGTCAGATTCAGACGTCTAAAGTCCGTCCCCGCACTGAAAGAGCCAAGTAGTAGGACACCCTCCATAGGCATAGCATTTAAATCCCACACGAGGACACATATAATGGAGAAAAAATATCCTTGTTCGGGTGATTAATACCAATAATATGTCATAAAATATCACGTTAACTGTTGTATCTCAATAAATGCTGCTCCTTCGCGTAATTTTTATATTGATCGACAGAGGAAAAATGGCACTTGATGTGTCGGGGGAGTCATTCTTCATCCTCGTGATGTTACTATAATGGAACTGACTAGCCAAGCTTGGAAATGACAAGGAGCGTCATTCCAATCACAATTTACCGAATGTCAGACGATCTGGGTGAACGATTCAGTGTGACCTACATATTAGGTCTGTGATTGGTCGCAGCCTGCTCGAAGACATCAAGTGTGACCTACAAAATACGTCTGTGATTGGTCGCAGCCTGCTCGACGACATAAAATATAGGCCATAAGTGTTAACCCTTAGACCTCTCAGCTTTAAAATTTTAATTTTCAGTCACTTGAAGTTGTGTCTCGCTACCGCGATTCACAAAATAAAACTCGACGAATGTCAGTGTTTCAAATTTTAACCCTTTTCAAGCCTGAATTTACCATTTTCATCTTCATCCACTACAAGCCGCAAATTGCTGTCGCATTTCTCGACTTGTAGTGGGTGAAAAGTGGGTGAAAATGAAAAAATATACTGTTATTTTCAAAACAATTCCATGAAAATTCTCGTTCTAAAACCACTGGTTTCAGGAAATTAAGTCATTCTTCAGAGATGCAAAATGCTGCTTTAATGCATCGTGAGGGTTTAAAGGCTTAAGACATTTTACTTTCAACAACTGCTTATAAAGTGCTAATAAAATCACAGTGAGATTACTGTAGTCTGTTCTCAGGGTTAAACGCCGTGCGGATTTACAGAGAACAATATAACCAAATGTTGTTACGGGTAGGATTAAACAAAGACCATCAGATTAATTTTACGAAATCAACTGAAATTTAAAGAAAACTCGCAGATTGACATGGTATCTTGATAAGTGTGAAAATTGAACACATTAGAGGGGAAAGTATGTATTTTTATGAAATCCTCTTAATTTCGGTAAACTGCTATGGGAGGAGAGAGGTTGTTGTCACCCGCGTCAAACAGTCATCTGGGGATGAAAATAAGAAAATAAGTGCTGCAATTTCGCCTCTGTCATTTGTAAAAAAACAATTTTTCTAGTGCATGTCCAAAATACTGTGGAATGCCCAACATTTTCTTTTATTTGCCACCCAATTCAAGTCATCTTTATCCTCTACAAGTCGATAATGACGGTTTGTAGTGGATAAAGATGACCATGGTAAATTCAGGCCTGAAATCGCTAAACATAGAACAGTAAATAAATTCATCATTAAACAGAGAAGTTCTTACAGTCTCACACCATCTCGCCTGTTGGTCCACTTTATTACTCAAAATAAAAACAACACTGACAAACGGGGTAATTTACGTTTGATTCGACTAATAAATATGGCTATAAACCCCAGGAGCTGTTACTCCCACGTCATGTTTTGCCGCGATGCAATCAGAAATACTAACTAGGTTTTATCAGATACGCTACAGCAAGACTGGAAAACTATGAGGCTTTAAATCTAATTTAGGGGAATTAATTAATACAGTGTAAAAACTATAAAGCTTGTGAATGTAATATTAGGGCCATAATCAATGTCGTATAAAATTCATAATGTTCCCAGTGTATATATATATATATATGTTGTCCTTCACAATAATGTGATTCATTACAGTTAATCAGCTCACAATATTTGTAAATAGTATAGAAGTAGCGGTAAAATATTAAGGTACCAGTCATAATTGTATAGCGACGGCTAATACACTCAAGAGACGTTCATTCGATGTAGATTTAATGCTGGGCTAGCATTGCCGACGATGGTTACATCGGGTCAAATGATCGTTTTTACTGGGAAAACGGCTTCTATTAAAACCATTCTAGCACCCAAATTATTTAAAATAAAGGGGGTGCAAACTATTCATTTTGTTAAAATACAGGGCAATCCATTTGAAAAACTTGAAGTTGAGTCTCGCTACAGCGACACACAACAAGTGACTGAAAATGTATGTGATTTGTTAAATTTAAGTTCCAACATAAATCAGTGTTTCAAGATTGAAGGCATATATTTACTTTTAACAATTGGTTGTACAGGTACTCTTAAAAATACAAAAGTCTCCTGTAGTCGACATCAGTGTTCTAAGTGTTAAGAGCATTATTACAAATATTATAGTGGTCACCTGGGCTTAAATAGCATAAGTTATATGCTCGCCTTTTATTCTAATTATGTATGGTACATCTATACTGATTGTGGGATTCAACAAAAATAAAGCGTAAGATAGATTACTTCCTTTTTCATTTCATAGTCTCCATGGAGAGACTTCTGACTTGACTGTAACACAAATTGATTGCTTTCAACAGCAGAACAAGACAATTGCTATAGACGAATGTATTTCTACACTACACAGCTAGACAAGTAAAAAGAGAAACCGAGAAAAATAATACGCTGCCGGTGGCTTCCAAGGTAGAAATGATGGATGCGAAACAGTTAGCCTGTAAAATCAGTTATGTTGGCTTAATGGTAGGCCAACGCCGAAGACGGTTGCCTACAACTTAGCCATTGTATCGTTCTTGACTGTTAAACATGCTAAAACGCCGACTGCTGCTCTGACAAAAACAGGACATCCTGCCAGCCTGCAATGACAGAGAAATCAGAAGCAACTGCCAAGCGCGCAATGCAGCAGAGAGGAGACGTCGGCTGAGAGGTGGCCGTATTGCACCAGTGATGGCCCAGCATTCAGATCCCTGTGATCCACGCACGCGATCACTTCACATCCCGTGCCGGAAGCAAAACGGATCCATAAACTTAAGTTTGTTAGGCAATAATGTTCTTTGTCACAAACAGCCTGAGGGATGGCGCGTCCGGAGAGGGGGGTGCGCTTAAGAAAATATCAATTCGTTCAGTTCTGCCATTTCTGTCAATGACAAGTGGGTGCTGAGCTACAAACTGGTGAAATGTTTCTAATAGTTTCTTATAGTATTCTACTGGAATTGCTTGCGCGATTTCCAGTGAGGAGTGAGAGAAATGTATATAAACCGGTCATGTTTTCAGTTGAAAGACATGCAGCAAATTCTATATGCTTTGCAAGAGAAGATCGTTAAATATTTTGATCTTTCTGAACAATAATAGGTACTGGCATCCGATGGTTAAGCTCACGTCTAACTGATGTCAAAGGTGGTTACATCCCAATATGATATCACTGCTGGTAAAACGGTGATAGCTTGGTGAAAACACTTCACTCTCTCCACAATACGACAAGCGTTTATGTTTTTACGTGTTCCGGATAGTGTTCACTACTGTTTATGTATTATAAGTGAAAGCCAAGGACAAATAATGTAACCATGTGATTTATTTCAGTAAAGTGTGATAAACATGTAGATTGAAATGAGGTTACATCTGGGGCCTTTGTCCAATGTATGGACATGTACACCACGTCACTAACTGCTAATGTATTATTTTAACAAATCTGCCACTCATCAGAGTGGTACATAGGACACTCTTACTCTTATTTCCAAGCAGACAAAATAGACAAGTAATATCCTGTATGTTGGATCATCAATATACTAACTTGCTCCAGTCTTAGCTCAACCATTTCTGACGTTGGTCAAATATTTAATCAACGCTAGAGCGGTGGTCAACATCTCAAAAGAGTAGCCCAGCAAACACAAAACATTTGTATAACATTTGTACAATGTTGGACCAACGTCGAAGACGTTGGGCTGAAGTTGTACAAATGCTATACAAATGTTTTGTGTTTGCTGGGAGACTAGAAGCTAAGAGTAATGCCAGCATTCCGTAAGTCGCCATAAACAGATAAACAGACCGATAAAATATTTTCTGGTAGATACTCGGAGAATCAAATAATTCAATTTAGTGGCGGGAGATGCAGAATTGGTCGATTGTGTGTCGGGTTGTGTGCATTCATATACAATGATCAAGTAAACTCGTCGGGGTTCGAACCCGGGACGTCTGCAAGGCTGACGAAGCAGTCAGGCGTTCTACCAGTGCGCCACGCCCCCTCATAAAACTCGTTCACTTACTGCCACGAAGACTAGATACAGAATACAGTACCATACCGTGCAAGGGCAAACATTTTCTATAGTTCCATCATTTCCACAAAATACTAGAACTCTAATTATATATAAAATATTTGGTTCCATTTGAAAATGTAATATCTGCTTTAGATATCATACAAAGTAACTTTCATTATACTTTACGTGGAATCGCAAGGAGGATAATTTTTTCTAATAGAAAATCTACGGTGGGAATATAAGCAGCATCGGTCGTCCACAAAGAGCGCCGCCTGTAGTCAAACGGGTAACGATGTGGGTATGTGTTGGTTCAATGTTGAGCCAGCGTCGCGGACGCTAGTCCAACATTGAGCCAACACAAAGATAAAGCATCGGCCTGTCCAGCGAGCCCGCCAGTCAGATGTAGCTGGCCGGTTGGGTGATAGGGTTTCTTTTCATTTCCCACACACCTCGTTTCTCATCTTCCAGTTGATTGCCTTCTGATTCCTAACCAACCCCCAGTCTGAATTGCAGATATTGCAAAATGGCCCCGGCTGGTAAATGCATTTGTCCCATTTACACATGCATAGGGCGTCATCGATGCCAGCTATTTTCAGCAATACGCAGCCAATTGATTACCTAGACTCGTCATCTTGCAGCAGAAGCGAAGCATTAGCCAAACGTCGGATCAAGACTGGCGCACATGTGAGCCCTTCACCCACTATTGAGCCGGCATCAGGAAAAAGGTGTAGCATAGGGATCCGGATGAGAACCTGGTTCAGCTATTAGGAGGCATTGTAGTGGCGCTAAAAACCAGTCAAATGTGGTAATAACCAGATAATGCGATATAACGGTCCGCTGATGGGACATCGCTGTGCAACAATCGATCCAGCATTTGCAGAGGAAGACATAGAATATATACATTGACCCACCATTGAACCAATGCATTATATTCTGGGTAATGAGGAAGCAATAGTCGCTCACAGCTGACTGATCTGCACAACTAATATCTGGAATAATGCATATGTGTTAACCGTGAAAACATTCTTGAATCACAAATCGGGCAATTCACAGGTACAATGGTATTAACAATCTTCACATTATCGACTGCTGGATCGAAAAAAAACACAAAACATTCACTCAGTGCGGCTTTAGTGTTGACCAGGATATTTAAATTACTTACAACCCATTCTTTGTGATTCATTAAATATTAAATTTAAAAATATAACTAAAACAAGATTTATTTCAAAAGCTCATCAGCTAGCGAAAAATACCTAGAGAACCATCAAGTCAAATACTAATGCAATACAACCAACTGTGATTCAGAAGATATCGCGTTTAAAACCTTGATCTTGTTTTTGAATGCTCAGACTACTCCCACCACCTATATTGTTTTCAAAATGGCTACGTCAGCCATTTTCATTCAATTAATCCTTCCCCGAAAGTTAATAACGTGAGAAATACAATCATCAAGTCAAATTTTAATACAATCCAAGCAACGGTTTCAAGTATATCTTTTTCGCAGCACATATGTCATGTAAAGTGAGAAGATAAGCATCCTGATAACATCGGGGGATGCCTTATTAACATACATATGTACATACACAATTTCAACCCCATATGAAAAGACGAAAGACATAACCTGTATTACATGTAAAATAAAAAAATTAAAAAACTGATATATAGTGAAGAAAAAATACGTACACTGACTGCCTCGTACATTATGGTATCCACGTATTTTTTGAAAGTGACAGACTTCACTTTCTGCTTGTTTTTGGCGTTACACCAGAGGAACATGGTACTAACATAGGCCTGCACCTTGGTATCCATGTTGTAGCCAGGAGATGAGACCAGGGCCTAGGTGCCACCGGCCTGCTCCCACTGGCTACATGTCCATCCACGATGAAGATGCAGGCTGATAGATTTCACTACATGGCTATAATAGTCTCATGTTATCATCAATGGAAAACACACAGGTTATCAGCTTAGTGGCGTATCCTTCTACATGACAATAAATACATGAGATGTATTTACAAGATGGCGATACATGAAGAACAGGTGGTTTAGTTGATTGTTGTGGGATCACCTGCTGCCCGTTATATCCTTTTGCACGAGCTTCAAATTGTTAACATGTGGTAAGAACACGTTGTCTGTATTTCTACTATATCTCTTCAAATAACCATGGTGTCAAAACCTGGTACAACTGACCCGTGGTGATTAAAACAAATCTGTTATATCCATGACAATAAATACACGTAGTTCAGTAGATATGTCTGCCCTCTACACAGAATGTGTACTGGTGTAGATCGGCAGGAATTATCCTCTTCTGCTATGATCAAACCACAGTGAGATGTACATGTAAATCAAAGCCCCTAGTTTAAGTAGTCTGGGACATAGCGTACATGATTTGTACATGATGGTACAACACGCACCTCACTGATGGTCATGTGCTTTACCCTAAGAACACTGATGCTTCACTTCACTGGGCGGTCTTCATCTGTTTTAATAACACTTCTGTATAATTCACGTTATTAGGCAGATAATGTTTTTAATCTCTGACACCCGAGTTACGCTGTGACATCAATTACATAAATCCAAATATTTTTACTCACTTGAGGTTGCGACTCGCTACCGCGATCTACAACTTCGAACGGATTAAAAACAGAAAGTAGTTCAGAGATGTAAGGGTTGATTAACAACAACGTGTTTCCAGGGCAGGATGGTTTGTTAAGTAACCTTCCCATCTATTATAGATGACCGCATATGTCGGTAAGCGACCATATCCGGCGATAAATACCCCTACAGTAGGAGAACAAAGACCCTGTGATGAGTGTGAAGCTGGCAGGCCAGTTGGATCAACTGAAGAGACGAGAAGGAATGGGAATGATGGAGGGATCCCATTGAGTAGATCCTACACGGCAAAAGCTATCCGAGTAATCCCCGTATTCAATACACTGGCAAGGTGACGTCAATACTCCAAACAGCGCTGCTACAAACACACAGACAAACGCACCGCTTATCCAATATCCAGTCATTCCACCTGATATAGTACTGTAGGCGTGTCGTCTAACAGCCTCACGAGGACGAGGTGTCATTCTCCAATCGAATATTACAATTACGCTGAGTTTTGACAGCGCAATTAAGGAAGCAATCGATCAGTGTTGATTTCCATTTTTGTCAGGCGACAGATTTGACTGGGAGTGAAACACTAACCCGGCAATTTGTTTAGTTCGCGCCTGGATTTATAATTAAATCCCACGGACACGAGGATCCACGTGCGTGGCCGAACACATGCTGCTCAATCAGAAATCACCTCCAAATCATCGACGCTCGCCTTAACAATAACTGAAGTTGATACTAGATAATGAAGATCAGTCAGGTGTTCATGGCTTAACTTCCTCTGTGTAGCATGCAGTTGTCCCGTATTCCTGGTGTATGATAAGACATTTTAATTCCATAAAGATAATAATAATTGTTCAGCTGTTGTGAAATACAAAACCATTATAAATTTCATCAAAAGCATACACATATATATTGCATACGGTTTTGCGCCGCAGCTAGGTTTTTGCACACAAGCTGAACTTCTCCCTTTGCATTGGTTTTTGCCTTGAGTTGCCAGAACAGAGTAGTATATCTATGTTGTTACACCAGGACAGAGTAGTATATCTCTGCTGTTACAGACTCCTCCAGCAGTGAATGCGTCAGTCCCTGTTAAAGCTCTGACTGACAATGTAGATGACACGATACGAGGTATCAGGGTGTAGCAGGCGGCCAGCGGGCAGCAGGTCAAACCTCACAGCTGATCAGGTTATCTGGTGCTCTGCCATGTCATTGCCGCCCGCCGCCCACCACGGAGCGGCAGATCCAGGCAGGGACACGGATCCCGGCGTGCACTGAACACCCCCCAATCTCAGGCTTCATCAAGTCACCAATGAACACATCATCAAATGCTCACCTACACCTCCACCGCGGGTATCAATGACATGGGCAGAACACCCCGCAATCATTCACGATGTAATTGGAGGCGGACGTCGCGCAGAGTCCCCGTCCTTCATCCCGGCGAGAGGTCCTATCACTGGACGCGGGTGTAATCCACGCCGGCGACTTTAAGGTGACGGAAAGACAAACACTGGCAAATGAGAGAATCAGTCTGTCTCTGCTGGCAGCACACGTGAGATAACGCTGATCTAGGCTGGCTGCTGGCTGACTGGCTGCATTGCCGGCTGGCTGGCTGGATTGCCGTCTGGCCGCTTGCTGGCTCTGGGTGCTCCACCTGCATACAGGGCTCAGCACGATTCCTCTCCTGGGATCTAGTCAGCATCTGTCCCTTACACTGTCACAGGCTGCCTACAGCTGATACATCCACCTTACACCGAAAAAACACCCAATGCTGATTTAATGTTGAGCCACCGTCTCCGACGGTGGCCCAACATTAAATCAGCATTGGAGCAACGTTTTACTTGAGCAGTATACCTCCTTCCGGGGGGGGGGGGGTTCTGGAAGCTTCAGCTATAGCTGATATACTGTCTGTTCACACACACCCTGCCCCGACATAGATAAGTCTTCTTGCTACATCTCTGCCTCAGGCTTATGTAACGTTTAGCAGCAAAATGAAACAAGAGTTGGCATTAGCCAAGAGGGATACTTACATGCGAGAGGAGATGATTAGCAAGGGGGGCTTGACAAGAAACAATATATATCCATATTTTTTGGTCGATGACAGGTAGGCCTATACATGTACATGTATGCTCGGAAATTCAGATTTTGACAAATGCTGTTTGTATTCCAAGTAGAAAACGCACCAGAGTAACTTGGTAAAACGATTTTTTTACAATCTGAAGCTACAGACGTACTGAAAACACAGCGAACATAATTATCTTTCAATGTGAAACCGTGAATAGCATATTAAATTCCTGCTACAAATGGAAGAAAACTCTGACGAGATAATGCAGTGTCAGAGCGGTTAACCATCAGAGATGCATTAGCGTGCCAGCGGCAGTCATTTCCTGTGCTGAAGACACACAAGGTTTAACCCTTTAACCGCCAAATTATTCAATCTGAATTTTCACCCACTTGAAGTTGTGTCTCGCTGACGCGATCCACAACTTCAAGTGAGTGAAAATTGTTCAGATTTGACAAAATGGAGGTCAATTTTTTCCAAATCTGGCTGATTAATGCCACTTCTTAACATTTAACAGGTTCAAAAGCTGATATGTAATGTGCTATAAAAAAAAATGTAAAAAACGAATATGGACGGCACCGGCGGTCAAAGGGTTAACCTTTAAAGCGCCGAAATATTTTTGTACAAACCATGGAGACCAAAGGGTTTTATCCATTTGAAATCATCATAGATGTCTTAGTTAGCTCTTTCTGCTTGAGTTAAATACATATGTTCTGGGTATATTGCCATTATAAATAATTTAATTCTGAAAGAATTAAAACATTTAAATGTGTAATCATCTATCACCTACTCAGATAAATTTATGCTGACTACTGATATTTCAATGTTTTCGTTAGCAATCGGGTATCTTGTGCTAGAAAGTGTAATATCTCTCAAATATTTGGCAACTTAAATTGAAAACTTCCAGGTAGTTTTTAGTCCCTTAAAACATTGCCGAGTTTGTTAGCACAGCGGTCATTTTTGATAGCATGGGTTGCTTGCTAGCGAGGCATGGTTGTTAAAATTGCTATCTTAACGACATCGCTTGTTGCTGCCATTGCTTAATGGCTGACATTTGATTGCCAGCCAGCAGCAATATTTGTATCTTGTATCTAATTGTAAAGAACAGCAATGAAGAATATCTGAGCAAACTTACCAGCATCTCTAGAACAGGGAGCTGCGCCATCATGCACCAGACTATACAAACACAAAGTGGCAATGACAATGTGCATGGTTAGATAGGTGAGTCAGTCAGTACGAGCCAGCAGTCAAACACGTGACAAAACCATACATACAAATATAACATTATTGTAAATGTTGATTACTTAAAATTATTTTTCTTTAATTCAAAATTGCATCCGATGGCAGTAGTTTTAAACAGAAAAAAATAAATCTCATGGTTTTAGTCATCCGCAGTCTAGGTGAACAAGATGAATAATTTCAGAAAAGGAAAACAGAACGTCAACCCAGGTTCTAGTATTTTAGACTAGTAGGAGCAATGAAAAAAATGAGCATGAAACGACACTCAGATAGCCTATTGACGTCAATAGGGATTCGTATATCTCCTTAGATGTCTAGCAACGACCATTATGCATACAAATCCCTAGAACAAATGATGGCAGGTCCCAGACAGAGAAATACGACGGAGACGATCGCGAGGACAATCCAGCAAACTAAGCGAGGGGACATGTCACTACCTTCCTGTCTCTTATCTGGCACTGGTGCAGCCATCGTCAACAAAAGAAGAGGAAAAAAGAACTGGAATGAGCAGGAAAGCATCTCAGCAATCCAAGCTGTATGAGGACAGACGGTCGTATTCAAATAAAGTATTGTCAGCAGGAGCGGTATCCGGACAAATATGGGACGTAGAATGGACGTTAGATGACCGTGGTCTGACAGTGGCCCGCTGCCAATCCAGCGAAAACAACACATTGACCCGGTGCTGATTTAATGTTGGGCCAGCGTCGCAGACGGTGGCCCAACATTAAATCAGCACCGGGTTAATGTGTTGTGTGTTAATATTTCTATAGGTCTACTGAGAAATCATAGGCGCGCAGCAAAATTGGTATCATGTGTGTGCAAATCTGATTGAATTAATTAGACTAATCAGAAAATGATGTTTATAACTCGGAGATTTTTCATGTATGACACAGACAAATACCTCATTTGATTTGGGAGGCTTCCTTTGGTTTTGGGTATACCTTTTTTTCAGTTGAGCCATCCAGTGGTCAAACCCAGCAAACAAGACATTTCGACCACATCTTGGTTTATTGTTGGCCAACCGTTATTGGCGTCAATGTCTCTGTGTTAGCTGTTACTACCGTGTAAAGCTAAACTACCGCATCTGTTTACTTCACAGGTAAGCAGATGCTACGTTTTTCTTGCATCACGATCCTCATATACTCTCATATAATACCAACAAAGACGAGACGTCGATGAACAACCGGAACGATTAAAGATCACAGAAGAAAAACGTTTGAACGACACATCAACCCCTAAAGCGCTAAATTAAATAATTTAATTTTTCACCTACTTGAAGTTGTGGTCGCGGTACTTCAAGTACATGAAAATCACTCATATTTGTATAATTTGAGATTTGCAAATCTTGTTTAAACACACATTTCGTTCCCAATAAGATCGATTTAATCGGCTAATAAAATAGAATAAAAATAATTTTTGTCGCAATTAGTGGGTCAAGGGTAGGATAATATGCCTGTCAAAATCAGTGATGTACAGTAAGACTTGAGGTCTATAAACCAGGACAGAGCCAGGGTGGGGGTCAGCTGGTCACCAAATCCTCCTCATGCGTCCAGCCAATACATCTTCTCTCATTCACACCCGAAAAGAAGATATCTGGCTAATGCAAAACCCAGGTGCCTTTGTGTGAGCGCAGAAGACGCTTGTGGTATGATGGTTACAAATGAGGACTCTGTGACCGGAGGATTCTAAGGATCAACCCAAGGATCAATGAGGTGGCGTATCCACGGACAATCTACGTCATCGTTGCCTCAGCGCTGGGCCAACGTCGTAGACGTTGGCTCAGCGCTGAGGCACCGATGAGCCTACATCACCTGGGTCTCAAGACGCGGCAGTGGAAGATGGAGATAGTGGGATAGGGTCGCCAGTCCCACACGGGTGAATCATGCCAGTTACTTCCAGTTGTATACATATTGATGCGAATACGGAGTACGGGAGCTGTTGTGCTCAAAGTTAGTTAACGCGCTCGGTACATCTCCCTGCAGCGATCACCTCTGTCTATGTCTATGTCTATGTCTATGTCTTTTTACAGTGAAATAAATCTATATCAAACCGCAAATGAATGTCACATTGTGATAATTATATTTTTACTAAATTATTTTGTCGGAACCGAATGATGTCTATAAATCTCAGAAAAATCGTTATGGTGGTTCACTGTGCTATCATGATATACGGAACAGTTTTGTAATTTATAACTGATGCTGCCGATATAAAAAGCTACAAAAGGCACAGTGCGTACCGTATATTTATTTTCTTCAAAAAGTAGAAATCAAATTTGAATGAATGTTGCACATAGTGCATAGCAAGATATTATTCTGGGAATAGTACAACTGTCCACAATTGGAAACAGGGGGGGGGGGGGGAAGGGTTCTTAAAACCCTTTACTTTCAAAATTGTCTCCCGTGTGGTGCCCCAAACCCCCGTTAGCTCAGAATCATTGTTTTACGACTGAATCAAAATAAAAATTTCAGGAGCCCAACGAAATTCAATTCGGACGCCGCCTTTCCCAAAGTTTTGGAGCCGTCCCTGTCGTCAAGGGCGGTAAAAGGACGTACTAAGGAATACTAATGGCCCATCATGATTAAATGAATGTATCTGCCACTTTGTGAAGTGGCAAATACGTTCGTTTAATCCTGATGGGGCATTATTATTCCTGAGTGGACAATCAATCGGATTGACAGTGTCACTGTGCACGATTAGATTTCACCGGGCAACTCGCCACGTATAGAAAGAAAACAGTGCAGGCAGCCGTCTCAATCAACCTGATTGAATCGCAAATGAGGGAATAACAAAGCAGGCTGGAGGACAACAGAAAATAGTGGTTCATCAAGCATTATTATCATTACTGTAAATATATCTTCCGGATCCCAGCAAACACGAGACATTGACCCAGTGTTGTTTTAAAGTTGGGACAGCGTCGCAGACGCTGGTCCAACATTAAAACAACATTGGGCCAATGTCTCTTGTTTGTTGGGATGACATCCAGCATAGGTATGCTAATTTCTTTCTAATTGGGCCTCCACCTTATGTGGACTGTCGGCCCGAAAATCATCAAATGCGAGTAAAAATGTTACAATATCACTCACAGTAGGGTCTATGAGAGCGAGAGTGCAGTAGCGGCAATGACCTTTGTAAGGTAACAGGTGAAGAAATATTTAGCAATGTAAAGAAAACTTAAACATATTTTTTGCGTATCCAAAATCTTTAAAATTGTAACTCAATATTGAGTTTTAAATTAATCGGCACCCCATTCTAGCTTGTTACGCCATTAAAGCAATTAAAATACTGCGTTCTCGCTGTTACACAGCTTCAGTGATTGCCAATTACAATTAAAATTCTGGAACTTGGGTTATGGAGACTTTTTTGTAGATTAATATGATGATGCAAGACATGCCTTCAGTTGTATAATATTCCAATCCTTCATTTGCCATACAAGGTATTTTCGTTTCGTTGAAATTACTCTGGTACACACTCAATTTCCGTCTCTTATTTGATTGAAATGCCTCTGGATCGCAGAGGGTGGATCGTCGTTGGTCGTCAGACTATCCCTAAACACATAGCTGGGACGCTAACAATAGTAATCCCGGCGCACACACAATGCAAACAATCAACTGCAGGCAAACCACAATTGGCTTATAGCAACATTGTCTGCTTGTCAACCAGACATCCCTGTGAATACGAGACATTGAGCCAATGCTTGTTAAATGCTGGGCCAGCGTCGCAGACGCTGGACCAGCATTTAACAATCATTGGCTCTACATAGAGCGCCAGCTGCACTGATGGCGATTGAAGGTAGCCCAAGTTGAGATAATATATATTTTTAAAGGCTAAACAATCATAAGAGAAAACGTACACTGTTGTCCAGATCAATTTTAGGATGTGCGATTACTCTTAACATCGTCCCTAAACATGCTTAATCTTTTTTCAGGACGTTAATAGACATCTAGTTATACCCCTGATGTGGTGCAATGTTGATAAACATATTTTAAGGTGACAGTGACTGAGTACATCAGAAGAAGTGTTCCACTTCATGAAAATCAGAAGGTCGGTAATAAAATCACAGTAAAAAGTTGTAAAAAACACAATAAAATAATACAATTATTTAAATTTGAATATCAATTAATGCCATCGTTCTTCAAAAGGGTAATATTTTCGGGGTCTAACGGTCCTTACACATAATAATGTACAATTTATACACAGTCGATTTTTGCCTATAAAATGCCAGCAATGTTTACATCTGCCTTTAGTACGAACTGCCCCTTTATCATATATACATGTATCTGAGCAGGCCTTTGAACAGAGAACACTTGACAGACGTCGCGTGTCCTCAGTGACGAATTTGTCACCGGCCAAAGAAAACCGCGCCCATCCCGGAAGGATCAGGCGGGGTCGTTTGTGACAGGCAACCAAGACGTTAAACTGATGGTGGTTTAATGTTGGACCAGCGTCGTAGACGCTGGGCCAACATTAAACCACCATCAGTTTAACGTCTTGTGCTTGCTGGGAAGGCATTGCAGTTTTATTATTGTAGACGTTAGCCCAACATTGAAACAGCATTGGGCAAAACCTCGTGTTTTGCTGGGAGATATACAGCGCAGGTCAGGTGTGCCAGACTGTGGCCCGGCATTGGTACAGAGGTGTAGCCAGCAGATTGCCAGTTGAATAAGGATTTAGGATGTAGTGTTGATGAGGGAATTTCCTGGGCGATGTCAGACCTATACAGGCGGCGAGCACTTCACAAGCCTTGACTGTTCACAGAACGATTCATCACCTGCGAGACACCCAACTTAAACACGACATCGCCTTGAAATGATGGTTGAAAACTGGCCACACGTCTTTGTCATTGGCCCAGCATTGGTTCATCGTTTGATGATTTGCACCTGGCTCTGTTGCTTCTTGCTGTAGCCACCTCCATAATAATAGTCACAAGGGTGACAGCATCCTCTGGGACTCCTGCCCACTAAACAAGTCAGCAACCATTTACAACGTTAAAGGAGTAGTCCACTGTGTACGAGCAGCGGAAACAGCTGTACCCAGAGAGCATCAGGCTGATTACAGAGATAGTGGCAACTGGGGTACAATCAAAATCGGAAACATGCATAGAGTGGCCTATAGCATTAGCTTTAAAGGTTGGCCGCTACTAGGAAAGTGTTTGTTGTTTTAATGTTGGCCCAGCATCTTCGACGCAGGCCCAACATTAAAACAACATTGTTTTAATGCATCGTGTTTGCTGGGCACATTCACAATTCCAGCACCTACATCAGAGTGCGCCACGCCTCCTAACATTAAATCACAGTAATCTCACTCCCTGCAAACACCAGACGCACCCAGTGGAAATCACCATTTGGTCAATGTCTCGTATTATTTCTTTGTTGGGATTTGACTGCAGCACACAATTTTATTCAAAAAAATTAGCAAATATATATCCGATGTGATTAATGTGTGTGGGTGTGCAGAGCATGCTGATAATTCGAACAAAACGAGGTGTTGATTTGATGTTGATTTGATGTTGATTTGATGTTGATTTGATGTTGATTTGATGTTGATTTGATGTTGATTTGATGTTGATTTGATGTTGATTTGATGTTGATTTGATGTTGATTTGATGTTGATTTGATGTTGATTTGATGTTGGGTCAGCGTGACAGACGGTGGCCCGTTCAGCACGAAGACGGTCTTTCACCCTTTAACCGTCGGTGCCGCATATATTCGGGTTTTCATTTTTTATTAGCACATTATGTACCACCTTTTGAACATGTTGAAGATAAAAATGTGACATCAATCAGCAATATTTGAAAACAGTTGACCACTATTTTGTCAAATCTGAATATTTTTCACTCACTTGAAGTTGTGGATCGCGTCAGCGAGACACAACTTCAAGTGGGTGAAAATTCAGATTGAATAATTTGGCGGTTAAAGGGTCAAACGTCAGAATCTGACGTCTAAAATCGATCCCCGCGCTGACAGAGTTTAAATGTTGATAATGGGCGTAGATTTATAACATAGGTATTCAAATGAAGCGGACATTTTAAGATTTATACGAAAATATTTCAACGCTGTACGCGGTAAATCAGCATTGACCCAACGTCTGATAGTGGTTGGGATGTTATTATTATACATTATACATCACACGTGCACACGTTCACTTTAAATAATTCAATGACTTTCAAAATACTCGTCATTCCTGAAATATTTGACATAGTAGCATTAGCAATCGCGTGAACAAACACGGTCCTTTTTTGTTCTACAACGTGAAACAGGTTTTTGAGGTGGTATGGCCTATGTCGTGTCTATGTTCAGCTGCGCCTGCATGATTAAAGAGGCTGAAGAAACAAAAGACGAAAAAATGGAAGTGCTGCCATCTTACAAAAGCCGTTAGTCACACCTCTAATGACGAGCCAGCAGAAGACCATGTCCAACTAACAATAACGCTCCTATCCCAGCTAACACGAGGCACTGACCCAATGTTGTTTTAATGTTGGGCCGACGTCGAAGACGGCGGCCCAGCATTGGAACAACATTGGGTAAATGTCTCTCGTTTGCTGGGATACTGTCGTGCAAAGGCAAACAGCAGTAACTGCTTACTTCTCAAGGTAACAGTTATTACCGTGACTCTTTACATAGGAGTGCTGTTTTATGAGCTGCCCTGTGTTCCATTCATCAGTGTGCATTCTACAACAGAGCTAAACCCTTAAAGCGCTGCATTATTTTTGTAGAAATCATGGAAACCAAAGGGTTTCTTTCAATTTGAAATCATCATAAATGTCTTGGTCGGCTTTTCTGATTTATTGGAATACCTATGTTATGGGTCTACGACCGTTAGAAATATTTGTATTCTTACAGCGCGGGGATAAGACTTTAGTCGTCAGAATCTGACGTATACAGACGTCAGATTCTGTCGACTAAAGTCGGTCCCGGCGCTGTAAGGGTTAAACCACACGCGCGTGGTTGTGTAAAGTGGCTTGAGGAGATCATTATTCAATACCTATTTTATTATTCCAGCAGAATCTTATGTCATAATGCTAACTTGTTTGATTATATATAGATATCGATGCTTGAATGAACGGCATGAATGGAGTCTTAGGCCACCTTTGTGTACATATAGGCTAAACTGGGCCAGGATAACCTCCTGAGGATGACGAGATAAATCAGATAGCATCATAGAGTCCGAGCACGCTACCTCTCGGCCACGGAGGCTCCCAAAAATATTAAATCTTTACCAGAGAGCAGGGAAGAAACATTATTTTTCTCTGAAAGATGAATGCCAGAGAGGGGTTCGAACCCGCGATCTCCGACTTTCCAAACAGGCAGCTTCAACAACTGCACCAGGGCCCCACCCCGAAAGGTTCTTGAATATTATTTTCTTATGTATGGTCATATAAACTCTCTCTTGAAACCTTTGTGGTATTTCTGAAGATGAATGACAACCACCAATTCTAGCGGGAGAGTTTTCTGCGTGAAACCGTTTAAAGGTTCACAGGAAGTGATTGATAGGTGTATTATCAACTGCGTCCGAATATCATCGTCTCATTGATTGCGTGTCACCTAAAAATCCCCTATTATCACTCAAACTATAGCGGGTGCTTCAGATTACCACAGTATTTTCATTGTGGCAAAACGGTGTGGCCATAAAATGTGTTCTGATCGTGGGGGGTACTCACATATTCTGTGGATGATTGAGAAGATCCGAGAGAATAAAAGCATCACAGTACCTTCCCATCAGACACAAGACGCTGAATCAGTGTTGTTTTAACGTGGGCCGATCGTCTACGACGTTGGACCAGCGTTAAACCTACATTGATTCAACGTCTTGTGTCTGATGGGAAGGTACTGTGATGCATTTTTTCACTCTGATCTTATCTTGGGATAACTTGGGCCCATAATTAACCAGCGTTAGGTGAATGAAAGCTAATGATAATGTGTTTATTGTCATCAGGGATAACTGGATAATAAATAAATAGAGTAACAAGAGCACACTCGACAATAGCCCGCCGCCATTATTGCACTTGAAGTTATTGCGTCCCTAAGGTCAAATTATTTAAGTAAAATGCAAAAAAATCGCAAAAAATCGGCCATTTTTTTGTCATTATTGAATTTGTCTGATAACTGGTCACTAGTAACATGCATAACAAATTTGGGAAGGATACATGAAAGACTGTTCAAGTTATCGCGCCCACAGGTCAAATTATTGAAGTAAAAAGCAAAAAAAACGCAATAAATCGGCTACTTTAATTTTTTTCAGTCATTCTTAATCTAGTCAGATAACTGGAAGCATAACAAATTTGGGAAGGATAAATGAAAAACTTGTCAAGTTACGCGCCCACAAGTAAATGTTAACGCCGACGACGCTGAAGTTGTCCACCTTTTTTAATTAAAAATAAAAGGCAGGCTAAAAAGGAAAATAATTAAGCTGTTGATTGCGTTAACTGGGCAGGGTGTCTGATGTAATGGCAAACCTTAAACATACACATTAATCAAATTGTGGTTCAATGTTGGTTCACCGTCTCATCGTTGGCCCAACATTGAAACACAAATGTGTCAACGTCTAGTGTGGGCAGCCCAACAAAGTCGGTGCATCCAATTAAAGAGGTGGGTGTCATTAAAGGCCGGGGCCTGGTGGCTGAAGGCATGTAGACCCCACCAGAAAGGCCACCTAGCCGTCACTACACCATATCAGCTGCCACCAGCAAACCACCAGATTTGTGGCCGGCGCTGCTAACTTGACAGCAGTGTCTTGTTGCCAGGCGACCGATCCCGACAAGGACACTGCCAAGTGACGGTGTGGTAAGGAGGTATGCTCATCAGGGTAGATTGAGTACTAGCTCCACGAAGTGAGAACTAGGGTGAGTGAGACGAGGTGCTCAAGCTTACTTCACGTCAGATAATACATCAGATTGTACTCACTCCACGTAGGCCTACACCTCTTGTATAGTACATGATACACCATCTTATACCATATTATTACTACATCTATGCAGGGGGAGTCCTATATCTATTTGATATACACGTCAGGGTTGAAGCTGATTTTTTAAAATTTAATACCTTAGAAACTTTTTAATCACAAACAAAATGAAACTCACAACCTACATCAAGACTAATTTCGTACACTTCTTTATCATTAGTATTCTCTGCTCAGAATAATAATTTATCACCCTAATTGGAATATCCAGGGTTTCAGATTATCACAACTCCCCATCACTGAAAGCCGAGTAAAGGAAGATACGTGAAAGACAAGAATATAATTTCACTTGTGCAGCAAACTATTTATTTAGAAAATCATGGCACAACTTGTATGGTTAGCTTCACGATTGATGTGCATCTCATTCGTCGTGACAAAAAGCAGGTGACAACTGCTGCTGAGAAAAAGACAAACACACAGTAACTTCTTAGGCCTAATTGAAAAGTAAGCAGTTACTGTTGTTTGCTTTTTCACGGTAGTGAGCCATTGAAATACCGCACTTCTGCTTCTGGCACATGGAAAGAATGCGACCCAGCTTTGAGTTTGACGTGAGAGGGATTGCCTGTAGTCTGGAATATATGTCATCAGGACTCTATGCTAGATGGAACACATATTGCACCTGGAGTAAACAGCAATACTCGGGAATAGCCTTTAACCCTTTAACCGCCGGTGCCGCACATATTCGGGTTTTCATTTTTTATTAGCACATTAAGTACCACCTTTTAAACATGTTAAAGATAAAATGTGACATCACTCAGCAATATTTGAAAACAGTTGGCCTCCATTTTGTAAAATCTAAATAATTTTCACTCACTTGAAGATTGAATAATTTGGCGGTTAAAGGGTTAATGAAAATGACGTCGACGAATAGCTGTTTCATATCATCTCTACGTGAGAACAAGGTCGGGACAACGTGTATGTGAAGTTGCGCGGACGTTAAGCAACGTCTCCTGTTTCATGACTTGCTATTCATTATAGATGACAACAGCTACGACACTATGTCAAGCACAGGAGATGTCGCTTAGACGTTAGCGAAGCGCTGTCTCAATGATGGGCCACCGTCTAAGATACTGAACCATTATTGGGACAGCGTATTTTGTTTTACATGATGCATCACCCTGTCTAACGAATCCTTCTCCACCTTGGTCACGACACCAGCCGATCCAACGATCCCGCCACGACCAAGCCACGACCAAGTACCAGAGCTATGTCATTGTCCTCACAAGACCCCCTAGGCTCATTACGTATATTAAATAGAAAGACAACGTGTTGTTCAAGAGAGAAGCGAGTAGACACGAAAGGAAATCGTGGTTTCCAAAATTTGTGATCAATTACTATTTTTAAATACCATTAAAGTTTTAACCTTCAATACAAGATTCATTCATTACTAATTTACCGGTTAAAAAACTCTGTTGACATCAACACCAAGACTGAACATAAAAGTGACAGTATACCATACTAGTAAAAAGAGAATCATGGGATTCAAATGGTAAATGTCATTATGCATGTGATTAGTATATCGCTTCGTGCCATTTTAACCAATGTCCGGCGAAATTAATTTTGCTACCCGTTTCATCTGAGCATTTCTATCGTGAATAAACCTCTAATTCCTTTTAACACTACATTTTAATGTTTAAAATAAACGTTCAAATTTAAATGATTATAGGTCAACCGATATCCTCCAAGCAAACACGAGACGTTGAACCAATGCTGGTACAATGTTGATCTGCCGTCTGCAACGCTGATCCAACATTAAACCAGCAATGGTTCAACGCGTCTCGTGTTTGCTGGGAGCTGTCAATTTGTAATAAAAGATGTGATTGAAATCAATTCAAACCACGAGGGGGACATTTTGTAATAAATCGGATTTCACATTGGTAAAAGTGTTTGATTAATCACCGTCGTCTGAGACAGGGTATTAGAAAATAAAGACAAACGGCTCCCGCCGTGATTGATGACGAGGTTCAAAATGTCAGAACGCGTATTTTCTGAACGTGTCATTTGATAATACCTAACATGTTCAAAACTTAACCCTTAATGATTTTTTTTGTAAAAAACATGGAGACGAAAGGGTTTTTTCATTTTGATATCATCATAAATGTGTTAGCTCTTTCCGATTAATTTGAATACCTATGTTATGGGTCTACGGCCATTAGAAATATTTTTATTCTTATAGTGTGGGGATCGACTTTAGACGTCAGAATCTGACGTCTACAGACGTCTAATTCTGACGACTAAAGTCTATCCCCGCGCTGTAAGGGTTAAGGACAGAAAAGCAAATTATCCAGAATGTGTTATCGCATGTTATTATCTAAAAATAACAACTATTCATTTTAAGCAAACACTATCTGCGATATTACAATACATACTGCTTATCAATAAAATGTATTGAGAAAACTGAATATAGTTATAACTACATGTTTTTTTGACAGCTATGGAGAACAGAACATAAAAGGATTCGTTCCATGTAGGAGAGGTTGGGATGCATTGACCCAGTCATTACATTTTGACGTAGCCTAGAATATGACGACAATTTCAAGCTACAAACAGTTGAATAATCATGGTACTAAGAATAATAATTTGTAATATACTGATATTTGCGTTCATTACTATACAACTAACCCGTTATATTAACCATTGTGCTGCTAGATTGTTTGTGAGTATTTTTCATTCATTTGAAGCGAAAATTGCTAACGCAATTTCCAGCTTCAAATGAATAACAAGAGAACACTCGACAATAGCCCGCCGCCATTATTAAACTTAAAGTTATAGCACCCACAAGGTCAAATTATTGACGTAAAATGCAAAAAATCGCAATAAATAGGCCATTTTGATTTTTTTTCAGCCGTTATCGAACTTGTCCAAGAACTGCTTATTAGTAACATGCATAACAAATTTGAGCAGGATAATTTGTCTGGTGTAGAGGAGCAGTTTGCTACACAATATTGGATAAATGCTACACAATAATAAGTTGGTGTAGCAATTTTTCACATGGAGAATGTTAGTTAAGCACATCTACGGATGCTAAACTGTTACACAATTTTTCTGGGACAAATTATTCCCTCACTATGTGGAAACACGTAGCAAAAAAGATGGCAATTGAGTGAAGTATTATAATACTTGTAATTACGTGGATAATACGATGTGTTAGCTGAGACCTATCTGCCGCCAGGAGAGAGGACTACCGCCACTATTTCCATCAGTGCCGACTCCCCCTGGACCATGCCTCTCCACCCTACCCCTGTGGCAAGACTAGCATCCAATGCATCAATTACAGTTAGAGATGTGATTACATCATTACTAGTATCCTGTCGCTGCCTTCTTCTTAACTCTTGTCATTCTAGGATCATAAATAGCATATGTTTACTAGGTTCAAGCGAAATAGATCAGAATGACATTAAAATTTCCCGTTAAACAAATAAATCAATTTCAGAACAGAACGGGATATTTTTATTTTATTTTATGGAAATTGAATTGCTTAAATGAATGACTTTAAATGGCTTTAAATGAATACCTGATATTATACTACGACCATAACAATTCAGGAGAGCAAAATAAACTTATCTCTCATAAAATAGACAAAATTTCTAAGGACAATATATACATATATTCCTTCTGTCGAATATCATGCTTTGACCCTAATCGTAGCTTTTCATGTCTAATTATTTATATTCCCAAGGAAAATTAATGTACAAAATATCCTGTGAAACTCAATGACCTTGACCTCCTTTGTTTTAACCGAGCTGGCTAATACAATGAAGTATGGGGAGGGGTCTTATGTAACCTTGTTTTCACCGAGTGACGTCACTGAGTTTCACAGAATGAAGTATGGGGGAGGGGGTCTTATATAACTGCGTTTCACAGAATATTCTGGTTCATTTTCATCTACACTATGGATTTTGTTTACGGAAATCCCACAAAAAAACCCGCATACCGGCATATCCCAGCGTGCATAACAAGTTCCACACCAATGCTTTCGTGTCTGAAAGGGTCACTTTCATCAATTTCTAAGATAATAAGATACGTAGACGAGCCCCCGCTCTCGATCACATGATATCACTTCTGTCCCAGTAAACGAAAAACATTTTCATAACATTTGTACGATGTTGGACCAACGTCGAAGACGTGGGGCCGACGTTGTACAAAAATGTTTCTCTATCCTAGCGTAGTACAACTGACACGATCGGTAGAAGTAATGCCGGTTTAATGCTGGCCAGCGTCGAAGACGGTGGGCTAGCACTAAATTTATATTGCAATGTTTGGTGTGGTTCATAGTGTCCAAGCCGGCACAATACGTTGGCCTTATGTTGATCCAATGTTGGTCCACCGTCTACGAGGTTGGCCCAACATTGGATCAACATGAAACCAACGTATTGTGCCGGCTGGGGTATTTTACACCCCTTGTATACGTTGGCCTTATGTTGATCCAATGTTGGTCCACCGTCTACGACGTTGGCCCAACATTGGATCAACATAAGACCAACGTATTGTGCCGGCTGGGGTATTTTCCACCCCTTGTATCAGATCAAATCACTATTAACCCTTTGCCTGCTGATCACGACTATTATCGTTTTTAATCAGTTATAATAGCCGATAAAATCACTGTTATTTGAAATGAAATAAGTGTTTCAACATCAGGATTTGCAAATATTTGGTGTTCCCGCAAACAAATATTCGTAATTTTCAGCCACTTGAAGTTGTGAGTTGCGGTAGCCAGACACGATTAAAGTGGGTGAAAAATTAAATTAGTTAACTTAGCAGGATAAGGGTTAAGAATAAGATGAATTATACCGATATATTATAATGATAAAATAATTAAATTAGCCGTTGCTATATCTGCATTAATGTCACTGGAAATTTGTAATAGTTTGTGATAGATGCTGGATTAATCAAACAATTAATTTGCGTTAAGTTTATTTTTCATAAATGTTGTTAATATACATATAATTATTTTAAAAAAAATCAAATTCAGTGACATACACAAGTGTCAATAATTAATTATAACCGCTTTTAAAGTCATACTTTTGCTCACACAATTTTAAAACGGAATGGAGCCGTTTTTATTGAAAAACATCTTGTTATTAAAATGTATCTGCATCAATCAATTATCACGATCAAATAATTACATTAAACGTGCTCCCAGAATTATATTAAACCAGCTAGAACAAATGACGCAATAATGAATTGTTTGCCACCTTTATTTAATTGTTCATTTTTACATAATTAAATTCACCCTCGCGTCTTCCTCACATTGTCCCTTTGAGCGCCAACGACTACTATTACCATTTCACGTGAAATATGTCGTTAATTAGCAAGAAAAGCAAAATTTACATCGCTAATTTAGCAAATATTCGTAATTTTCACCCACTCCAAGATGTGGATAGTGACACGAGACACAATTTCAAGAAGGTAGAGATGCAATTTTAAAATAAACTTGGTGCTTTAACCCTTGAAGCGCTTAATTTTTTTATAAAAATTTTATAAAAAATTTATAAAAATCATGGAAACCAATTTAAATTTGAAATCATCATAAACGTCTTGGATAGCTCTTTCCGATTCATTTGAATACCTATGTTATGGGTCTACGGCCATTAGAAATATATTAATTCTTACAGTGCGGGGATAGACTTTAGGCGTCATAATCTGACGTCTACAGACGTCAGATTCTGACGACGCAAGTCTATCCCCGCGCTGTAAGGGGTTGAAAAGGTTAAAACGACGGTACAATAATGATGGGTAATAAATCTAGTTTTACATCGTACCATAACATAATCCGATTATATATTCCATTAAAAATACAAGAACAGCTTGTCATGTGGCGTGTAGTTATTTATAGAAAAAGGCGCACACCATTTACAGCTGTCTAGTTTTTGCCTTGAACAGAGAGTAGTTCGTGTGGTCCTACACTTAGTCAGTGAAGTCTATAATCATCATGAGCGGTGGGAGGCTGTGCCTTAACGAGGATACAGCACAGCGCTGAAATATTTCTGTAGAAAACATGGAGATAAAATTGTGCGTTTTTTTCAATTTGAGTGAAATTATCATAAATGTCCTTACCTTTCATTTGAATACTTATGTTATGGGTCTACGGCCCTTATAAATATTATAATTCTTTCAGTTTAAACGAAAAGGTAAACTCTTAAAGCGCCTGAATTAATTTGTAAACACATCGCAACCTAAGGGGTTTTTTTAATTTGAAATCATCATAAATGCCTTAGTCAGCTTTTTCTGATTCATTTGAATACCTATGTTATGGGTCTACGGCCATTATAAATATTTTTACCCTTACAGCGCGGAAATCGACTTTAGTCGTCAGAATCTGACGTCTACAGACGTCAGATTCTGACGACCACAGACGTCAGATTCTGACGACCAAAGTCGATCCCCGCGCTGTAAGGGTTCATCGGGCAATTTCCATGGGATAAATAATATACAGGTCCATAATTAAGGTGGATCTAAATATAACTGGGGACTAAAGCGGCATGGGGAGTAGGTCGCTTTAGGTGGTATACCCGAGCCAGTGTTGGGCTGATGCTGGGCTCCACCATCGGCCCAAAAATGGGCTAATGTCCCGTGTTTTCTGGGTATAGTCAGTCACGATAAACACAGGCATAAGCTGACAAATCTGATCATTAAACCCAGCGACTAGCCCACGTAAAGCAGGAAACATCAATAAAATATCCTCGTTATTTGTAGCTAATAGGCTCACTTGTTCATGGTTTACAAAATTGGTGAACAAATATGACAAATATGCTATACTCGTCTATATTATTTGACAAGGTTAAACTTGAGAAAGCAGCATTTGTATGTACATCAATATAAATGACCAGGCAGCTGATGACATCATTTTAAAGCCTCTATAGTCCTTAAAATTAGGTCATCAGCTGCTGGGATTTTATTTCTATAAATAAAAAAATGTTTGGAAAATGTACATATGTTTTTATTACAATATCTTCCGTGGTATGTGAATATAATTTTATTACCATTTTTCTTCATATACACTGTACTATTGTTATTTTCCAACAATCGATCGAAAACAAAAGCAGGGCGACATCTGGTGAATGTAATTTCATCAGGTGCCTTCGTCATGCAATGAAATTATGAAAGAGTTGCATTCAATGAATCCAATATTTTAAAACGTGATGCTCAAAATCAATCAAGAAAATCGTCAGGTTATTTAATAGTGGCCACGTGCTGTTATTAATTTTCAAATAGCATTTAATGACATCGCGTGTGGACAAATTCAACTACTCTTTTTCTAACTGACAGCAATAATGGTTAATCATTCTTTATGCCATGAAATTTTTTTGATGACCTGACGTCAGTCCCAGGCCTGTTCAGTCCCATCATATTTATTTAATATTATTTATTTATTTATTAAAGTTTCTTTTCTAGCGCCCACTCCCACTATGTGGAACAGAGCGCTGTACAATCAGAACATAATGTGTCTTTAGCAACGTCCACAACTGCGGTAGGGAACCGGATGCACGGAGTTCCATCGGTAATCATTTCATAGGTGGGGTGCTCCAAAACCAAAGGCACCTTCACCAACTCTTTTTTGTCATATTTAAGGAGCTTAAAAGGCTCGATGCGAGGAGAGCTGAATAATAAGGTTAAATTTTAAGGTGGGAAATTAGCACCACTCCTTCTATTTTAAGAAACGATTCAGTTACGTTAGACAAACATTTATTCTTTCATTTCATAAATTAGGTCATAACGTTTACAGAATTTAATTCGAGCTGATTTTTTTTCTTGATATTGCAGTGACAAACAATAAATAAAACTAGATCCAAGTCATGGTTTAGCCGCGTATTGTTGTATCATCACCATGCTTACTTGTATTGTGTTAATTCTACCCTTAATATAATGAAACATCTTAGGCAATACTTCCTGATAAATAATAAAAATCCGATGTAGACTGATATTCTAAATGACTCGCTTCATATCAAAAGCCACCTGGTGAATCGAGTAAAACCACACAATTTCCTAACCATCTCAAATATGCCTTCTGTTTTTAGTGTCATCTCATGAATGTACAGTTGTCTAGTAGTAGCGGCATCTGGTGAATGTATCGGAACTAATCAATAAGCCAAGTTTCCATGTTCAGAGTGACAGGTACAAATGAACACATTGGTAGAAATCACCTAGTACTAGCATATCGCGTCTGTGAGTGTCCAGAAAAAAATGGCCTCACCTTAAACATGTCTAGCCAGGTGGATCTATTTTTGTACAATGGCGAATAGTTGTTACTGCTTACAGTTCATGTAGTTGGTTGCATAACATAAATAAGTCAAACAGCAGTAACTGCTTACTTTTCAACTGCTAGTAAACAATAATGCTGCTGATCGTACTATAACAGCAGTAAAACAAAGACAAACAGAGATAATCATAACAGCTTACTTTCACCCTTTAAACCCTCAAGATGCATCAAAAGCGACATTTTACATCTCTGAAAAATGACTTCATTTCCTACACCCAGGCGGTTTAGAATAAAGGTTTTCATGGAATTGTTCTAATAATAACAGCATCTTTTTTCCATTTACCACCCACGTCATATCATCTTCATCCTCTACAGCCCGAGAATTGTTCAGCAATTCGCGGCTTGTAATGGATGAAAATGACAATGGCAAATTCAGGCTTGAAAGGGTTAAGTAAACCGTTGCCCAGCAAACACGAGACATTGAAACAATGTTGGTTCAATGTTGTTGTCCCGCCGTCCACGATGTCGGCCCAACATTGAACCGTGTTTGTGTTTGTGGGTATTTACAGGTAAGCAGCAGACACAATACGTTGAATCAATGCTGGTTTAACGTTGGTCCACCGTCTACGACGCTGGAACAACGTTAAACCACCATTGAATCAACGTCTTGTGTCTGGTGGGTACTCCTGCTTGCATTCGCACAACTAGTAAGGCAAACAGCAGTAACAGCTTACTTTTCCAGTAATTAGTTGTTAGATTCCTACCTGTGGTTTAGTCTGAGGGGGTGGGTGTCTCTGAGTGATGCTGGCTGGTGGAGGCTGCTGCTGTATCACGCTGGTATTGTTACTTAGTGTGTTATTAGCCGTCATGCTGGCCATGGCGGCCGCCGGGATGGCCACGTGCTGGGGGGACGGCCCATCGCGCTTCTCCATCAGCTCTGGAGGGGGAGGGGGCAGTGGCTCCTCTTCATGCTGGGGGTACTTGTACTTCTACAACAAATAAAACAAACAAAATATGTAGTGCTTTTATATGTCAACAAAGTCAACAAGTAAAACAAAGAAAAATGTAGTGCTTATATATCGTGTTCAAGTAAAACAATAAAATATGTAGCTCTTATATCTCATTGTCTCGGCGTATTCAACATACACAGTGCTCACATTCTGTGAAATGGATTTCAATATTAACATTAACAACGCTGAAATATCATTGTATAAACCATGGAGGCCAAAGTATTTTTTCAATTTGAAATCGTCGTAAATGTCTTGGTTACCTCTTTCCGTTTCATATGAATACCTATGTTATGGCATTATAAATATTTATTTATTTTAGAGCGGACATCGCCTTTAAACATACGAATATGACGTTTATAGACGTCAGACGTCTAAAGTCGGTCCCCGCACTGAGAGGATTAAACAGGAGGAGACGACTGGGCTTTTGATGGCGGTTGTTGATCGTGTGAGAAAATACAGTTCCTGCTATATAGAAAATACGGCGCGTGTTCAGTGAAAACCTTATTCATTGAACGAGTGATGCATTTTGCCATATCGCACTTTATTGAACATTATTTGCATAAAGTCACACTACATAAAAAGTAATCAAATTTGCCAAACAAAATTCGCAATCCAAGACTCTATCTTAATCACCAGGTGGCTCTGCAGTGTTCGGAAAACTATCTCGGCAACAGTATCTCGGCAACAGAGGAGCATCGATTTAGTCAGGGTTGCACATTAACACTGGCCCGCTATCCCGAGGCTAGCTAGAATCTGTAAGGGCTACTAAATTGTTCTCACCCTGTATATGTAGCCCAGCTGGTTACTATGATCTTCAGTCATGACATTAATATATTTAAAAAAAAACAACAATAATTTAAAGCGACACAATCACGCTAAAATTATAAAAAAATCGGTAATTTTATTTTGGCTTCTTAATATGACCATATGATGTCTCGCTTATAAATGTATGTGGTGTAAAAACCAGAATGAAAAGTGTTGAATTTTATAACTTTATAAACAATTATGATGTGATATTGATGACAGAAACGAAACTAGACGAATTAGATCAAATTGATTTTCCAGGCTTTAAGCTGATCACGAAAAATAGACTGTTTAAGAGGAAGGCCTCAGGCGGCGTTGCCGCTTTAATCAGTGAAAAAGTACAAAGTAGAGTGTCTCTTATTAACAACACACAACAAGATTCCCTTTGGTTGAAATTTAAAGGTAACAACCACCAAAGAGACTTGGTTTTATGCTTAATATATGTACCACCAGAGAACTCTAACTACTCCAATATCTCAATATTTGATGACATTGAAGATAATTTTATTGATTTAAAATCTAAAAATGAAGATTTTGATATATGTATTGCTGGTGATCTAAATGCAAGAACAGCTAATTTAAAGGATTATTTGGAAGTATCAGATCACGAAAATGAATATCTTTGTAACGAAATGTCTCTTAACAGCTGTGATATTCAACAGAGCAGAAATAATGATGATAAAGTTGTTAACAACTACGGTAATAGACTCTTAACGCTTTGTAAGACCCTTGAAGTATTTATTGTTAATGGAAGGTTGGGTGAAGACGCTAACCGAGGAAAACTAACATGTAACAATGTCAGTTTGGTAGATTATTTTATATGTTCTCCTTCAATTTTCCCGATTGTTAGTAATTTTGAAGTTCTGGACTTTGATCCACTTCTATCTGACATCCATTGTGCTGTAACTCTCACCCTTAAATACAAGTGTTCAAACCCACGAAATGTAGAATTAGACAAGGATTATACCACAAGCCAGGATAATTCATATGTACGTCGCCCACCAAATAAACCTAATTGGAAATCAGATTTAACTCATCAATACCAACAAAAATTAAACGAAACCGACATAAGTGGTATAATGCTTGCGCTAAACGAATTGACAGGTGACATTCCACCTCAACAATGTACCATTAACAAGTTAGTTGACGAGATCAACTCAGTTTACACCTCGACAGCGAGCGATCTGGGAATGTTAAAGTGTGGCCAAACACCCATTGGTACCAAGAAACACCGCGTTAGGACATTTCCACACAGAGATTGGTATGACGATGAGTGTGAAACTAAAAGAAAGATTTATGTTAAATACAAAAATAAATATAGGCGACTAAAAAATAATGAAAATTTGATACTATTACGAAATTCTGGTCGAAATTATAAGAAACAGATAAACAAGGCGTTTAAAAATTACAAACAAAACACTGTTAGAAAAATACGTCTACTGAAGTCTGAAAACCCAAAGGATTATTGGAATATTATTAATGGCAAAAAACCTTTTAATATATCAGACAAAATGTCACCCACAAATTTTTTCAATCATTTTTCTAAACTTAATAAAGCAGAAGCCGAGGAAATAAAACCTGAATTTCCCTTAGAAAACGCAGAAAATCTATTCAATGATAATTTTACACCCTCGGAGGTTTCTAAATTATTACGGAATTTAAAAAACAATAAAAGTAGCGGACCGGATCAGATTTTAAACGAATTTCTTAAATATTCCCCACCAAATTTCATTGATATGCTAACTAAACTTTTTAACGTCATTCTAGACACCGGTATTTTTCCAGAACAATGGAGTTTAGCAATAATTAAACCACTCTATAAAAATGTTGGTGAGCGTGAAGATCCTAGTAATTATCGAGGTATATCATTATTAAGTTGTCTCGGAAAAGTATTCTCAAATTTAATAAACGACAGATTGACACGATTCGTAAATGAAAATAACATAATAGGACCCGAGCAAGCAGGATTCAGATCTGGCTTCTCAACGTTAGATCATATTTTTTCATTAAAGACTTTAATCGACATTTACCTTAACAAACACAAAAGATTATATTGCTGTTATGTAGACTACAGTAAAGCATTTGACACAGTTTCACGTACTGAGCTCTGGTCTAAACTATTAAATAATAATATATCTGGGAAACTTTTTCAGATCATTTATAATATGTATAAATCGGCAAAATCATGTGTTTCTGTAAATAGTACGCTAACTGATAATTTTTCATGTATGATAGGTGTTAGACAAGGAGATAATCTGTCTCCACTATTATTTTCAATATTTTTAAATGACCTTAAACTGTTTTTAGAACCAGCCCACGACGGACTGAAGATTGTGAATACGTTGTCTGTAGAAAATTTAGATCAAGAACTTTTAGTATTTTGTAAATTATATATCCTGCTTTATGCAGATGACACAGTTATCTTGGCTGAATCTCAAGAAGACCTACAGCAATCAATTAATTTAATGGAGCGTTATTGTAGCATCTGGAAACTGAACATAAACGTGTTAAAAACTAAAATCACTGTCTTCTCTCGTGGAAAAATAAGAAAAATACCTAAATTCTTTTTTGGAAAAAATGAACTTGAAGTGGTTGGTCAATATAAATACCTGGGCCTCATATTTAACTATAATGGAAAATTTACAGAGGCAAAAAAACAACTGGTTGTCAAAGGTAACCGAGCTATGTTTTTGTTACTACGTAAATGTAGACAGCTCCAGCTACCTGTCGATATTCAACTCGAACTTTTCGATATTTTAGTCAAACCTATTCTATTATACGGTTGTGAAGTTTGGGCAACAGAAAGTGTCGATATTATTGAAAAAATACATTTGCGATTCTGTAAATATGTACTGCAAGTAAACAAGTCAACTTGTTCTAACATGGTTTATGGCGAACTCGGCGTAACACCTCTTGTACTACACGCCAAGAGTAGAATGATTATGTTTTGGGCTAGAATATCTAAGAGCAGCAGTACACCAAAACTGTCAAATATTTTGTATCAATTAATTTTTAATCTATACAATCGGAATATATATAAGTCCCCGTGGCTTTCAACCGTGAAAAATACATTGGAAGGTTGTGGTTTTTCGGGCGTCTGGGATAACCAACTCATCCCAGGAAGCATAAATTCATTCAAAAAAAAATTACAACAACGAATTAAAGATCAATTTTTTCAACATTGGACCTCAGAAATTAATCTTAGCAGAAAGTGTTTAAATTACAGGATGTTTACAACAACACTAAATTTAAAAACATATTTGGTAAATTTGTCCTATCGCGAGAGAGGCATCATGGCTAAGTTTCGCTGTAGAAACCACAACCTTCCAATTGAATCAGGTTGCAGACAAAATATACCCCGCAACCTCAGAATATGTGAGCTGTGCACACAAGATATTGGCGATGAATTTCACTATATTTTTAACTGTTCTCACTTTGAAGTCATACGAAAGGAATTAATAAAAAAACGTCACAGAAACTCACCTTCATCAGTTAAATTTGAAATACTAATGAATGTAACAAATAAAAATCAATTGTTCAAATTATGCAAGTTTATTGAAAAAATTATTTATTTCGTAAAGTGATTAACCAAATAAAAATAAAAAATGTAGATACGTTATATTATTAGAACATGATAACTACGCACCTTTAACATGCTCTCCTGGCATGCATTCATACATATCTGTATTTTATATGTATATATTTTTGCAGATCCTATGAAATAAACTATTGTCTATTGTCTATTGTCTATTGATGTAAACTTGTCCACAGACTAGAACTGCAAAAGTTTTTTAATTTTTTGACAATTGTGCTGCGCATTTACCAGTTAAGCGAGATATAAATACGAAATTCTCGATTTCTTGTTTTGGACATGCATGTCCAAAATAAGAAATACGGAAATGTTGTCTCTATATCTCGCTAAACTGTTAAATGCGCTGCACAAAAATTAAAAAAACTTTTCAGTTCTAGTAAGTCTATGGACATGCTTACATCATATAGTCATAAGATTAAGAAGCCAATATAAAATTTCCAATCTGTTCATGATTTTAACCTGATTGTGTCGCTTCAATGATTTTTACCGAAAATTGCTTATAAATATTAAATATAAATAATAAATATAAATATTAAATATTGCTTATAAACTATTATTTTCCAACTGCTGTGTATGAGCGAAGTTAGCTTTTAGCAGACAAAATTTCTGGGCTACCAAACAGCCAATCAGGGCTAGTAACTTATTTACACCACTAGCCCGGTTGGCCAGTGCTTGTTTGGCTTAATGTGCAACCCTGTTAGTGTGGGCCAATGTTAAAACAACATCGTCCAGTGAACATCTTGCTTGCTGTACGTATGCGAAGTTATACAAACAGCAAAATTTGCGTTTGGAGGGCTTTCAAATTGCGGGGCACACTACAAATGGCAAATGGTCCATTTACCAAAATAAAAATTAAAGTGATAAAACTTTTTCATATTGCAGTCAGTCATATCAGTGGCTATTTACAAAATCACGAGCGATTCCGAATAGCATGTCTTGAGAACCACTGCAGCGATAGTGGTTATCATGAATATTGTTAGGCCGACCTGAAGACGGCGGGCCAGAAATAGAAAAAACATTGGATACACGGCTCGTGTTTGCTGGATTTAGCAAATAGACTTAATTCAGACCCATGTTTGCTCCAGCGATAGCAACGAGCAGGATCATCCAATCCATCAAATAGAAAGTTCTGGAAAAACATCAGCCAGAGTGACTTATGCGCCACTCATAAGAGTGGCACATAAGACACTCTGGCTGATAGGACAATATATTTTATGAGTGGTGCATACGACACGCTGGCTGATAGGATACAATATATTTTATGAGTGGTGCATACGACACTCTGGCTGATAGGATACAATATATTTTATGAGTGGAGCATACGACACTCTGGCTGATAGGATACAATATATTTTATGAGTGGTGCATACGACACTCTGGCTGATAGGATACAATATATTTTATGAGTGGTGCATACGACACTCTGGCTGATAGGATACAATATATTTTATGAGTGGAGCATACGACACTCTGGCTGATAGGATACAATATATTTTATGAGTGGTGCATACGACACTCTGGCTGATAGGATACAATATATTTTATGAGTGGTGCATTAGACACTCTGGCTGATAGGATACAATATATTTTATGAGTGGAGCATACGACACTCTGGCTGATAGGATACAATATATTTTATGAGTGGAGCATACGACACTCTGGCTGATAGGATACAATATATTTTATGATTGGTGCATAAGACACTCTGGCTGATAGGATACAATATATTTTATGATTGGTGCATAAGACACTCTGGCTGATAGGATACAATATATTTTATGATTGGTGCATAAGACACTCTGGCTGATAGGATACAATATATTTTATGAGTGGAGCATACGACACTCTGGCTGATAGGATACAATATATTTTATGAGTGGTGCATACGACACTCTGGCTGATAGGATACAATATATTTTATGAGTGGAGCATACGACACTCTGGCTGATAGGATACAATATATTTTATGAGTGGTGCATTAGACACACTGGCTGATAGGATACAATATATTTTATGAGTGGAGCATACGACACTCTGGCTGATAGGATACAATATATTTTATGAGTGGTGCATTAGACACTCTGGCTGATAGGATACAATATATTTTATGAGTGGTGCATACGACACTCTGGCTGATAGGATACAATATATTTTATGAGTGGAGCATACCACACTCTGGCTGATAGGATACAATATATTCGTGTCCCATTATCCACATCTTGGCCAGTCAGGCTAGACAAGCCCAATCGGAGGTCTGGCCAGTGACATACAATTTGATTGCTGTAGGTGCATTATCCCACATGGACAGATAACCGCTTTACAAAGCCAAGAGGAAGAGAATTAACTGTCCTTTGCATGTAAGCTGTTACCACATTTCGTCTTATATTTATAGCACGACAGTACTGTATTAACCAACGCAGCAAACACGACACGCTGGCCCAATGCTGTGCTAATATTGGCCGAGCGTCGTAGACGGTGGGCCAATATTAGCCCAGCATTGGGTCAAGGTGTCGTGTTTGCTGGGAATGACACAGAATCCGACTGACAAATATGTGCTCAATCCTACAAAGCGGTTTATTCATGAGCACGTCAGCAGCATACGTTAGTCCAATATATTGGTGCAAACTCGAAACACAGCTGGGTGAATGTTTTTTTGTTGTTTGCCTGATGGCAAATCATGCTATTGAAATGGTGTGATCCAACAGTTTTACTGTGCTTAACAGCTCAACTTGGTTCTCAACATTAAAATAAAACAAAACGGTAAACATTACTAGTAACTAATCCATACTCAATTTATACATGTTATATGAGCCAGATAAATGTCGGGTTTATAAATGTTTTTAATTTATCTTGTTAACTTTCTGCACATGACATTATTATCAATCGTATAACTATCACAAAGTGTATCGTCTTATAAACGCCAATGAAATGTATATTTATGATATATAGACCTATATGTATATGTTGACGATAAAAACACAATATAAAGTTAAATTATCATATCAACAGTTTCAGCATAAAGCCATGGTGTGCCTGACACAATAGCTGTATAATATGCTATTCCAGCAACCACGACACGTTAAACTATTGCAGATTTAATGTTGCCCGCCGTCTACTACATCGGCCCAACATTAAATCTGCTTTGGTTTAACGTATCGTATCTGCTGGCTGGAGCTGCTCTATTCTACACAATACATAATATGGCAATAAGGAAACCCTGTCGGGATAGGGTTACCCTCTTCAGACGTCTTTATTTGTGCTCCCTGAACAATACGTCGGGAGATTACAGCAAAAGCATCCTTTGGTCCAGAACACCAAACAAGTGGAGAACAAGCCCTGCAGATCAGATCTGGCGTGAGACAGATTATAGACATGCAAGCCGCACATAATCTGAACAGACTGATCTAAGACATCAGACGTCTGTAATATCAGGTCAAACACCATGTGATGGTTTAATGTTGGGCCACCGTCTACGACGCTGGCCCAACATTAAACCAACATGGTGTCATACATTGGTGAGATACAAACACGAGCGATCCAAACAAGGTCAAATACAGACATGCCGCTTATTGTCATCAGATTATGTGTCAATTTAGATCAATATTACTCTACCACACAGCACTGTTGAATTTTAAAAATATCCGATACCTATAATAAAATTGAATCTTGCAATCTAAATTGTTTCAAATTTATACCATTACAATTTCGCATGGACACGACGGGCGTGAACCATTGTTCGTCGAGTCGTGCAGCCTTTAAAATTAATTTAAACAGCTGCTTTTTACTCAGACAAAAACACGTCTCTGTGTAAAAAATTGTTCCAAGTTTTATATTGAAATAGTTATTAAAAGTTAGGACTGCGGTGACTCATATGCTATACTGCAAACAATTTGGTCGGGCCATCGGGCCACTACTTTGATTTAAAATCCACACATTATTGCTATGTAGACGGACAGGACAATACACTGTGCGCGTATGCGGCATGGTATACCATGAAGAAACAAGACGCTTGACCCAAAACAACGGTCTGCGACGATGGCCCAACATTAAACCAATATAGAATCAATATCTGATGTTGAGACAATCTTGGTTTCAGGTTGGTTCAGCGTCTGCGACGCTGGCCCAATATTAAAACAACATCAGCTCCGAGGGAAGTAACCCCGATCACGATCCCAGAGATAACATCACAATAACAGACTCGCTTCCAAGATCGTCATTGCAAATCGGCTACAGTTAATTGTACATTGTAACCCTTTTCTGACATTCTGGCCAGCTGGAGCGTGGTGAATGGTAGACAGATGGGTCGATTGGATGAGCGTAGGTGAATGAAAACAAGATAATTAGATAAGGGCGCACAAACAAGAAATTGAATATAATGGCGGAGGAGGACAACCAATAACTGGATCTATTTTCCTGAAGAATAGCGAGCAAAACGGATTCATGTGAACCAGGCAAACCCAGGATTTCCAGGAAACACGGGAGCATTCACCCAATGCTGTTTCAATGTTGGGCCAGCGTCGAAGACGCTGGGCCAACATTGAAACAGCATTGGGTGAATGCCCCGTGTAAGCTGGGTTGCCACAATACTGCAATGGTGGTGAAACGATTTAGACGCTGGGTTAGAAAACAAACGATGCTGGGCCAATGTTGTTTTACAAATGGAGTTTCATCCTGCGCCTCTTTCGCATTGAGAATTCGTTAGTAGTCTATCAAGTGAAAAAAGACATTGAAACAGTGGCGGATTAACGTTGGACAACATTAACACAGCATTGGCTCAATGTGTAGTGTTTGCTGGGTACACACGATCTGGCAGGATCAATTCCATTTCATCTTACTCGGTGCACGTAATAATTTCACCCAAAAAGATCACATAAACATTAAACTTGCAGCAGGCAATACATCACATTGTCATTCTGTTAGGTTTCCCAACCGGGGAAGTGGAGTTTTAAATAATTCATTTTCTCGTTAGAGTGTTCAGTTAATCGTGTGTGCATGAGTGAATACAACGGTAATATTTACGGTCTGAAAACCCAGCAAACACAACATTGTACAAATGTTATACAAATGTGTTTTTGTTTACTGGGAAAAGAAGAAAATGATGCCTTTTGAATAACAGTTTGTTTTTCGAGTTGCGATGAATTGAACAGTATGAAACTTTCCGAACAAAATGTCAAAATAGTTCAAACCAAATGTTCAAATGAAATATGAGTAAATTTAGGTTTAAACCTGAATTATTCCTTGATATTTCTCCCATGCATCTTGAAGATGAAATTGTTGACAGAATATCCAGCTTAAACATATTAATTAATTATTTATTGGGGTCAACACAGAAATACGCCAGCCAGTGTGACAAAGCACAATCTATTCCTGGATTTTCCTATTTTGGTGAAGAGGGATTTGATTCACATATCGCTAATATCGAGAAAAAAAAGTTGCAGTTATAAAATTCCACGAAAAATCTTTTCTTCCAGACTCAGGAAAATATAGCTCATCAGAGTCCCAAAGTACATCTTCACCAAATAAGCCTTATCAGTGCTTATCCGAAAATGTTGGGAAACCATACAAGTTGTTGACAGGCCAACATCATTAACCCGTTAAATGGTCCCCGCGCTGAAAGAAATGTCAATGGCCGTAGACCTATAACATAGGTATTCAAATGAGCCGGAAAGAACTAACTAAGACATTTTAAAATGATATCAAATTGAAAAAAAAACTTTTGGTCTCCATATTTCAGGCGTTGTAAGGGTTAATTATAGTTTTGTACCGTGTTAACCCTTAGAACACTGACCTATTCGATTTATTTTCAGTCAGTTGAAGTTGTGTCTCGCTGCCGCGACACACAACTTCAATTGATTGAAAATTTGTGTTATTTTGGAGATTTAAGTCCCAACATTTAACAGTGTTTCAAAATTGAAAGCACATTTTACTTTTAACAACTGGTTATACAGGTGCCAATAAAAACGCAGAATGTCTACTGTAGTCGACATCAGTGTTCTAAGTGTTAATAATAAGACTGAGCATCAGTTCCTCTGGTTCAATATATGGTTCAATATTGAACCAAAGGAACTAGCTTCCTGGAGCCCGTGTTTTATAATAAGAAGGTGTGATAATATTAGCTGTGGGCGGCAAAGATCCTGTCCATCATACATCTTCAAAACTAACAAACAAGAAGGATGTGTTTATTGGCAGGGGCTGATCAGTTTGCTGCATCAACCCTTTGTGTGAGGAGCGCGCAGCGCTGCGCGAAATTAACGATGATACACTGGTCTCAACCTTAACTCGACTAGGCCGCCATTAACGTGATCGCCTGGTCACATTGAGAAAGGAGAAACAATGCTGTTTTTCTGAAAACCTCACACGAGAAGGCATGCAAGACTGGCGATACAGTCAGGCGCTCTAGCCATTGCGCAACATCCCCTTCTCTTCATCTACCCTTTCAGCGCGAGAACCGCCTTTATACGTCTGTAATCGTCCGATTCTGACGTATAAAGTCGATTATAATGGCCGTAGACCCATAACATAGGTATTCAAATGAATAGGAAAGAGCTAACTAAGACATTTATGATGATTTCAAATTGAAAAAAAACCTTTAGTCTCCATGGTTTGATAAAAAATAAAAAAGTCAACGTTGAAAGGGTTAAGAAATGAACGGAATGCTACGGTATGCTTGAGGCCCCCTTTGTGCACATATAGGCTAAAAAAAAATTCAACCACTTGTGACTCGCTACCGCGATCCACAACTTCAAGTGACCGAAAATTTGTGTTATTTGTGTAATTTAAGTCCCAACATAACTGTGTTTCAAAATTGAAAGCATATTTTATTTTTAACAACTGATCATATAGGCCTAGGTGCTAATGAAAACACAGAATGTTTACTGTAGTCGACATCATTCTAAGGGCTAAGATGTCCGTATATACTACTGGACATGGATTGTAAGAATAACATGGCCAGTCACTCACTCCAAGCCTGCCAACAAAAACATACGTACATCAGCAGGATGGACCAACACAGAGCCGTGATGTTTTCTTGTTTTGTGTTGGGTTTCAACTAAGAGCATTCACTACAGGTAACTTCCGGTAACTTCCCCCCTACTTCTGTGCCCTTCAAGCCCTCACGATGCATAAAAGCATCATTTCACATCCCTGAAAACAGACTTAATTTTCCTACAGCTGAGGTTTTTTTAATGAAAATTTCCATGAAACTGGCTTGCCAATACATGGTAATTTTCTTTAATTTTTCACCCACATCAAATCATTTTCATCCACTACAAGTCGAGAATTGCGACAGCAATTCGCGACTTGTAGTGGATGAAAATGATCCTGGTAAATTCAGGCTTCAAAGGGTTAACTCTTACACCACTGAGCGCGACTATATTCGATTTTAATAAGTTTGATTTCCCAGTTAAATTACTGCTATTGGGAACGAAATCTGTGGTTAAACATCAAGATTTGCGAATGATTAAACAAATGTGAGTAATTTTCACCAACTTGAAGTTATGGGTCGCGGTAGCCAGACACAATAAATAGCAAGTAGGTTAAAATTTAAATTTGTAAGTTAGCGTTTAAAGGGTTAAAGGGCTAATCAGGTCTACAGCCGTTTTTAACTGTTTATTTTCCCTTCAAACATGAAAATTTGAAGGAGAAACGAGCATTAGATTTGCTGCATTTGCATCTGTTCTAGTTCTAATTGTAATTTTACAAACAAATTTAAGGGGGTAAAAATGTCAATTTTATAACTTGGCGCTTTAACCCTTTCAGCGCGTGGATCGTCTTTATAAAGACGATCCGCGCGCTGAAATAATTAAAATATTTATAATTGTCGTAACATAGGTATTCAAATGAAGCAGAAATAACTAACCAAGACCTTTATGCTGATTTCAAATTAAAAAGACCCACGTTGTAAGGGTTAAAGGTCAAACGCGAGCAACACTTAACCCAGCAAATACGAAACGTTGACCCATTGCATGTTTAATGTTGGGCCAGCGTTTTCTGTTTTACAATATCTACATAAGAACATGTGGATGTAAATTATTGTAATGCGATAAATCTGGCTTAGCTGTTTGAAATACATGGTATACCCCCCCCCCCCAAAAAAATCCGGAGTAAAAACCGTATTCAGAATTTTTAATACAAATCTGTGTCTCAAGTCAAGGAACAATTAAATTAGGGGGATGATCCGGATTACGATCCTCATCCGGATCCCCATCCAATACACAATCACTGCAGCGGAGGTGTGACGGACTCTCGCTGACTATCTAGTTTTTGTTAGATACAAACATATTTTTTGCAATTGAAACAATTGTTTACTTATACAATAACAAGGTTTATCTTGCTGGGTTAGCTAGTATAATGGTACTCGGGAATCAATAATTGAAGAGCGCATAAAATAAAGTTCAAACAGTATGATTTTTGCCGTTTTATTTGTAATTTCCAGTGCTGATGAAAAAAACATCACTTATCTCACAACAAGATTTAATCGACTTCTCTATCACAATAAAATCATTCTAGATCTCGCTGATTTAAACTAGTCTTTAGAGAAAAGCGAACATTTGTCGTCACCTTATTAGTTTATTAAATGGTGAGAATCTGAATAAATCTTGTTTGAGATAACTATGATGTTTTCTTCAACAGCAACGTTAAAAATATTGCTTCTAGAAACATTCTAAAACACATAAATGAGCATAAAAAATACGACATGCGATTAACTAACCATGCAAAAAACCCGATTTACTGCTCCGAAAAAAGTATTTGATAAATGTGTAAGGTTTCAGTGTTATTTATGATTGCATTTCTGAGATTATTAGTGTTGCTAATTAGTTAGTTTTCTAATAGAAAAATACGTGTTTATCGGTATGCTATAATATAGAGAGAGTATTGGACAGACCAGAGAAGACAAATAGGTTCTGTATTCATGTTACCAGACAATATGGTGCCTATTAGTGTGCAATAGCAAAAGCCACTATAAAAATGTGACATGAAAATAGTGAGCGATAATATGTGTCGAACGGATATCTGGTTATCAGGTACTAAAACTTGATGAACGACCGTGTATTAATGATAGTCATGAAGCTAATTTCTGACGCACATTCACCCTGTAATTAGCTAATAGCCGTGTGTACAGGATATTGATCCGGGAACGAACACAACAAGATGACTGGTAGCTGGCTGAAAACGAACGGTGTCCTGCTCGTAAAACACAACAGAAAATCTAAGCTGGTTGAATAGTATTCAAACGTTAAAAACGTTGGCATACCATTCAATCAGCTTTGAACAATAATTTATTCATGGATGATATTATTTATTACGTAAAGATTAATTGGAAACACGGTGTTCGCGGGCTTATACTGCAGTGGCAGTTATCGATGGGGCATCACACACAAAGAGATATAGTGACATGTTTCACTAATTTCTGTCGGACATGGCTGCTCTTTATAGATATATCCGACAAAATAAGATCAATAATAGTCATCAATCCTTAGAGCACTGAGTAAGGACATTTAAATTTTGAGCCACCTGAAGTTGTGTCTCGCTACCGCGATCCACAACTTCAAGTGACTCATAATTTGTGTTATTTGTGAAATTTAAGTCCCAAAATATTATAAGCGTTTCAAGATTGGAAGCATAATTTACTTTCAACAACTGGTGATACAGGAGCTAGTAAAACACAGAATGTCTACTGTAGTCGACATCAGTGTGCTAAGGGTGACCATCATAACGTCACAATGAGGATAAGGAGTTCCTCGTGTCTTTTACAATACTTACTAGCTCTATTGTCTTATGGCTTCTACAAAAATATTTCAGGTTTCTAAGGGTTAATGTAGCGTCAGCATGGTAGCGCTGGTATCTTCACTTTGAAATTAAAGGGTCACGTCTAGTAAGTTCAGTGTGGTAAATACGTCGCTTCTATTGTTTAGTATCAAGAAATGTCACGATTCAATGACTGCAAATCAAAATTTAAAGCAATATTACTAATATAGTAAGAAAAAAATTAAATCCAAAACATTTGAGTACAAATGCGAATGCTGAAAATAACATCAAGCATGTTACGGATTTAGGTCAAGTCGTGCCAGTCGACATGAATAGAACCAGTAGGTTGAATTTTTGTAACATAAAAAATAGTCTAGACGTCTTTTATTGGCGTCTACAAAAGGAGTGGCGTATTACCTTTTTTCCAGTCCAGTGACTCTGAGTACGGCTAGGTGAGCTACCGGACCCAGTACGGTCCTTAGCTCCACTCCATGCCATATGCATTTTCTGGCGTACAATAAGGTGAAAAGCCTTCTATGTGTATCATACACAGGACATACAGCACTATGCTGACAACTATTTATTCCACAAAGGCTGGATGAGTTAATCCGTGATATTGGCCACACTTTGCTGATCTTATTGACAATAGTTGTATAAGAATGGCTGCCATTCAGCAGGTCACAGTAGACCAGAATACACAAGAGATCTGACCCACGTCTCTACTGTATACCACTGACACTAGTATAGTGTGATTCACAAAATATACACATGTATAAGGCAGAAGTCACCAAAACTGGACTTTAGATTGGTTCACTAGTAAAATCCAATTAATCCGGTAACGCAGTTTTTAGAGAAACTCACTTTTTACTATCACAATTGCATTCAGAAAATTGACAATTGATATCGTGTTTTCAAGAGCATATCAGACTAAGATTGTTTATTTAAGTCTGTCTTTGGTGGAGCCATTCACAAATCGTCTTATAATCACGAGAACAATTTATCAGAGATCAGACAGATCTTGTAGTAGCTGAACTCCACACTTATCCAGTTTAGACGTGCACGTTTGGCGTACACCTCATCCATTGTAGTACACTCCCAGAACAACCAGTTTTGAAGTACATGTTCATCATTCCCTGGCAGCGCAGCCGTAAAGCAGAAGAGCGTTGTTGTTCTTGCCAGAAGCTATTGCCAGGCTGTTAGAGATCCCTATAACCGAGTGCACCGGGATCAGTTTTTACAGAGCAGACACAGAAGAAGGGATGCCAGGAGTTCTGCCACACATGATTCCTGCTAACTACTTGTGCGCCGCCTTGAGAACAGAGTGCTTTCTCACCCGATCGCCGCGAGTCCTGCTACGGTTCAGCGAGCGGTGAACGCTGGGCCGTATCTGGCTGGATGGTGGGGCAAACTGGCCCGCCATCCAGCCAGATCCGATCCAGACAGGGCTATCGGAGTGTGGCGCGTGCGGGATCGGCCTGTCAGGATACTCGAGATCCCGAGAACCACAGATAATACGTAGGGATTTATTCTCTCCACCAGATAGACACTGTTCACTGTCTCATTCACCATTACCAAGTGGTTGCCACTACCACTGTGTGGACTGTAAAACACCACTAGATATCAATATCCCATATTATGAGTAGTAAATTTACAGAAATTATCATAAAATAATGTATCGCCAAATTACAAGCCTGTCATTTTCATATTATTCTCTTTACATACAATATTTTGAGACAGTCATACATTAAAGTGTAGATTGATAAAAAAAATGATCCAAGTTTAGAACTCGATCTCAAATCAAGCCCAAGTTATTTCTTTGAGGGTAACATGACAAAATGTTAATTCCGCTGAAATAAATTGATGACCTTTGCAGGCGAATGACAGGTATTTTCGAAGGGGTCAAATAGGCTACATGACCACCGAATATCCCAACATGATATTAACTATAAATAGGCGTTTACAGAATTTTCAATTAAGAACATCAGTTGGGGTGGACTGCCTAGCAAAGACGTTGATTCAACGTTGGACCAAGGTGTTCCACTGTCTGTGACACTGGCCTGACATTAAACCAGCATTGGGTCAACGTCTTTTTTCTGGGCATACCAACCAGACCTGGCACCTCTGATAACCTCAGGCTTATAGCCAACCAAGATGAGGCATTGACCCGATGTTGGGCCATTGTTGGTCCGCCGTCTACGACGTCGGACCAACAATGGCCCACCATCGGGTGAATGCCTCATGTTTGCTCAGTCGTATCATGTTGCCGGAGGGACACCACTGAATCAGCACAGGAATTCACCAGTGGCTATATTTCCCACCTGCACGGATGATTTTGTATAAACAACATGTCATACTAGAGATTTATAATTTCAGATATGACAGGCAGAAAAACACAAGAGCAGTGTTTATTTCCGCAGTTTGTCCATGAAGACAAATTTATTTCGGGCAAGATGTAATGTTTAGCAAACACGGGTTGATAACACACGATAACAGATGTGGCACCTACAGGAATGAGGTGGCTGCAGAGAAACCGTATGCTCCCCCAGGCCAGTCTACTAATGTATACGTGCTGCAACCCGGTAAACACGATACATTAAACCAATGTGGGGTTGATGTTGGGCCAGCGTCGCAGACGGAGGCCCACCATTAAACCACATTGGTTCAATGTCTCGTATTATCTGGGAAGACATTGGGTGCACTTTGGCCTTAATAAATGTCACCAGATGATCACAAAATTGTCAGGATCAGAATGGATATGTAAAAGGGATAAAAAACGCAACGTTGTAACACCATTGAACAAACGACGAGGTAACACCACAGACATTGGTTCATCGTTAATCCAAAATATAAATTATTCTCCATACTTCTACCCAAGGAATCTATAGATTCCTTGTTCTACCGTACAACATCAAGCTGAACCATTGTGAATGTTCTCATTAGGAGGCCACCATTCAATCTGCAGCGGGGGGGGGGGGGGGGCTGGATTTTCTGTCGCAGACAAATTATTTATTTTAAACCGGCTCGGTGGCGGGCCTAAAATTGCAAATTTTATTACATGTCTATAAATATAGAACAGTTCTTGAAGTAAATTATTTACTTCACGCAGACTCTGCCCGAAATTATTTATTTAAAATGCTGTCCCCACCCCCCAAAGGTTGTTTCTTTGCATAATTTCACATCAATTTACCTAAATGTAATAACAATGGGAGGATAGAGAGTCCCATCAAACAACTGTAGACACAGACATAAACGTGAATGTCTAATAATTAATGGACATTGTGTCAGCATCGGGTTGTCTAGCAAGCAGCAGACATTGAACCAATGTTGGGTTGATGTTGGGCCAAAGTCGTGAACGGTGAGCCAACATCAAACCAACATTGTGCTTGCTGGGATTGTGGCCGGCAAACGATAAACAAATATTGGGGGGTTGGGGATCAACAACGACCCCGTGAACACAAATATTCATAGGATCAAGAAATGAATACATGATTGTATTATGTATTCTTGGTAGGATATAATTACTTTGATCAAGGAATTATTGAGATTCCTTGCTTTGATAAATAAAACAGGTATGTAGCAAATTCCATAAAAAATATTAAATATTGCCCTTCGCCATGTTCATTGCGATTATGATGCGACACGGGAAAACTAAACATAGACCGACCACCTTGCACTGGGAGGATGTTTGAGTACCCAATATTGTCCGCCATTTTGCTTTGGATTACAGGCCTCACCACTAGGTCTATCATCTGTTCCAGACGAGTTTCCTGTGAACTCTTATATCTCACCTCCGGGTCAGGTTTCTGCCGTGAAATTGGCACCTGTTCATTCCGCACATTATCAGCTCCCGCCATGTTTTACGGAGCAACCGCTGAACAAGGCACCTCTTGTCTTTGATATTTTTACGGACTCGCTCGCGGTTCTGTTCAGATAAGTTTTCGGTTGCTAAGCAACGTAATATACAGTGCAGTCGATCAGAGTCAGTATATTCCAAATAATTTTTTCTCCAAGCTATACCCAGCAAACACGACGTTGGACCAACATTAACCCAACATTGTTGGGTATTTGCTGGGCTGTAATCAGGTTAGCGTGTCTGTTATGACTTGGTTCAGGTGCGGGAGATAAGTAACAGACACAGCGGCCCAATATATTACACTCTAGCAGTCAAAGTGCTAAAAGGGCCACTCATTGGTATGACCCTTACAAAACCCTTTGACTGCTACTGGATGATCTGACATAGGAAACTTGCCTTTCATAGAACCTATCAGCCCTCAAACAGCTAAACTAAATAATTACAATTTTCACCTACTTGAAGATGTGGGTCGCGGTAGCGAGACAACTTCTCGATACCGCGACCCACTACTTCAAGTAGGTTAAAATTATTTAATTTAGCACTTTAAGGATTATTATTACGGTTATGTGAATTTTATTACAGAAATACACGTTGAAAATTACTCATTATTTGTTTTATTTGTGACCAACATTTGCAAATCTTTAAAACACGAGATCCCAATAACTGCAAATTAAATGACTTTTAAAAGAGATTAAAAACGACTACATGGTTAATGTAGTATTATTTATTAAATAGACTCAGAATAATAATTATAGTAGTAGTAGTAGTAAATCATTGCTTTACGTCACTTTTCGGCACAAAAGGTCTTTTAAGTGACATTATAATAGGATAAAAACGTTGTAGTCAATTGATGAGATGAATGATGTACAGATGATGATGTGAGGGTGGGGGTGATAGGGCATGGTGGGTTATTGAGAGCGTTTTCCTTCGCTCGCCCGATAAGGGGTTCTGGACATGTCTAGGAGATCTACCCCCAGACATGCCCGGATAATAATAATAATAATTATGTAAAATAGTAAATGAGTTACAATGACGATGATAAATGTTCGAATGTACCATAATGTAAAGCATATATATTATTGTTCCTAGTTTTATATATACATGATAGTATATACGTGATATGTACTATACATTTCCAATTCTGAAATTCATTGTGTGAGCTCCAAAGTATTTCAGAAATTGATATTATATTAAAGTTGCCGTGGAAAAATTAGGTGCCATAATCCAACGCATAAAACAAGCATTCTATTGAGATTATGGCCACCTATAGCCTGCAATGGCTAACGCATACACATCGACAAGACTGTGCGCCATCTGGCGAGTTGTGTGGACTTAATAGTAAAGTGAATTTATTTCAGCTTTAGCAAGGTATATCTTAGCAGATGTTTTTTGTATATTTATTATTTCCCCTCCAGAATACTGATGTCGACTATGGTGTTATTTTTGTATTTTATTAGTAGTATTCAAAGTGTTAACCCTTATCCTGCTAGATAAATTTATTTGCATTTTCACTTGAAGTTGTGTCTCGCTATTTGTTTAATTTAAGCACAAATATTTGCAAATTCTGATACACATTTCAGCAAGATAAGGGTTAAGCTAATCTTTCAAATTAGAATTTAACAAGAGGCTAGACTTGTCGACTTGTGGTGGCCATTTTAAATTTCAGTAAAATCACCTGCACATTTCCAAATGGTGGGTAATGTGATTGTAAAATGTGAATTATTTCTGACTTCAATTATTGAGTTTTTGCGCCTTCAAAAACATATGAAGTTGATCCGTTGCGGCCAATTACCCTGATGACATCGCAAGGCTCTGACACAGCGACCTCCATTTTTAAATATTATAGTTCCAATACGACCACAAATTTACGCCTGCTGAAAACGGCCTAGTTTTCATAGGCACTTGAAATATCGTTCTCAATTTCTTGTCATCCGAGTTTTTTGGTAATCAGCGCGAGTGTCGTTTTTACACAGCTGGCTGTGTAAACAAAATGGCGGTCAGTGTGACTGGGCCTCGCGCAGTAAATCAGTTAGGTGGCCAAGTCATACCGGGTAGCGGCCAATATGAATTTCAGCAAAACCTTAAAAAAATCACCTGCACATCTCCATATTGTGGGGAATGTGATTGTAGAATTTTCCTAATTTCTGACGTTAAGTTTTAAAGTTTTTGCGCCCACAAAAAAAATTGAAGTTGATATCTGGCGGCCATTTTGAATTTTGGTAGTATCTCTGAAAAATCACTTGCACATCCCCATGTTGCTGGGAATGTGATGTTTAAATTAAAAAAAAAAATTGAAAAGTAGTTTTTGAGTTTTCGTGCCCACAAGAAAACGTGACGCCGGACAGAATTCTGGCGGGACTAAAATCCCCCTTCACCTACATGCAAGGGATAAAAATGGACTTGTAGCATACACTTCTATAAATTCACAACAAATCCACAGTTCTGTTTCTTTTTTCTTTTATCACTGGTTATAGAAATACAGCTAAGAGTGTGACAATTTTGCTTCTGTCTTTTATCACTGTTTTTTTTTAAAATACAGCCAAGAGTAACAATTTTGCTTCTGTCGTTTTTTTTATTACAGACAACAGTGTAAAAGCCAAGGCTTCAGAGTGATTCATGCGACGAATCAGATCGGGTTTCGCGCCTGAACCCGATATTGCTGACATTGTACAATGATTAGATGACGAGGTTTCTCTCCCACAACCTCATCCATCAATCAACGTGTTCAGCTCACTGACACGAGTCCGTTTAATAACGACACTGACGTTATTACCAGATTACAGTTATTAACGCTTGAATGGCTACGCCCATATATATATATATAATTATGGCATCAAACAAGTTTCCAAACAAATACAATTAAAAAACCACTAAAAGTGGTAAATTTGTTTGTTTGTTGCTCATCTCATCAAATAGCTCAATTTGCGATGTCTTTTTTCATGAATGAAAATATTTTTCATCATTAGAAACTGGAAATTGCGTTGGCAATTCCATCTTTAACTAAATAAATGAAAAAAATACATGCTGACAATCCTGCAGCACAAGGGTTATCAAATGAAGCATGGGGCAAGACGATTGCTCAGCCCTGTGCACAGATTGGAATTTCAATCATTGACACATGAGCTATCTCCAAGATGAAGCTGTCTCCCCAAGATGTTACATGAGCAGGTGCGTCTTCGTCCAATAAGCAGGATTAGGGCTAACGAACAGGCGTTAGCCCTCAATGCTTGAAGCGCCACATTAGAAATTTAAACTTTCATCAACTTGAGGTTGTGTCTCGCTACCGCGATCCACAACCTCATGTTGGTGAAAATTACTTATATTTGTTTAATTTGAGACAAAAACATTTGCAAATCATGATGCTTAAACTCACAAAAAAAGTGATATTGATCAGGTAATAAAACGGATGAAAAAACGATTATAGTCGTGGTTAGCGGTTTAATGTTAACCCTTGTCCTGTTATGCCCGGATATATACGGGGTTAAGGATGTTTTAGATCAATACAGATATCACTTCAATTTTGATAAAATAGTTTTTAGTAGTTGTTCAGTTGATCCAATAATTTAATTTTAGACATGTCTATTTTTCATAAATAGTAATATTTTTCGTCATTTGAAGCTGGAAATTGCGTTAGCAATTCCATCTTCAAATGACGAAAAATACAATTGAAGCAATTCAGCAAGACAAGGGCTAAACAAAGAGAGCGTTTGATTAGGTAACACAAATTATTTTGAATAAGTATTTTTCGTGCTTAGCGGTTTAGGATGATAAAGTCTGGAAGGGATTCACAATACAGATACATGTATTTGAATTTGATTGTTGCGAACAGTGTCCTGTCCTTTATCATGTTTATACCCGCCATATAAGAAACACAATGAATGCTGTTCACCTACCCAGGACATCTAAAAGACAAAATCCACAGCGTTTTTCTATGCGCCAATGTCTTTAGTTTTTAACCACCATGCGGGTACCGCATGGTGGGTAAAAACTAAGGACATTGGGGTCCAAACAGCTAAACACAAAGGTGTAAACTCACCTTGAACACACGGACATCACACATAATCATGGAGTACCACAGACATGAAGCCGGGCGCCATCCCGGAGAAACAATACCCGTGAGAAACAGCCCTGGACCCAGACATGATCCCGGGATCTGGAGCAGACCCTAAATATCTAATGGTAAACAGGCCAAAAGGTGCCAACAGTACAGCTTCCTCCAGGCCAGTCGATCCTCATTTTAGGTGCCCCATTTTCATTATGGTCAGCCACAGAACAATTACGCTCTGTATCGTAAAGGTAATAATTTCCAAGGGTAGTGGAAACACAAATTATCGCGACTTTACTTATTTACACCTGTACTCCAACATTTGTAAATCATATTTCCACATCACAGTTTAAGGTGGAATCACATTTTCAGCAAGTTTGTGGGAAAATGAGATGCTCGTGGCCATCATGGAAGCGTTATTCAATAGTTTCTGTTGGTGAGCCATTGGTACTATTATTGAGGCTTATGATGTAAAGTATAGCCTGCATGGGCTCATATCTCAATCATTGTCTATTGAATACAAAATGTTGTCATTTATTTTCGATGAAAAATCTTCACTGCAAATGTTTCCGTTTACGGTATATTCCGGCCGTATTGGGGCTCGCGTGGCGGAAGGGGGGGGGGGGGGTGCGGTGGTGGTCAAAAAGTGCTAGACCAATGATGCAAGGTAGACCCGGGCAAGAGGGGACATTTGTCTGTGCAGCAATCAGGATCATTGATCCGGACGCTGTGCTACAGTCATCACCTGACTGTTAATCCCTTGTCCCCGAGTCTCCCCAGCAGACAAGGGATATGTACGGCTCAACCCTTGGTGTTTCGTCATGTCCGTCATTAAAAGAGTAAAACAAATCAGTTAAGCGTTTGGTGTCACCGAGCAATGAATGTGATAATTTAATGTTATGGCTGTCTTGGAAAGTTTGGTCCTCCAGGTCTCCGTCCTGGGATCAAATGGCCTTGGAAATTGTAAAATCAAGGAATATCCGCATATACCATACATATACATAAAAGTGATCACCATGCATATGTCTGTGCTTGGGGTAAACAAAAATATAATTTGTCGTAGTAATGACAAGGCCCAGTAAACACAAGGCGTTGTCATAATGTTGGGCCAGCGTCGTAGACGGTGGACCAACATTAAGTAAACATTGGGGCAGCATATGATGCTCACTGGGAGCAATATGCCTCCACGGGAAATCCACGTTGTTATTAGTTATAGGTGAACTCAATTCAAGACAATCCCATTTTTGTCAGCTTTATCACATTTCTAGGCGGTTAGCATTACACGTATTACAGACAATGGGCTGCTTTTATTGCTCGATCCATCAATGAATGATTCAGATAAAATGTACATGTTCGTACATGCTCGTTCAACAGGACCACTGAAGATCTAATCGCCACAGACACGAATCGGCGAAAAGAAGGCACGACAAAATCTGAATGTTATCTATATTCGAGCAATGGATCCCCTAAAGATTTAAATGTAATATAGCCACAATCGCGGCATATCTCCCATAATCGTTCAGACTAATATATTTATTTTCAAGTTGAGATATATATTTGAGATAACTAACATGTATTATGTATTTGAATCATTTAGGTCGAATATAATAAAAAGGTCTGCATGTAAAATTGTGTGATGTGTAGTTTCTAGAAATTGTTAAAGCATACAATAAATTGCCTTTTTCTGCAAGACAACAATACACAAGACAGAAAAAGCTCACATTGGTTGAATATTAACACAATGTTCGCACAACACCGAGCCACTATTGGTCTGTTATTTGTTTATTTGACAGTGACAGGCAGCACTGTGGAGACGGGAGGATGGCAGCACTATGGTTGGCATAAGCCAGGTGAGAGCCTTTGGTAAAATGTTTATTCGTCTGGTCGCATTATCTGACGACAGTGGCAGCCAACAGGGCTCGCCGCCAATTCCTGCTACAAGACCATCAATTTAACGCCATCAGACAAGAAGCGGATGGCAGGAATAGGACCTCGTGGGGTGTTAGCCATGTAGCTGAAGGATGGTGTTCACTGTTGGGTAATGGTTTCCCAGCAAACACAAAACATTTGTATAACATTTACACAATGTTGGACCAACGTCGAAGACGTTGGGCCGACGTTGTATAAATGTTATACAAATGTGTTGAGTTTGCTGGGTTATCCCTTACAACGCTGAAATATTTCTGTATAAACCATGGAGATCAAGGGGTTCTTTTCAATTTGAAATAATCATAAAAGACTTATTTGGCTCTTCCCTTTCCACTTCTTTTGAATGGCTATGTTATGGATCTGCGGCCGTTAGAAAGATTATTGCCGTGGATCGACTTCAAACGTCTGAAGTTAACGTATACAGACGTCATATTCTTACGTCTAAAGTCGATCCCCATGTTTTGAAGTACTGGCAGAAAGAATTTTTCTCGTTTTATATAGTATTTACCGAGTGAGATATTTCTATGTTTGAGGCCAGGGTGGGTCTCAGTGGGCTTCTGTTCTTAGGCGGAGGAGAAACAGGTCTCTTCAAACGAGCTTTATATCTCATCCTGAAACATCTGAGGCAAAACAACCGCATAATGACCACGTGGCTGAAATACATGCAGAGTCCTGTTAACCCTTTCAGGCCTGAATTTACCATTGTCATCTTCATCCACTACAAACCGCGAATTGCTGTCGCAATTCTCCACTTGTAGTGGATGAAGATGACTTTATGTAGTTTAAAAATCGGTAAACCAGTTTCATGAAAAATTTCGCTCTAAAACCCTTAGTTGTAGAAAATTAAGTCTGTTTTCAGAGATGTAAAATGATGCTTTCATGCATCGTGAGGGCTTAAAGGGTTAAAGGTATTGATCATGTTATAAACATCTTAACCACATCCCAATGCGAAGACAAAAGGGAGAAACTGCTCACTTGAAAAGCAAGCAGTTCTACACCAAACAGTCAGGCCCGCGGTGTTGCGCAGTGGCACAAGTCGCCGGAGTTTGGAATATATCTATCATTGACATTATCAGACTATTTAGACTGCGAAACTGCAAAACAAAAATGTATAATGCAATAGTTACGGACACAACAAATCACAATGCAATACGATTTTTTTTTCAAGCCGACTTTCCACTACATAAGAACTGCTATTGCTGAGCTGCCAACAGCTTGGGTGACAATATTGCATCACACTTTGTGCGTAATTGATTGAGTGAGAGGGGTTGGCTTGCTGAGAGGGGAGGTCCAGGTCTCCACCCGGGTGTTCCCGGCCTCGTCAGCGATGATTGAAGGTATCACAGGGAGTTATACTCTACATATTCAACGATAAACAGGCTGAGGCTATACCCACCAAGCACGAGACATTGACCCAATGTTGTTTTGATGTTGGGCCGACGTCGAAGACGGCGGGCCAACACCAAAACAACATTGGGTTAATGTCTCGTGGTACAACATGGATTCATTGTTGGGCCATAGTCCCCAGCGTCGGCAAATATAGAGTCAATTTTAGACGACCATCTTCTTTTTTCCATACACATGTTGGCCTATAATCAGCCAGCACGGGTCGTTGAGCCAATATTGATTTAATGCTGGTCCAGCGTATACGATGCTGGCCCGGGATTGAATCACTATAATGTTTTTTGGGGCAAGTCCACCAAGCAATGAGTGATCGCTGTCGTCGCCTAGATGTCAAATAGAGATTAAGGCTGTAGGTTGGTTCAACGCCCGATGTGTGGACACAGAATGGGGTCCTAATTCCAGGAGTATAATACATCCACGGGTAAGTATTATCCTCACCAGCGTATTTATGAAACAGATACAGCCTTAACTATACCTCATTACACATTCCCTCATCCATACTTTATATACATTACTGTTCATGCGTGTTGTGTTTTTTCACTGTAGGCCACGACAATGTGCTCCGCCATAAATCGTTATGAAATGGGAGGACTACCAGTCTACCTACACTACAGAATAGATGGGGACAACACACGTGGCCGATGTTGACAAAAAATCACATACAAATTAAATTAGAAAAAAATGCGGACAACATCGATACTGTCGTACATGTAAATACATATCGCGTGTAAATTTTATAACCAGTAAACTGACCAGTAATATCAACCCAAGCGTGACTATAGTCGTTTTTAATCTGTTTTATCAGCTGACCAAATCACTGATATAGAGAATGAAATGACAGTTCAAGATATTTGGTCTAAAATTAAACAAATATGTTTATTTTTCACCTACTCGAAGTTGTGGGTCGCGGTAGCGAGACACTACTTCAAGAGGGTGAAAATTCAAATAAATCAACTTGGCTCAAAGGGTTCAACCTACTAGCACCCAGCTATTTCTACATAGTCTCTTATATTTCATGTGAAATGCTGTCCATGTTGTCTTAATCTGAATGATTAGAAAATACCCAAGTATCATAACTTAAATTAGAGCTGGATTGTACCATATCTTATTCAGGCAATTTTATTACAATATATGACATAGATACGCTGTCTTTAACGCGTCGACATAGTTTAAAGGTTTAAAACCCAAACAATGTTTCAATCGTCAATGACTGTACTGGTGGATAAGGTTACCACCCCGGATAAGTTGGTTGGCATTATTCCGTTTACAGTGTTGGTACAATGTTGGCCAATGGCCCACCGTCTGCGAGGCTGACCCAACATTGTGTGAACGTCTTTTGTTTGATGGGATGACCGGTGGGGGTTTAGGAAGCAGATGATAAATGCATTCAAGGACAATTTTATAGATCTTAGTAAATTAGGCGGGATGTATTGTGGGATATGACCCGAGGTGTCTCGGCAGTGAGATGCGGAGGCTACCTCAGAGACCTTCAACACGACAAGCATAACACATTGACCCAATGTTGTTTTAATGTTGGGCCAGCGTCGCGGACGCTGGACCAACAATAAAACAACGCTGGTTTAATGTTCGATATTTGCTGGGTGCAGCTCGCGCACAGGGGAGATTCACTAAATTATAAATGAGCAGCTCGTACGCCAAATGAACAGCAACCACTACAGTCGACCCTGTACAAAACGATATCTTCAATCAGCTAAACATAGAGGTGTGATTGTGTGAAAATGAAGGAATGTTTAATTGAAGTATACCTGATAACAGGTGGAGACATATCTCAAGAGATTATTTCAGTATTCTCTCTTTGAATTTGTGCGACTAAAACTGGTTTACAGGATTGAGGGCAGATGAGCTCCCTGTTTTTTTCTATACAACATTGCTGAAATCTTCCTGTAAGCCTGCAACCAGAAGTGGCACATGTATACAATATCTCAGCGAAACCACCGATGATGTACTTCTTGGTTTTTGAAACGGTTTTTGGGCTAGCCCGAGCATAGTCCATGTTATTTTGTTGTCACAATGAATGTGATTCGATATGTTCGGCGGATTAAACTAATATAATGTCTCTTATAAAACACACTAAATGGCCATGTCCTCCTCAAATATATGTCCAATTTTTTTTTGTATGTGTCACACGTTCCCACATGTTTGTAAATGCCATGTATCAGAGACACTGTAAGCAGAGTCAATGTTGTTCGTTTCCCATTACTAACATTGGCTTCAAGGATAGCCGGGAAGGCTGACTGTTGGGTTTCCATGGCCTCCCGATGTATCGGTTTGACATGGGAACTAAAAGTTAACTATTGCTTAATTCACAACCATCTCCCAATGCGCAAATCTCATTCCACTCAAATCAGATAGTTGTTTGTTTCAGTGATTATGTGTGATTTTATGGCACGTCCTCTACCCCTGGGGTCAATAGCTATCTGTCCCGATAAAAAAACGAGACGTTGCCCCAATGCTGGCTCAATGCCGGGCCACAGTGTCCGACGGTGGCACGGCATTGAGCCAGAATTGGGCGAATTTCTCGTATAAGAGTCCTTGGGGAGCCCCTCACACGATGACAGAGGGCATGGTCACGTGGTCACGTGGGTCGTGCTGAGAATCTTAAGATGTCAAGGTCGCTGGATGCTTCCTGGGAGCCTCGTTCTCGGGACATGAAACGGGTTAATGATGGCGGAGTTTGATCTGCCAATAAAGCACAGAAACCCTGCTGTGTGAACCACCAGACTGACCAGGAAATAAATAACGTTGTCAGCGATTGTGTCAGCACATCTTAAAAACACATACAGAATGTTTTTAAAATGAGAATTCCAGTCCAAGTCTAAATGACCACAATCTGCTAAAATAACAAAAAATCTGTTTATATAAATAAACGAGAAAAGGATGTTCTGTCAAGCATTTGAGTGCCCGGCAGCAGTGTATAATATTGAAAATGGTCAGGCAAACCGAAGTGCAATGGAAAGACCTCACTCTGAGGAACCGCCTACGTCATCACGATGTCCTCTGTACCAGGTAAGTGGACTTGATCATGGTGGCGATCACCGGCACTAGCTATGATATGATTCATCATGGGCATGGACAATCGCAACAGAAGTTTCAAGTGGGCCCTACACCGTCATCGGCCTTTGCCAACTCATTCTCAATCGCATCAAAAGACCATCTACATCCAAATAGAGCTGACTAATATCAATTATTCAGTTTCATTTATCAATAATTCAACCTAAGATTCCAAGAGACATTAGATCGGATCATTGATCACAGTGCATGAGTAGATGTGAAGCCTGGGCATGTTGACCCAATGTTGGGCTAATGTAGGCCCAGCGTCGTAGACGCTGGGCCAACATTAGACAAGCATTGGGTCAATGTTTTGTGTTTGCTGGGTTCACCGCCCACACTAAACAGACCCCACTCTCTCAATACAGAACTCAACATAGAGTGAAGGGCCAGCAGCAGTGACCTCTGGTGAATACTTCATAATGAATGACACTCTGCTCGCTGGGATAAACAACACTGTAGTGCAAAGACAAACAACAGTAAATGCTTAAAAGTTACTGCTGGTGGCCTTCGCATGTCTGAATAGATGCATGCAGTAACGTCAATCATTCTGATAACACATAGACGATTAATAGAGACTATTGAATCATTCAGTATTTGTTATAGCATTGTCATTCAAAGTCAAAATAAGAGAACTATTTACTTTTCAAGTAATCGGTTCTTATTACTACGTCAAATTCAGTAGCACATCCTTTAGATGCATGCAGTAACTGGTAACGTCAATTATTCATTCTGATAATGATTGAAACATTAGGTAATCATCTAAAGTCCAAAAAGACAAATATTTACTTTCCAGTAATCAGTTTATGTCTATTTTTTTAAGAGCAGTCTACTAAAAGATAAACTACGTCAAATTCAGTATCACAACCTTTGGATTATAAACAGAATATAGAGGAAAGAGAAGCAAGCTAATAGTATTCGCATGGAAAAGTATTAACCGATCGCTTCCTTCTCAGATCTGATCAAACAAATTGCATAACATTCTATTTAAAAAAACGATGTGGTTTGTTGATGAATGTGGTCGTGTTAGATGGAGTAGACTATAAACGAAGGGTGTTCACACCGGGGAAACATGGCCCGGGGTCTAAACCAGACGTCATCAATCAGAACAGTGGCGAAAACACATTACATAATCACCATCACCTCTTGCCAAACAAAACGTTCACCAAATGATGATTTGATGTTGGGCCAGAGTCGTAGACCATGAGACAACTTTAAGACAACATTGGTCAACGTCTCTCATTTACCTGTTTACTGCCGGGAAAGGCCTGGCTCAAGTGGCTCCACAATGGGCCACTGTTTTAACCCTTAAAACACTGATGTTGACTACACTAGACATTCTGTATTTCTATTAGCAACTGTATCACCCCTGATAACCAGTTGTTCAAAATGCAATATGCTTTCAATCTTGAAACACTGATATATATATGTTGGTACTTAAATTCACAAATAACACAAATTTTCGGTCACTTGAAGTTGTGGATCGCGGTAGCCAGACACAACTTCAAGTGGCTGAAAATTTAAATCTCATTGCTCAGTGCTCTAAAGGGTAATAGCAACCAAATTTTGACAAAATATGTCCACGATTGTGCTGTGTTTAAATTTAAACATTAGACTGAAATATAGATGAAAAATGAGTAAACGGTTTGGATATAATGGCCAAATATCATAAATGCAAAAGGATAATGACCTATTTTAATGACCGGATTATAAACTTAAAATAACGAGCTTCTGAAATTTTATCATTAGACGAAGTGTTAAACTCAACTGCAGTGCTAGACTATCTCAGTGAGGAAAAACACTGCTGGGAGTACATGTAATGAGCCGCCTGGTGTATATAGAAGTAAGTAGTGTATATTATTATAAAAAATATATCAAATGACATTAATATTAAACAAAATTGTTGGGTGCGACAGGGTTTCCGCTAGGGGGGGGGGGGGGGTTGGGGTTGGGGAGAGGGTCCCCCTATCAGCACTACTGCAAAGAAAATGCAAATATATTCCTGATTTTGCTGTCATTTCAGCTAAACTAAGCCATTTTAAGCACTCAAATTTAAAACTCTTTTTTTTTCTCCTGAAACCCCAGACCCCCGCCCTTTTTGGAACCGCCCCTTTCAAACATTCCTGGCGGAAACCCTGTGAGAAAAGATGACACATTACAAGTAAACCTAACAAGTAAACGGAAAAAAACGACAACTATTTCACATTTGATAATAAAAATAAGGTCTGTCGATAATACAATCGGAGATCAACATAATCTCGATACAATATCATCATGGCTGTATCAGAGATTAAGTCTAAAGCTGGATATATGCTGAGCCGTTACACTAGACGTGTTTCTAATGACCCAACACTTCGAGTGACAGTCTACGTGGGAAGTACTAATGTGAACTGAATAAAAATGTGTGTCCATCGTTGCCATTAGCCATATCAGGTTACAGTCATCCTTGACATGTCTACAGGGTAAGCGCCACCTTCTGATCCATATATAGACATCTCACAGGACAGGTTATTTACTCCCGGTAGATTCAGTTTTTACGTGCATTCTCCCAGCAAAAACCTGACATTGTGCCATTGTTGGATCAATGTTGGGCCAGCGTGATAGACGGTGGACCACCATTGAACCAACAATGGCTTAATGTCTCGTGTTTGCTGGGCTGATGCAGTGTTTTTATGAACGAATGGCCGAAACAGAGACCATTATATCCCACTATTTGCTACTCATATCACATTTACCGCCAGGTTACATAATCTGAATTCTCAGCCAGTCGTGCTGTTGTGGGTGCAAAAATCAGATTTGGACAGCTTGAGAAGAAATGTTATGGACTTAGGAATTGGATAGGGTCAAACACATAAACTCGTCCAAAATCAACTTGAGGGGAATTATATTACCGAATATCATAAATACTGTCAACCTATGTTGTTTTCCTCTTTTTAGTTATACAAGTGATACGTCTCAAAAGATGGACGAGGCAGATTCTATCCCACTAAGAAAGACATTAACCCAATGTTGGCTTAACGTTGGTGACGTTGGATGACGTAGACGGTGGGCTAAAGTCTTCCACTTTTGTGTTTGCTGGGATTGCAACAGACTCTGTGAAAAGGAGAGATAGGTTTTAACCGTTGTGCTGCTAGAGCCGTATATATCCGGTTTCGAGTAAGTTTCAGAGGAAATAAAATGACACTGAAATCCATAAAATAGTTTGTGATAGATGCTCAGTTGATCAAAATATTAATTTTCACACATGTTTATTTTTCATAAATAGTCATATTTTTTGTCATTTGAAGCTGGAAATTGCGTTAGCAATTCCAGCTTCGAATGACGAAAAATACAATTGAAAAAATGGTTAAATGGCTATTTAAATAGAGGACAATGGAAGGAATAAGGAAGAAATAACTTATGCTGCAGAAATTATACTGTCGCCAAGAATGACATTATTTAAAAAATAAAAATAATTAAGGTAAACACAAATCACAATTTCTATTATTTTACCAGCAGACATTTTAGCATTACCATTATCAGTTTATTTTGGTCATCAGTGGAGGTGACACAGAAATAGCCCAGGTGATCTGAATCGACGATAATGTCCACCAGAAGCAATAAAAAAGTACAGAACAATCTGGAACGGGAAATGACTGGCTGCGGTCTATTCTGGGAATAATAGAAATAAACAGCGTGCAAATTCTGGGCCAGGCTCAGCCTAGAATGTATCACGATCAGCCCAGTGTTGACGCGGGACGTGTGAGTGCATTTAGGGGAGCATAAGAGGGGATGGAGACATGTTGAAGTGGGCTTACTATTGCCGAGCTGCCCAGCCGTCCTTTCAAGGTACAACAGAGTCCAACCATTTAATCCTTAAGGTCTGTTTGTCTAAGCCATGGAGACCGAAGGTGTTTTTTATTGGAAATCATCATAAATGTCTTCAGTTAGCTCTTCGGCTTCATTTAAAATACTTATGTTATGGGTCTACAGCCATTAGAAATATTTTCACTTTTACAGTTCTAGGATGGTCAGATTATGACGTCTAAATGCGATCCCCGCGCTGTAGAGGTTACGCTCCCTGGTGAGATTAATGGCACACAGGGCATGGGCATTGAAAAAAATTAATTTAATTAACCCTTGTCCTGCTGAATTGCTTCAATTGTATTTTTCGTCATTTGAAGCTGGAATTGCTAACGCAATTTCCAGCTTCAAATGACGAAAAATATTACTATTTATGGAAAATAGACATGTCTAAAGCATCTACAAAAAACTATTTTATCAAAATTAAGTAATATTTGTATTGATCTAAAACATCCTTAACCCCGTATATATCCGGGCATAGCAGGACAAGGGTTAATCATAGGCCAACATTAAAACATAGGGTCAACGTCTGTGTTTGTTAGATCTGTTTCCAGGACATTTCAGACCATACGCCAATGCTGGTTTATTGTTGGAGCATTGTACATGTAGTCGACGGTGGCCTAGTGTTAGACCATCATTGGGTCGATGTCCTTTTTTGCTGGGCAGAGCAAGCACGTCTTGTAGTAACAAATGTTATATCAGCATTTACTTAGTCAGTGAATGATTGAGGCTTATGCAACCCAGGGCAAAATCGTACCCTAACAGCCAGAATGTTGTTTTATTACGACACTCATTTCAGTGGCATAAGTGACACTCTGGCTGCTAAGCGAAAATATCAGCTATTACGATAGTCATCGCTAATGTTTTCGAAAGCGTTCAAGGAGGTGCATCTCCATAGACGGTGATCCACACCCCATCTCTTTACACATTTCAGGGCACTGTAGACGCGAAAATCTGAGGTTTCAACCGGTATATTCTAGAACACATCTCGGCCGAAATATGATCCTTATTTCGTTTTGGGTAAACTGAACAGAGGGGAAGAGGGTGTGCGGGTAGCGCACCCCCCCCCCCCCCCCCTGGATCCCACCTTGCACGATACTGATATTACTGTATTGGATGATGCATTTCTGATGTTATGAACATGAAACATACGAAACACACCAGACGTCGCCAACCACGCCGCCGCATATACACTGTACAGCGTAAAATTAGTTGGATACGAGACAAGAGCGGTTAAAACAGTGTTGGACGGTGATTGTGAAGGTGGCTGTAAAACATAAAAAGCCGCGGGAGGCGAGGGTTTATACCGCGATGACAGTAAAATACGTGTCTAGCTTACTAATGTAAGCTATTACCATGACCAGAGAGGCTGAATGTCGTATTATGCAGAGTATTATATACATTTAATACACAATCATGTATTATTTTTGTCTTGAGTAGAGATCACTTTGAATATATTATAGTGTTTTAAATCATATAGTGACATATCACCCCTTATATAGTATGAATAAATTTGTGACAAATAAATCAAAGTTGCCACAAGATGGGGCACAAGTGTTTCCTTATAAGGGGTGATAGGCTATCATGTGGCCCTCTCAGAGGGTCACATGATAGCCATCCACCCCCATATATGGGGTGATTGGCTATCATGTGACCCTCTGAGAGGGTCACATGATAGCCAATCACTCCATATAAGGACATAATTATTCATACCATATAAGGGGTGATAGATCACCTTTAAATAATGATATGGGTCATCGGGCCGACGATTACGCCCTTACTTACGTTTATATATTTGGTTAAAATCGGTTACATATACGGGAAAAGAATTCGGTATTTAAAAGAAAACAAATCCTTAGATACGCTCCGGAATGTGTGTAGTAACAGAGTAAAAACTAGCCTATCAAAAGCAGGCTCAGAGCATGCGCTTGAATGAGTCTATTTATCTGTTTTCAGCAATATTAATGTCTGATCTGATCAGTAAATCCAGTCACGACGATCATGTCAGAGAAGAGAGGAGTACTTGTCAAATTTGTAGTATCCCATCAAAATGTGGAGCCAGTCGCTGTCAACCCACTAAAAGAGAGCCGTTGTCCCATTGCTGGTATGGTGTCGGACCATCGTCTGCGACGCTGGCCCGACACCATACCAGCACTGAGACAACGTCTTCCCCTTTGTCGTCAAGACATGACAATCTGGGTCAGCCCTGGTCAGGATCTGGACAATAATCATCTCAGGTTTGCCGTTTTTTTCCAGGCAGTGATAAAAATAGCCCCAGTCTAGTTTATCAGAGCACGACCTGTCCGCCTGCCAGAGATATATCAAATTACCAATGCAAATGATAAGATGGCTTTGTAATTCTTTATTGTAGAATACATGAAGAGCATTTGCTAGGAGTGTATGCATACCACCGTTAAAATGTAGAAAGAATACCTAAACGCTCTTCAGATTATAATGAATGTTATAAGTAAACATCCCCTAAATGTTATTGAATTAGAATGGTGATTAAATTAATGATATTCAATAAAAATCAATATTGAACAGGGTGTGGTTGGGTTTCAGCTTATTACTAGAGTTATTGTGTTGGTTTAATGTTAGTGTCGCAGACAGCAGGCCAACATTACATTACCACTGGGTCAATGCATCGTGCTGACTGGGATTGATTATGGACTCGACACGGATGACATACCGAAATATAGAGAAAGCTAGACAGGACATATTTGACAGATAATTAGCGAGGAAACGCCCAATGCTATATAATCACCCATCAATGTAATGTTTTGTTCTATAATTTTCGTCTTCTAAGAATACGCGTAGATGTAATAATACTGCATGAACGTAGTTATATAACGGCCCAGTGAACTACAAAAAAATATTAACCATTGTCCTGCTACGTCCGTATATATACCGGTTTCAAGCCTGAATTTACCATGTAGTCATCTTCATCCACTACAAGTCGCGAATTGCTGCCGCAATTCTCGACTTGTAGTGGACGAAGATGACATGATGTAATTTAAAAATTATTGCATATTACCACGTATTGGTAAACCAGTTTCATGGAAATTTTCGTTATAAAACCCTTAGTAGTAGGAAAATTAAGTATGTTTTCAGGGATGTAAAATGATGCTTTAATGCGTCGTGGGGGCTTAAAGGGTTAAACCGAATAATATGACACTGAAATGGACAACATATAGTTTTTGTCAGATGTTCAGTCAGTCAAATAATTAAATTTATAAGATGTGTATTTAAAAAATTGAGATAGTTTTCGTCATTTGAAGCTGGAAATTGCGTCAGAAATTCCAGCTTCAAATGACGAAAAATACAACAGAACTAATTCAGCAGGACAATTAATTTGTATTGTAGAATGTCAAATTACTTTCTTTGTGGCTGTTTAATACATTATCTGGTTGACCTGATATTGACAGGATTGACACAGTCAATAAAAGCAGGTGATCGTCAATTCTAGATGCTTAACCTTTGAACCCGGACAGTAAGATGACTAATGTGAACATTCAGCCAGAACTGTGACAACACATTCTGGTTTCTGTTATGAACACTTGAACCAGGGCCCAGCACATACCTGCATGCTCAAACCAAATAAAAATAAATTAGAATTTGTATGTAATTATTTACATATATATTATATACTTATTATTTTTTCCAAAGTTAACAATTTGAAAATATATCACTGAATGTCAAGTATATCTGTGTGTAATATGGCATAATATCACACCATTAAAGGCTTCATATTTTACATTATTAGCAGTGACACATACATGTATGACTCATGACGCCTAGACAACAGGACACGTTGAACAAAGGATGGTTTAACGTTGGCCCAACGTCTGCAACGCTGGACCAACATTAAACGATCATTGGTTCAAAGTCTGGTTGTTTGCTGTGTAGTATGTCACATTTGTGAATGGTTGAGTTTTACCTGTAAACTCCGGTGTCAGTGAATGGCAAAGACAAGTCACAGGTGTGTAACGCACTATACATGTACAGCCCACAGCTAACGACTAAACTGGAAACATCATACACGAAGACAAAACTAGAATTATGAAACAAAAGGGAATTACAATGATTAAGTAATCGACGTAACCTTATTCCTGCTAGACCGCATAAAATACGGTTTCAAAATTCAAAAGAAATACAATGTCGCTGAAAAAAAAAAAAATTGTTTGTGATGAGATCTTTGGTTTATCATATAACTAATTTGTGATTGGTCTTGTTTCATAAGCAAACATATATCTTTAACACTTTCAAGCCTAACTTTACATTGTCCACTACAAGCCGAGAATTGCTGCCGCAATTCTCGACTTGCTGCCGCAATTCTCGACTTGTAGTGGACGACGATGACTTGATGTGGGTGAAAAAGTAAAGAAAATTGCTATGTATTGGTAAACCAGTTTCATGGTAAAATGATGGTTTAATGCATCGCTAGGGCTTAAAGGGTTAATCATTTTCAAGCTACAAAACGCGTTAGCAATTCCAGCTTTAAATGAAAGAAAAATAGAAACAAATAATTCAGCATAGATAAAATCACAGATGAAATGAGGAAGATTTATGTTCGATATGCATAATAATATCATCTTCACTCTTGAACTGTTTGTTTAACAGGTTGTCAACCAAAAAGCAAAAAACCTACAAGATTCTTCCTTTGTACAAAACTAACCTAACATTTGTAAAATATCACTATCCGCAATAATCTTGAAAGCGTTCAGTCTAATATAAAATGTCAATCTTTTAATAAATTAAATCGGTTGACTATTAAAAATCAATAATAACAATATTAATAATAATGATGATGATGACAATATCGCATATATACACCACGTATATGATTTAACGCCCACTAAGTTTTACTTTGCTTGCTTATTTTAGGATCACAAGAGGAGGTGTCCAAGAATGCGAAGTCCTAAGTCCGGACAGTGCTACACCCGTTTCGAACGACATGTTGCCAGTGAAACCCCAAACTTCACACCCATCTAATTGATCCAACATAAATATTTTGATTTTTAGGTAACCCTACAAATATATCATCACCCTATCCAAATCATGGTGTTTTTAATCTAAAGCCAGCATGTCCTTGGAACCTAACGGGTTCTCGTAGATGGGTCCGCGTAAAAGGCGAAAAAAAACATCCATCTACATAAATAAGACGTGTGGAACGAGTAACATGAGAAATACATGAACCACCCAGAAAAAACACGATGCTAGTCCAACTTTGGTTGAATAGTGGCGCAACGTCTTTTGACGTTGCGCCACCATTCAACCAATGTTGGACTGTTGCATAGCAGTGGGCATGAGTTGTTTCACCGCCTGCGGTGATGGCAATACAACCACACTACACATATGTTGTAATTGTACAAGCTAGTGAGGCCTAATGAACGACTGTGCTGGCATCTGATGGGGGCATAAATTGCAAGTCAAATATCCCTGGAAAACCAGGTGTTGGGTGTGATGTTGCGCTATAGCCACTGTAGTTGGCAAAGTGGTCGCTAGGAATGTAGTGGGAGGCACAATCAACGTAAACAGTACGTGTACACAGCAAAATGGGAGTGATTTACTGAGAGAAGATATCATAACTGAGGGTCATCTATGTTAGCCAGAGACTGTAAATCTTGTCATTTTACAAGCTGTTGGTTAAAGGGCACTACTGGTTGCATTGTACATGTATGGAGGCTATAGAGAAGATACATACCTTGTTTCCTTTCATGTTATTGGGTATAATATACACTCGCTGTTACGACACGTATTAAATGGTACAAAAAAAAACAATGCCTTCAACCTTTACAATGCAATTAGCGTGCAATTTAAGCGTACCTCTGTTAAAAGTGGCTCTGTTAAAATGCATATGTCAGCTGTGACATAACCATAGGCATATAGGCCCTAACACAAGAGGTGAATCATTTGTGAAGAGCGCAAGCTTGTACATTGAATGGTTGAAGACTATTATTACTAAATCTGAAATCAGCTGTCCCGATTTCTTTAATTAGCATCTTATCATGTTGGTCAACACGAGAAATTTGTCTGTCTAATTAGTTTAATGCGCTATATCGAGTATGACGCTCCCATATCCGCATTTCATTTTATTATTAAACAAGAGCACACTCGATAATAGCCCGCCGCCGAATTATGATAAAGAAAGTAAAGACGAATGTCATCACGTAAATAACAACGCAAGATATAAATGGTATGTTAAACCAGCCGCTTTTCAAGTTATCGCGCCCACAAGGTCAAATTATGGGCGTAAAATAAATGTGAAAAATCGCAATAAGTCGACCATTTTGATTTTTTTACCGGCCATTATTGAGCTTGTCCAAGAACTGCTTATTAGTAACATGCATAACAAACTTGAAGAGGATACTTGTGAAAATGTTGAAGTTATCGTGCCTACAAGGTCAAATTATTGACGTAAAATGAGAAAAATCGCAATAAATCGGCCATTTTGAATTTTTTTTCAGCCATTATTGAACTTGTCCAAGAACTGCTTATTAGTAACATGCATAACAAATTTGAAGAGGATATGTGAAAAACTTTTCAAGTTATCGCGCCCACAAGGTCAAATTATTGACGTAAAATGAGAAAAATCACAATAAATCGGCCATTTTTTTTTTTTTTTTAGCCATTATTGAACTTGTCCAAGAACTACTTATAAGTAACATACATAACATATTTGAAGAGAATATGTGAAAAACTTTTCAAGTTATCGCGCCCACAGGGTCAAATTATTGACGTAAAATGAAAAAAATCGCAATAAATCGGCCATTTTTTTTTTTTTTTAGGCCATTATTGAACTTGTCCAAGAACTACTTATTAGTAACATGCATAACCAATTTGAAGAGGATATGTGAAAAACTTTTCAACTTATCGCGCCCACAAGGTCAAATTATTGACGTAAAATGTGAAAAATCGCAATAAATCGGCCATTTTGTTTTTTTTCGGCCATTATTGAACTTGTCCGAGAACTGGTCATTAGTAACATGCATAACAAATTTGAAAAGGATATGTGAAAAACTTTTCAAGTTATCGCGCCCACAAGGTCAAATTATTGACGTAAAATGTGAAAAATCGCAATAAAATCGGCCATTTTTTTTTTTTTTCGGCCATTATTGAACTTGTCCGAGAACTGGTCATTAGTAACATGCATAACAAATTTGAAAAGGATACGTGAAAAACTTTTCAAGTTATCGCGCCCACAAGGTCAAATTATTGACGTAAAAGGTGAAAAATCGCAATAAGTCGGCCATTTTGAATTTTTTTTCAGCCATTATCGAACTTGTCCGAGAAGTGGTCATTAGTAACATGCAAAACAAATTTGGGAAGGAAACATGAAAAACTTTTCAAGTTATCGCGCCCACAAGTAAATGTTAACGCCGACGCCGACGCCGACGCCGACGCTGACGCCGACGCCGACGACGCCGAACTTCAATTGCAATAGCCCACCTTTTTTAATTAAAATTAAAAGGCGGGCTGAAAACAGGTAACATGAATCATTTTGAACATGATTATTGTGTGTCCAGACTTACATATTATTTCTGAGAGAGAAACAAATATTGTTTGTAATATGGTTGAGTCGATCCACAAGCTGACAAAATTTAATTTTCGAAATGTAGCATCTGTCGTTGTGACAGCTTGAGATTATTACCTTCTATATCACGGTACGAGGGATATTAACATAATAGACGGGCATTAAAAGTCAGACATAGAGAATTTAAATTTAATTAATTAATTTATTTAAAAATAGAAAGAAAACATCAAAATACACAGTGGTAAAACGATCAAAATTTAGACACATTAATAAATCATTGAATAAGATGTCCTATTCACAAATACTTATTTAAATCATTAAATAGACGTGACAGATAGTCCATTGAGGTATAAATCATGAAAAAGATGCATCCTAGCGAACGCTAAACGCTAAATAAATATTGGTTTTATATTGGGCAATATCTGCGACGCTACCCCAACATCGAACCAACATTGTGTCAGTAGTCTGCTGTGATTCTAGGTGTGTGAATCATCACTGGTGTAACCTGCACTGTCATACATGTACCTGTATGGTAATAATAGACATGTCCTGCACACAAACCATCCTAACATTTAAATCACCCATTAACAGCACATTCTCGTGTACTCACCTTTTTCTTTTTAAAGCTAAGTCTCCTTACAAAGCGCCTCATATTCCTTCTGATCAGAGATCTATTCCTCTAATTGATAATTATAAAATATTTTGTTTCCTGATGTCGTTGCCTGTGCTTCTAGGTTTGGATCCTCTAGCACAATGTGCAGAGGTTGGTGATGTATTGGTAGACAGATGTACACACCACTGTCACATACCAAAACACTGTGTACACCGAGGGCTTTAAAATCCGGGACAGACTCACCACCGCGCACTACGCAACCTTACAACATTGACGGAGGACTTATGCCGCAAAATCCGTATTTATATAGTTCTACAGAAAACAACCCATTTATGAGGTTCATCCACCACGCGACTTCTACTGAATGAGCAGACGACTCACTACTATTGGTTTTGCCGCGCAAAAATCACCGGGGTGTGAAATCATGTGGTGTACATGTAGACAATACACTAAACCTTATTGGGTGTACTCCCGACAGGTGAACATGGGTGTCGTCTGCTTCCCTGGTGACCCGGCAAACACGAGACGCTGATCCAATGTTGTTTCAATGTTGGGTCAGCGTCGAAGACGGTGGACCCGCATTGAAACAACATTGGATCAACGTCTCTGCTTCCCTGGCGAGTGACTTCACCTAATCTGACAGGTGAGCAATCTCAACTCCAGCAATCACGATACAATGAGCCAACATTGGCTAAATGTATATATTTGCTGGATAGCAATTCCCAGCAAACAGGATTCAATTTTGGCTCAATGACGATGGCCCAGCGTTGTGCCAACATAGAATCATGTCTTGGAAGCTGCTAATCATTGATTTGATGTTGGCCAAATGAAATGAGTGGGGTTTTAGACCTCCTTTGTGCACATATAGGCTAAACTGAGCCAGGAGAACCTACTGAGGATGGCCTGCAGACACAGGATTCGAAATTCGAACCCTGGCGGTCTGAGACCCAGGACGCTACCTCTCGGTCACGGAGGCTTCCCACAATATTGAATCTTTACGAGTGATGGGGAATGAACTTTTTTTTCTTTGAAACCTGAATGCCAAAGCGGGGTTCGAGCCCGCGGTTTCCGACTTCCCAGGCAGGCAGCTTTAACCATGTTGTACCAAATTTGTGTACATTCCAAATGATACATCTGTTCTATACAGTTTCAGATGTGAATTACTACCGCCATTACCACACTAATATGGGTATGATAATTACCTAATTCATAAAATAACAAATGATTATCTGATTATAGATAAGTATCAATATCTCTATTTTGGGATTCATTTCATTGTCTATTATTTTTTATATCGCTCGCTTTAAATTGATGCACAAATATTTAGAGGGGTTAATGGCGGTATTTTTTGAGCAAAAAGACTCACCTTCCTCAAAATAAACTTTAAAAGCAGCAGGGATTCCATCTACTTTTGTTCACCACATCATGACAGAGGCAGACTTAGTTCACACTAAGAACGTATCTAAGAACGAATACATCTGAAAACTGCACGATGGGTCACCATTGCGTCAAAAGATAAAGCCGACCGACTTTTTCTATGAATTGAAAGTCAGACAATATAATTTTGCCCGCCAATAATATTTTTCATCGGTTTGATTTTCTCTGAATGTCGCTTGTCACCACGATGGTGACATCAATGGACGTGACTATTTAAACGATTAATCAGGCTTTCTGGTTTCGGTTTCACATAATAGACATGACGCGTCGTTGTAACCCAGTTTTCAGATTGAAAATCTCCTATTTTAACGGATAAATTATAAAAAAAAGGTCAGACGGATGTAGGCCTACATGTGTTTGTAGCTTGGAAAATAAAGGTCACCGGTGAATACTCACCTTATATAGCGCCATGAAGATAATAATAATATGCAAACAATTTATATTACATACCGTTCCCTTGGATATGAAAAAGTTTAGTATGCCACTTTGTAAAGTGGCAGGTAGACCCTTTCATATCCAGGAGGACGACATATCAAACTCTTTAATACAATCTAAAAACAAGGTGGATTTCTGAAGAACCTTTTAGATTAGATATGATATGCAAACGGTGTTCATTTGAGTGCAATATGGGAAAATACAGCACTCGTCCAATGAAAAATTGCACAAAGATAAAAAAAACTTTCGTATTTTCTCATACGATCACGTCACACATGACATACCTGCCCTACATTGCAGCTCAAACTACAACAACAGTGCGATATGGGCTGATACCGATATACGTATCATATATAGTGAAAACCATTGTACACAGTGTGAGAAATTACAATATAGCTTTAAATGTGGTTCTCAGTGTATACGACGGTATAAATACTGCATACAGTATCCATTGATACGTTCTGGATATTCCCAATACTAAAATAGGACCACTACTATTCTAGATATAGCTGATTATCTGGTCTGTAGGCGTTGTGCCTCTGGCTGTGCTAAAGCGCATGCCTGCAAACGAGACGTTCAGCCAGTGTTGGTTTAATCATAACTGTGAGAGCAATGTACATCTATCGCTGAAAATAAATTATTCTTTTAAAAGAGGTATGTTTTGTCAAATTTTCAGTTTTCCTCTCCAAATATTTAGGTATAATTGTTTCAACTAATGTACACAATGGCTCTTGTAATTTGCAAAATGTTTAAATTTTACTTGAAGAGTAATTCAAAAACAGTGTACCAGTCACTAAATAAATCCCATCTTTTAAAAGAACTGTACTATTTTCAGCTCTACTCTATTGAATCAATGATCTATCAACGTGTCTGTAATAATTACATTATTAGCTCTACTCAGCTCTACAAAAATATTCAAGTAGCTTATTGTTTCTTTCCTGGGATAACAAGACTACATAAGTCCAGGAGCTCCCGCTCCGAATTAGAATTTGATTTAAGCAATTTTGTATAGGGTTATTAATGTAGTCCTAGTCTAGGTCAAAAATCCTGACGCAAGACAACTAGGTCTAAGAAGCCCAGTCTAAGAGTAAGATAAGAACTAGACAGTCTGTCAGAGATTGCAAACCTCCATTGAAATTAATGATCCTAATCAGTATCCCAGTAATGGTCTACCTATCTGGCATGGTTTACCCGATATCAGGCCAATCGAGTTAACTAATAGCTGATTTACGGTCATTTTGAATTCGATATAAATTAGTTAAAAACTTAGGGTGCATCCTCCCCCGAAACCTCAAATTTTGTTTTATAGTAATGGACTAACATCTAACACAGTTTGCAAAATATTGGGCATGTGAAAGTAAATAATGGCCGATAGAGGGCCATTTTGAATTTGATCAAGTCAAAATTTTCCAAGATGCATCCTCAGCTGAAATCTCACATTTCGTTTTACGGTAATGGTCTAGCCATCCAGCACGGTTGACCAAATATCGCCCATGTGAAAGTGAATAATGGCCGATAGGAGGCCATTTTGAATTTGATCAAGTCAAAATTTTTCAAGATGCATCCTCTCCTGAAATCTCACATTTTGTTTTATAGTAATGGTCTAGCCATCTAGTACGGTTACTAAAAACCGGCTATGTGAAAGTAAATAATGGCCGATAGGCGGCCATTTTGAATTTGATCGAGTCAATTTTTTTCAAGATGCATCCTCTCTTGTAATCTTACATTTTGTTTTATAGTAATGGTCCAGCTATCTAACACGGTTTACCAAATATCAGCAATGTGAAAGTAAATAGTGGCCGATAGGCGGCCATTTTGAATTCGATTGAGTCGAAAGTTTTTTAAAGGCATCCTCTCTCTAAACGTCACATTTTGTTTTATAGTAATGGTCTAGCTATCTAGACCGGTTTACCTGATATCAGGCCTATCGAGGTAAATAATGCTGATTGTCGGCCATTTTGAATTCGTAAGTTAAAAATTTTCAGGGTGCATCCTCCCCCGAAAACTCACACTTTGTTTTATAGTAATCAGGTAATGGTCTAGCCATCTAGCACGGTTTACCAAATATCAGCCATGTGAAAATGAATAATGGCCGAAAAGGCGGCCATTTTATATTTGATCAAGTCAATTTTTTTCAAGATGCATCCTCATCTGAAATCTCACATTTCGTTTTACGGTAATGGTCTAGCCATCCAGCACGGTTTACCAAATAACGGCCATGTGAAAGTGAATAATGGCCGATAAGCGGCCATTTTGAATTTTATCGAGTCTAATTTTTTCAAGATGCATCCTCTCCTGAAATCACACATTTTGTTTTATAGTAATGGTCTAGCCATCTAGCACGGTTTACCAAATAACGGCCATGTGAAAGTGAATAATGGCCGATAAGCGGCCATTTTGAATTTTATCGAGTCGAATTTTTTCAAGATGAACCTCTCCTGAAATCACACATTTTGTTTTATAGTAATGGTCTAGCCATTGCACGGTTTACCAAATAACGGCCATGTGAAAGTGAATAATGGCCGATTGGCGGCCATTTTGAACTTTGACAAAATGATTTTTTTCAAAATACATCCTCTCCTGAAGCCTTACAATTTGTTTTATAGTAATGGTGTAGATATCTTGAGCGGTTTTCATGATATTCCACAATATCAGGCCTGTCGAGGTGAATAATGGCTGATATGCGGCCATTTTGAATTTTATCAACTTTAAATTTTTCAGGATGCATCCTCTCCTGAAACCTTACAATATATTTGATATTAATGGTGTAGCTATCTTGAGCGGTTTTCATGATATTCCGCAATATCAGGCCTGTCGAGGTGAATAATGGCCGTTAGGCGGCCATTTTTAATTTTATCGACTTGAAATTTTTCAAGATGCATCCTCTCCTGAAACCTCACAATTTGTTTTATAGTAATGGTGTAGCTATCTTGAGCGGTTCTCATGATATTCCGCAAAATCTTTCAGTCGGATTTACCGATGTTATAAATTAGGTCAAAGTGCTGGGTCAACTTCAAGGTCAAGGTCCAAAAACCTGAAAAGGCACAACTAGGGACCTTAGAGAACATGTATGTGCAATATGACTGTCATCGGCCCAGTACTTTTCGAGATCTGCTCCGGAAACGAAGTGCGCGTCAAAACGTCTAAATAGGTCATAGTTCTGAACCAGAAGTAGGTCAAAGTTCAAATACCCCAAAAGGCACAACTAGACCCCCCTAGGGGTGTTGTGTGTAAAATTTGAAGACAATCGGACAAGTACTTTCAGAGATATGCTCCGGAAACGAATTGTTTACGGACGGCCCAACGGCCCAACGGCCCAACGGCCCAACGGCCCAACGGCCCAACGGCCCAACGCCGTCACATCATCATTTTCTCCTCTGCAACCTTGCGTATTGAATTCAGATTAAAAATATTTTAAACCGTCCATTAGCCACCTGGAAGTAACCCACATACCAAAAATTGTTATCCTAGCTTATTTTCTCACAAAGTTATAGGCAAAAGAAGAGGCCAAAAAAAAACGGAGGTAGAATCCATAGCTCCCTTCGCTCACCTACGGTGACGGCGGGAGCTAAAAAAGCCAAACGTCATCTGTCTGGATTTGCAGGCGTTCATTGGAGAATATTACTATTTAATTAAAAATGTAATAATTCGTGTAATCGTATTTATCTGACCTCGCCCTAAAGGCCTACGGTTTCATTGGTATATGAACCTGTCGGTACACTGAATCACCTCAAGGTCTTCTGAAATCAATTATCAAACATGTGTACCAGGTGACACCCTTCTCGTCCCAGAGTTTCCTGGAGGATTTTGTGTTTGGGTAGGAGAAATTGACAGTGATTGGGGGGAAGTAGTTGCTGTGCGAGCGGCGCGAGCAGTTTTTTTAGGGGGGGGGGGGTGGCCAGTTCTAAGAAATTATATCTTCCCCAGTTTCAAGTTGTGAATCGGCATAGCGAGGCACAACTTGAAATGGGTGAAAATACCTTCTCTGAAAATTTATAAAATTTACATTCGTATTTTATTTTTAGAAATACTCTCCATTACGTTGTAGCCCCTCACATAAAGCCAGAACTCATATAAAGTGAAGGATTTTACACCAGTTTAGAATGTATACCTACAGATCTGATTAAATAAGTCGTTGTTAAATTTATTTTCAAATAACCACCGCCTTACAAGTCTGGCGAGTTATATCTTGCTGTTATAAAATTTTATGAAATGACAATATATATGTGTTCACTATATTTCGATTGTCGACTGAAACATTTGCATATACCCGAGGGAAGATTTTTAGAAAACTACAATGGCATACATGTACGGTATTTGAAAGCAACTACATGTATGACCCAGAATATAGGCATCCTTTATATTGACCGAGATGGCCATATCAACCTATCACATTTACCCATTTTACAACATTATCATCGATCCAATATAATACGGATGTACGAAAACTATTGATCAGTAGGTGTAATATTGTAGTTAGTGACACCAACGACTGTCAGCGTATCCTTGTTAGGAGCGTTACACGGTGATAGTGCATAGTTATGTATTTTTAATCTTTATATCGGTTTGTGAAGATCCTATGCCCAGGCTGCGCATCTGTCTTAGTTATAATGTCTGTGAGTAAGGTATCACATTATAGGTAAGATCTCTCACACGGAGCCTCACCATGGCTCGGTGAGTGAGAGTACGAGGCATTATTCCTCCCCAGTTCCTGGCGGACTATTAACTAATTCTGTCAGAAAAATGAAATGAAATGAATCGGGCTTAAGCCACCTTTGTGCACATATAGGCTAAACAGGGCCAGGAGAACCTCCTGAGGATGGTGAGATGATTGAGATGACACTGTCCTCCAGCCAGACACAGGATTCGAAATTCGAGCCCTGGCGGTCTGAGGCCGAGCACGCTACCTCTCGGTCACGGAGGCTCCCCACAATACTAACTTTCACACGTGGATGGGGAAGAAACAATTTTGTTTCTTTTCAAACCGCCGAGACCGGGAACCGAACCCCGGACTCTGGCGTGAAAGGCAGCGGTGCTAACCACTACCCTAGGGCCCCCGCCAAATCCTGTCAGATAACAACCTAGTCTCTGGGCCAGTAACAGAGACAACACAACAAGCATCAAACGTTGACCCAATGTTGGATTATTGTTGGGACAGCGTCGCAGACGCTGACCCAACAACAATCCAACATTGGTTGTGATTACTGCATGATTAATGTTACTGAAATCGTGTAAAACAAAACAAATACACCATAATTTATATGTTGACATTTATCTTCACATCACACACAGCCTGCTAGTGTCCCGATGAAGTTATTTCTGAAGAACACACACCTCATCCATACACATTGCGTGACGATTGTTCGCCTAATTTCTACAAATCCAACCAACACTAAAAATCCCATTTTCTCTTTGTCGAGCAGAGGAAAACAAGCACCTGGAATATTCTTCTTGTTCGGCTGCGGGGAGTGAATGCAGAAGGCACAGTGGACGCCCAATCTCTGAGCTGTCTATCGCGTGTTCCACATGAGCTGAATTACGGCTGTGGGATTCAGGATTGAGAAAATAGGCAGTATAACACCACTCGGAGGGTACATTATTCAACTCCTGTTTTCTAAATGTTGTGCCAACGTCGGAGACGTTGGCACAACATTGAGACAACTATGGAGATGTTACGCTTGATGCTGTACGGCCTTGACACACCAGTCACAAACAAACTGCTCCCTGCAACGACCTGCATGCAACGACTTGCCTCAAATCCATGGCCTGCAACAGCGTTGACCAGCCTGATCTCCTTCCTGCAGGCCAGGACATGTCCGTAGCAACCCAGAAAACACGAGGCATTCACCCGATGTTGGGCCAGCGTCGAAGACGGTGGACCAACATTGGATGAATGCCTCGTTTTTATTGGGAAGGGGGTGGTCAAAGTAACTTACTAAGCCTGCGAAAAGAGATTTTCGTCGCAAACCAAACGCATAAGGCCGGCTACTCTACCTAAATGCTCAAAAAAATAACCCGAATTGTCACAAACATGATACTAGATTGCACCTCTATTGCATCTATAAATCGATAATTTTCTGGATTGCCACCAACTTCCGTTTTTTAACCACCTGCGTGTTCATACCCTTTTTATAATATAACCCACCGATATAGACAATAAACCTGGCTATTGCTTCAACCCAATGCCTGCTTTCAGTTACTGATATGCCTGAAAACATAGAAACTCATACCCTCACATCTCCGTATTTTGAATGTTGCCAGCAAAGCCATTATGATGGTATTTCAGATATTGAAATTGTATGTACATTAATTTTACAGATAAATAAGCAATTTGGCTCGCGTGGGACAGTATTATGTATATGGAACCATGCACCAGTAATCGCTTATCTAACCATATACCTTGACAATTGATACAGGTATGTATCCGGTCTTGATTACCCGGATGCCTGCTACTTCTCATAATCGAAGGTATGATTTTCATGAGTTTTTCATTGCTTACATCACCAGTACTATTCCGGTTATGTTTGAAAGCGTAATAGTAATTAGTAAATACATTTTTTTTTTCAAAATACAGTTTATATACTAATCCTTTCCAGGCAAGTTATCTTATTTAAATTTTCACAAACTTGTGTCTCGCTACAGCGACTCTATCAAGTGTGTGAGAATGACTCATATTTGTTTAATTTAGGAGAAAATAAATTTCCAAACTTTATGTTTAAACTCTCATTTAATTCCCAATAACGGTGATTTAATAACGGTGATTTGCGTTGGGCAATGATCTAATGATCTCTTCTCTTGATGCCAGTGGTTGCTGTCGTGCTAGCAGGAGCAGCCTTCGGGTTTCTGGCAGCACGACGCACCTCCTGAGGGAGGTATTGGCGGGCCACAAACAGGTTTGTCCACGCCCGCCTGCCATGCCACTCAGCCGAAGGGCATCAGCGTCATCGATCACTAGTCTACAGTGTGATGACACCGACACGTTACTCCCTCAATACCAAACCCCAGCAAACATGATACATTCAACCAATGCTGGGTTAATGTTGGGCAACCGTCGCAGACGGTGGCCCAACATTAGCTCAGCATTGGTTGAATGTACTATGGTTGCTAAGATACGAAACCCAATGTTGGGTTAATGCTGGGTCAGCGTCGTCGAGGGTGAAACAACATTGAATCATCATTGGAGCAGCGTCCCACATTTGCTGAGTACGCACAGCATACACAGCCTAGACGGATTATTTCATCCCCATCAAACATTGTTTGATGACACTTGTCAGCTTAGGTACGCACCATTTGATATCTGGGGGGGGGGGGGGTTGGTAAAAAAAATTGAAAAAATTGTTTGTCGCCACAAAAGTCAGAAAAAAAAAGTTTGTTGAAAATTTGGGCAGAAAAAAAAGTTTGTTGTCGAAATTGGTGAAAAATATGTTGACCAGAAAAAACAACAAATGGTAACCTACATAATAGGGAAAGCATACGACAAAAAAATTCTTCGACGAAACATAAAAAAAAGCTTGTTTTCTCACTCCGCCAGATATCAAATGGTGCGTCCCTAACCTTCTTCTTATGGATATCATTGTCAGGACAACACATTGAGTAGCTCTTCGCATCGCATAATGTAGCTTCTTCTTGTCAATATAGTCACGTATTTGCGACTTTACTACTTAGATACAGGGGCCCATCTGACTAGGAATCTTAATTTCAAGATTCATATTGAGATGACCCCAGGTATGTCCATTCTATTGTACGGGGACGTGCGATACGGTTTAGTCTACTTCTGGAACTCCGAAAGCATAGACATGATCCCAAGTTAGGAATAGAGGGATGCCCACAGCAAATTACGTGAATATTACGTCACAAAGTAACAGGCAGTTGGAATGTGTGTCTCATTTGTTGTGGAATAAATAAATAAAAATATTGATACCCGACCGGTATATATGACATTTACTCCCTATCAAAAAGAAAGTAAATAAAAGGTGACGTGTACATAAGTCACAGAGAAATCATAAATGTGTAACAACGATCTGAATATTACTTTTCAAACGAAATACACTCTTTGCACGAGTTTGCGCGTGAACAGTTTTCTGAACAAAACAGTTCAGCTTTGGTCACTGTGTGGGTGTGTTTTTATTGAAAAGTGTGTAACAAGAGTCTGAACAAAACAGTTCAGCTTTGGTAACTGTGTGGCGATTGAAAAGGGTGTATAACAAGGTGCTTTTTCAGACCCAGTATAAACTGTTCTCGGAATAATATGCTAATGATGTCTGCTATCATATTCCCCCGTCTTCACCAGGTGTCGCCCGCTGGTTTACGACCACGTCGTGGGTGCGGCGTAATTCAAGCCTGACATACCGTAGTGACCTTCTCGTGGCAGGACGAAAAAGACATAATTATTGCCCCAGAGCAGAAATAACGAAGCCATCCACGCAGCCCGCATGTTCAACTGGTACTGAATGCTGGGACAACGTTCACGACGTTGATCCAACATTCAGTACCAGTTGGGCCAGTGTGTGTCGCTTTCTGGCAAGACTGCTGGCGTCTGGCTCGATAACAGTGTGCAATCAGGCTGGGCGTTCCATAATGTATGAGGCTCTCTATATGGTAGTGAAAACCTCCAGAAATACTTAGCCTCGTGGACGGCCGCTCACAACACCATGGGTTTTAATTTTTAATTGCGCATGCGCACGACGGTGAGCATTTATTTGTTGTTTTCACAACGAATACAAGCACTGTGATGGGCTTGTCGCGGCATGTCAGAATGATATTTCAGAAGAATGACACTTAGAAAACTGATTTTTCAGCGGCTGCGACCGACGGTATTTCACAGAACACGCAATGTTTCAGTATTTAATGAATGTATCTGCATAGAACATTTTTCGTGCATAAGACCTGAAAAGCGAAATGTTCTACATTAAAAAAAAATATTTTTACTAAATAATGTAATAATTTTCCCTTTTTTAACATGTTACACACTTTCTAAGTATCCCTTGTCCATGTTCCAGAAGACTTATGCCTCACTAAAATGAACACAACAATTAACGGCAACCAAAATGGCAAAGATTGAGCTTCAAAAATGTATCAAATCATTTATTTTATTAGAATCTGAATCAGAAAAGTCAGTACATTTTCACTAATTTTTCCGATTTAATTATTTCTTTAAACATTGACTGATTGGTCAGTATCATACTCATAGCAGCTTGATACCCGGTATGACTGGGCCGCCTAACTCACTTACTGCGCGAGGCCCAGTGATGTCATCAGGGTAGCAACTTGATACATATAGGCCTAAATTCCAGACGGCCCAGGGGCAATGGAAAATGTTGGCTCACACACACTGAGCACTCTTTCGGCCAGTGTTTAATACTTTATAATTACTGAGTTGTTAAGGACATCACATAATTCTTTCTACAATATGAAATAATATCATTATCATGATTGTACATAATAAATTATCCGGTTATACAAATTTATTGCATCCAGTAGTCCCTTGTGCAACAAACAACGATGGGCCAGCGTTTAAGAACGTTGTCCCAATATTAAGCCAACTGTGAGTTAATGTCTCGTGTCAGTCACGTCTCTCTGAGGACTAATCCTTGCTGTAAAGCGATGTCCTCCAGCCTTGTGCAGGGCCTTAAATTACGTTTTATGATAACCTCTTTTGCATCCTGTTCATTGCCAAGTATAGTATACTATTGTGTATGATGATAAAGGCATATAAGAGAATTGCCACCTGGGTCCCGCATACTAAGCACCTAGTTATATACCGTATGTATCGCTGAGAAGGGAGCTTAGAGATAATTAATGATTTCCCTTCACACATATATTAATATAGCTGACAATATAGAAATAGCTCCTACATACAAACTGCCTATTTAACACGAGGCATGCGAACAACGTAGCCCAGCGATTTAGACATTGGCCCGGCATCAAGCCAACACGTCGTATCTGATCAGATGGCTAAATATGCTGAGGTCACGCCACACAAATTAACCTCCATAGATCAGTATTATTATAGATGTATACACATGTACATGTTACATTGTGGCTTAAACGAGATGATTACCCAATATTGGTTTAATGTTGGGCCAGCGTCCCAGACGATGGACCAACATTCGACACACTTTAGCTCAACGTCTCAGTTGTTAGCTGGGTATAGTCTGCATGTATTTACATTTGTACGATCTGGTCTCCCACATTTATTTGCTTTTACCCGAACAGTCGTCTTTTTCGGCAAATGAAAGAAAACTTGTATTTCATTCGCCGTCTAGCACGAAGCAGAAATTGAAAACTGCTCGTTTACTTCAACTTCACTTAAAAGCAAGTCAACTGACAAAACGGCCCAATATTAATGAATAGCATAATTTTCTCTTCAACGAATTCAAATGAGATTCATTGAAAATAAGGCATCCGATGGAGATGCATAGAGTAAAGTGAGACGATTCTCTTCACCTGTACCCGCCCAGACAACGCGACAAACGCATTAGACGTCATCCAGGTTGATTAGTTTGCGTCTATTTTCCGTGAAATCGAGCAAAAAGCATCTCAGAATGAGAACGTGTCGAGAATGAAGCCAGTCACCCTATAGCCGGGTCTCCTCAGCAGTCAATAAAAACTCCCAGGAAGGTGTCAGCTAGCAAACACCAGGCGAGCAGACCTAAGATGTTTTATTGTTGGGCCACCGTCTTCGACGTTGGCCCAACAATAAAACAACTCAGATTTTAGCGTCTTAACCGCCACTAGAAAATACATTGTCCCTATGTTGGACGAATGTAGCACCAGCGTCGCAGACGGGGGTCCAACAACTAACATACATTTACAGTTGCAATATCCCATTTCTGTATTGGCTGGGTACAGTGGGTGAATGTGGAATTACGTCGCTTTTCGTGTGGCAATATCGCGACACAAAAAACCCTACTCTTCATTAAAAAAAAACTTATAGTGCATCGTACTACAGGTGGCTTTGCATACACTGCGTGTCTTTGAATAGTTTGTAGCCAAGCTGTGAGCAGCAGTTATTTTTACAATTTATTTTATGGCAATAAAAAGTAGATATTGCAATTTAACATTGCGAGGAAATACAGCTCAGTTGTATGATACAGGCAATGTCATAATAAATGTACTATTTTTATTCATTTAACTTTTTCAAGTCTGACTTCCTATTGCCATCTTCATCCACTACAAGCCTCGAATTGCTGTCGCAATTCTCGGCTTGTAGTGGATGAAGATTATTTGATTGAAGATTATTGGGTGAAAAAGTAAAGAAAATCGTCATGTATTGGTAAATCAGTTTCATGGGAATATTCATTCTTAAACCCTTGGCTATAGGAAAATTAAGTCTGTTTTCAGGGATGTAAAATGATGCTTTAATGCATCGTGAGGGCTTAAGGGGTTAAAGCCTGGAATTGCTAAGTACACGATTTCCGCTTCAGGTGATAAAAACTGTTTCTATTTATCACGTTTATTATGCTTATGAAGAACATGCATCTCCCGAATTGAATAGATTTATTAACTGAGTATCTACTATAACGTATTTAATTTTTTTGTTTGTTTGAGACTTGCTTTAAACATAGCAATAAAAGGGTTAATTTTCATTAAATCCAACCCTTGTGTCAACTTTGTGTACTGACTCAGAACTGCAAACAGTAACAGTTGGGCGGGATGGCTCGTGGCGGAAATAGAATGATACATTGCTCCCTGCAGTGTGGGAGCGGATGAACAAATCAAATCAGAATTCCCCCTTCACACCACGGCTTGTGAGCTCTGTTACCCAGACGAAAACAACATCACTCCTACATGTAGTACAAATAGAGCCACTTCATCTTTATATTGGGAGCACTGCTGATTCCATAAGGCATTTAGCAGGACGGGGAGAGTGAGCACGTCTGACTTAAAGGTGATCTATCACCCCTTATATAGTATGAATAAATTTGTGACAAATAAATCAAATTTGCCACAAGAAGTGTTTCCTTATATGGGGTGATTGGCTACCATGTGACCCTCTCAATCACCCCCATACCTTTAAGTCAATATTATATTAACCCTCTTGTCAATATGCCAGAATATGTGACAGTGTCCTATATTTGCCAATAACGAGCCGACCTGGGGTTTTTTCCAGCTGGAATAATTCTCATTTTCTTCCAGCTTGCCACAATGCACAACTTGAACTGAAATTTTTTTTATTGATTTTATGGTGCACCCAAGTATACTATTATGATCTATACTTCCATTTTCTTTCAGTTTGAGGTGTGGATTGCTGCCGCAATTCACACCTTAAACTGAAAGAAAATGGCGCGATTTAATGAGCTACCCCAGTATAAGGACCTCAGCATAATGACCTTTACTGAAAGGTGAGAACCTCCTTATTATCATGAATTATACGATTTTTGATTCGATGATTGTTTTTTTTTAAATAAGCCATAAATGCGACGAGGCAGACTGATGGCTAAAGACGTTGATCGTCTCAGTTGCGCATGTCACATCAGATATTGGGTAATAGTTATTTTGCACTATTCAGGTGATTTTCACCCATATGGGTATATGTTGTCAAGGAACAAGATACAATTCCACAAAAATCGTTAACATATTTTGTTGAGATACTTAGCTAATTCAATATCCATTGATCATAAATAGACATATCTTTCGTTCATTTGAAGCTGGAAACTTTAAATGAACGAAAAATATGAACGAACAAAACTGACAAAGGCATCTCCAAAATGGAATTATTCGAATAACTGATCTACCAGTAAATATTTTTCCCTATTTCAGCACTTGACATTTTATTTGGTTTGCAAAATGTACAAAATGATATGGGCCGAACATAAAAATAGTCACAAAAACTGATTGAAATAATAATCAGGAATCAGGTTTCGCTTCATAACACTAAATATGACATTAATTAGCTAATATATATGCAATTTCCATCCACTTTGAGCTCTGAATCGCTAATCATCAGATCATGGTGTCTTAAAATGGTTCAATTCGCACTTTCAAGACAGTAATTATTAAGCATTCGTTATTCGGCGACATGAATATTTAATTTTAAATTAAAATGTCACCCACTATACACGACGCATCGATGTTTTCTGCACTATATTTGTACTGGAAAAAATGTGTTGTATTTCCATTTGTATCACTGTGTAGCGGAATGTACATCAAAAAATCAAATAATAGATATCAAATTAAAAAAACAAGCAATATAAAATGACACAGAAAACAGGGAAAAGTCATATCAAATGTTGGATTAACCCTGAGCCACCGTCTGCGACACTAGCTCAGCATTAACCTGACATTCGTACAGCTTCCTGAATCAGCTGGGAAGTGATTGTGGATGTAAGAATCAATGTCAATTTAAATTGAGAGTCACAGAAAGGGGACGTCACATATTAAGACTCTTAGAGTATCGATTGCAAAAAGCTACATGTCATATCAGTCAACGTGAAAATTTGCGATCTTTAAACCACATTTACTTTCTACTATATACTAGCGAAATACTATATCTTGTCCCAAATAAGTTGCCACTAAACTTGAACAAGTGCGCACTCGACGATAGTCCGCGCCATTGAGCTTGTCCGCGAGCTCGTGATTAGCAACATGCAGTACAAATTTGGGCAGGATACGTAGAACACTTTTGAAGTTATCGCGCCCACAAGATCAAAGCATTGACGTCAAATGCTAATCATTGACGTAATAACACGCAGAACAAATTTAAAAATTAAAAGGCGGGCTAAAAACTGTAACATTAAGCTGTAGATGATCGGTTAATAAGAAACATTTTTCGTCATTTAAAGTTAGAAATTGCGTTACCATCGTTATGGTTAAAAATTCCATGGTAAAAATAATATTCAGTAGTTTAATGAAAAAAAGATCCTATGACACATAAATCATATTTGGAGATTAAAAGGACGTATATTCACTTTGTGAAGTATCAGATAAGTCCCTTTAATCCCCAGGAGCGGGAATGATATATCACCATCAGAAGCAACTCATTGTAATTGGCTTGTGTCACTTTTTATACATGGCTGGTTGATGACTGTACGCTTTTCTCATTATAACCTGTATAAATCCATATTACACCTGGTCACAGTATCACAGTATCAATATATAAACGACCAGTATATGCTTCACAATATGCTTCACATTATGTATGTACATGTAGTTATCAACAGGAATATCTGGTACACATATGCAAACCTAAGTTATGCAGCATACAGGTGTGTTACAAATGCGTTCACGTCTCATACTGAGATACACCGTTTTCATCCTTTACCTACCTGAATTTATTCATATTTTCCTTCACTGCGAGTTGAGAATTTCTGCAGCAATTCTCAAAAAATTACACAATTCTATAAAACAAAAGTTTATTATATCAAATTGATGCTCCAAGTCTCCTGATTTTAACCCTGGTTTGACAGAACTATTTAACCCTTTAAGCCCTCACGATGCATTAGAGCATCATTTTACATCCCTTAAAACAGACTTAATTTTCCTACAACCAAGGGTTTTAAAACGAAAATTTCCATGAAACTTGCTTACCAATACATGGCAATTATCTATAATTTTTAAACCACATCAAATCATCTTCATCCACTACAAGTCGAGAATTGCGGCAGCAATTCACGGCTTGTAGTGGATAAAGATGACAATAGTAAATTCAGGCTTGAAAGGGTTAATAGACCTGTGGTGCTATTTTCCGAGTTAATTTATTTGGCTCGATATATGTTAGTTGCATGACGCATACAGTCCTCACTTAACAAGTAAAGGTAAACCCTTTGCCTGCTAATCACGACAAAAGTCGTTTTTAATCCGTTTTCTCAGCCGATTAAATCACCGTTATTGGGAATGTTATGACTGTTTAAACATCAAGATTTGTTTGGTCTCAAATTAAGCAAATATTGATCAGTAATTTTCAACCACTTGAGGCTGTGGATCGCGGTACGAGACACAACCTCAAGTGGTTGAGAATATAAATAAATTAAATTATCAGGATAAGAGTTAACGGCCATTAATCTAAATACAGATTCGGTATTATAATATTGGATCGTTGCTTTTGTGGCATAAAATCTAACTATGACCATAAATGCATCATAAGGGCATATTTTAAATAAAATATAATATGTGTGAAATGATACCCTCGGCCTCCATCGAATGGGGCCCTTGTCATTAGTTATAATGTTAAGTTCACTTTATAGGACTCAGAGCATATCAGTGAAATTATGCCAAAATAAAATTAAATAAAACTTAAAGTCAATGTTGAGTTGAAAATAGGCTGAAGCTTATTAGTAAACTTAACATCGACTTTCACTCACAAATAGTCATTCACAACATGAAACAGGCGCTTATGATTTCTAACCCCCCCGCCCCCCCCCCTTTCAGGACCCAGTGTGTACTTACATCTGGCTGCTGGGTGTTTGTGATAGGAGGTGATCTTTCCCATTTGTTGGCTATCTGTAGTGTCTCCAGTGTCTTCTGATGGGTTGATTTATTGTCATCCAGCAGTGTCAATTCATAAAACTCCTGTATATCTGTAACAACAAAGGGGCACTTAAGTCTTAGAATGCGGAACCAATAGATTACCTACATTACCAGGAGTATAGCTGGTACATAACAATGATGGATGTGATTAACCCTTTGCCTGCTAAACACGCTAATATTCGTTTTAAATCTGTTTTATTAGCCGATTAAATACCTGTTATTAGGAAGGAAACTACTGCTTAAACATGAATATTTGTTAATATTTGGACTGAAATTAAACAAATATGAGTAATTTTCAACCACTTGAGGTTGTGGATCGCGCTAGCGAGGCACAACCTGAAGTTGGTGAAAATTTAAATATTAAATATATTAACATGGCAGGAAAATGGTAACATCAAATCTACCAGAAATAATCAGGGATAATCAGTGTTCGCATTGTGACCATCTTGAATTTATAAATTATATTTAATGAGATTTTGTATCTCCATACTACACCTAAATATGTATTTGCCAAGTGCGAATACGGTAATCACTGAAATCGTCACATGGTTTTATCATTTAAATCGAGGTGGATGCTCTTGTAGATAAAGCGTGTCTTTATTTTGCGAGTAGAATTGATTTGAGTTCCGTCGCTGTAAATTGAACTAATTTTATCTTTCTCTAATTGCTATATTCACACACAAGACGCACGTCACGTTACTGCAATCTACAAAGTGTGATTGATTGAAAATCAAAATTACCTAATTTAGCGCTTTTATTGTAAAAGGTTGTGGGTCATTCTCAGTTTCAAAACAAAGGAAACAAAATGATTGATAGACGGGTAATTGGAATCGGATCCTAATTTTCAGACGTTGTACAGAGACCTGTGAGGCTGGTACTACAGTTTTCTAGGGTGATATGTACACATATGGTCAATTCTAAAATCAAAAGAATTAAACATTTGGCAGTCATTCGTACGATCGATCTGTAAAGCCAAAAGGCAGTGACAACCTACTTGCAGTTACAGCCTTTATGGCTCCAAAAGGCAGTAACAACTTACTAGCAATTACAGCCTTTATGGCTCCAAAAGGCAGTAACAACTTACTTGCAGTTACAGCCTTTATCGGCTTTGCACGGCAAAATAGCCTATATAAAATACTGGTTGAAGGCTGAAAAGTACTGAAATGATCATATTTATCAATGAGTACTTTATTTGTTACAGCTTGATATTATGTGAGAAGGAGAGGCCTTCTGCCTAGCACCCTAATCATTCAGCTTGCCAGATAATATTTATTCTGTAGCCTGGAAGGCGTTCTCTATAAGCTCAAGAACAAACTGGGTCTGTTATCCCAGCAAAGACGACACATCGATCCAATGTTGGATCACCGTCTACTACGCTGGCCCAACATTGATTCGATGTGTGCTGTTTGCTGGGATTCTGCATCCAGATCTTGGTGATTCCGGTCAATGTTCTGTAAATCGATGTATGCTGGCCGGATAACATCTCCGACTTAAATCAAAGTGAAGAGCACCCTATGTACGCAAAGAAAATACACGCATACATGGAACAGGAGCAATAATTAACCCTTGTGCTGCTGGGACTGTATATATATATTTAATTTACATTTTGAGGCCAGTTTCAGATGAAATGAAATGCCACGGAATTGATAAAACAGTTTCTTGTAGATATTCCGTTACTTGAATAATTCAGTTTGGGAGATGTGAATTTTTCATGAATAGGCCCTGGAATTAAGTATTTTTCGTCGTTTAATTCTGGAAATTGCGTCAGCAATTCCAGCTTTAAAACTGAAAAAATACTAGCAAACAATTCAGCAGCACCAGGGTTTAAACTGAGGTGAGGCACGAATACTAATATTAAATAAAAGAACGAACGAAAAATCGAAATAACGAACGATATCGATTAGGCGATAAAGAATGGCACTGGTCACTGGTCTCAAAGGCTTTGTAACCGGTTACACTGGTGCTATACTAGCAGTTCAAGAAATACCATTAACCATGTTAACCGAGTTAAACTCTACTAGTTAACCGTTAAGAGACCATGGTATTTTGCCATGGATTTTTTAAATAAATACTATTAATTAATAAAGGCCAGATTCGCTCGTTGTTAGCATCTGAAATTTCCTGTGTTTTATGTTTAACTTTTCAGGACACACAAGCTATTAACCCTTTCCCCGCTGAGCACGACTATTGTCGTCTTTAACCCTTTAAGCCCTCACGATGAAAACACACTTAATTTTCCTACAACTAGGGGTTTTAGAATGAACATTCCATGAAACTGGTTTGCTAATACGGGGTAATCTTCTTTAATTTTCACCCACTTCAAATCATTTTCATCCACTACAAGTCGAGAATTGCGACAGCAATTCGCGGCTTGTAGTGGATGAAGATGACAATGGTAAATTCAGGCTTGAAAGGGTTAATGCGCTTTATTGCCCGATTAAATCACTTGCTCAAATTGGGAGCAAAATTGAAAGATTTGCAATTTTTTTTTTTTTTCAAATACAACAAATATAAGCAATTTTCACCCACTTGAGAATGTGGATCGCGGTAGCGAGTTACAACTTCAAATGGGTGCATTGTTTTAAAATATAGTGCTTAGGGCTAATATGTTAATTGCATGGCGTACATAGTAATGATTGAATAGGACAACGCGTTTTAAGACATCATACAAAATGTGAATTTAAATTGTTTGTGATAACATTAGATCATGTAGATTGTGTCGTGATATCCAAATTCTAATTTTAGAAAAAAATATCCAAATATCAAAGGGTGCATAACTACAAGTATATTCACTGTTTGCCTTTAGTGAAACGTTGTAATTGAAATTTAAGAAATGTCAAGCCATGATTTTTACCACAAATCAAGACCGTTCCACATAAATGTACATTACTGACATGTAAGCAGGTCGGGAAAATATCCTCATAAACTTGATGACTTCATGATATCGATCAAGTAACCCTTAGATGGACGCTATTCGAAAACATGCAGGGAATTTTGTTCACACGCATGACTCTATTTTATCCGGATATATCGTTTTAGTCACTACACGTGTGTTCTGGGCTTCCCCAGGGCTTCCGTGTTTAGTGTTTGCTTTCGGTTTGTAGTTCTTGCTGTAAAATGGTATCAGTAGCCAGTGGTTTATACAGATGTATGTGTATGAGTATTTGTGTACCTTACGAGGCATGGCGTGGTCAACAACAGTAACCGCTAATGCTGTTTATTCTTGCATGAGAGTAAACATACAAATCGTTCTTTAATATTAACCCTTACAACACTGCAGTGAATTAATGTTGTAAAATCATGGAGACCAAAGAGTTTATTTCGATTTGAGATCATCATAAATGTCTTTGTTAGTTCTTTCTGATTCATTTGAATACCTATGTTATGGGTCTGCAACCATTATAATGCTCACTCTTACAGTGCGGGGGTTGACTATAGTCGTCATAATCTGACGTCTACAGACGTCAGATTATGACGACTAAAGTCGATCCCCGCGCTGAAAGGGTTAATCTATTGGTACATGTCATTTTGGAAAGGGCTATAGGAAATGAAGGGTTAATTTGTTATTTTACATGTAGCAGGCAATACATCATGTCCGTTCACATAAAATCAGGTTAACGCTTTGTCAATTATTTTGAGTGTGGGATGGACACCGATAACGGCAGATAGCGGTCTGACCAGTACGCCTACAGCGTGTCCGCGGCAACGGCACATCTTCTGCTAGAAATATTTATTGCAGCGTACTAGAGTGCGGTATTTATTTATAGGGTTCATAACGTCACCTTGGTATGAAAGTGACGTATCTGCCAATTTGTAAATTGGCATATGAGACCTTTTAATACCAATGTGACGATAAATGCTTCTGTAGGAATGACTACAACATCTCAACAAGTGTTGATTTCAGCGTATTTAGTGCGCATTTATTTATAAAAATAATTTTAAATTTCTTTAAAGACACCGTAAATGTTTCATACATTTTTTTTTTTCTTTGTGAACCTTTACCATTCTACCGTAGCATACATCCAGAATCTATACAAAGGCTACCTATGCTATTGTAAAATACTAAATGTTTCTCAGAAAAATCATGTTGTTTCACGAGTGTATTTTTAAAATTTTCATAATACATTGAGAATCAAAGATGACTTTGGGTCATATTATTTGCATTCATTTGAGTATTCGGTCTTTTTTACTGTAGTATGCATACAATACTTGTATTTTTCTAAATGTTCGACTCTAGGAGTCAAAGAGAGTCTCATTTGAGGGGCAAATAACATTCTGGTTGCTATTGACATGCATAGTGCACCAAGATGGTGATTTGCTCTCCAGGAATACATTCTTGTTTGATATATTAAACGCCAAGATGTTTCATGTATACATGAAGATGTCATCAGTTAAGCCCTGACATTTATCCACGTCCCATTGGACTTATATATATTGCAATTATTATTGCATAGCATCTGTGTGGGTTACTGTTTGTATTAACATAGAAAATACAAAACACAAGGGATGCATAAATACATTCAACATGCAGACCTGTGTGTGTTGGTAAAAATCAGCAAACACGAGACCTCTACCCAATGTTGGGTTCAAGTTGGACCAGCATCGACGGGCCGGTGGGCCAACATCGGGTAGAGGTCTCGTGTTTGCCGGGTTCTTCTCGTCGTGTGATGTGTTATACCATAAATTCTGGTGTATTTGGACAAAATATGCTATAGTATAATCTGGGTAAACGTTACGATGTGTTGTCTGACGATGACTTATAGGAATCCTCTCTGGTAGAGATATGCTACGGCCTGATATATAGCGGTATCTTCCTTCAGCCTGCCAGTCGGTGCTGCTACATTAACTCTCTGGTTGCTAGGGGAACATTAACCGTTGTACTCCTGGGACCGTGTGATTGCACTCGCACAGCACGCTCGAATAAATTATTCCACTTCAGGAGTAGTAATAATAAGACGCCTGAACTGTCAGACACAAGTCAATTAAAAATTAAAAGAACTAGCATTCAGTGAAGACCAAACAAACATATCGCAAAATAACACTCCTGGAATCTACAAGAGAAGAATTGTTAAGACTCCTAACATTTCTATACATGTATATACAGGTATACGGTTTAATCCTTTCAAGCCTAAATTTACCATTGTCATCATCCACTACAAGCCGCGAATTGCTGTCGCAATTCTCGACTTGTAGTGGATGAAGATGATTTGATGTGGTTTGAAAATTAAAGAAAATTATTAAGTATTGGTAACCAGTTGCATGGAAATTTTCGTTCTAAAACCCTTGATTGTAGGAAGAAAATTAAGTCTGTTTTCAGGGATATAAAATGATGATTTAATGCATCGTGAGGGCTTAAAAGGTTTTAAAGCATGTTTCACTAATCAAACAGTTGGTGGTATAGGGTACGGTACTCATTGATCAATGTGATATGTACATTTTTCGTAAATATAAATATTTATCGTCATTTGAAGATGAAAGTCGCATCTGCAATTACAGGTTCAAGTGAATATTCGAATAATTCAAATTAGGAGATGAGATCTGAATATAGAAATACGTTTCATCATTTGAAGCCTGAAATTGCGATTCCAAATGAACATGATGAATGAAAAATGACAAGAAGCAATTCGCAACACAAAGTGTTAACACTCTAACTCCTACAACTTATTCAGCATGCTTAGTACAGTGGATGAATATAAATATGGTTTACAAATATACGTTTCGAAGGAGATCTTAAACAGTATTAAATTCCCCAGAAATGATGTCAGGTTGATTAACAATCAAACAAAATTCTGTCACGTCTCTTCTTCAAATAAAATATTTTTTCATTCATTCATTCAAATACAAGAATGGACGACAAAAGTGTGGGGAATAATGTCAAGTCATTTCAAATTGCATATTCATGAATCTCGATAGATCGATCTCGCATATAATTGATTCACACGAATGTAAAGAAAAAATGCTCACATGACATATTCAAATAGATTTATTAGTGTTTATTGAGGAGGGGGGGGGGGGTAACTTCTGAAAAAGACTCGGCAGAAAAATCGTAGAAAATAAATCAGTAGGCCCCTATTAATTATGACTTGTGTTCACACTTCAGCTGAGACGTGACAAAGAATTACATCATCATTGTGGCAAAAGTTACGGGCGTATATAAGCTCATTTGACATATGACACCGTGCCATCTGCTCAAGGAAATATATTTTTCTCACAATAATTATTAGGTTGCAGTGGGGAGTGTATACCATGCGCCCTAATACTTCGACCCTCACTGAGACCATCTGTCCAGGGATTAAAACAGATCGATAAACACAGGAGAGCTGAGCTAACCCTTTAAGTGCTAATCACGGCTCTATTCAGTCTCTTCATTTGGCTTACCAACAAGAAAATGAGAAGGAGCAATGAACATTAAGATTAGCATATGTTTCCATTCAATTTGTACACATTTGTGTTTCAAGGCTACCCAGTGAACACAAAACATTTGTATAGCATTGTGCTTCAAGGCTATGCTCCGACAAGCAAGTTACAAATCAAATAACATGTCACTAAAATTGGTGAACAAAATTGTGGTGGATGCTCAATTAAACAAATAATTACACAGGGATTAATTGGTCTGCTACACAATAATACATTGTATGTTGGCATAACAGTTTTTGGCATGGAGAATTGTGGCTTGGCACAGGCACGGCTGATAAAATGCTACGCGATTTTTCGGAACTAATTATTCCCTGTTATATAGGGGAGATGTTTTTTTTTCATCAACAGAAGTATTTTTCGTCATTTCTTGAAGCAGGAAATTGCGTTAGGAATCCCAGCTTAACCCTTTAAGCCCTCACGATGCATTAAAGCATCATTTTACATCCCTGAAATCAGCCTTAATTTTTCTACAACTAGGGGTTTTAGAATGAAAATTCCCATGAAACTGGTTTACCAATGCATGGCAATTTTGTTTAATTTTTTAAAACATATCAAGTCACCTTCATCCACTACAAGTCGAGAATTGCGACAGCAATTCACGGCTTGTAGTGGATGTAGATGACCATGGTAAACTCAGGCCTTAAAGGGTTAAGAAATGACGAACGCTAGCCTACAATTCAGCAGATTAAACTTTACGCATCCACAAAAAGTTAGCAGAACTGGATCAATGATAGACCGGCAACGCAGATATTGACCAGAGTTGTAGAATCACAGGAATAGTTTTCGGGGTGATATTGTCAATACAGTGATAGATGTCTAGTTGTCTCTCGACCCACGAACCGTAACCGAGGTTTGCAATTGAAACCGGGACATTTATGTGGCCTATCTATGGGCGGTCATCCATTTAGCCCGGAATAACGAGGTACACCACTTTACGTGTAGGGTCATGCCCTATTACAACACACCAATGGACAATCAAATACCTCTCTCAGATAAACGCAGAACATAGCCGAGCGTTTTCCCATTGCCTGGTTACCATTTGTGGAAAATTCTACCAGTCTGGTGGTACACGTTTCAGTTTAATCAGGGTTGTTTTAGTTTAATCAGGGTTCTTTCAGTTTAATCAGAGTTGTTGCAGTTTCCTCAGGGTTGCTCCAGTTTAATCAGGGTTGTTTATAGGTATAATCAGGATTGTTTCAGTTTAATCAGGATTGTTTCGGTTTGACCAGGGTTGTTTCGGTTTTAAAATCAGGGTTGTTTCAGTTAAATGAGGGTTGTTGTTTCGGTTTAATAAGGAGTGTTTCAGTTTAATCAGGGTAGTTTCACTTTAATCAGGGTTGTTTCAGTTTAATAAGAGTTACCATTCGTGGTATCGGAGAAAATCACCTGATTTTGCCCCGACTCCTATTATTTTTTCCTACTCATTAGATTGTTCGTTCGCAGACAAAATTTATTTAATGTGGAACGCCACTCTATTGTGAAAATACTAAATAGATTTATAATGGACCGATCAATCGATTGTAAATAAACGACATCGTTTGATTGAATACGATGTCATACCATCTCTATATACAATCGTGACTGGATCACTGGGATATTATGACATCATTTCTAAAACTCTTCATTGTGTATTCGGAAAGCTCTACACGGATGTTTCAGCAGGACTTCCAGGACAGCGACAAATAGAATGAGTTTCAAAAAACAACACAAGACTACATAAGTCCAGGAGCTCCCGCGACGAATTAGAATTTGATTTAAGCAATTTTGTGTAGGGTTTTTAATGTAGTCCTAGGCAAGGTCAAAAATCAAGACGCAAGACAACTAGGTCTAAGAAGCTCAGTCTAAGAGTAAGATAAGAACTAGACAGTCTGTCAGAGATTGCAAACCTCCATTGAAATTAATGATCCTAATCAGTATCCCAGTAATGGTCTACCTATCTGGCACGGTTTACCCGATATCAGGCCAATCGAGGTAACTAATAGCTGATTTACGGTCATTTTGAATTCGATATAAACTAGTTAAAAACTTAGGGTGCATCCTCCCCCGAAACCTCAAATTTTGCTTTATAGTAATGGACTAACATCTAACACAGTTTGCAAAATATTGGGCATGTGAAAGTAAATAATGGCCGATAGGGGGCCATTTTGAATTTGATCGAGTCAGAATTTTTCAAGATGCATCCTCAGCTGAAATCTCACATTTCATTCTATAGTAATCGTCTAGCTATCTAGCACGGTTTACCAAATATCGGCCATGTGAAAGTGAATAATGGCCTGAAGGCGGCCATTTTGAATTTGATCAAGTCAAAATTTTCCAAGATGCATCCTCAGCTGAAATCTCACATTTCATTCTATAGTAATGGTCTAGCCATCTAGCCCGGTTTACCAAATATCGCCCATGTGAAAGTGAATAATGGCCGATAGGAGGCCATTTTGAATTTGATCAAGTCAAAATTTTTAAAGATGCATCCTCTCCTGAAATCTCACATTTTGTTTTATAGTAATGGTCTAGCCATCTAGTACGGTTACTAAAAAACGGCTATGTGAAAGTGAATAATGGCCGATAGGCGTCCATTTTGAATTTGATCGAGTCAATTTTTTTCAAGATGCATCCTCTCTTGTAATCTCACATTTTTAATTTATAGTAATGGTCCAGCTATCTAACACGGTTTATCAAATATCAGCAATGTGCAAGTAAATAGTGGCCGATAGGCGGCCATTTTGAATTCGATTGAGTCGAAAGTTTTTAAAAGGCATCCTCTCTCGAAACGTCACATTTTGTTTTATAGTAATGGTCTAGCTATCTAGCACGGTTTACCTGATATCAGGCCTATCGAGGTAAATAATGCTGATTGTCGGCCATTTTGAATTCGTAAGTTAAAAATTTTCAGGGTGCATCCTCCCCCGAAAACTCACACTTTGTTTTATAGTAATCAGGTAATGGTCTAGCCATCTAGCACGGTTTACCAAATATCAGCCATGTGAAAATGAATAATGGCCGAAAAGGCGGCCATTTTAAATTTGATCAAGTCAATTTTTTTCAAGATGCATCCTCATCTGAAATCTCACATTTCGTTTTACAGTAATGGTCTAGCCATCTAGCACGGTTGACCAAATAACGGCCATGTGAAAGTGAATAATGGCCGATAAGCGGCCATTTTGAATTTTATCGAGTCAATTTTTTTCAAGATGCATCCTCTCCTGAAATCACACATTTTGTTTTATAGTAATGGTCTAGCCATCTAGCACGGTTTACCAAATAACGGCCATGTGAAAGTGAATAATGGCTGATTGGCGGCCATTTTGAACTTTGACAAAATGATTTTTTTCAAAATACATCCTCTCCTGAAGCCTTACAATTTGTTTCATAGTAATGGTGTAGATATCTTGAGCGGTTTTCATGATATCCCACAATATCAGGCCTGTCGAGGTGAATAATGGCTGATAGGCGGCCATTTTGAACTTTATCAACTTCAAATTTTTCAGGATGCATCCTCTCCTGAAACCTTACAATTTATTTGATATTAATGGTGTAGCTATCTTAAGCGGTTTTCATGATATTCCGCAATATCAGGCCTGTCGAGGTGAATAATGGCCGATAGGCGGCCATTTTTAATTTTATTGACTTGAAATTTTTCAAGATGCATCCTCTCCTGAAACCTCACAATTTGTTTTATAGTAATGGTGTAGCTATCTTGAGCGGTTTTCATGATATTCCGCAAAATCTTTCAGTCGGATTTACCGATGTTATAAATTAGGTCAAAGTGCTGGGTCAACTTCTAGGTCAAGGTCCAAAAACCTGAAAAGGCACAACTAGGGACCTTAGAGAACATGTATGTGCAATATGACTGTCATCGGCCCAGTACTTTTCGAGATCTGCTCCGGAAACGAAGTGCGCGTCAAAACGTCTAAATAGGTCATAGTTCTGAACCAGAAGTAGGTCAAAGTTCAAATACCCCAAAAGGCACAACTAGACCCCCTAGAGGTGTTGTGTGTAAAATTTGAAGACAATCGGACAAGTACTTTCAGAGATATGCTCCGGAAACGAATTGTTTACGGACGGCCCAACGGCCCAACGGCCCAACGCCGTCACATCATCATTTTCTCCTCTGCAACCTTAACCTTAAATATTTTAACCCGTCCATTAGCCACCTGGAAGTAACCCACATACCAAAAATTGTTATCCTAGCTTATTTTCTCACAAAGTTATAGGCAAAAGAAGAGGCCAAAAAAAAAACGGAGGTAGAATCCATAGCTCCCTTCGCTCACCAACGGTGACGGCGGGAGCTAATAACAAGACTGGATATCAAATGCTATCAAAATGGTCTTCATATAGTAGGACTAACCAATCTAATATTCGCAATTTTGCGAGAGTTGCCGTGCTGCTATTAGTATTAGTATCTACAACTGTACACAATAGCAGATACGGAAACATGTGTGATAAATTGACCGTTTAAATTGGAAATAATTTAACTTCTGATTTTCTCCTAAAAATATTACCGCCGGGCATAATGTATTAATTTACTAGTATTTTCTACATTAACTAATACACTTCTCCACAATATTAATCATCGACATACACCGGGACCCCCCCCCCCCCCTCGTCCTGAGTTGATTCACCTGTCTATGTTTACCAGAGATATTGAGCGCGGCCACTATTTCCAATAAGGGTCAGATTATGAGGATTGTGTAAATGTGTAGGGCACGGCCCGGCTAATGCCGGACACGACCTCCGGGATGTGACCATTGGTAAATCAACATGGAGTACACACTGAGGACACCACTGTGACTGGGTGGGCCGGAGTCAGGGGTCACTCCAGAAAACCAATGTTGGTTTAACGTATTGTGTATGCTGGGGGGTTACATACACCTCAGCAAACACGAGACGTTTAACCAATGTTGATTTACTTTAACAGCGCTGACATATTTTTGTATAAACCATGGAGACCAAATAATTGAGATCATCATAAAAGCTAGCACTTTCTGCTTCATTTGAATAACTATGTAATGGGTCTACTGTCATTATAAATTATTAATTCTTTCAGTGCGGGGACCGTCTTTAGATGTCAGAATCTGACGTATTTAGATTCTGACGTATGGAGTCGATCCACGCACTGGAAGGGTTAATATTATGGTGGACCAACAATAGAGAAACATTGCTTCAACGCTTCTGTTTACTGAGACATCATGCCACCCAACAGACATGAGACATTCAACCATTGTTGGATCAATGTTGGGCCAGCATCGTAGACGGTGTACCAGCATTAACCAAACACTGTGACTCTGTTCGTTGAAAAACAGTTATCAGTCCGGCTCTCCCAGCAAAAAAAACAGATATCCACCCAATGATGCGTTAAAGTTGGAACAATGTCGCAGACGATGTTAAAACCTTAACATATATATTATATAAACTACACATGTGGTCATGATAAGTAAAGCAATTATTTGAATATTTGAAGAGATGTTTCGTGCGAAGACTCTTTAGAAAAGGCTAAGCTTTGAGAGAAAATGTTGGTGTTTAAAGTGGTTCCGTGGGATGACATCGATTTTTGTATTTTGTTTCATATAACGCAGTGTAGCCATCAGATCATGATTTCAATTGGTTCAAAATTGTCAGATTTTTTTAAAAACATTTTCATCAACATTTCTAAGAATCCAGAGATAACCCAAACATACTATTTGTACATCTGAAGCAAATAGATAGTTGAATGTTAGCACAGCATTCGGCCACATGTTGATGTCGTCGGCCCAGCGTTGGGAAGACAATCGGTGATGCAGGGTAATACCCCGATCCCTCACTTTCACACACTAATTAACGTCGGTGCCTTTCGAAGTACCCAGGATTCCACGGTCTGGGACTATGGGTATTTGGGGCATGAAGAGCCGTATACTGCATACAGTTTTGTTTACATGCCAGTATACGACTTGGAAATAAAACCAGTTTGTCTTTTTCAGTGCTTCTAAATTATTTCATGATTTTTTTTTATTTTTAATCAAGATCAGTAGGCTATATATAGCTTCATATACACGTATTTTTCAAAATTGACATGTCAACATATGCAGTCCTTTCAAATACATCTGTGGCATTTTTTATTTCAAATTCGAATTTTGGAATTTTCGGATACAATAATTTATATACTCTCATATTTCAACATCGCTAATTTTGTTTTTTTGCATCAGAATATGCCAACTCGTCATCAAATTGGTAAGATATATGTTAGGTGTATAGTCTTCATCGAGGGTCTTCAATTTTAGAATTGGCTAAAGCCTATGTCTCGACTACGTGAAAGGCGTTAGATGTTGTTTTGAACAGAGCTACGATCGATAGTGGTGTACGGTTAAGCAGACGGGATGGTCGTGCTCATCACCTATGTAATGCCTGTTTACTGACCATCACCGGACATGGACACCTCCACACTGACCACCAGAAACCCTATATAGTTCACAATCAGCCACCACTTAATTATACCCAGCCTCCACAGCTAGCTGCTAGCAGACAATGTCTGTCTGCCACGTTTATATATATTTATATATCAGCAAGTACCCACCACACGTTGAACAAATGTTGGGTTAATCATGTTGGGTCATCGTCGCAGATAGTGGGCCAGCATTAACCCAACATTTGCTCAATTTGACCCGGTGCAGTCGAAGACGGTTGGACAACAATAAATCAGCATTAGGAAACGTTTTGCACTTATTGATGTAAAAATATTTCGCACATCAACTTTGATTAGCAAATGACCAGAACTGCACAGAAATGTTATGCGCGACAACACATTTTTCCCTGCAATGTTGGGTTAATGTTGGGACACTTTTCTGGTCTGTTCTGCCCTGCTGAGCTCTGCTCTCCCACCTCACGGTGTGGGATCGTCCAAGGGTAGTCTCTGCTCTGCTCCACAGGATGGTTTCCATGTAGTTAGAGAGACATATTCTGTATCACGTTCAAGAACGATTCCCTGGTTACATCATATTGCTAAAACGGGGTTATTCCAAACAATCATTTGTTGTCTTTTATGTTACTACGCGCTAATAAACATGACAAAGATTGGTTGGCATAGTTGGCATTATTATCATGATTACTTGACTCCGGCATGTTGTAGTGTTATGAAAGGCGTCGACTGACTATATGTCAGGATACAATATGTACGCTATAGATGTACATATAATAATAATATAACTAAATATAGTATTTTTTCTAAAAAATATAATTTCGTTTTCATCTAGTAGATATAGTTGTCCATAAGAACATTTTTAATTTGATGAATAATCTAAGCTCTAAGCATTGAGACAAGCCTGTTGTCATGTTAAGAGTCAGTATTTACCACGGCTACTGCTATCTCTACAAGACAGCACTGGAACAATGCGGCATCATCCCATTTGAAAATTTTCCCCAATTTGTGCTACATGTACCTTTTTTTAGTAAATGGAGCAACGAGTGACCGATCATACATTGTAAGAAAACACGAGACATTAAACCCATGTTGGATTGAGGTTGGCCCACTATGTGCGACGCTGGTCCAACATCAAACGGTACCAACATTAATTTTAAGTCGAGTGGGATCTAAATAGGTGTCCGTCATCCGTGACAATAGAAAGGTGGTGGTGAATTGAATGTATTCTTTATATTATTATCCATTCCAACGAGAAGCATAATAATCTCTCCCGGGTGGTGAAATATATGCAGCTGAGATACTTATGAGGTAGGACTATAGCTGGTGAGAAAAGATGCTGCATTAGCAGATAGCGGGGCTCGCCTATAACGCGCTGATAAATCACTGTGTATGGTCGACGCCATAAAGGTATTACTGGCTGGATTAAATTATTGTGCGGCTATTTACGTAATGCTTTGATAACCAGTGAGTAACACGTATAATAAACCACTAACAATCGTAGTCATTAGTGCTGCCAAACCCTGACTGACGCCACATCATACACGCTCGGCTTTCATATCGCTTTCTGAAAGCCGAATTTGGTTGCATCAAGCAAACACGCACATTGAAACAATGTTGGCTTGACATCAAACCAACATTGTTTCTGGCTGTGGTCTGTAATCAGAGACGAAGCAAGTATAAACGTCCCAGCAAAACACATCGGTGACGAAGCCAATGCTGCTATGGAGTTGAGACAGCGTCGCAGGCGGTGGACCAGCACTAAGGCAACATTGAGTTAGTGTCTGTTGTTGTCAGCATAATTTCTTGTGCAAAACGAGGATAAATTACCCTGCCGATTGCATCTCTGATCCACTCCACATTAAACACGGTGTACCAGTGCTGGACCAACTTTTCCCACATCGTACCAGCATTAATATAACGTTGGCCAAATATCTGGGGCTTGATGGACAGACATCAAACCAAATGGTGCAGAGGGCTTGTGACAACCAATCATTTCTCAGATGAACCAGCAACACCCTCAATGTTGACTCAATGTTGGCCCAGCATTGTGCCAGCATTGGGGCAATGTCTGGTGTTCGCTGGGATGCTCATCCTCACATGTGTCCATAGAGAAGAAGGAAGGACGGAAAGATCAATCAGATCTGCTGTAAGGCTGCATTTTAAGAGCCAAAGTCAAAAACAACAATATTAATCTTCAATACTAGTATACAATATTGTTATATTATCATGTATATATATATTTAAAATAGAAAGGCAAACAAATGTTACCTGCTGTGGTTTTCTAGTTTTTCATTATTTGCATATAAATGTCATACTCGATGAGTATAAATATGTAAATTTATTTAAATATATAAATATAATCGTATCATATTGTCATTTGAGAGATGCATGATTCAATTATCAGATTATATTGTATATTTATTCCAAACTTTCATTTAAATGCACTCTTCAGTCTTGAGTATTTAAGTGGCTATACGAGTTTCTGAAAATGTGTCCCCAATATCAACTGTCAAATATTGTTAATATTGAAAAATACCTAAGTTGACTAATCATGCTTATAATTGTACAGATTTGCGATGTCAGGACATTAAACCAGCATGTTTCATGATTGTCGGTATATTTCGACTTTCTCACACGCGTGGCCTTGGGAAGTGGTGAATTGATTCTTACGAGATAGATATATGGAACATAAACGTGACAAATATCATTCTGCATCATCAACCATTACAATGGAAAATACTATCATTTAAATTTTACACTTAGCTCAAAATTGTTTTCAATATGATATGGACACTTGTGAAAAACAAAGTGAAAAACCTAATATTGCACCTTCTGGGCGATCTAACTATACAACAGTATATGCGTCATGTAGGATGTATCAACTGTCACTGCTAATTGACATCCATGTCACTTCGCGGCGCGGCAGGGGGGAGGGTATAATATCCCGACCAGCACACCCCCTCATCACTAAAACACACAGGGTTAAGCCCTATGATTTCCCAGCTAAAACGAGTTGCTGGTCCAATATTGGGTTAAATATAGGCCGACGTCGCAGACGTCGGACCAACAATAAACCAACAATGGCACTGTGGCACAACGTTTCGTGCTTGTTGAGCTGATGGAGTAAGTGATCAGAAGGTTAAACGTCAGTATTTTCCCGCTACACCAGATCCAGATAGACATTGATATATATCGTATCCATGGATACAGATTGTACATCATGCGAGGAGATGACAAAAAGATAGGGATGGATCTTAGTAGGGGGAAAACCAGAAAGGAAACTGAGATGGCTGAAGATGGGGGATAACTAAGACAATCAGGATTCTAGGGAGGGGCATTGGAAAATCACGATCCGACGTACAAACGAACACGTGAGGATTTATAGCTGAAGGTTTTAGGAACCAAGAAATATTAAATCGCGGTCTCCGTTAGCACTGGATCAGCCAAACAATCAATCAATCTCTATTTTTTGTTTTGAAGCCTGAATTTACCACTGTATCTTTATCCACTAACGTTACACGCTGCGAGCAATTCTCGACTGCGAATTGCTTGTAGGAATTACTTGTATGTATGTAGCAGGTTGAATCACAGATAGTGGGAATGAATGTTTAAACATCAAGATTTGCAAATGTTTTTGTCTCAAATTAAACAAATAAGAGTAACTTTCACAGACTTGGAAGTTGTGGGTCGTGGCAGCGAAACACGTGTCTGTATATTAATATGATATTATAAAGAATAAATGGTCTAGTGAGATCATTTTTATTAAATGAGCTGTGCATATGTTGACATGTCAATTTTGAAAAGTAAATTTATATGAAATTATATAGCTACTGATCTTAACTAAAAATATATAAAAATCACCAAATAATTCAAAAGCACTGAAAATGACTAGACTAGTTTATTTCCAGGTCATATAATAATGCCATGTTACAAACGAAACTTTGAACACTATAGAACACTTTATATCACAAATGCCCACCGTCTCAGACCGTTGAATCCGGGGTGTTTCAAAAAGCACCAACGTTAATGGTATGTAAAGTGAGGGATTGGGGAATTTTCCGGCAGCTCACCGACTGTTGGTTCGGCATGTGGCCCATTGATCTGCTAACATTCAACCATCCCTTCGATGTACAAATGGTTTGTTTGGGTTATCTCTGGATTCTTAGAAATATTAATAAACAAAATACCAAAATTGATGTCATCCCACGGAGCCCCTTTAATGTATCCTACTTATTATAGAAGAGTAGGTCCTATGATGGGGATAGTGCTCTGAATTGTTGATCTTTATTCGAATGTGAGAAGGTTACGAGGCCTGGGAACAGAGATCGTGTTCAGCTTGGCCTCTCAGACCGAGCACCTAATAGGTAGAAGAACAGAAAAATGCTATCCCATAAAGAGTATCGCATCCAAGTGACCATTTGTCATGACGTCACAGCTGACACCACATTCCGCTCTGGCTCAATGTTGGGCCAACGTCGGAGACATTGGCTTAACATTGAGCCAGAGCTGGCGCGATTTTGATGTCTGTGAGTGACATTTTTTCTGGCCCAGTATAAGATGGGGCTGGTCGTGTGGCTGACCGACTAAACGCCAATCATTACGCGCGGCGTCTGGCGCCGAGCCAAATACTGAATGATCCCGACACTAAAGGCAATGGCCCTGCCCAGTCCACATTCACGCCACAATTCACCCTTTACGGCGACACATTACAGGAGATTGCCGCCTCCATTGTCAGGGACGGCCCAAGACGCACTGCTTATCTTCAAAACAGCAACCACTAAGATAATTCCAGAGCTCTTGCAGTGTTACAATGTGTGCAGTCTAATAATTATCAGGCAATGAGAGAATTATATGTGGAATGTGAAGTACAGTGCACTCAGATTTATATTTTATGCTCTTTTACCAAGATATGTAATTATTCCATGTTTAAATAAAATACTTGAAGACTATTATATTATACAGATACTTGGTCAAATCGATTTCATAGAAATTGAAGCTCTCAGCATTCTAATACATGATATGTACACATCAACTTCAAGATAGACAACTTGAGTGGTGGAAGGAGATTTTTCCAGCCTGTTCGAATTTTTATATTATATCTAGATATAATTAATTCATGATATATCTATAACTATATTTAAATTATGTCATTGTACATGTTGTATATTATAACGTGAACACTAAATACCATTATGTGCAGTTTAAAAAATTCTATAAATTTATACGTATATTGTCACTAAGTTATATGGTAGTAAATAGTTTATTTTAAATATACTTTGCTAGATATTATTCGGTTATATGATAGATGAACGTATACCCTGAGTACGTGTAGAAAAAAAAATAAGAATAATGACTACTAGCTCATTGTATTGTTCGAAAAAATATATCTTCACACCTTCGACGTTGGTCCAACATTGCACAAATGTTATACAAATGTTTTGTGTTTGCAGGGATAGGTGTATGGGTGTGAACAGTGCTTTGAGAGTCTTTGCCCCCCGTTACGACACTATATCAGACATAACGAGAGAGAAAGCTCACAATAGATCAATGTAAACGCATACAGATGGATCGATGTCGGATCATTGGTGGATCAACCTTCCAAGAGATTGAAACAGCAATGAGCCACCGTTGTCGTTTTACAGCGTACTTGTAGAACTGACACGTGATGTTGGGCACAGTGCCTGAGCCACGATGCAGAAAGCTTTTGTCAGTCTGGGCTAGTCTGTCCTGCAAAGGCAAACAGCTGTAACTGCTTACTTGAAAAGTAAGCAGTTACTGCTGTTTGCCTTTGCAAAACTTGGCTGGACAATGTGGGTATCGGATACTGCTGTTATTGATACTACTTTATAGCGTGTCCAGTGAGTGCTGGTGATTCGTTTTAATTCCACAAAGAGCCACTTTTCAGCAATAGTGCCATGAAAGTCAGCGTGTTTTACCGTCACTGACAACACACACTCAGAGAAAGAGCAAAAAACTGCAGTATCTCTCAAACTAATGTCACTGTACTATATATATGTTAATAGTGTTGTTTAGGAAAAAATGCAATATACTGATATAATAGAGTATTTATGTCCACATTGTAAAAGCTCCAGTTTTAGAAATCAGAATGTGCAACAGCAGATAAAACATTGTATTAAAATTGTCTTACTATTTTAATAAGGATTGAAATAGTAGTCGACTCGTGGGCATAGTATTACTATTATACACACGACTGATAATTAAAACTACAAGTAGCCTCAGAACGCTCCACGGCAATATATGTTGCGTTGTGAAAGTTCAAGTTTAAAGATATGTCGAAAAGCGAAATTAAAGTACATTCAACTTTCGAATTTATTCAGGGTTCTCACAGCGATCTGGAAATGAAATTCCATGACTTTTCCAAGACCATTTTTTATATAAACGAATATAAAAATATACATTTAAAACTGTACAGCCTCCACCACCACAGCGGTCCGATTAAAAGCAGAACCGGGTTTCTTACTTGTCGCATATAAAATATTTTACAGCTATAGGTGGAGTGCAGTGTGATTGTGTGTCAAAAGTGTAGGTAATCAACACATTCTTTGCAAAAGAAATGCGATAGACATTTATAACAAATAAAAATTTCTGACTTCTTGGCAAATTTTAATTTTCCATGACTTTTCCATACCTGGGTTTTATTTTTTAATTTTCCATGGTTTTCCATGATTTTCCATGACCCTGAGAACCCTGTTATTGCTGAATATTGACCGCCTGCAAATACGGAAGTCAGTCACTATGAAACCTGATACCACCGTTTTCGTACAGAACATTTCACCCTAATGATGAATTAGGTTAATAAAGGCACTGCTGTCCTGGTGTAATCATGGTAATGTACAGCACACCCTCCCTCGTCGCATGTTTTGCTCTTCACTGAGCCCCAGTGTCTCTCCAGCGAGTGACAGTCACTGATGATGAGTGAAGTTTTGCCCATCACGTATTCTCAATAACATTTACTCTGTGGAAAATGGTCTAAAACAAGACATTCCGTGCTTTCAATCGAGTAATTACACTTTGACATTTAATAAAATTAAGACACAATTCATTCGCATAGAGGTGGGAATTAGCACCTTTACTAAAATAAAATAACGAATACACAATTTCCATGTATCTAAGGAGTAACAAATGGGAAAATAACTCGCATTATCATCTAATCTAATTAATATATATACAGAAAATTATATTTTCTAGATTTCGAAAGGATCATTTAAAAATTAAGGGGGGTCACGTGACCCCCCCCCCCCCTGGATCCGCCCCTGGCTTTACACGTGAAAATGATACTATGCCACTTTAATTTGTTACCATTGCTACATTTTGGTCTAAACTCGTTGGTATGTAAGGGTTGGGGGCGGCTGTACTGGTGGGAAAGCGATTAGCGTAAATCTATAGCATTTTTTATCGTGATTACAAAGGATTTATCGTATTTAATTAGTACCATCAAGCTGCGATAAATCATTCTAAGCCAGACATTTGCATTTTAATGTTTGTACTTTGCATCAGTCCTTCTTCCATTACAAATAAACTGTTTGCTGAATATTTCATACAGCAAGTGAATGTTATTGTTAATTTACCAAACGTTATATATAAATTGGGAGTGGCCGAGAAGGGAATATTGTACTGGTATTAGTCAATAAAAGAGCAAAAACTGCTGTAGGTGTACCTATTAACGCTACCATATGATGTATTCCCACATACCATAGACGCCCAACTGGTCGTTGCCTGGAAACAGCATCTCACCTGCCATTTAATATAATATAGTATTATAGGAGGCGATAAACTCTGGGGGCTTGAACGGGAGAGAATCGCATTAGGAGTGGCCGAGCCATCAGGCGGCAGGTTAATGCCCCTGCGAACTGCAGTGCCCGCACTGGAGGGGATTTATTTAACCCAGGGATGGGCATCCCTCACACAGCGGAGCGACGAAAAATAATTCACGGGGCCACAGCACCCCGGAGGATTCAGTGCTGAAATTGGCCTGCGTGTTTTTTCAAAGATCTGGAGTTTCACTCCAGATCTGTGAAAAACACGCCGGCCACGGATACGGGACGGTCCGTTTCTCTCCGGCAGCGTGATACCGCAGCAGCGCGCTCTCACCCGCAACACCACCATACCGCTCCGGTGATGGACGACACAATTGGCTTCGCTCTGGGCTAGGCCGCCGTAGAACCACCTGCGAATCCCGCGAGCTCCAGATCGAGGACCAGCTTGATAAACCACAGATTCTCGCGGCCAAGGCTTGCGATTGCCGCCGCAGTCAATAACGCCTTGCTATCCTGGATAGATAAATGGGATTGGCTCTGAGATATTTTAGAATCAGGTGCGTGTACTGGCGATCTAAACTTAGCGCATTCAATTGAGTTTCACGTACAAATTGTCAGGACCACTGTATTTTTGTCCAAAGCGTGCGCTACGAACAAACCTGAAATGTCATAGATCCTTGGGATTTTCAATATGTTTTTATCGCATACCTTTCAACAGTTAGGAGCAGCGAGGAGGTACAATTACAAACCAATGTCCACGCTCGTCATAACTATGATATATTGAATGTAATGCTACACAAATAATACAGGTTGTATGTATGACATGTGATTCATTAATTGATCTCAAATGTTACATATTGTACCTGTCTGGTATATTTTTACCTTTTAAGCCTGAATTTACCATTGTCATTCTCGACTTGTACTGTGTAGTGGATGAAAATGTTTTGAAGTGAGCGGTAAATGGAAAAAAACATCGTTATTATTGAAAGAGTTCCCGATGAAAATTGTCGTTCTAAAACCTTACCTAGGTGTACTGTAGGAAACCCAAGTTATTATTCACAGCTGCAAAATGATGCATCGTGAGGGAGTATAGAGGTACACTATAATTAAAAGATTAAAATTACATTATTTTCCTCGTTGATTTAATTATGCTTTTATACATTTAGTTAAATAAAACAGTCCGTTAATTCTCTGCTGACCTGATATCATCTGCGGTGACGATATAAGCAGACCTAAACAAGCAAGCACGAAATTTGGACCCAATGTTACTTCAAGTTTCGGCCAGCGTCGCAGACGGTGGACCAAACTTGAAACAACATTGGGGTAAAGTCTCGAACAAATTGTAGGTTATGCAAGCAATGCCAGCTAATGCTCCAACGCAATGCCAGCTATTGCCCCAGAGCAATGCCAGCTATTGGTCCAGAGCAATACCAGCTATTGCTTCAGAGCAATACCAACTATTGCTTCAGAACAATGCCAGCTATTGCTCCAGAGCAATGCCAGCTATTGCTCCAGAGCAATGCCAGTTATTGCTCCAGAGCAATGCCAGCTATTGCTCCAGAGCAGTGCCAGCTATTGCTCCAGAGCAGTGCCAGCTATAGCTTCAGAGCAATACCAGCTATTGCTCCGGAGCAATACCAACTATAACGCCAGCTATTGCTCCAGAGCAATGCCAGTTATTGCTCCAGAGCAATGCCAGCTATTGCTCCAGAGCAAGGCCAGCTATTGCTCCAGAGCAATGCCAGTTATTGCTCCAGAGCAAGGCCAGTCATTGCTCCAGAGCAATGCCAGCCATTGCTCCAGAGTAATGTCAGCCATTGCTCCAGAGCAATGCCAACTATGGCTCCAGAGCAATGCCAGCTATTGCTCCAGAGCAATGCCAGCTATTGCTCCAGAGCAATGCCAGCTATTGCTCCAGACAATGCCAGCTATTGCTCCAAACAATGCCAGCGATTGCTCCAGACAATGCCAGCAATTGCTCCAGAGCAATGCCAGCCATTGCTCCAGAGCAATGCCAGTCATTGCTTCAGTGACTAATTGAGGTGTGACGTTGCTCAATCGCGCACAGACAGCGGGCGCCATAATATCCATACTGCATTATCAATACTAGTGCAAAGGCAGACTGCTACATACCTCGCTATAAAATATGTCAATGTGTTGAACCATTTACACCAAAGTGACGCATATGAATTTAATTGTATATCACTGTGTGTCATCATACACATTTTGAATAAATTGATTTAATAGAAAACGTCACTGATTCAGGGGATAATTTATCTGGTTCAGGGGGGCAGTTCAATGCTACATCATGATAAGTGGGTGCAAATGCTCACATTATTGTGTTAAGTACCATCTATGATACGTATTATGGTGGACGAGTGGTGCATGTATGAGAGACAAGGCTACTATTAGTGAATGACATCGTTGATCAACAAACCTGTCAAGTAAACTGTCAAGCTAATGATGCGATGCATGCGAGGTGTCATCATCTCGTCCACATGGTGATAACCAACCATCTTATCCACTTTAAAGCTGAATAGCCGCCGCCCTGATTGACGATCACTTCCGCAATGCCGCAATCCGGCCTACTTCATATTGCCGATTTATATGGATACCGTGGCTGGATGTGTATTTTACCATGTTAAAACGTCAACGAAATACAAGGAATAATTTTCCCCATTGGTCAGTAGCAAGTTAGATTATTGTAACTCACCTTTTTACAATATACCAGAAAATGATATCGCTAGATTGCAACGCGTTCAGAAATGCCTTGCAAGAGTGGTACAAGGCCCCACGTTTTAGTCGTTCTACTCATATTCTGAAACAGTTACATTAGCTTCCAGTCAAGTTCCGCATTCTTTTAAAATATGCACACTAACTTTCCGAACCCTAAAAGACAACCAACTAAACTAAACCTGCATATCATTATCTGGCTGACTTACTTGTTTGTCCGGAATGCTCAAAATATCTACGCTCCACAAATTCAAATAGATTTGTTGTTCCTCCTAAAAAAAATTGGGACTGGGTCAAGAGCTTTCTCTATATATGGCCCAGCCTTATGATCCCACAACCTTGTCGTTTCACATGGACGTAGGATGTGAATTTGAAAGAAATCAACCGAGCGAAATTTTTAAAATAGCCTTTACCATCGTAATATATTTTTCTCGGATAACTTCACAAATCTTTACGGTACCAAACTACTTGTGTTGGACTAGCCTCTGGACTGACTGTGCCAATACCTAATGCCGATACAATATTAAAATTCCGGAAATTACCTAAATCTCACCTATTTGATCTGGCTTTCTCAACCTAGCTCCTCGGCAGCCCGGCTCCCTTTTAACGAACCTGCTTTGGCCTCGATTATGACACATGATCACGCTAAGGATTTGTGCGCCTCTGAGCTCGGTCCGCTGAGGATAGAGGCGCTATATAAGTTTGATTGATTGATTGATTGATTGATTGATTGATTGATTGATTGATTGATTGATTGATTGATTGATTGATTGATTGATTGATTGATTGATTGATTGATTGATTGATTGATTGATTGATTGATTGATTGATTGATTGATTGATTGATTGATTGATTGATTGATTGATCGATTGATTGATTGATTGATTGATTGATTGATTGATTGATTGATTGATTGATTGATTGATTGATATATTTTGATTCGAATTGTAGAAAAATATGTAATTTTGTGGGTCGCGACAGCGAGACACAATCGGGTAAAGAGTTGTACTTTATAATGTAGCTTTTTAACTTTTAAGTCCTCACGATGCATTAAAGCATCATTTTACATCCCTGAAAACAGACTTAATTTTCCCACAACCAAGGGTTTTAAACGAAAATACTTCCACGAAATTGGTTTACCAATACATGGTAATTTTCTTCAATTGTTAAACCACATCTTATCATATTCATCCACCACAAGTCGAGAATTGCGCAGCAATTCGCGGCTTGTAGTGGATGAATATGACAATGGTAAATACAGGCCTGAAAGGGTTAAGGGTTAAATGAGAGGAAATACTTTGATACTGTTTAGTTAAAAATGTTAATTGTAAAGGATCCAGATCATGACAAGACTACATAAGTCCAGGAGCTCCCGCTCCGAATTAAAATTTGATTTAAGCAATTTTGTATAGGGTTATTAATGTAGTCCTAGTCTAGGTCAAAAATCAAGATGCAAGACAACTAGGTCTAAGAAGCCCAGTCTAAGAGTAAGATAAGAACTAGACAGTCTGTCAGAGATTGCAAACCTCCATTGAAATTAATGATCCTAATCAGTATCCCAGTAATGGTCTACCTATCTGGCACGGTTCACTCGATATCAGACCAATCGAGTTAACTAATAGCTGATTTACGGTCATTTTGAATTCGATATAAATTAGTTAAAAACTTAGGGTGCATTCTCCCCCGAAACATCAAATTTTGTTTTATAGTAATGGACTAACATCTAACACAGTTTGCAAAATATTCGGCATGTGAAAATAAATAATGGCCGATAGAGGGCCATTTTGAATTTGATCGAGTCAGAATTTTTCAAGATGCATCCTCAGCTGAAATCTCACATTTCATTCTATAGTAATCGTCTGGCTATCTAGCACGGTTTACCAAATATCGGCCATGTGAAAGTGAATAATGGCCTCAAAGCGGCCATTTTGAATTTGATCAAGTCAAAATTTTCCAAGATGCATCCTCAGCTGAAATCTCACATTTCATTCTATAGTAATGGTCTAGCCATTTAGCACGGTTTACCATATATCGCCCATGTGAAAGTGAATAATGGCCGATAGGAGGCCATTTTGAATTTGATCAAGTCAAAATTTTTCAAGATGCATCCTCTCCTGAAATCTCACATTTTGTTTTATAGTAATGGTCTAGCCATCTAGTACGGTTTACCAAATATCGCCCATGTGAAAGTGAATAATGGCAGATAGGAGGCCATTTTGAATTTGTTCAAGTCAAAAATTTTCAAGATGCTTCCCCTCCTGAAATCTCACATTTTGTTTTATAGTAATGGTCTAGGCTGCCATCTAGTACGGTTACCAAAAACCGACTATGTGAAAGTGAATAATGGCCGATAGGCGGCCATTTTGAATTTGATCGAGTCAATTTTTTTCAAGATGCATCCTCTCTTGTAATCTCACATTTTGTTTTTATAGTAATGGTCCAGCTATTTAACACGGTTTACCAAATTTCAGCAATGTGAAAGTAAATAGTGGCCGATAGGCGGCCATTTTGAATTTGATTGGGTCGAAAATTTTTAAAAGGCATCCTCTCTCGAAACGTCACATTTTGTTTTATAGTAATGATCTAGCTATCTAGCACGGTTTACCTGATATCAGGCCTATCGAGGTAAATAATGCTGATTGTCGGCCATTTTGAATTCGTAAGTTTGAAATTTTCAGGGTGCATCCTCCCCCGAAAACTCACACTTTGTTTTATAGTAATCAGGTGATGGTCTAGCCATCTAGCACGGTTTACCAAATATCAGCCATGTGAAAATGAATAATGGCCTAAAAGGCGGCCATTTTAAATTTGATCAAGTCAAATTTTTTCAAGATGCATCCTCATCTGAAATCTCACATTTTGTTTTACAGTAATGGTCTAGCCATCTAGCACGGTTGACCAAATAACGGCCATGTGAAAGTGAATAATGGCCGATAAGCGGCCATTTAGAATTTAATCTAGTCGAATTTTTTCAAGATGCATCCTCTCCTGAAATCACACATTTTGTTTTATAGTAATGGTCTAGCCATCTAGCACGGTTTACCAAATAACGGCCATGTGAAAATGAATAATGGCCGATTGGCGGCCATTTTGAACTTCGACAAGTTGATTTTTTTCAAAATGCATCCTCTCCTGAAGCCTTACAATTTTTTTTATAGTAATGGTGTAGATATCTTGAGCGGTTTTCATGATATTCCACAATATCAGGCCTGTCGAGGTGAATAATGGCTGATAGGCGGCCATTTTGAATTTTATCAACTTCAAATTTTTCAAGATGCATCCTCTTCTGAAACCTTACAATTTATTTGATATTAATGGTGTAACTATCTTGAGCGGTTTTCATGATATTCCGCAATATCAGGCCTGTCGGGGTGAATAATGGCCGGAAGGCGGCCATTTTGAATTTTATCAACTTCAAATTTTTCAAGATGCATCCTCTCCTGAAACCTTACAATTTATTTGATATTAATGGTGTAGCTATCTTGAGCGGTTTTCATGATATTCCGCAATATCAGGCCTGTCGAGGTGAATAATGGCCGATAGGCGGCCATTTTTAATTTTATCGACTTGAAATTTTTCAAGATGCATCCTCTCCTGAAACCTCACAATTTGTTTTATAGTAATGGTGTAGCTATCTTGAGCGGTTTTCATGATATTCCGCAAAATCTTTCAGTCTGATTTACCGATGTTATAAATTAGGTCAAAGTGCTGGGTCAACTTTAAGATCAAGGTCCAAAAACCTGAAAAGGCACAAGTAGGGACCTTAGAGAACATGTATGTGCAATATGACTGTCATCGGCCCAGTACTTTTCGAGATCTGCTCCGGAAACGAAGAGCGCGTCAAAACGTCTAAATAGGTCATAGTTCTGAACCAGAAGTAGGTCAAAGTTCAAATACCCCAAAAGGCACAACTAGACCCCCTAGGGGTGTTGTGTGTAAAATTTGAAGACAATCGGACAAGTACTTTCAGAGATATGCTCCGGAAACGAATTGTTTACGGACGGCCCAACGGCCCAACGCCGTAACATCATCATTTTCTCCTCTGCAACCTTGCGTATTGAATTCAGATTAAAAATATTTTAACCTGTCCATTAGCCACCTGGAAGTAACCCACATACCAAAAATTGTTATCCTAGCTTATTTTCTTACAAAGTTATAGGCAAAAGAAGAGGCCAAAAAAAAAAACGGAGGTAGAATCCATAGCTCCCTTCGTCTCACCTACGGTGGCGGCGGGAGCTAATAAAATCATAGCAGCGCCCTTAGTACATATGGGCAGGGAATAATTTGTCTGGTGTAGCGGTGCAATTTGCTACGCAATTTTGGGCAAATGCTACACAATAATATGTTGGTGTAGCAGTTCTTCGTATGGAGAATAGTAGCTTGACACATGCCAGTATGCTAAATTGCTACACAATTTTTCTGAAGCAAATTATTCCCTGGTGGGTCATTCGTAAATTAGCAGTTACATGTAATGTGAGTCAAATACTAAAAACAAATGTACGCAGAAGATTCTCTAAGTTTTCGGGATTAGACGAAATCGTAACCTAAGGATTAAAAGATCGTGTCCGTCATTCGCCACAGTCGCAGCCATGACGTCTAAATCACTGGGTGACAAATTGTAATGCCGCGGAAAGTCACAACTGTAATTGCTTACTTTTCGAGTACTTAGACAGCTACTGCATTTTAACTGTTTACGATTCAAAGTTATTTTCTAGACTGCGGGAAGTCGGACAAGACGTGTTTTCTTTACTCTTTATGTGTAATGCAAAAGACATCAATCTCCGACCTCTACCGTGTCTACACGAAATATCGGTCTATTGGTATGCAGCAAATTAAGCGGAATAATATTTGCATTGCACACTCCGGATGAAAATGCAGCTAGATTACGATCGATTCAGGAACGGAATATTCTGGAAATATAAAAATAACAGATATGCGAAAATAAAAAAACATAGGGACAATACAGCAGAACCAATGCTCAAGAGTATTATGGCGAACGTGTGATAAATTCTTGCGCAAAGCACTTAGTGGCGGTTTTAGCATACAAAATCATCCATGTACACAGTCAGTAATAAAATGATATACTAGTAAGCTAATTCTGCTCTTCTAAATCCTAGCAAACACGACGGTCCAGTGTTGGTATATTGTTGGCCCACCGTCTGGGGAGTTGGTCCAACAATAAAACCACATTCATTATAAATAAAGGTATCGGTCAAATGTGTATATGACAATGGCGCTAGTCCAAGGCAAGTAGTTTCGCACCGTAAAGATTTGTGAAGTTATCCGAGAAAAATATATTACGATGGTAAAGGCTATTTTAAAAATTTCGCTCTGATGATTTATTTCATATTCACATCCTACGTCCATGTGAAACGACAAATAAATTACTCTCCTAAAATTTATCTTTGAAGTGAGCAGTTTTTTAACGCAGGATTTATCGGTCTGAGATCAAGCGCAGCTCGTCATTGATCTCTAATCAGGCGTCTCTGAAAGCAATAAGTTTGTGCGGATGTTACGAGTGCATGAATGTCATAAGATCTGTCAGCATACAGAGAGGCCCTTCAGTTTATAAATAGAGTCGGCAAGGAACTCTTTGCAATGAAGGTCAAGCAGAATTAGGAGGCACTGCTGCATGGAGGTGGAATATACTGCGAAGCATGTATGACGTTTCCATTCCAGCGGCTGCGGTGTCGTGAAACGACATCGCAGCCGCTGGAATGGAAACGTCCCCATCCTGCATCTGGAATATATAGAAATAAAATTGTTCATATATCTGTCGGGTAGGATGGCAACTCCTGCTCGTAAACGGAGGCAAGCTGACATGGAGAGTGTGTTGACATCTAGAGGACACATTGCCATTGATTTCTCTGCTAGCCGTTTGCCTGGCTGCTGCTAGCCATCGCTCCAGGGACCATGGCATCTGCTCAGTACGGCTAGAGTATACCGTATATGTACATGTACACACTGGCGAACAAAGCCCTGTATATGGGACCTCGCTAATATCTGATGCTACATAGTTACATAGTGTTCCTTCGCTTTGTTAGGATTACGTCAGAAATTATCATTTTAAATTGAAGGTGCATGTCATAGACAATGCAGCATAATGCGTCGAGTTACAAATGCTTATTGCTTCAATAAAGTACATCAACCAATGTTATCGATTATAAAGAATATAAAAATAAAAACATATATTGCTATCCCGTGTTATCTGTCACTAAACATGCTAAAATAAAGTGCAGATCATTTAATTATCAAGCGATATAATTTAAATGGCTTGACTTTGATTTCTCAGTGCATCTAAATTAGAATGTGGTTGGTTGTTATTATTATGCACTTGATATGCGCATCTCGCCGAAAAAAAATTGATACATGGTTTTTATGGTTTTCATTCTGAGATCACAAATGACATGCTGGCATCCGGTTAAGAATAGCTATTTTACTTCCAAAGACTTTACTGGAAATAACGTATTTAATTACGTATCATTAACAGCTTACCAGTGTTCCCTATCTGGTCTCATACAGACCATTCGAACTATCTGAACTAAGCACCAACGATAAATGACTAACTCGTGAAATATTCTCATGTGCAGAATATCATAATTTGCTCATTAGACCGTGTAATATATTGATGTCGGTGAACATTGTTATCCAGCTCTCGCCTAAAGGCACGGCCAAGACAACAGAATATTGCAGGCCTCCTGACAAATCTCATCAAGAAAAAACTTAATTTTCTCATTCGCATATGAACCGATAGTGTTTATTGACAATAGTGTGGATACTATAAAAAACATCCTTGAATGCGAAATATGGAGAATCCGAATTCCAAATTTCAAATATATTTGTTAAGTTTCACGTTGGTAATTGACATAATTATACGTGATTTTCTTTCTATTTAACATATCTAAACAAGAGGACTGAAGTCGTATATCACCCCCCGCCATAAATTGCGGTCACAAATATTTAAAAAATCGACTTGCGGTGGCCATTTTAAATTTCAGTAAAATCACATGCACATTTCCAGATGGTGGGTAATGTGATTGTACAATGTGAATTATTACTGATTTCAATTTTTGAGTTTTTGCGCCCACAAAAAAATATGAAGTTTAACCATGGCGGCCATTTTGAAATTCAAAAAAAAACTTAAAATATTCACTTGCACATCTCCATATCGTGGGGAATGTGATAGCAAAATTTGAATAATTTCCGACTTGAGGATTTGGAGTTTCTGCACCGACAAAAAAATTTGTAGTTGACCTCTAGCGGCCATTTTGAATTTGGGTGGCATCAAATTTTTTGAGTTTTTGCGCCCCAAAAAGTTGATCTGTGGCGGCCATTTTGAATATCAGTAAAACCTTAAAAAAGTCACCTGCATATTTCCATATCATGGGGAATGTGATAGTAAAATTTGAATAATTTCTGACTTTAAGTTTCAGAGTTTTTGCGCCCACAAAATTTTTTAGAGTTGACCTCTGGCGGCCATTTTGAATTTTGGTAGCACCTCTAAAAAATCACTTGCACATCCCCATGTTGCTAGAAATGTGATGTTGAAATTTCAAAAAAATTGACCAGTAGTTTATAAGTTTTTGCGCCCACAAGAAAACGTGACGCCGGAGGCTGGACGCCAGACGCCGGACAGAATCCTGGCGCGACTAAAATCCCCCTTCCCCTACGGGCGGGGAATAAAAAGTTGAAATCATAATTGTGCAATGAAGTTATATCTTCATTTAGCAAGCGATCTGAGCATTGAGTTTATCACAGAGTGGCTATGATGAGTATATAAATAAGCTGAGTGGCTATAATTTGCTGTCTATGGTGATCGGCATTGTCATAAAAGCACAAGCATACAAAAGACCACTAACAGTCTAAAGCACCTTTAGAAAATACATTACCTGACACTAGGTAATAATAATAGTATACTGAAGTACGGTAAACATGGCACTAAGAATTTTTTTTTATTTAAATGGGCGTCTTTTAGCGAGAGATTCCTTTTATATAACAGCAAGATTCACCACAATGGGATTTACCCTTACAGCGTGGGGATAGATTTTAGAATCTGACGTCTACAGCACTGTCTGAATTAAAATATTTTTAAAGGCTGTATACTCATAACATAGGTATTAAAATTAAAAATGAAGCAGAAAAATTTAGTTAGGACATTTATTATGATTTCAAATTGAAAAAACCCTTTGGTCTCCATGGTTTATACACCAATATTTCAGTACAGTGACGTCTACAGCACTGTCTGAGTTAAAATATTTATAAAGGCCGTAGACCCATAACCTAGGTACTGGTATTAAACTCGTTAATCTCAATTACATGTACCATGAGTACAGCTGCACAGCCGACACTGTAAATATGTACACCATGTAATCTGCTCTACAAAGCTAAAGGACAGTAACTGTAAAAGTAAGCAGTTACTGCCCATGACTTTACATGGTAGTATTGTACTATGTACTGTACTAAACATGTCCAATGAGCGACGACATACCTCATATACAGTGATGTGTTCGAGTGACAATGCAAAGGACAGTTGTATGTGCTGTATAATTACTGCTGAACAGTGCTGATCATTAAAATTCAAAACTAGACATTTTATAATTTGAAATTTGTGTTTTATTTGAGATTGTCTTCTGCATATTTGATAACATGCAGTCAGTGTTTCTCTATTGCGACAAAGTGATGTGAAAACGTTGAAAGACGAGACGTTCCCAAGCAGTGAACACGACGTGTTGTTGCTGGCCCTTTGTCTAGGACGTTGGCCCAATATTAACAACTGATTAAGGCGGCATAGCCAGGGTGAGGTGTCGTAATAGTGACTGAGTCCCTGGTCATCGCGATATCATTCATTGGTTAATGTCAACAAATTTAAACAAATAAATTCAATAAAAAAAAAAGGATGACAATATGTTTTATACACAATTTTTGCATAGATATCTATACTAGTAGGGGTTTAGCATGGTTAGGTATCAATGTTATCATTCCGGAATAAATACGTGAAGTCTACATACATGTACACGTACTGTGTAGATGCACACCACTGAAGCCTGTATAAAAACAAGGCTGTTATTAATCCAAACTCCAAAAGTTCAAGAGTTCAAGTGACTCTATACATGCTAAGTTGACGTATCAACCCTTTAACTATCCAACCATTTTTATGTATTTTATTTCACTGTGAGTTGTGAATTGCTGCTACATTCCCCAGTTTATAAGAATTCAAATTCAGCCAATTGATTAACCCTCAAAGCGCTGAAATATTTTAGTAGAAGTCATGAAGACCAAAGGTTTTTTTCAATTTGCAATCATCATAAATGTCTTAGTTAGATTTTTCCGTTTCATTTGAATACCTATGTTAAGGGTCTACGACCATTATAATTTTCTTAATTATTCCAGAGTGGGGATCGTTTTCAGACGTCAGATTCTGGCTGGTCCCCGCGCTGAAAGGGTTAAAATAACAAAGCAGAATAACAGATAAAAACGAAGGATTACAGCGTTCTCATTTCGAAGGGCTGTACCACTCTCTATGGAATTGTCCTCATTTAAAACATGCCGCCGTGCCTATATATGCGTCCCTAGCTGGTCAAGGGTTAAACATAATACGTACATGATTAACCTCTTTGACGGCATTTACGGCCCGGCACTTGTCAGAGACCATAATGTACATTATGGACATGGCACTCTCGTCACACCGGAACTTCAACCAATGTTGTTTTAATGTTGGGCCACCGTCGCAGACGGTGGCCCAACATTAAAACAACATTGGTCTAATATACAGTGATTGCTGACACGGCACTCTCCGTGACACGGCGTGTGTATTTTGCTACGTCGAGTAGAGAACCAATAACATGATCCATGCAAGCGGCTCAATCGTTCTCACGGGAGACCGCCCCCCCCCCCCCCCGCTATTCATCCCCCATCATCGTGACAAACCTGCAGGACGCGCGTACGTTGTTATTACGGCGCTGATTGTAATAACACCGTAGACACGTCCTGTGAGCTTAACTTCGCCACCTTGACTGATCCTGGAAATGATTCCTCACACACACTCAAGGGCAAATCTGCACACCCTCGTCTACATTGCTTCCTCTTCCTCATTTCAGATCAGAGAGGGACGTGACACAGAGGTTAGAGCGCGGACCTTTGTCAATGTCGCGGCCTGTCGTGCGGTTTTGAATCCCGCTTGGTGCAGCATTTTTCAAAGAAATAACATGTTTCTTCCCTCTCAATATTGGGCCAATGTTTTGATTCTGTGTCCCTGGGCAACCCTAAAATGTTTCACTTGTCTCAGGTGAAAATGAGTACCTGGTAGGACAGATATTGCAATGTGTATGATAAGTTAAATGCGCCAAAACGGCTGCAGGACTGTATGCTCTCCGTGAAGTTGAGATGGCACACGAATAAAAAGGTCCGGTGACGGGGGGGGGCAAACATGTAAAGGTCGGATGAAACATTTGATATCAGACTTGAAACCTGCAACTTACCTTACAGCATCCTTACCATGCTTACTATGTCTACCGGGGAATGCTTTGTGTGTTCCACCAGCTTTTTAAATGTATTATGCCAAACACGGCGCATTGGATCACCGTTGTTTTAATGTTTGTATTCATTTCAATTCCAATTGTTTGTTTAACAAGAGCACACTCGATAATAGGCCGCCGCCGAATTATGATAAAGAAAGTAAAGACGAATGTCATCACGTAAATAACAACCCAAGATATAAATGGTATGTTAAATAAGATAGATACATGTATAATATGATATACTATATAATACTTGCATAGACTACAAGCAGATCTATAAGATGCGTCTGACAAAAATGTTTTCTATTGGTGTCATAAAGATCAAAGTCGATATATGAGGAGGGGGGTATTACAATAAAAACGTTGTAGTCAATTGATGAGATGAATGATGTACAGATGATGATGTGAGGGTGGGGGTGATAGGGCATGGTGAGTTATTGAGAGCGTTTTCTTTCGCTCCCCGATAAGGGGTTCTGGGCATGTCTTTCAAGTTATCGCGCCCACAAGGTCAAATTATGGACGTAAAATAAATGTGAAAAATCGCAATAAGTCGACCATTTTGATTTTTTTACCGGCCATTATTGAGCTTGTCCAAGAACTGCTTATTAGTAACATGCATAACAAACTTGAAGAGGATACTTGTGAAAATGTTGAAGTAATCGTGCCCACATGGTCAAATTATTGACGTAAAATGAGAAAAAACGCAATAAATCGGCCATATTTTTTTTTTTTCGGCCATTATTGAACTTGTCCGAGAACTGGTCATTAGTAACATGCATAACAAATTTGAAAAGGATATGTGGAAAACTTTTCAAGTTATCGCGCCCACAAGGTCAAATTATTGACGTAAAATGTGAAAAATCGCAATAAATCGGCCTTTTTTTTTTTTTTCGGCCATTATTGAACTTGTCCGAGAACTGGTCATTAGTAACATGCATAACAAATTTGAAAAGGATACGTGAAAAACTTTTCAAGTTATCGCGCCCACAAGGTCAAATTATTGACGTAAAAGGTGAAAAATCGCAATAAGTCGGCCATTTCGAATTTTTTTTCAGCCATTATTGAACTTGTCCGAGAAGTGGTCATTAGTAACATGCAAAACAAATTTGGGAAGGAAACATGAAAAACTTTTCAAGTTATCGCGCCCACAAGTAAAAGTTAACGCCGACGCCGACGCCGACGACGCCGAACTTCAATTGCAATAGCCCACCTTTTTTAATTAAAATTAAAAGGCGGGCTAAAAATGAACGGCACAGGGTACATGTAAATCGCCACTTATTTTTCATCTCACCCCTCTAGTATCCATGATCTCACCAAGAAGAGTTTTGAAGCCCGTTACCATGGTTACGCAAGTGACATGTACTACATACATATCGCTATTAGAAAACACCAGACGTTGAACCAATGTTGAGTTAACGTTGGGCCAGGGTCGTAGACGGTGATACAACATTAATCCAACATCGGGTTCACGTCTTGCTTGCTGTGATATCGTCTAGATAGATTTTTTTTTTTTTGGGGGGGAGTATACAACATACCTGTCTCTGTGGCTGTAGCCAGGCATCGACTAATATCCAGAAAAAGAGCTAAGTCATATAAGCGTTGAAAGAATGCTGGACCAATGTTCTAAACGCAGGGCCAGCACCATCGCAGCATCACCATCAGTTATCCCAGCAAACGTGAGACGTTGAACAATACTGGTTTAATGTTGGACCCCTCGTCAGCGACGCTGGCCCAAGATTAGACAGCATTAGCTGAACGCCTCCCTGTGTGTCGGGATGGTTTATACAGGAGGCGGGACAGTGAAGAATACAAAAACCCAACAAACACGACAGCGTCGGACCAATGCTGGGTCAAAGTCGCAGACGTTGACCCAACATTGATCCAATGTGGGCAGGATGTCCCGCCCAGATGACGTGGGGGACGCCCAGCTTACCCAGTAGGGCCTGAAATAGGCGGCTCTTAAAGATGCGGATGACCTTCTCGATGGCGACCCTCAGCTGTCGATCCTGTGGCTCTGCCAGACGGCTGTGGTACTCCTCCAGCAGCTCTAGAGCCCTGTGGGCATCTGTAAACAACACACAGACAGTGACAGTGAGAGGAGCAAGGAGACAGCAAAAACGATATATTGAACCAATGCTGGGTGAATGCTGGACCGACGTCGGACCCACATTCACGCAGCATTGGGTCAATGCACAGTGTTTGTTGGGGAGAAGGTATTATCAATGAATCGTCTGAGCGGGTACCGTGACACATTCAGGATGAGAGACTCCTCAAACACCATTGAAAATGCCGATACGGTCGAGGTGGATGTGTCTGTGAATAAATGAATGAATTAAAGAATGAATGAATGAATGGATGAATAAATGAATGAATGATTATGAATAGATGGGTGAGTGAGTGCAATAATGGATGACAAGATGGATGAATGGATGACATGATGGAAGTAGTAGAATATTGCTTACAGTGTACGTCAATTTTTCGGCAATAATGTTAATTTAATTTAAAGTGTATGTAATGCCATAAAAACAGTGCAGTCCATTGATGGGGTGATGTATGTACAGATCTGATGACGTAATAGTGGGTTATTGTGACTGTTTCCTTCACTCGCCCGATAAGGGCTTATAGGCCCAGACAGCAGGAGATTAGGGTTTCACTATAAGGAACATATCTCAGCTATCATCGGGTCGAATAGTATTTTCAGTGCCAGACTAGTCAATGAGCTATATATATAACTCTCTTCACAAAAATGTAAAAAAAAAAGAATGAAAGGGCTAAAATAGTTTCATCAAATGTCAGGTTATGCAGTTATTATGTGAAGTGATTTGGAAGATAATCCCTTATTACAGTTCAACTTGACACCGGAATACCAGGTCAGTGGACGATACATGTACACTGTACTGATGTATTACCCTTACAGTGCGGGGATCGACTTTAGTCTAAAGTCGATCCCCGCACTGTAAGAGTAAAAAATATTTCTGATGGTCGTAGACCCATAACATAGGTATTCAAATGTATCAGAAAGAGCTAACTAAGACATTTATGATGATTTAAAATGGAAAAAAAAACTTTTGGTTGCGATGTTTTTTTACAAATTAATTCAGCGCTTTAAGGGTTAATGTTCAAAGCAATGTAACACTAGGAGGAGCAAAAACACCGAATTCCAGCGAATACGACACATTGACCCAATGCTTGTTTACTGTTGGCCCAGCGTTGGAGACGATGTGCCAGCAGTAAACCAACATTGGGTCAATGTATCGTGTTTGCAGCGAGAATACACGGAGAAGCTGTATCAAAGTTGAAACCAATCCGAACGAACACAACATGTTGGCCTAAGCTAATTATCATGATTATGAGTTTTTAATCAAAATATCAGGCCCAACATTGAGACAAACCGGCTGAACGTTTTGTGTTGGCTGCGATATGACCGTCGTTTAGCCTGCTACTCAATCATTGACCATACGACACAAATTTTATGGTCATGAAATGAGCACATACATACATATATATATATATGTATGTGATGGATAAAACCGTACCTACAAAACAATATTAACATGATTATTTAGACTTAGTTATATATGGATCCATAACTTTAAGGCTAATTCACAATGTTTTGTAGGCACGGTTTTAGTTACTTAATCATTGATTTATAATACTATTCCTTGATAATACTTTGCATTGCGGAGAATTCTTTAAAAAATGTATATATATACTTACTAATTTCATTTGATTATGGTATATCAACGTGAACTAGAGGGACATCAGCAATATGAATAGATAGAAGGGAGATTTTAAATGGAGACGCTGTATCACTCAACATCACCATAAAAAATATTTTGATGTTGGGCTCAAATATTAAACCAACACCGGATCAACTGATCAAGGCATTGTGACCAAAAATGATTTCAACCAAAAACGATGACTAATTAACATGATCAATTACTATTGAACTATGCAAACACCAGAACACGGTTTAAGTTATTGAAGCCACCTATTCTGGAGATTTGTACAGCAATATAAAGTGCAGCATCATCATGTAGCTGCGTAAACAGTGATAAAGGGAAACTCAACAGAATATCATGCGTCAATAGTAAATTAATTAATTTCATTTTTTTTAAATCGTCTCCGACGTGTGCTGGAGACTCTATGTTTCCTACGCCTGCAAAAAAAAAAAATAAAGACATCCAATCTGCGACTAACAGTCGCAGGAACGGAGAATGTTTCAAAGCTCTGAGAAGTACAGGTTTATAACTATAATCAGTACTTACATATTTTAAATATTTTGCCATTACAAAAGTGAACGGCACTGAATTGTTACTGCAATATTATGGATAAAGAATACATATGATAAAGATACACATTAGCATTATCCCGCATATAATATGTATTTATAAGAACCAGTCAAAACATTAAAACGACACCGCTTATGAACAAGCTTTTGTTTAAGTTTACTTTATATTTCTATTACCATCATCATCATCATGATTGTAATAAATAATATTATACACGATAAACACCATGTACATGTGGATCGTAAAAACACAAGGAGCTAATTAGAATAAGCAATATATTGTTTCGCATAATAATTGTACGTGACAGTAAGGGAGGCGATAACCGGATAATGAGAATCACTAAAAATGAAAATAAGACACGCTAAGACGTAGGCAGAATTTATTTGCCGATTTATCCGGTTAATACGGAGCCATGGCTACTGAAAATACGCATCTTCTGCCGCAATGGCAGTCTTAAAATAGACAGCCTCCATTGTTAATTGTTTTCCAGATCTGAAGCAGATCACGACAACCGTATTTGATAGCCTTTGTCTCCAGATAACCGCTAATAGTAATACATTGATGTGAAACCTTCTTTTTAAATGCAGCGTCTTCACCATGTTCATAATCGACATGAGAAATAATGGGCATAAATAAGGGCAAGAATTCTTGATAAGGGCCTATACTTGAACCCTATTTTACAATCACACATGAACTTGTCGCAATAGTAAGTATAAAAAACCTTGACATTGATTTGGCTAACACATGAAAAAATTAAATTGTTTTTTTGTTTCACAACTTTAACAATCCTATTAACATGTTTAATATTCATCTTCAAATTCAAATTGAATCTTATCCTAACAAAAAGACATTCACCACTGCAGTCTCAATCTACACAGTACACTGCATTTACCCATTCTCCGCGGATGAACAATTGCACGGGACCATTAGTTTTCTGAATGTTTTTAACCCTCTTAACGCAGACAATCTAACCGTAACGGTGATGAACTCTTTCTGTATCTCATGATACCTTAAAATATGCTGCATGTCTTGTTTTGGTGGTAAAGACACTTTTTATATTATTTTTTTTACATCGATACATTCACAAAATGTGAATTCCTTCCAGATCTCCTTCAAATGAATCTGAATGCTTAAAATACCATCCCAGCAAACACGAGATTTTCACCCTGTGTTGTTTCAATGTTGGCCCATCGTCTGCGACGCTGGCCCAGCATTGAAACAACACTGGGTCAACGTCTTGTCATTGACGGCATGTGCGCACATTGCAGCTTAACGTTCGCGCGGCTGGATCATGAAATATGTTGTAGCACTGTATATTTGTCTCTGGGAAATGTAACAGAAAGAGTCAGTCTAGCATTCCTGCCGCGTTGTTCGCGCTTGAATACTTCTCCACTTTTACAGTCAGACGCGTAGGCTGGCTGTTTAGATAAAGTGCTAAAGATAAACTCCTTGAAATTCGTTTTTTACAGACCATCTCGGCACTTAACGAGTAGATCTGCATGTAGTTACATGTACATGCACAAGGACCAAAGAAATGGTCGACAGCAAGAAAAGCTGGAACGTCTCAACTTCAGAGATTAGTCGAACTACAAAGGGAGAAGTAACGATGTATTTAAACGCCACCCAATCGTTAATTATTGTTCAATAAAGTCACTTTGAGATCAAATAATACCGGACGGAATGCTCCACAGGAAAACTTTATTGCATTTTAAACAGTTTTTTTTTAATTTAAATCAGTTACTCTTTCGTAACCTGGTACCGTAACTAGAGGCATAAATACATCAAATATAGTGTGATAAGACATAATCCCGTTTAAAAACGAGTTTCCGCTTCAGTGATAGTGAGTAAGAGGCCTTGAGAATATACCATAGTTCTTCGAGGCCTGAATACGTTCCCTGGCAAATTAAAAAAAAAGTCACCGGAATTTACTGATAATATTTTCTAATAGATATTCAGTTACCCTTTTCTTTTCTAGAATTCCATGATCCTCAACAAATAAATTTATACAGGTCTATATCCCAAAAAATTTGCTCCACATGATTACATATATATTTTTGTCATAATCAGTATAGATACATGTAACAAAACAGACCATGTATTAAAACGAGTAGGCCTATGCGATTTCTTTTTCAAGCTAAACAAATCACGATTGAAAATTAAATGTTTTTTCACGAATCACCTATTGCAAAGCACGACTTTTTCCCAGGCAGGATGTACATGTATTGTTCTCATTTGTCATGCGTTTGTTGGTGATGATAGGATATTAGAACTCAATCTAGGACGGCGTCCACACAACCATAAGCAGCAGCAAGAAGCAAAAGCCACGCAAAGTGCAACACCAAGGTCCATGGAAAGCAGATTAGAAGAGAGAGTTGTGATAATGTAAATCAGCTAGTCAGGTAAATTAAGAGGGAAGTATGGCATCAGACCCGCCTGATATGATGCGACGGCAACGGATAATGTGGTACGGACCATACGACACGAGTCGTTGAACCAATGTTGTTTTAATGTTGGACCAACGTCTGCGACGTTGGCCCAACATTAAAACAACATTGGCCCCGTGTGTCGCTGGAGGCGAGCAGATCCGACGCAGCTTGTCTGTCCACAATGATCCCTCGAGCCTCTGTCTGGGGTGTCCGTGTTCCCGTCACATCAGAAAGCACCAGGTGAATCCGGAACGCATGAAAGGTTACATACAGTCAAAACCCTCGTCAGTCAGATCAATTTTATTCACAATCACAATACATGTACATTCAATAATTTTAATGTACATTTTTTTGCTGATTGTAAATTTGCTGGAATTGCGAGGTTCCCCATATTCTAGTTTCAAATGACGAAAATAATTGATATTTCTGAAAAATATACATTAATTATACGATTTAAAATTGAGTCTCTGATTGAGTATCTACCACAAACTTTTTCATTAATTTCTATGGGATTTTAATTAGCTTGAAACTTGCTGGGAAAATGCAAACACAGACGTAGAAGGACTAGAAACTTCTGAATGAAACGTATATATATCATCAAGAAGAAATACTACAACCTAACAAAATGACGAGGATTTGTGTCTTAATTTGAAGTTACACTTCAGAATTATATAAAATTAAAAACTGCCCCGTTTCTACTTGACGAGATTCTTGCCTCAAATTTCCACTTCTAAGTGATTTATAACTATTTGAAGAAATACTTCGTCTTGGACAGTACATGTATGTATGTTACATAAAAAGCTTTCATTACAATAATTAATAATGTACAACATATAGATCTATATCCTGTATGTAGACCATTATTAATACATGTAGATAAATTAGTACTGTAGAGCTAATATCTAAATTGTCTTTTGAAGTCTAAATTATGCTAATATTTACATGCATATATCAGCTTAATGCACTGCGCAACAATATATGTTGATTACATATACATGTACATGTACGTCAATTAAATGTAATACCTACACTGCGTATCAAATACTCAATTCAATTCAAAAAGATTGTAAATTAAATTCATACAATGGTATATTCAATTATTTTGCAGAGTACTGTAAAATTAACTGTTTAGAAATAAGGGGCAAACTCAATAGACTAAAATATTATTTAGCACTGTATACGGTGTACCGGTGTATACAAACCCGGTACCGTACATGTATACTGGGTATCATGTTTAAATAGTTTATTTCCAAACATATGAATAAGGTCTGTTTCACGGTCAAGTGACTAACACAATTTACATATCAAATGTTCTTTCTCGTTTGATGTTACAAGTTCTATTGTGACAGTGCTAAAAGGATGTAAACGCCTCTAATTAAAAATTAAGTATTAAAGAGTCAACATATCGCTGTGGTTCCTTCATGCTGATGCCGTGTCACCCTTCAGTAGACATGTAAGTCACCTATACCGAAAACTTTGTAATAAATTGTATTAGAACAGAGCATGAAATTAACACTAAGACTTTATCAGTTTATGTAACATTGTAAAATATCTGACATAGGGTTACGTTAGTGTAAATTTCGTAAAAATATGCTGCATTCCGCAAATCAATCTCCTCGCTAGTTTAAGAATCTTGAGCTATTTTGCACTCCACAGCATTTTTCATATTCGAAGGCCTGCTTTTAAAAGTCGCATGAATCAGCCAGACTGTTAACTATTAATATGGATACTGATTACAACGTAATCAACAGTTTTGTGACAATGGTTGATTAGTTTACAATGGTTCAGTAAGTAGGCTACATTTCACACTGAATTTAATCTTTATTAAGGACAGATACAGAACTTAAAGGGGGATATGTTGATGCTGTTGGCAAATCTTTTAATTTTGCTGTAAATCAAGTATTTCTTAGTCTTCTTGAGCTAATAATAATGGGGTTCAGATCACCACCTGAGAACATATTAATTCTCAAATAACAATTTAGGACATTTTTTTAACAAATCAGTTTTTGAAAGGTCACGAAAACTTGATCCTCCACTAATTTTCCAAAGATTTAACTGCACTAGATTGGTGATGGGAATTGGTTGGAATTTTGTAATTGATGACCAGTTGGAGTTGGTTATACATATAACCAACCAATGATCACAGTTAGCGCTTACAACGCTGGAATAGTTTTGCATAAACCATAGAGACCAGAGAGATTTTTCAATTTGAAATCATAATAAATGTCTTAGTTACATGTAGCTATCTCCGCTATGTTATGGGTCTACGGCCATTATAAATATTTTTATCATTTCAGTGCAGCGACCTTCTTTATCTATAGATGTCAGAATCTGACATCTATAGATATCAGATTTAGACATATATAAAGACGGTCCTCGCTCTGAAAGAGTTAATAGTTATAGGTCCAGTAAAGTTACACTATTTATCAAATCAAATTTTAAATAAATCCATAATACTACTTGAGTAGCGATAATCAATTATTTATATTTATAATCAATCATCATAATCATGATAATTGGTGTAACAAACAACCAATCATCACTTATAATCTATCACTGCTCACATGATCAGTGATCAGTCACTACACTATATAACTTACATGTAAGACTTGTTATTATCAAACTTTTGAAAAGCACATACATCATGTAGGCCAACAAAGAGGGAAAGTTACGACCAACACTTTTACTGTTACATTACATCCACCAAAGGCATACATACATACAATGTCAATTAACAGGGACTGTTAATGTTTCCCAGAAAATATTGAATAGGATCTAAGAGAATTTATTAACTGCATAATAAAATGTGAATTTCTTTCACAAAAACAGTGCATGACAGGGGGGGGGGGGTCTGACTTGACAAAGTAATGCTCTTTTAGCTGTTAGAAAATAATTGTTGATAAGCGATTTTCTTCTTCAATATCTGACTCACACCTTATCATTATCATTCTTGTATAAACACTTCTCTACTCATTTTAAAATTCAATAGCAAATGGCTAAAATTGCATAGTTTTTCGTTACACGATACTGAAAAAAATATTCTCTGAAGCTGGTCATGATAAACAAAATGAACTATATTTAACCTACATTGATTGCCAGGTGGTCATTATTAAAACTTGTAAAGGTACATTTGAAAAAAAATACCCACTTGAAGTTGTGTCTCACTACAGTACTGTGACGCACAACTTCAGGTGCGTAAAAATTAATTACATATGCACAATTTGAATCAAAAAATCTGCAGATCCAACAATTTTAAAGCTGATACATTTTTCCGTTAATTTTTTTAGTTTGAAGGACAAAACATAACAAAGGCTGAAAACGAGTATATATATATTATAATACATAGACGTGATAAGCAATTGCACCCTTATCCCGAGCTACTTAAGTTTATTTATTTTAAATTTTTACTCACTTGAAGTTACTTCAACCTAAAAAATCTGCACCAGAATACCACCAATTATTACAGGATTGAATATAGCCCCAGAACGTCCTATATTAAAAAAATCCTGAGAGAGCTGGTTTACCTGTAACCACTTCGCACACACTCCCCAAGCATTAGTGTGAGATACACGGGCCGCAGCCACACCACAGCCATGGACCCAGCTGCGGACTCACCAGCCACAAAATCCTGGAATAAACTCTACGTGAAGCACCTATTAAGCCTAAGGAGAACAGTACCAGTAGGCCTATATGTTTTGATAATTATAATTAAATCTAATGAAAAAGTGATACACTTCTGGTCTTCAGTCGGAGAAGCTATTAACAGCTATGGGCAATAATAATGTTCATCAGCTGTCATGATAGTGATGCAATATAGCATCAGTACCCGCTACCTGGTACCAGGTTTTCCGCCAGGAAAGATTGAATGGGGGGGGTTCAAGAAGGGTGGGGGTTCCATTTGAATTTTGGGGCTTAAAATTGCCTATTTTAACTAAAATAACAGCAAAATATGGGGAATATTTTCATTTCTTTGTCAACAAGGGGGGATATCAGCCCCTTAGGTGCTGAGTGGGGGGGGAGGTTCGTCAAATCCCCCCCCCCCCCCACTCAGCACCTCCCCTGGGAACCACCCTGGCACCTTTTATATAGGATCCATATAAAAGCCCCCAGAATTGTAACAATAAATGCATGCTTAAAAATTTAAACAATCGTTTCCACTGGCTCCCACTTTTTTCATGGAACAAAACATGTGTTTGTAATCATGAGTGGCATGCATTCTTGAGGTCGAGATCGATCATCATCCATGTTGTGGTTTAACAAAATTAATGATGTGGAAACACATCATCATCATGCAAGTGAAAAAAATTGTTTCAAAGTGTTGTTGTTGTCAGGACCACAGAAAAAATTGTAGGAACACCAGATCCTCTGAGCTGGTGGTCCTTTGGACAACTGCTCATAAAAATTTGTGTCAAACCCTGCATGAGGTATACAAATTTAAATGGTAAAAATATGGAAAATACTTTTTGTTTTCCTTCTAAAGAAAGAAGATTTCCCCCCTTTGGTATGGAGTGGGGGTCCAGACCCCCTCCCCCCATGTACCCACCTTGAGGAAGGCCAAGGGCTCGAAATTGGACCAAATTTCCACTTATCCAGTCGGACAACTGGCTAAAAAATTGAATAGTCCGTCCCAAAAATATCACTTGTCCTTCCTAATATTATTATTGTTGGACCTCTCAGACGATCGGGTGGGGCCAATATTGTGCCCGAGACTTTGTATACCTTATTATGAACCCCATTTTGCTGCTTCTAAAAATATTTCCTGCCTTTGTTTGCATTTGTTTGCACTGTTAAACTCACAAAAATGTGGGGTGATAAAACAAGGGGTAGGCCTAATCATTTTTTGAAAAATATTTCAAATATTTCTCATTCTTTTTGTAATTCTAAATGATTTTTTTTAATTTCACACTGGCAGTGGGTCAATTCTACCAATTATGAAACTTTTACAAAAAATAATGTCATAAAATCACAAAGGTAACCACTGCATACGACAGGTAATTGATCAAATTTAGTTAAACTCAAAACACTCCTGGTAATTTTTACATTTTTCTCATAGGCATAGCTCATTGAACTGACATCAAATTAAAAAAGAAAAATTGTTGAAAAAATGGTAAAAAAATGAAAATCCGAAATATGTGCCACCTAAACCTCAAAATTACCTAGCTTTGCGATTTGTTTGCAGCTGAGCAGTTATATTTTGTTATATTACTTTAACAAATTTGAAAAACAAAAATTCTATGATTGAAAAATAATTTGTATAAATAAACTATACTTGTGTACGTCTGAAACCCAAAATACACCAATTGTTTTTTTACTATTAAGTGAATGCGAGGAAAAAAACTTCACTTCAAATATAAAATCAACTATATCCCATGATTACTTTTCACAGTTTCATCAGTATATTTTATGTTTCTCACTGGGACTTCTCTCTCAGAAATAACAGTTTTGGACCTACAAAGTTTCGAACGTACAGGATAATATACGTCCGAAACCACAAAAAGGAACCCTTACAACTGAAATAGTAACACCTATATTTCAACAATTTAATATTTTTGGGGTCAAATAATATGCTTATGTTCTTTTAGTTGTGGTAATATGAGATAAACATTTTTTTTCATTCATAATTCCATTGCATTGTTATTAAATTAAGTTTATAAATACATTATGAATGAATTAATAGTCCTGAGTTGTTTATTCCCGTCGTCCCGACGGAAGAGTTGATGGAAATGTGGAGGAACGAAGCACTTCAACATACCTATATTGGCGACTCGATCGTTCCTCAACATACCCATATACATCCAAATCCAAAAAACTACAAGTTTTAACAAATTCTTATTAATCCATGGGATGGGAGGTACAGAAATAGACATAATGATCAAAAGCTAAGTTCAGGAGTTAATCGTTAGTGAGGTTTCAAAGTTATCTTCTTTAATATTGAAAAAAAATAGTTTCTTGACAAACACAGTTTGAGATAACCGGCATACACATTAAAGTTTTCCCCCTGAAGATTTTGTTACATGAATATGTAGATCTTGTTTTTTTTTTCAAATTTTAGAAATATAATTGTAAAATGTTAAAGCATGGATACATCTCAGCTCCTAGTTGGGTCAAGATACATACACAATATTGTGTATTTTATACATGGAATCAATTCAGACAAACACTTTACAAAATGTCTATTGAACTGTTGAAACAAGCACATCTAGCACATTTTACATAAAAATAGCAGTATAAAATTTGTATTGCAGTGAGTCATCTTTATCAGAAGTGAGACATTTATTTCTATTGCAGGAAGAAATAATTTACTCTTTACCTCAATTATTAATAATTGTCTTTCCATGGATGCCATTATCACTACTAGTAAGTACTTATCAAATTAGGTGTACGTCCGAAACAATACAAGCAGAGCTTTCCAAAAGGTTCATGCATTTCATACTATAGCGATCTATAAATCACCAGAGTACTTTTTTATTGCTTTATTATGCATGTGGTGGACAAAAAAATCAATCTAAATCCAGAGTGATACCATAACTGCCACATTAAAGTATTGAATTCAGACACGTACGTACAAAACCCAAAAATGTACGTTCGAAAGAAACACTAGAAAAATAAAACTTGTGAAGGGCCTTTCACACATAAGTCTTTTCTTCACATACAGAAAATATTTTGATTCTACATCACACATCACAGAAATTTTATAAGATGTTATGCATGTTTGCAAAATGACCATTCTCTGCGTACGTCCCAAACTGACATATTTCACTCTTTTTTCTTCCTAACTACAAAGGACAACCAAATGGTACTACTTGTAAACATGGTACACAAGACAAGAATGTACTGGAACATCACTTTTATTATCATATATTGATAAATTTATGACTAAATATAGCACAGAACTGTCTGAAGTGTACGTCTGAAACCGTGGAATTGATTAGACTATAAATTTGCAAGTTGATGTTCAGAAACCTGCAGCAATACTCAGTTTTGAAAGTCATGGGGATTCATGATGACTTTAGGAAGTTTGGCAGACACACAAGTCAGGAGTCCATAACAATTGAAGCTTTATACAGTTTTATGACGACACAGAAGACAGGCAGCTGCTTTACACTCTATACAGAAAATGAAAACAACCCCAGGGATGTTGATCGACCCGCGCCCCGCGTCAATGACGCAGTGAATTAAAGATTGCCGCACTGGTTTAAGACATGGTAGGCCCCAGGGGCGCGCTCTGATATTTTGACATTTTGGTAGCCTATAGCAGTAGGCCTATTGTCTGTAATGGATTTGCAGTACTGCCTGCATGGCCTATTATATATGAGCAGAAATTACACTGGTTATTTACACCTTTCTGATATGAGAGATGCCTTGCTCATATCTAATCTGTACCAACCCTGCAAGCACGATCCATTTAGCCAGGATGAATTTTCTCTGGAGGGCCGCGCACGCCAAACTCAGGGACGTACGTGGCACGAAGCTTCCAGGAGCAGTGTGGGCTATCGGGGAGTGTGGAACCTCTCAGGCGACCTTTTTACAATTTTTTTTTTTAATTCCACTAGGTATAATAAAGTAGTAAACTGTATTTGTCTGTAATTCGTTGATTATAAAAAAGTAAAAATGTGATGCTTCTTTTTTTTAATGTGCATTTTAAAAAACTGCACATGGTAAGTGATGAATCTACATTACCCATTATTTTGGCTGCGCGGGAAGCTCCAGCACGCCACCTGTACGAAGCTTCCAGGAACAGTCTGGGCTATAAAGGAGTGTGGTCCATTCCGACGACCTTTTTACAATTTGATTTTTTAAAATTCTATTAAGTCTAATAAAGTAGTAAACTTTCTTTGTCCGTAATCCACTTATTATAAAAAAACACACCTTTGATTATTATTTTTTTTAATGTCCATTTAAAAAAATTGTACATGGTAAGTGATGAATCTACGTTACCCATCGCGTACCCATCACGTTTTAGATCCAGACATAGATCAGTCACTAGATCTGTTTCTGCATCCAGTGGCAGATTAGCCTACAAGTAACGTTACACCAGTTCTAAAATATATCATGGTTCCCGTTAAAAAACGGGAAACAGAAAATCAATCAAGCATCAGTAGTTTTTTTAAGAAACCCAGGGGCACAGCTGTTGATATCATAAGGGTGATGAACCTGCATCCAAAGGCAAAGCTGAGAATGGGATTGGCGAGATTGGGAGTTCCGTGGTTGAGCCAATTGCAGTGGGCCTACCTGGCCTAGTGGACGTTGTCGTAAGCTCTGTTACCAATATCGTCACAGACACTGCCAGCAACAATGACGGTGACGGAAAAAAAACCCCGTTTCTGGGCCCGCTTTATTGTCAATGGGCCCCTTAAAAATAGGCACTGTGGGCCCACATGGCCCATTCAAATTTTGGCCCAGCAACATCCCTGCAACCCTTACAGCTAGGGTGTGACTTTAGCAGTGACTCAAAACCCCTCAGACTTACACTATAAGCTGAATGCATTTGTTGATTCTTGCCTGAGCAAATCAATGGCCTGCGTCCACTCACATGGTCACCCACAAAGCCAGAAATGCTCAGACAGAGCAAAAAGCAGCAACTAGCTACGACTCAGTAACCAGTTACCGCTCTTAAGCCAAGTCATAATCACTGTGAAAGGTGAGAGGTAAAAGAGAAGTATCGCGCCCAAACCTAGTGGCTGTATACCCTCTTTCACCTCTCAACAGTACTTAGATGTCACATTACCATCTGAACCAGGCGTTAGCACTATGCCGGTCCACCACCTAAGGATGCTGGGCCGGCCTCACGCCAACTACAACATGCAAGACACAGTGTTGGCCCAATTATTGTACATACCATCTGAATACAGCACACATCAATGCATGGTCCACCATCTCCAGATGCTGGCCCAGCTCATCAAAACATTAATCAAGGGGCTGTTCAACAATTATGAAACGTTTTCTGAACAATTTTTTACCCCTCCCCCTCCGTAACACTTTTTAAACAATGAAAATGTGCGAGTATATATCGGCTACATTGATGCAATAACAGTCATAATGCTATCAAGTCATTCTTTCATCTTGAAGGTTTTGAGAAGATTAAGGTCACTGCAATCAAAAAAGCCTTGGCGTGGCAATGTTTTTTTATCATCTAAACAATAGAAAGAACTTTTTTAAAAGGCAATTTGCAACCACCCACAGTGCTCGCTAGGTAGGAAAAAACAGATGTTTTTTTTTGTTTTTAATGCGCAGCCTTAATGTTAATGATGACAGATAAAACAAAAAACATAGTGGCCTGTTATATCCAGTACTGCAGTAGGCTTAATATTGTTTTACTCGCCGTCAAATTAACCAGGATCGCATGATTTTCGGCGATTTCTCCGTCAATTCTAAACCGATTTCCTTCAAATTTTGCATAGGCCATTTTCTAATCAAATCCTAACAGCCCTGAAAATTTCGTAAAATTATATAGCGTATTTCAAAAGTTAGACCATTTGACATGTAGTAAATTGAAATTACGACGTCCCTCTATAACCCCATTAAACTAATTCTAGAATTTTATTACATGGCAAATGGTCTAACTTTTGAAATATTAAATATAATTTAGCAAAATTTGTACCCCTGTTAGGATTTTAATAGAAAATAGCCTCTGCAAAATTCAAGGAAATCGGTTCAAAATTGACAGAGAAATCGCTGAAAATCATGCGATCCTGGTTGATCATTTTTAATTTGACGGCGAGTATAGTAAAATAGAGTCCAAGCTTGTTTTAGACATATGTCAGACCCTTTAAGTTATCGGCATATGCCAAATCTGACACTATTTTGTGAAACACAGTAACGTCACTCGGTGAAAACAAGGTTATATAACACCCCCTCCCCCATACTACATTCTGTGAAACGCAGTGACGTCACTCGGTGAAAACAAGGTTATATAAGGACCCTCCCCTGTACTTCATTGTATTAATCAGCTCGGTGAAAACAAAGGAGGTCGAAGTCATCGAGTTTCACAGAATTCTATCACTACACTGCAGTGAACCAGCTCAGACACCATTTGTCATGTTTGTAGCAGGGTCCCAGTTGGTTAGGGTCCTAGTTGCCCCGGAACTGATAATGTGTAACCCATGGCCATGCCCTCATACACCTGTAACGTTACACATACATATATACACACACACATTGTTAATTAAGCCTTGCAAGTTGCATTTGAATGATCAGAGTCTGTCAGCAAAATGTCAATGACAGTCACAATGGTCAATGCAAGCTGACAGTGACAATGCAAGCATGCATGGCATTACATGCAATCAATGTCAATGACATTCACATTGATGATTGCATGCTTAATAAGTCCACAGTATCCAGTGGCAGTGGTGACACTGACAGTAGACTAGTACTCTCAGAGACACTGAGTGACAGTATACAACTGGGCATATGGCTGCCTACATCTAGTAATAAACAAGGCTACGACTACGACGAGGCTACGACGTCTACGACCACGTCGTAGACTTCCCCATTCCAGACTGACCAGAGTCCAGACTCAACTCTGAAGCATCCAGTCACCAAGTCCACTCCCCAGCTGAGCTAGATTTAGAATTGACAATACAATAACAAACCATTTAAATGTTACATTAATTTGTTTATTTTATTATGATATGATTTATTGATTATCACGATTATGTAAAGTAGCAGCCGTCAGACCGCTGCTTTAGCTTACAATCGTGCATGTCAGCCGATTGTTTACATTTTACAAACCTTGTTTTCGTACGGGCATTCCGAGACCGAGTGCGGTCGGGATGTCGACCGGGCGCTGCGTATTTAATCACTTGGGGACTGCAATAAGAAGACAAAATACAACTGGGATATGCCGATCCCTTCAGATATATCTTATATCCAATCAAGTCGATCTGAGACGATATTAATCCACGTAATCATGAATAGGGCGGCGAATTTGGCTGTCTTCTAAAACAACTGGGTTATCTGACAGGCCAAAATGGCGGTCGTATGAAAACGAAGCCATGTCACATGACTTGTGGGAGCAGTCATTATTTGGTTAGCGCTGGCAGGTGCGTTTGCAGTAACCTGCTTTTGGTGATGATGCATTCCATACCTGCATAGGCCTACATACTTATTATCATCTATTCTATGCGGTAGGTAGGCCTATATATGTATATGCTACCGTGGTATATAATAAACAGCAATTTGAAAAGGGAATTGTGTGAAAATGTGTTTTTTTTGCTAGTAGGCCTAGAACTGTGACTGTGTAGGCCTACGTTCCAGCAAACACAAACATTTGTAGCCATTTACATTTGACTTCGACGTTGGTCCAACATTGTAGGCCTACAAATGTTAGACGAATGTTTTGTGTTTATTGGGGTGTTAGAAAATGTATATATAAATGGCAATCTATAATAATTATTAGACCTAACGTTATAGCAATTTAACAAACTTCAATTGATTTCATCAATAGCTAGGGGCCTATTTTGCATTTTTTTACTTAAAAATGAGGCTTGAAATGCAGGCCTAATTATGATAACGTTAGGCAGGCCTACTTTCTACAAATAGCTTTAATTTTGGGGTCACAAATAAATGACGCGTAAAGTTCAGATACTCTCACCAATGGATTATATTATTTTAGGCAGCAGTGAAGATATTTCCCTTCAATTGTGATATATTCTCTGAATATTGTCAAAATGTAAACATACACAACAGGCACAGTAGGCTACGCTGGCCCTATTTTGTTCCAATTTCGGGCCAGCGTCGTAGACGGTGGACCAACATTGGATCGACATAGGGCCAACGTAGGCTATTGTGCCTGCTACCTGGATATATTAACTTACCGGTAGGCCTACCTTTGTATTTTTACATTTCGATTTAAAGTGTTGTTTGTATTCAATTAAAATTATTATTAGGCTACTGTTATGGGGTGACTAATTCATCTTATGGGTGACCAATTCATGTTACGGAGTAGGCCTAGGCCTAATATCTTCAAAATTAAATAGCCTATCTTAGTGACCCTTAGCACTAGGCACATGCAGTGCGTCTGAACCGGGGGCGGGTAGGGGGGGAGGGGTCAGTTTGCATCACAAAAATGCACAGTTCGCGTCACTTAGTAACAAAGTTTTTCAAATTCAACATAAAAGTCTGTCAAAATTACTTTTTTTTTTACTAATTTTTCATGACTAAAATAGAAAACTTTTATGACCCAAAGCGATCGGGTGTGAAGTGGGCAGAAAGAGGCAAATCCAGGATGAAGAACGGGGCGCCGAGGTTAGGCCTATTTGCCCAAGACAAAATAGTTGCCTTTTTTCTGACCATGCCTAAATTTTTTTAATGTAAAGTGTGTTTTTTTCTGCTAATTCAGGTTTTGATAAAACATATTTATTAAAGTGTAACACAAAGGAACGCAAATAGTCTAAGCACAGCTACCCCTCTTACAATGACATATTTCTTCAAAACTTGAAAAAAGCCCCCTATTCCAATATTGTTTATTTTGATAAATTTCAAGATTTTTTTCATTAGTAGGCCTAGCCTATACACATTATTTGTTACAAAATGTGGCCTGATCTCCCTACTATAATTAAGAAAATTCATGCTGTGAACTGTGAATTACCTGAATAACTCATACAAAAACGCAAGTAGGCTATTAAAGAGCTTACAAAAACTATGTAATGTGCTTTAAAATTCATCTGAGAAGCTCTCAGACACCACCAAATCAGACAAAATCGCTTGGGGCTTACAGCGCCCCCGGACCCTAGCCGCAGCAATTCAAGCTCGCTGTGCTCCCACGGAAGACTCACACAAATGTAGGCCTACTTTATCCCCCTCACTTTCAAAATAATCTGACGCCACTGACATGCTCGATGTTGTTGTGACGTAGAATCAACGTCACTGACGTTCAACGTCGCATCAAAGTCGTGTGCCCAGTGGGTTCTACAAAAGTAAATATATTTCATTTAATAGGTAGGCCTAGTTTAACAAGGCTATTAATTTAGAAAGAATTAATAGGCCTACTTAGACAATAACCCTGAAGTAATGAAACAATATCTCTGAATATGAACGTTAGGGTAAAAAAGGGGTAGGCCTAGGCCCCTATTATTAGCGTAGGTCTTAACTTTATTTACGCTACCTATTTTGGGAAAATGAATGAAGTGAAAAAAATCAATTTTTTTTTGATCGAATGTTTGTACAATTATGCAGTTAGTCATAATATTAAATAGTAGAATTTAAATATAATAAAATAAATAATTCAAAAAACCCCATAATTTTGCATGAACATGCTCAAATTACCCATGTATGTGGCTAATATGAGCATATATGTGTTGCGTGGGAATATGAGTATGCGTAATTAATTAAGATTTGACAAGAGGTAGCCTACGTAATATGAGCACTTTGCCATAAAAAAGAAAAATTTTCAAAATGTTTATTTTATTATTAGTTTACCAAATAGAAGTGGCACTCATGTACCTTGATCTGACCCAAATGTTATTAAAGCAGAGATAGGCCTAATGTTTTTTTTCATTAAATATAAGTGGTTGGAATGGTTTCCTCTCATTTCACTGTATAGGCCTAATAAGTTTAGGGTATTATGAGCATACTTTTTTTTCCATAAATATATTGTAGTGGGGGTATTACGAGCACCATGCTCATAATAGATTGAAAGAGTATGTTTATATCACCCCACTAGAAGGGGGGTGGTAACAGGCCTAATGGGTTCCAAAACATGCTAAATCACTTTATCATCGTCCCTTTTCTTGCTAAGAACCGTTATGGTTAGCACTCACCCACATTACTTTCATGATACCTTGTGATTTGTGGACGTACGAGCAAATAAAATGTAATTCAATTTTTTTAATTAAACAGTCCAAAAACTTCATTTTGTCATAAATGGACTAGTTTTTCAAAAAACTTTCTAAAAACTGAAAGAGTTCATGTTTGTATCATGACAATATTACAAACCAAATTTTACCCAATTTCCGTTGTTATTGAGAATATTATAGCCAGTGCTCATATTACCTACTATGCTCATATTACCCTATCTTACCCTAGACGTATCGTTACATTTTTTATTCTGTGCCAAATTTAACTTATTTTGTTGAAGTATCGATTTATCAGCATTGTTTAAAACTTCAAAAGCAATTTACTCAAAACTACCATTTTCCCACTGGGCACACGGCGTTGTTGCGACGGTGAATCAACGTCCCTGAAGTTGAATCAACGTCGCAACAACGTCGTGTGCCCAGCTAGAGTTAGAATATTATTGTTCCGCCTGTGCCCTATGATGGATAAATAGTTATTCCGTAGGCCTACGCGTAGTGGGAGCTCATTTGATGCGCACTGATGATCGCAGTGAAATTACAGTAGGGCCTACGTGTAACAACGTCATTTTCTGAGATGTCACTGATAGCTTTGACAAAAATGTTGAAGTGAACATAGTCTGGTGTGACAGGGCCCTTAGTTCATAAACACACTAAATCTCATCATGTTCACTACCCCCCCCCCCCCTAAACAGTAGGCGCGGGGAATAAAACAAAAACTAATAAAATACACAACGTATTGCAATTATCAGTTTTTTTATTGGGATACATCCATAATCAATGTAATTCAACAGCCAGCAGGGCGACCATTGCACATTTGACACATGACAGCACTTAGGCCTACAACTTCGTCACAAAAACAACAATTTGCGATCTCCACTATGCCACGTGATATGAGTAGACACTAATCTGTGGAGATGCACTTGTCGAGGAGAATGAAAATGACAACTGTAGGCCTACTGATAGACGGTGGTGAACCCTATCAATTAATTTGCCTGAAAATGTGATAGAGTTGTAAAAATTGTAATGGAGTAAATACATGGTAGAAGTTGACAGAATAATCAACATTTCGTGCAATCATGTGGAAATGCACCTATTATAAACGGTGGAAATTTAATACCATTATTTGGTTGAGGGATAATGGTGAAAAATGAGGAACTGAAACTGTCAATGTTGTTTTTTTCGTGCCAAATAGAAGTCAACTGGCTAAATGCAAAATTCTGTGGTTTAACAGCCGTGGCAGCCGTAACAGCGCTGCGTTGTACATTTCGTTCTCCCTCAACAGATTTAATATTTGTAGCCACTTCTAAACAGTATGTGCGTGACGGAGTAAATATTGTCAGGGACGAAAAAACACCCCTTTAATCTACATAGGGGTCTACTGGAACATGTAGGCCTATGTGAAGTTATTTTTTTTTTAAATGCGTAAAATTATCATCAATTGTATATTCAGGGGAACATATATCTAAAAAAGCTAAATAATATACATGGTAGAGGCAAAAAAAAAGCAAAAACACTAAAACCAAGATTAGACGTTTTTATAGATTTGAGGTATTTAATCCATGTCTATTTCCAAAATATAAAATATGTCACATAACATGACTGTGATACACCATAGTATAAGGTAAGTTTAATACCTGAATCATGTTGACATGCTTTTTGAATAACACATTGCTTACTATGTGTGTTGTCACACTGTAAGAATAAAATTAATAAATCAACAAAATTGATAAAATCGGTAAATTGTACAGTAAACTGTAAATTGTACTCGTTACACGAAAAAGGGGGTTGTGATAGGCCTACCTGCGGAATTGATGACTTCGCAGTTGTGAGAGAATATTTTCAACATAATTTTAGACCCCACTGAGGGGATCAGAATAAGCCTAATTGTAGGGCTATATGACGTTGGCCCGGGACGTTGGGTCTTGTTATTGACTTTAAACTTTACTAATATGAGCCGAGATGAATTATTCACAGCAATCTGAGATGTAAAGAGCGGTGGGCTACTATTCTTGCTATCTTGTAGTAGGTTACCTGTATAGTTGAAAAGTAATTATTGGTCGAAATCGCCGCAATATTGCAGAATGACAGCATCACAATATTGAGTAGAAGAGGACTTGTCAAATTGTATGCCCGTCAGATAGTTGTAAAGACCCCACAGAGACATCTGGTGAATAACTGAGCACCACTAATATCATCCCGACCACACAGATATCTCCACCCATAGCCGTAGACCAGGCGACTCGCTCCGCTAATACCGATCAGCTCTACTCCACCCATAGATGTCCCTCAGATCAACCTCTCTTCAGATCTCTGTGGTCAGAATGGTCACATCTTACATCCATAACGGGTCTGGTATAGTGCCTCCGACATGGTCAAAACCGGACCCTGTCGCAATTAGCCTAATCGCTCAAAAGACAACCGGTCCCAATTTTGAATTTAACACCGAATTAAATTGATTGGTTTATGGTGTAATTACTAACAATTTACTCATGTTTTAATGGTCTTTTCAAGCTCTATAATATTTGTTTATGAAATTTTCAGGCTATTTGCTGTGAGACTAGAAAATAGTGATGAAATTCGGCTTATAATAACCTGAGAAATCAGCAAAATACATGCTAAATCGGGCGGGTATGACAATACACCAACCCGCGAACGCATATATGTCTATTTTGTTTAAGAATGTGCTGAATGCGAACAAGTGAATGATATTATAAATAGGTAAGGTATCTATATCCATGACTATAGGTCTTCACCACATCTCCTATCATACCAGCTTGTGTCAATCTACAGGCATAGGCCCTATATATATTTGTGATTCACCGAACTCCTGAAAATCTATAAATAGTTCACTTGCTTTCTCAATTATGAATGTGGCCGCTGAGCGTTGACAATGCCGTGACGCTCCGTCCTTTTAAACTCTTTAACCGCCAAATTATTCAATTGGAATTTTCACCTACTTGAAGTTGTGTCTCGCTTCAAATGAGTGAAAATTATTCAGACTCGACAAAATGGTAATTAACCATTTTCCAATCTTGTTGATTGATGGCCCATTTTATTTGTAACATGTTTAAAAAGGGGCACTTTATGCTAATGAAAAAAATGAAAAAACCCGAATATATCCGGGACCTGCGGTTAATGGGTTAAGCTGCGTAAATCTTCTGAGAACTGCGGATCATTTAGTGACAGCATATATATACACTGTATATATCGTAAACTACGAATATTAGGCTATATAGCCTAAGACTCATACCAGGTTTTATATTACTATAATAATATTGGGATTTTTATTAAAATTCGAAGTAGATCACAAAAGTAGCAAATTTTCACTTCTCCGAAACCCGCAACACGAACGATTGTATACATATTTTCAACTGTCTACAGCGCTGGGCCAACGTTAGATCAACATTGGTTCGTTCAATGTCTCGTGAATGGAAAATATGCTTATTTACGTCTTTAACCATATCACTCTATTTCACTTTCCGGATACACTATGTGTAGAGACAAATACTCTAATGACATTATAGGCGGTATAGGCCCTATAGGCTTTAAATACCAGTGAGAAGCCGTTAGAGAGAGGTATAACACTTAAACCCAGGAAACACGAGGTGTTGACCCAGAGTTGTTTTGATGTTGGGCCGACGGCGAAGACGGCGGACCAACATCAAAACACTCTTGGGTCAACGTCTCGTGTTTGCTGGGAAATACCCTAGCATAGTGTAACGTTATAGTATTATTATGGAGTATTATGGAGTTGAATTCGAATATCAGCAACACTCAATAATGTAATAAGTTGCTAGTATTAAATGCAACTTGAATGAGGTAAGACACAATTCCTTATCCACATGAAGACAAGTACTTGAGTATTACGTGTGTTCACTGTGGTGTAAAAGGAAGTACTTGACTATATCGATTATTATCGATTATTCTGCCTATTTGTCAGTACCGGTACCATACTATAATCACCGTATGCTATCGGCACATGTCTTGAACTCTACCTGTCACATCATACCCACTGTTAAACATGGCCCAACGTAGGTTTACTGTTGGCCCACCGTCTATAACGTTGGCCCAACAGTATGACTGGATGATGGGAGGTGATTAGCTGGATTTACCACGTGGTCGGCAGATTTGACTCTTGATTGGTCACAGGTCGATTTCGACACATTCCATACAGGCGACTCATACTCTAATCATATCTGATGAATACTGGTTATAAAAAGGAAGCAAGTTACTCCAACCACACATTCAATGCGACTGCACCAAGGCATTTGACACTGTCGACCACGCACGAATTGTTCATAACACCAGATTTCAATATCTGTAATCAGTCATGGAACCAACACACACTGACAAATCCAGTGGTAGGCCTGCCGTCCGTAAGAAGCTAGTCATAGTGGGTGACGGAGCCTGTGGAAAAACCTGTCTACTCAATGTTTTCAGCAAAGGCGTATTTCCAGAGGTATATGTGCCCACCGTTTTTGAAAGTTGGGTTGCGGACCTGGAAGTGAGCGGCAAAAACGTTGAGCTCGCCCTTTGGGATACTGCTGGCCAAGAAGACTATGACCGACTCCGGCCACTCTCATATCCAGATACTGATGTTCTGCTTGTGTGCTTTTCTGTAGAGGCACCAGACAGCTTAGACAATGTGTCTGAGAAATGGATCCCTGAGGTACGACATTACTGTCCTAATGTCCCTATAGTTCTCATTGGAAACAAGACAGATCTTCGAAATGACCCTGCCACATTAACGGAATTACGGAAAACGATGCAGGAGCCAGTGACGTTTGATGAGGGTCAAGCAAAGGCCGAAACGATTAAAGCATTTAGTTATAAGGAATGCTCTGCAAAAACTCAAGACGGAGTTCGCGAAGTATTTATTGACGCGGCTAAGGCTGCTATGGAGAAAACTAAACATAAAAATAGTAAGTGTGTAGTGATCTAATGCAATGTGATATCAGACTTTTCGTTGTTATAGGCTATGTTAATGAACCAAGGGTCAACAATGCTTTTATCTGGGAAAAAACCGCCACTTCAGGAATAACGTGAACCCAGCAGTTTTTTCTCATTTGTAGTGACTTCCACTTAACTTCACCTAGTTGCATCATATAATTCATACATATGGGCTTTCAGAAAATATATAATTATCAATAGCTTTGACAAGACAAATGTGCTTTTGATCACAGGAAAATCATAAAAGACATTTTTGGCATGTCGCCAGCATGTAATCTTTATCAGCAATTTCAATAGTGATAAGACAGTGACTTCACAGAGCTTCAAATAGAAATTGCAATATAATTTATATCAGCATGTTACATTATCACCTCATGCCGATATAGAATACAAAGACTGTTCGTTAAACTAAATATGCCACATTTAACATGTTTAACAATGCGACGCGGGTATGAAGACATTGTGTTATTTTGGAAGTGTCTACATGACATGTATGATATTAATGTTCATGATTTTGTGAAATTTACTTGTGACAGCAAACTAATTACACGCAGCTCAAATGAGTCAGAGTTTTTGATAATACCATCACTTTGTCGCACAGATTGTTTTTGGCGTAGTTTTTTAATAGGATTGTTCAAATTTGGAACTCTCTGCCTCAGAGTATCCGCTGCATATCTGTATATAACACTTTTTGTAGTTGAATGCAAACAATGTTTTCTATAAAAGGTAGGTAATCAGTCCACCCCGTTGCTCATGGCATTTTCAATGCTTATGTAATAATTGTCGTTAGTAAAGTTAAATTGTGAGGGGCTGGTGGGAAATCATATATTATTGATGTATCTTGTATAATGTTTATTGGGTGGGATCTATTTGTAGAGGCTTCACTGGAGCCTGTCTAGCATCTCTCCCAAATGATTTATGTTTATTTGTTTAATATTTTATGTTTATTGCATTGGCTTTATCACTTTGTTTATCACGTACATATATTATGAAAATATTTCTTGTACTTATCTTGTTTATTGCATGTATCTGTATGTTGTCACCAAATAAATTGAATTGAAATAGATGTTCATCTTCGACAGGTCACTTCTCATAATATGCTAAGTGAACAAGATAATGTATATGAATTTTGGAGCTATGGCGAATTGGGGATGATTAGCTACCAAGGGTCCGTAGGTGCTTGTGATGACAAGGCCCAGGTAACTCTTGGATAGGTTCACAGGTTATAGTCCGATTGGTCTCACACCCAGACAGCCCTTATGTGTCAACCCTCATACAGACTGCACTTTGCATAGCATTTGAACTGCGTATATAATACAAAATGAACCCCGGCTGGGTTCGCCAAAAACATTATGAAAGATGATTTTTTAATGTAAGATAGGCCTTGAATAAAGCCAAATTTATAGTCTTTAAATTTCGAGGCTTAGAAACATAATATCATAGTTGTAGGCGTAGAATGTATGATAATACTGACCAAAAAAAAACAGATTAAGAAGACATTAAAATAAGCAACTTCCATGTACCCTGTGAAACCACCCATAGGGCCTACATCTAATAGTTCATCACGATATGAATTTGTAGTTTATTGCACTTTCCTATACTATAGGCCAACCAACTTGATTTAGGTGATTCATATAATTATATGGTATATATTTTTAGTCAAAATAGTATTTTAAAGTGACTGTGTATATGTTTAAATAATAAAAAGGGGCTTAATAGGTTATTTTCTCTACACTTAAGCCTATATCAGAGACAATGCTGCAGAAGGAAGGCTTTATACTTGTGTGTTCAATCAGCAGTTTACCATAATCACTCTTCTTTTATTATTATGAACATCAGCCCAGAACAGAGGCGTCGGAGGCTAGTATTTATTGGCCCGACTCATTCAGAGTATCTGATATTAATTACAATTCGAATGCCGCTATTTAAAAGAAACATTAAAAAGGCTAAAATTTAATACTGTTTGCGGTTTCAGCCGGTACAGACTTTCTAGGAGTGATAAAACCATAGAGCTGGAAGGTGATAAAACAAATAATAGAGAATCTACGTCCGTGTTTTAGTGGAAACTGTTCCTCATTATCTGATTATGTTGACGTTATTACATTTGTGGGTACCATGAAACTATTTATGTGACTTCTATTATATGACGTCACAAGACAGAATAGAACAGTGACTTCACAGGGCTGTAAATTATACAAATTGTGACATCACCAATAGAAAACATTAACCCAATGTGTATTTAGAAATATCCACCTGACCAAAAGTGTTGTATTTAAAGAAGTTCTTAAAACAAGTAACGTGACATGATATTTGTCATTCTGACCTCAGAGATTATATCTCTGATACCACACGCTCATTTCGCCGTATGCACGCATGGCGATTGACCAAATTTATCAGCCGTTAGTGAGCGTTACCACGTGATTTTATAACCATTCCTATAACCACGGAACTATTTTGGTGTTCACTTCAACTCATTACTTATCCTTTTTTCAATATTTAATTTGATTTTAGAGTTTGTTACAGGTAAGGGCTATTTATTCTGTTTAGTAGTGGATAAATTGAACCAGCACAATTCGCATGTCATTCAGTAATTTATATTTGCCAGTGTTTTGAAGCCGATTGTAAATTCTGTCAGAAAAACGTAAACATGGACCTTCTCACAGCAGCGCGTAGGCAGAAAAAGTAATCCATTAAATGTTTCCTATTTCTATGTGAATATAAACTCATATGTGGCGGAGTAGTGGTGTTTTATATTTGCCATATATATTCAGGACACTCAAGCGTGTTTATAAGCCTACTAATGTTATATCAACAAAACTGCTCAAAATGAGCAGTTTTTGTCGAAACATGGCGTGTGGTTACAGAGAGAGAGCGGGGTTGACCTGAGCGACATCTATGTGTGGAGAATGGATATTTGTCCTAACTCATTCAAGACGGCACTTTGAGTTCATACATGTTTCTGTGGACGGGACATTTTTTAAATGTTTACTTTTTATGACGTCATATAACACGAGTTATCTCGGGTTCCGTCCTGTACCGTCGAAGTAGCTTGCCCGAGAAATCTCGGGCTCCGTCTGGAATGAGTTCAATAATAAATAAGTTATGCTGAATAGCACCAATTAAGCTAAATAATATGTACTGGATTTATTTCTTGCTACAATAAATTAATTAATATACCGGGTATACATTCATGTTATTTTTATACATGCTTCAGACATCAGTGTTTATTTCGCAGTGGTCTAATTATAAGAAAGACCTACTTACCTAGCTTTACTATAATGTAGTTAATTCGGTGGAAGTATGCCTAAGCCACAGATAATTATAGAGTATTACCTAACCATTATATGTGAGATCTTAATTGGCAGCCTACATTCTTGGTACGAGTGCGGGAGGCGGATCCAGGATTTGAAAAAGGAGAGGGCGCAGGTGGCTCGGGGGCCAGTTTTTAGGCATATTTAGGTTAATTTAGGGGATTTTTAAAAGAATTTGGCACAAAAACGGGTGCGCGTGCGCCCCCTGCGCCTCCCCTCTGAATCCGTGCCTGACTGCCTAAGTCTAATTCCAACAACACAATATAGTCACACACAGATTAATTCAAATTCTTCAGATAATATTTTTTATCTTGTTTTTACAATATTCCAAAAATTATATGTCTAATGTTTCTGGATTTCCTTGTATATTTTCAACTCATCACACTTTTCATTTTTTCCCCAAGATTTGTTTATAGGCCCCTAGTAAAAAGCTGCTCGATGGAACGGGATGAGATCTAAAATTGTAGCCTAAATGTGTTGGTATGAACAGGGCATGAAGGGGATACCTTAATATAATTGAGCAGTTTCAGTCTGCAACAATCCCCCGTGTCAAAGTGAAGGCAAACCATTCACACTCGTGGGTTGACAGCGAAAGGTGTCACCCTAATCACGTCAACACATGCCCACGAGCCAAGCGCTCTGCTAAACCTAACGACCGGAACAGCTGCAATAAGTTTGGGAGAGAACTTGGAATGAAACAAAAATATCAATCTTTCGTAGAAGGTGATAAATTCAGAATTGTAAACATAGGCCTACATACTTAGCCTTTTTTATATTGCATGCATCATATTGATGACGTAATGACAAAAGGTGACCATTATAATTGATCACGGTATAAATTCTAGTGCAATGTAAACATGACAGATGATCGATCGACGATCGTGACCTCGTAGTCTATATTGCAGTCCAAGCAAACGATTAAGCTACCTGATTGCCGTTTATCAAATTGTTGCAATAACAAACTGACCCCCGAGCCTCCTAGTAGTTAATGATATTCTGTGAAACGCAGTGAAATCTCCGGCAACCGTTTTGAATGGGAACTCGGTGAAAATACAGTTATATAAGACCCCTCCCCCATACTTCATTGTATTAGCAAGTTCGGTGACAACAAAGGGGGTCAAGGCCATTGAGTTTCACAGAATAAAAACAAATGATTGATATAGGCTACTAGTAATCAATCGGATGTCGTAGCGTAGATATTGCAAAGAAAACATGTGATTAAGATAAGTAAGCGCACACTGGTAGTTATTGCAATGTAAACAAATAATCGTGAGTGCTATCATGATTAACATTGTAGTTTAGTTCACACAAATAATTAAAAACAAATTGCTTATTTTTTATTTTATTCACTTATAAAACATCAGGATGACAATTGTCTTTTTTTCCAAAGTGTTGGGTTGGCGAGCGCTAAAGATATTTAACACGTGATGGCAGGGGGAGATCGAGGGACAGCGTGTGGAGAACTTCACATGGAGCAGGTCTTTGTATGACACGGGCAAGTTCATGTTTCCGTACCCATTGTAGACAAGATTAGTAAAGAACTTGCAAATTTCATGATTTCATGTCATATAGTCTGTGCTTCATTGAATTATTGTCAGCTGTCAACTTTATAAGGTACGGAAAATACCCAGCAAACATGTGTTGGTTTACTGTTGGCCCACCGTCTACGCCGTCTGCACAGCCGTAAACCAACGTTAACCCAGCGTCTCATGTTTGCTGGGAGGTGAGACGAGTGAAAGTGGAAACGGGCGGGTATAACAATACACCAACACACGAACGCTTCTGTCGATTTTGTTTAGGAAACAACACAATTCAAATTGGTGATGAATATTAGTCCTGTCCCTGCTCCTTAGACCCGTAGGGTACATTTTGATGTACCCTACATTTCTCAATGGTTTTATCTAAAGGGACCAATCCCCGATGGAAATGACCAGGGTAGACATATTTGTCCAGAAATCTCAACTAATACCTCTTTTTCGACTAATTTGAGGTCCAGGAATTTATTTGTCAGATTATTTTGACGATATAAGTAACCATTGACATACATGTATAAATCCAAAATGGCCGCCAAACGACATATTAAAAGATTATATATTGGCCTATATTGAACTATTTGTCCAAAAATCTCAACTAAAACCTCTTTTTTAATTATTTGAGGTCCAGGAATTTATTTGTCAGGTTATTTTGTCGATTTAAGTAACCAATGACATATAAATCTAAAATGGCCGCCAAACGGCATATTAACAGATTATATATTGAACTATATTTGTCTAAAAATCTCAACTAATACCTCTTTTCCGAATAATTCGAGGTCCAGGAATTCATGTGTCAGGTTATTTTGACGATATAAGTAACCATTGACATATAAATCTAAAATGATGGCCAGCCCTAACCTAAAAAATAGAATTTACTACAACTTTTGTATACGCAATCCCTCGACTATTGGTTAATTTAGATTCGTCAGCTATTTGAAAACTCTAAGATCTCTTTCTGTTGTTTTGGAAGATCTAAAGGAACATCTTAAAATTTTTAAAAAAGGGATGATACAATGTTACATCAATTCACCAACATATTTTCATCATTTGTTGACACATGTACTGATAGATCTCATTGGTCCAACCAAAGCTATGAGGGGAATTTCGGGCTGGTGAGTTTCTAGTAGTGTGATAGCATTTCTGATCACACAGACCACAGATAACTGACAGAGTTGGTGGTAAATCAGTTAGAGCTTTTTCAATAACCATCATGTGGAAACTTCTCAAATGTGTCTGCAGTGGTATTTGAACGGACTCCAGCCCAAATCTTCACAAGGTAACTCTCTACAACACCAATATCGACTGTAGTTAATGAGTCTGTTTCAGCAAAGTTAGTACGAGAAAATGGATTGCTTGTGAATGCAGCATGCAAACTTTATTGACAGTATAAAGTTCTCCACCCACACCTCCTGTAGTTGATGAAAGTTGTCATGTATATTTAAATGAACGCAATGCTATCCGTGTCGTTGGATACGACAAAGACCCTTTCACACCCTCTCTTCACACTCTAATCAATGAGAGAACCTGCAATCAGCTTCATCTTCCCAGCTATAAAGGATTGGCCCTTCAGTGGTTGTTCCGATCTCCTCCTGTACTTGTGCTTTGATATTTTCATCGCTCACTAACATTGCACTGACAAGAATGTTACTGAGGTCCAAGAGAGCGATCTTTTTGGCCAGCAGTTGTATGTTTTCTTGAGATATCGGTGAGCAGCTTTTCCAAAAGTACCGCAGAGAAAGATTTGTCTTGAAGACTGTGAAGCTGTCCTCTACTATCTGAAAAGTTTGCATCCTACGCTTCGATAACCAACCTGCTTCAGCAAATCACCAAACAAAACTAGTAAGCAAATTTTAAGTTTCTGCTAAACAAATTGCTGGTGTTATGCAAATGGTTGATGTTGCCAAAGAGCGAAGCAAAACACTGGAGCAGGTTTTGTGTTATGACCTTGTTGACAGCAGTCCCCATTTTTATGGTGATCACACTTCACTTCGCTGCACAAAGCCAGACAAAGCGCAACTGATCACTGAGCTTGAAAATAGTTTAAATCCAAGTGATTTTTGCTTTAACTCTGCATCAAAAATAAGAACAGATGTTATCATTGATTTCATGTCTAAAATGAGACAATATACAGACTTGACTGTATTTGGGAAAGCCATCAAGATTTTAGCTTTAACTCTGCTTCAGAGATAAGAACAGAGGTTATCATTGATTTCATGTTTAAAACACTGGGTAACGTCTCGCCACCGAGGTGAATCGGCAGCACTCGGAGTGTGTGTGTATATATAAGACATAGACCTACACATACACCGAGTGTTGCCGATTCACATCGGCGGCGGAACGTTACCCGGTGGTTTAAAAAGAGACAAAATCCAGACTTGACTGTATTTGCAAATTTCGGGAAAGCCATCAAGGCAGTTCTGACTGCTGCAAAAAATGTTTGTAGATCTCACTACACTCACCTTGTTTTTGATTCCTATTATGAGTTGTCAGTGAAAGAGAGAGAGAAAGCGCAGAGAGCTGAGGAAGCTATAGGGATTATACTGATGTGATGGCAATCGCCGAGGAAATTCCCACCTCACAACAAATACAGAAATTTAGGGAAAGCTCAAAAAACAAAGAAAAAATACAGCTGTTAGCCAAATAGATCGCTCTCCGAGATCTCAGTAACATTCTTGTGAATGCATTCTTAGCAGTGAACGATGAAGTTATTAAAGCACAATTAAGTACAGGAAGAGATCGGATCAACCACTGAAGTGCCAATCCTTTCTAGCTGGCAAGAGGAAGTTGATTGCAGGTTGGTTTCTCACATTGATTGGAGTGTGAAGAGAGGGTGTGAATAGTGTATAGTACAACACATTTTATGGAGTTGGATTCGAATATCACTAACACGCAATTGTACATGCGTTTTTAGTATTAAATACAACTTGAATGAGGAAAGACACAATTCTTTATCTGCATGAAGACAAGTAGGCCTACTTGAGTATTACGTGTGTTCACTGTGGTGTACAAGGAATTAGTACTTGACTATATATTATAGGCTTACCTATTTGTCAGTACCATACTATAATCACCGTATGCTATCGGCACATGTCTCGAACTCTACCTCTTACATCATACCCAGCAAGCATGAGACATTGGCCCAACGTAGGTTTGCTGTTGGCCCAACGTCTATAATGTTGGCCCAACGGTATGACTGAATGAGGGGAGGGGATTAGCTGGATTTACCACGTGGTCGGCAGATTTGACTCTTGATTGGTTATAGGTCGATTTCGACACATTCCATACAGGCGACTCATAGTCTAAAAATATCTGATGAATACTGGTTATAAAAAGGAAGCAAGTTGCTCCAACCACACATTCAATGCGACTGCACCAAGGCATTTGACACTGTCGATCACGCACGAATTGTTCATAACACTAGGTTTCAATATCTGTAATCAGTCATGGAACCAACACACACTGACAAATCCAGAGGTAGGCCTGCCGTACGTAAGAAGCTAGTCATAGTGGGTGACGGAGCCTGTGGGAAAACCTGTCTACTCAATGTTTTTAGCAAAGGCGTATTTCCAGAGGGATATGTGCCCACCGTTTTTGAAAGTTGGGTTGCGGACCTGGAAGTGAGTGGCAAAAACGTTGAGCTCGCCCTTTGGGATACTCCTGGTCAAGAAGACTATGACCGACTCCGGCCACTCTCATATCCAGATACTGATGTTCTGCTTGTGTGCTTTTCTGTGGAGGCACCAGACAGCTTAGACAATGTGTCTGATCAATGGATTCCTGAGGTACGACATTACTGTCCTAATGTCCCTATAGTTCTCGTTGGAAACAAGACAGATCTTCGAAATGACCCTGCCACATTGACGGCATTACGAAAAACGATGCAGGAGCCAGTGACGTTTGATGAAGGTCAAGCAAAGGCTGAAACTATTAAAGCATTTAGTTATAAGGAATGCTCTGCAAAAACTCAAGACGGAGTTCGGGATGTATTTATTGACGCGGCTAAGGCCGCTATAGAGAAAACTAAACATAAAAAGAGTATGTGCTTACTGATCTAATGCAATGCGATATCAGACTGTTCGTTGTTATATGTTAATGGACCAAGGGTTAACAAATTATTATCTGGTCAAAGCCCGCAACTTCAGGATTCATGTGAGCCCAGCAGTTTTTCTCATTTGTAGTGACATCCACTTGACTTCAAATTGCATCAAACAATTCATGCAAAGAGCTTTCAGAAAATGTTTAGTTAGCAATAGCTTAGACAAGAAAAATTTGCTGTTGAACACAAGAATATCATAAAAGACATTTTTGGCATGTCGCCGGGATATAATATATATCTGCAATTTCAAGACTGAATAGAACAATGGCTTCACAGAGCTTAACAAATAAATTTCAATATAATCTATATCAGCATGTTAGATTATGCTGATATAGATTACAAAGACCGTTTGTTACAACTTAATAGTTTAACAATGCGACGCGAGTATGAAGATATTGTGTTCTTTTGGAAGTGTCTACTTGACATAATTGTATGATATTTGTGTTCATGATTTTGTTAAATTTTCTTCCGACAGCAAACTTGTTACATGCAGCTCAAATGACTCAGGGTTTATAATGATACCATCACTTTGTCACACAGATTGTTTTTAACATAGTTTGTTTTAATAGGATTGTACAAAATTGGAACTCTCTGCCTCAGAGTATCCGTTGCATATCTGTTTTATATAACACGTTTGTATCTGAATTGAAAAAATGTTTTATAGAAAAGGTAGATAATGATTTCATGAGCAACGATTGTTGGCATTTTAAATGTTCATGTTATAATTGTCATTTGTTAAGGTAAAATTGTGAGGGGCTGGTGGGAAATCATATATTACTGATATATCCTGTATAATATTTATTGGGTGCGATCTACTTGTAGAAGCTTTGCTAAGACTGTCCAGCATCTCTCCCAGGTGATCGTTATCACATTGTTTATTACGTACATATACTATACAAATATTTCATGTACTTAACTTGTTGATTGCATGTATCTGTATATTGTCATCAAATAAATTGCATTGAATTGAAATATATTTTCATCTTTGACAGGTCACTTTTCATATGCTAAGTGAACAAGATGATATGTATGGATATAATAAACAATGTACACTACCATGGCTTTATATTTTCTGTACCATTTTAATACTAAACATGAGGCCCAGGGGCCTTGACGCTTGTCAACAGCATTGCAAAATATCAGCTACAAATGTGTCAGATAATGTATATCTATGCTCCAAAATGCATTATCATGAAAATTTAATATGCATAGGCCGTTAGTATATATTTATATCTTATCCATCATTGGAATTTATGTTCGATTCTCATCATACATTTTGCTGATTTTACACACATTCTGAAGTAGGCCTACTGCACATAATGAAAAGAATCATCTTTACAGGACTACAATGTTAATAATACAAAAGTAGAGGTGCAATTATTATTTATTCTGGGCCTTTTAATAGGGCCCACTTAGCCAGGAATTTTCATGAAGTCTTTATTCTTCAATTTCAATTCTTCTGCCTTAAATAGGCCTAACGAGATCGTCACTGAGTTGTAAAATATCAAATTTCAATGTTGCTTACTCAGCCGTGAAATCTACAGCAGTCCTAATCCATCTTTATCACATGGCTTTCTTAACTCACACAGTCTTTGCTGAGATGTTACTGTAATGTTATCAGACAAACATCGAGTCAAGTGTTAGATGGCTGTATCAAATGTAATGAAATGAAATGAATGGGGTTTTACACCACATTTGTGCACATATAGGCTAAACTGGGCCATAAGAACATCCTGAGGATGGTTATATGAATGAGGTGACACTGCTCTTCAGACACAGGATTCGAAATTGAGCCCTGCTGGTCTGCTGCCAAGCACGTTAACTCTCGGTCACGGAGGCTGCTCACAATATTCAAGCTTTACAATTGAGCAGGGAGGAAACATTTTGTTCTTTGAAACTTAAATGCCAGAGCAGGAAACGAACCTGTGATATCTGACTTTCCAAGCAGGCATCATGGCCCCCGCCCTTTGGTATTGTTGTTACATACAAACACATCACCTGATTACTGATATCAAGATGATGTGCTATGTATTCTTGCTGGTATCTATAAGCTGATTTGCAAAACGGTTCCAATTTTTTTTATTTATATGACATTGATGATGTACTATATTGGTTGAAACACAAATTGTTTTTATTTGTGTCGTTAAAACTCACTTATGTAGTTATTTTCCACATGATAGTTAGGATATTATGCCCACACCATTAATGTCGGCCATGGATTGCCATAATAGTATTACCCAGGGAAATAACGTTTTCAACATGATGGTCACTGATTTCGACCACAGGGTCCGAAAAATGCAGATGCTCATAACTTTTTAAAAAAATGAGCTGAGCAAGCGTAGCAATAGCTGAAATGTTACTGATTCTAATAAACCTATTCTCCACGTGATAAATTGAGACCAAGGCTTCGATATATGGCATGGCAGAATTGTACATACGCAAGAGATATTGGACATATAATAATACATTTGGATATTCCAGGGCCATCTTACCGCTTACAGTAGAAGGATTGATTAAATACAGTGTCATTGTGAATCTCATAAACAAGCACCAAGAGGTCGACACCAAGATTTGCTTTCACACAGAAGCAATTGACAATGTAAGACTATATAATGATATGGTCATTCGTGCATATAATACAGATGTTTTAGTTATTAGAGGATGACAATGTTATATCTTTAACCCTTTCACCACTGAAGCCCGTTTTTATGTGCTGAATGCTATGGCATTCAGCACATAAAAACGGGCTTCAGTGGTGAAAGGGTTAAGTGATGAGACAGACAGTTCAAGTGAGGATAACGTATCATTTGACCAATTTAATTTAGGCTAAGGATACCCATGTTATGTTTTGGAATAAGATAAAACCGAATGATGTGTGTTTATTTCTGACTAAATTGGGCGGGGGCCCTAGGGTAGTGGTTAGCACCGCTGCCTTTCACGCCAGAGTTCGGGGTTCGGTTCCCGTTCTCGGCGGTTTGAAAGAAACAAAAATGTTTCTTCCCCATCCACGTGTGAAAGTCAGTATTGTGGGGAGCCTCCGTGACCGAGAGGTAGCGTGCTCGGCCTCAGACCGCCAGGGCTCGAATTTCGAGTCCTGTGTCTGGAGGACAGTGTCATCTCAATCATCTCACCATCCTCAGGAGGTTCTCCTGGCCCAGTTTAGCCTATATGTGCACAAAGGTGGCCTAAAGCCCGATTCATTTCATTTCATTTTTTCTGACTAAATTTTTCACACATATAATACATTGTTTTTCAATGTGTTGTACTTCCACTCTAGGGCACATACCGAGATAGTGGAAATGGTGGAAATAGTTTCGCCCTTACATCCGTTTACCCCAACCTCACATCATGACACATAAATAATTTTATCAACGGTTAACACCGTTTTTAACATATTACAGTCACTTAATTTACTATTAATTTTGCAGAAATTGAAAAAAAACTATTATTTTATCCCAATAAAGGGCTCTTAACCCAGCGGGCAAAAGACGTAAAAAAAACGTTGAAAAGACGTCAGGTAAGCATGTTGAAACAACATTGAAAAAACATTGTATTTGTTACTTGTTTCAAAGTGACAATTTCAACAAATTTCCAACGTTAGACTTCCACATTGTTTCAACTTCACAATTCAATACTGTTTCTTCGTCAGACGCTCACATTGTAATATGGAATGACAACGTAATATTTCTTCATTGGCCCAACATCTGGCTTTTATATTGTTTCAACGTCATATTTACACATTATCCCAACGTCATGCTGCTGTATTGCTTCAACGTCATATTTACACATTGTTCCAACGTCAGAATGCCACATTGTTTCAACGCCATTTTTCTACAATGTCTCAACGTTATACCGCCACATTGTTTCAACGCCATATTTCTACGTTGTCTCAACGTCATACTGCCATATTGTGTCAACGTTATATTTCTACATTGGCACAACGTCAGACTGCCACATTGTTTTTTTAATTTTTTTTTATTAAAAAAACTCCTTTCAAACAACCTCTCTTCTCTTAGTTCCCTCCTTCCTGCCGTGACATCAAACCTGTGAACATACAAATACATTTTTATTTTATTATGCCACAGTACAAGATAGTGATCAAGCCCCACCTAGTGAGTATTAACAAAGCTCTTATTCATGTGATCGACCGAATCCATGAAATAATCCAGCCTGTTTTCTTTGAACTCAACACATCATTCATAGAATCCACAGTGGTGAATTCAGAGGGGAGACCTGGAGGCAGCGCACCCCCCCCCCCGTTCAGGGTCCTCAAAAAAACGACCATATTTCAGCAGAAATATAGTCTAGAATGCGTCATTTGAGGCCTCAGATTTTGTGTATCATACAGAATGTAGGCTATTTATATGGATGGTAATGAATGAAGAGGGGGGGGAGGGTACAGTAGAAACTCTTTCGAATAAAAACGTCGGATCTTGTGATTGGATCACTGTTAGGCCCTATGTTCTTTTTTTGTTGGCGAACCTACATACTGCTCCTATTACCAACAAAATGGCCTCAAGTGACCGTCGGATCTTATCGTAATTGGGCTATCGTTGGATCACTGACATCAACCGATGCAGAAAAAAGGGCAGATCTTATCGTTGGGAGTAGGCCTAATGTTTACTGGATAACGGGTTAGTAAGGTATTTAATTATATTTAAGGGTTTTAAGGGTATGTAGGGGATGATAAGGTTATTCAAGGGTAGGCTACTAGGGTATGTAAGTGTACTTACGGTTATTTAAAGGTACTTGGTGATAACTAAGGTTTCTTTCCACTGGGCACACGACGTTATTGCGACGTTGAATCAACATCAATGTCGTGTTAAGAGTACGTAATGGTACTCAAGGATACGTGAGGCTATTTAAGGGTATTTCCGTTTTTTAAGGGTAATTAATTATATGTATGCGTATTAAAGGAGTTTAGGGCACGTAAGGGTACTTAAGGGTTTTTAAGGGTACTAAATGATATTTAAAAGCTGTTAGGGTGCGTAATGATTTGAAATGGAACTTAAAAGGGTATTCAAGGGTATGTAAGGGTACTCAGGTTTTTAAGTGTACACACTGTTATTCAAGGGCCTGTAAGGGTATTTAAGGGTATATAAGGGTATTTGTGCTTAATAAGGGTACTTAATTATATTTCAAGGTATTAAATGGTTTTAACGGTAGGAAAAGGTACTCAATGGTTTTTAAGGGTACTGAACTATATTAAAACTTTTCAAAGGTGTGTAATGGTTTGTACGTTTACATATCTTTAAAACCCTTAAGTATCTTTAATTCCCCTAATTAACCTTATACTCTTAAAACCCTTCAATAGCCTAAAAAACACATTCAATACCCTTAAAACCCCTTAAGTATCCTTACATACCTTACAAGCGCTTAACTACCATTAAATCCTTTTACATACTCTTACATGCATAAGCACCGTTAAAATAATTAAGTACCATTAATACCCCTTGATTAAACCCTACGAACCCTTAGATACCCTTACGTACCTTTAGAATCGTTGAATACCCCTAAATATAATTCATTAACCGCTATCAGACATGAAAGGGTGTTATTTTCATTTCGGCTATGTCACAACAAAAATTCTAGAACTGAAATCTTGATTCTTGATCTCAATGCTAGTAAAGCATGTAGAAGATAATTTTAATTATACGTTGGTTACATGGCAACCAAAATCCAACATACAAACAATGTATTGATCTAAACATTGAATAAACGGTCTGTATCAGACGTTGAAAAGATGTTGTTTTCACATTGGCAAGATCAAAACCGAAATTCTACATAGACTCAACATATTGGCTTCAGCGTTAAAGCGACAGTAAGTATAGTGTATGTGGAAACGATGGTGTTTTTACATCGGTTTCGTTTCTACTAAAATTCAACATAGAATCAATGTCTTGAGTAAACAGTCAGTATTAGACGTTGAATAGATGTTGTTTTCGTGTCTATTATATCGCAACACGAATTCCACGTAGACTCAACATCCTGAATTCAACATTGAAGCGACAGTTAGTAATGTATGTGGAAAAGATTGTGTTTTTACGTCAGCTACGTTGCAACCAAATTTCAACATATAATCAATGTCTTTATTTAAACATTGAATAGATGGTTAGAATCAGACGCTGAACATTTGTTGTTTTCACGTTGGTTATAACGCAACCCGAATTCTACGTACACCCAACATTTTGATTTCAACGTTGAAGCTACAGTCAGTATTGTACGTAGAACAAACGGTGTTTTTACGTCAATTATGTTGCGACCAATTCAACATATAATCAAGGTATCGATCTAAACATAGAATAAACGGTCAGTATGAGACGTAGAAAAAACGTTGTTTTTATGTGACGTCGTAACCACAATCCAACGTTGAAACAATGTGGCAATGCCCGCTGGGAAGTAGGTTTTGTACAGGCTTTGGCATTTAAGAATTGTTTATTCTGACGCACTATATATCCGAGAATATCATGCCATTGAGATTTTTTATGCACAGATTATGCTAATTAAATCTCTAATTAGCACTAATTAAACACGTTCTTAAGCTTATTAAGTACAAGATTCAGCACTTAATAACGATGAATTCGGGTTCTACCAACAACCACCTTGTCTGTGCCATTGGTTTTGTGCGTGTAGGCCTACTCGGTAAGCTAATTAATCACTAATTTGGGCCCTAATAAGGGGCTATGTCATTAATTGGTACATGCTGAATTGCCTTTTTGGGATTCTGACGGTCTTTTCTACACATGATATAACTATTCGCGCTATGACGGATAATTACTGACACTGTATTTACTATATTTAAACACACATGTTAGAGCTGAAATGGTTTAACATTCAGCGTTTGCAAGTAGGCCCAATCGACTTCGCGTCATCACTCACGCACGTGAGTTAATGTCTTGTGTTGTGCCAACACCTAGCTTATGAGTGTTATCGGAGTCAATCACATAGCAAAAGTGCTACTCATTGTCTACCTCGGGTCCTGTCGGATCTCTTCTTGGGGCAGTATCATCACCTTCCTGAGTTATTGCCGCTAGGACTACACCTAATTTACTGATCACCTTAAACCGCCAAGCGCGACTATAGTGGCTTGAATCCGTTTTAATAGCTGTTTAAACATCAAGATTTGCAAATTGCTTAGTCTTAAATTACAAATTAAACAAATACGAGTAGTTTTCTCTCACTCAAAGTTGTCGGTCAAGGTAGTGAGACACAACTCCAAGTGTGTGAAAATTAAAATTATTTAATTCAGCAGTTTAGAGTAATATATTAGTCACCATGAACAAATTTTCTACAATATTTGCTTTACAAAATAAATTTGTAGGCCTATTGATATTCGTCATGTATTTGTACATTTATTGTTAATTTGTTGCTGTTCATTTTAACGGCACATATAGTCTAAGTCTATATAGACATCTACACCACGTTCAAGGTAGAGATAAACCTTTGAAAATACATTGATAAATGCGATATAACAGGTGTGGCGAAATCGTGGCGAGGTTGCTTCGCCCCCTGTGGCGAGGTTACCAAAGCTGTGGCGAGGTTACTCAGCCTTCTGTGGTGAGGTTACCAAATCTGTGGCGAGATCATCTGTGGCGAGGTTACCTTGTGGCGAGGTTACCTGCTACCATAACAGGAATAGGCCTACCCTGCCACTATTGCGAGATATTGGCAATGGTACTAAATATGACATTCCACAGATTTATCAGGCGACAGTCCAATATTTTGTTGGAATCAGCAACATTTCAACTAGGCTATACATTTTGGTTTCAGTAGCTCGTTTTCTGCCATACCTAATTTAAATTGTATTGGTAAGCAATAGGCCTATATATTTTTTGGATCATGGGATGGCGAACCTTGCCACTGTTCTAACAACGCTGAATAGGGGCCTACTAATATTGAAACTAATGCAGCGATACACAGCTCACAATTTGACAGTGTGGGCCTCACTTGGCATTTATTGGCGGCACCGCCAACAGTATCCACCGACACATAAATTATATTTGTCCAGCTTGGAAAGATAGGCGTCTTACATTGGGAACTGAAATTTTAAAAGATTAACCGGTAATGACTTGGTAGTTAATTCCACAATAAATATATTATATATTTTATATGGTTAATTCAGCAGGCAATCTGTGATTATTTAGGTGGGACCTAGAACTTATCCAGAAAATACCTATGGCCCACTAAAATTACCTTGCTGCTTCAAAAAACAAAGACATTGCGTAAAGTGTGGCGCACAGATAGAATGATGTCGGGCCAGTTTTTTTTTGTGGGAATCTGGCAAGTACTCTTTATAAGTCAGGCACTGCGTATTCTTTATATGTAATTAAGTAGCTAAGCGTGTGTTTTGACAGAGTGCGTCAATGTGTCAGCCGGCACTTATTAGGACACAAAATCGTCATGCATTTACTCAAAATGCCTGGTTGTAAAACCATAATATGATGATATAGCCCAGGATCGTTAAATTAATGACAATTATAAGAAATAAAAATGTGTATTTCACCATATACTCTGTCCTTTTTTCATGTTAGGTGGTCGTAATGAAAGGGTTAACTTAACTACATGAACAGGCATTGCAATAAAATACATTATTGGTCATATTTCAAGCCAGAAGTGTATAAATTATATCAATTTGCATTGCCTTCAAAAAATCTATTTTTAATAATACAGAATTTGATATTTTTGGAGATAAATATCTTAGCTAAGGCCTATGTGCTATATTGGGTAAGATAACGCAGAGTAGAGAGGGGTGGGAGAGAGAGGGCTAGCACTCAGACACAGACTGCCGAGGAGAGAACACCTATCCCAGCAAACACGAGGCATTGACCCAATGTTGTTCAAAAGTTGGCCCGCCGTCTTCAACGTTGGCACGGCATAAAAACAACATTGGGTCAATGCCACATCAGCGAGACGGGACGCCAGTTAAAAAGCAGTAAATGCCTGGTTTACCAGGGGGTAGATAATGCCTTTTGACTTTGCACAGACAGAACAGATGTTAACGGATGTTAGCGACATATTAACAACGTGTTACGGTAACGATGTTAACAACAAAAGAATTTGGAAAGTCAAACTAAAATGTTGTCGACTAGTCGACAAGCTAAAAATGAAAACTGTCCATCCGTTTTTAAAAAAAGGTGTTGTTTTATAACTTCTAGACAACTGTGAGCGAACTAAATTAGAGAGCACAGGGTAAGTTTGAACAGGCTCAAAAGGTAGTTCAAGCCACTGACCGAGATTCATTCACTTACGGATGCGACTTTGTGGATGATTAGCTACCAAGGGACCGGATCTGCTATGTCAATCCTCTTACAGACCGCACTTTTCACAATAGGCCCACTCGCACTGATGCATATATTAAAAAACGAACCCCGATTGGGTTCGCCAAAAATAGACTTTAAATTTCTTTGCAATTTAATAATTTGAAGCTTATAAACACATATGTCATAGTTGTAGACGTAGATGTATGCACCGGCACCCGTAGCGCTGCTAATGGGAAGCTATTCTTGTTGCGAGATGATACAGTTCAGCCTGATAAAGTATAGATATATTGACTATACTAATATCAAGCTGAGCAGCACCATATCGCAACAAGAAAAGCTTCTCATAAGCAGCGCTACGGGCGCCAGTGGATGTATATATACATACTAAAAAAAAACAATGACTGTGAAACTGTGGCGACTAAGACTAAAGAATTCCTCGCGGCCGATTTCGAGCTGGACAGAATCTCTGACTGACGAGTCAGAGCTTCCGGTTAGCTCTCGCCATGTGCGATCCCGCTGTGTTCGCCCACTTCGACCTTGCTGTCCATCGAAGACGGACGTGTGAGCATGTTCTCCGCTTACCAGCCGCAGGGCTGGGTCGTCACACTCTGTCGCACATCTGACACTGTCTGCAAGACCATGACATGAATAAAGACTGAAAGAAAGGAATCATCTTTGTGAATTGAGTTTATTCAATAGAACCATTTCCTGCTGACCGAGCAGGACTATGATAATTTGGATTGAGGTGGTGGTCGCGTCCATAGGCCACTCATCCCAATAAAACTACCCATACATATAATAGTTCATCACGATAAGAATTTGTAGTTTATTGCACTGTCCTATGCTAAAGGTAAACCAACTTGATTCAGGTGATTCATATAATTATGTAGTATAAATCAAAATATTATTTTAAAGTGGTTGTCTATATGTTTGAATAATGAAAGAGGGGCTTAATGGGTTATTTTCTCTAAACTTGGGCTTATATCAGAGAGCATTCTGTGGAAGAAAGATCCTATACTGTGCCTAATCATCAGCATATAGCTGCAGTGTAATATAATCTCTCATCTTATATTATAAAAATCAGGCCAGAACAGAGGCGTCGCCGCGTCGGAAGCCATCATTTATTGGCCAGACTATTTTAGAGCATATGATCTGAATTGCAATTCGAGTGCCGCTATTAAAGAAACATTAATTAGGCTACACTTAAATATTGGTTATGGCTTTAGCAATAACGCTACAGAATTACTGGGAGTGATAAAACAAATAATAGCGAATAGGGGGCCTATAGGGGCCTACGTGTTGTTATTAGAAACTGTTCCTCATTATATGAATTCCGCCAGGCCTGGCATAATTAAATTATGTGACATGTAAGTTAATTAACGGTGTTAATTAACGGGGTCTTGTCAAAATCCAAAAATCCGAGAAAAACTCTGATTATTCAGATGACACCCACCTACCCCCTATCCAATTTTTTTTTTGGGGGGGAAACATTTAGAAACATGAAAACAACACAAAAAAACACAAAAAACACAACATTTCCAAAAAAAGTTTTTAATCCGAGTTGGGGCTTGACCCACCCAACCACTTCCGAGTTTTTCTCGGATTTTTGGAATTTTTTAACTTGACAAAACCCCTAAGTTATATATGATGGTAATTTTATTACTCAGTATTGCATGTATTAAATAAATTTACATAGGGTCGGACGACACACGTCGAGCAGCAGCATAGTACATAACGTCACAGATAAATGGTGTTAAGAGAATAGGAACAATGGTGTTAAGGGGATAGGAACAATGGTGTTAAGAGGATAGGAACAATGGTGTAAAAAATGGACTTTAAATTGTTATGCTGCGCACTTGATGTTCGCTTCGGGATTGCTCAGTTTACGGATATTTTCGAGTGGACGACGTCGCCCGAGCGGCCTCGTTTTGACTAGCTTTTGCCGCCAAACCAATCGCGCTCCACTCTCACTACAGGCACCGAGATAGACGGATGCTCCGTCTGGACTGCGGAGTCCAAGCCGCATGGCATAAGGTCGTCGCGTTCTATTTGATTTTGTGCAGAGCATTATCATGTCTAGACTACTAATAAAGAGAGAATAAGAGAAAGAAGGAGTCAAAGGAGTTATTTATTTATCGTCGCCAAAACAGTAAACGAAATGATAGTGGATCGGAGATTGGTGAGGGCAGTCTGCCGACGTGGCAACTGTCCAGGGGGAAATGTCTAGGTTGAGAAGGGTGTCGTATTAATGTATGTTTTTTTTCAGAGTGTCTGACGTTTGTACCTAGAATTGGCATTCTGAAATAAATAAGTCCAGTAAACAGATAAATTGATGACATACTGTTACTTTCAAAGTATATTAGAAGGGAAAAAAAGAATTATCAGCGTGTCAACTTGAATCAATTATCAGTCTGTGTCATGTAATCTGTCACACTGTCAATTTAAAAGTATCTCAGAAGAAGACAACTAATTAACGAATGTAACGTTAGACAAGATTAGAAAAGCACCTGCAAATTTAAGGATTTCATGTCATAGTCTGAGATTCACTGAATTATTATCAACGTGTGTCAACTTTGTGATGTACAGACAATGGTGACACGAGTGAAAGACTGAGAGTGCAAATGGGCGGGTATGACAACTCTATGACAACACCAAACATTTGTAATACTTTTATACAATGTTGGACCGAAGTCACCGTCGACGTTGTATAAATGTTATACAAATGTTTTGTGTTTACTGGAATACACCAACACGCGAATGCATCTATTAGTGTAGGCTCATATGTCACATATAACACTTTCGTGCATTTTGTCTGTTGAAAATATTTTTTCACTTGATTCTGACTCAAAATATCATGAAGATGAAGAAAAAAAGGGATTGCATTTTTTCATAGGTTGAGAAAATGGTCCAAAATGGCGAAATCCAAGATGGCCGCCAACGTATATAAAAATAAACATTTTTGCGAATAATTTTGCAACTACATACCCTAGTGACATAAATAATATATCTATTCTTATGTTTTCAGGTATGAGAAAACAAAATCTGTCATTTGTTTTTAGAAAAAAATATTGTAAAGTCTATATTAATGCAAATAAAAGCAAAAACAACCGGATATCGCAGTGAAACTGCGACTAACATTGTGTCGGCTAATAATTTTTTTTCTGTTTTGATTATGCTTGGCTAGCTCCCCTAGGATGATATCTGGGCGGATGTGGAGCTCTCATCTTTTTGTAAAACATGAAATTCAAAATGGCTGCCATGAAATCACTGAAGTTATATTTTGAGCAACACATTTATTCATTATGCGTGTGTTACAGTAAGCCTACTCCTTACCCATAAACATAACCAACTGCTTGATAGGTTAGAATATGAACCAATCTATCTAGACAGTGTAATTGTTCAGATACACTGAGGGTCCCTTTCCCGATGGGGGCTTTATAATGTCATTTCAATGTCAAATCAAAGAAAACCCTAATATATTGATTCCAATCTGGTATATTCTGCGCATAATTATCATTCTGGATTGCAAGACGTCAACTGCGCAACTAACACTTCTGGAGGCCAAAATGATATCATGTTACATACTAAATTAGAAGAGTGGGAGAATAACTGAACTATTTTTACATATTAAGATATTTACACGGATGCTTATAAGTGTTAATAAGTGCTCTATATAGATTATTTACAAAATGTCAACAACAAAGTCATACCATACTAGGGTTTTTTCACAACCGTCCCAAAGCATTTGCACAAATTGACCCCAAAAAATAATGTTTTACACATTAATGGAAAGGGTTAGGCATATGCTAACGAAAATAAAGATTTATATCGGTTTGGGTTGCAGGGTTGGCCTTTACATTAACAAACAAATATCATACCAAGGACAACCTATATAAGGTCATTACAAAGTCCAATAAATAACTCATCATACATAAAACAATTATTACGCAATTCTGGCATTTAGTTGTCAGACATATCCTCCGCAAAAAATATTTCATTCATTTGTAGCATTCAATTTATTATTGTAGCTAGGCCTGTAGGATCCTGACATCGCTTAATCAATGTGGCAGTCATCCCCAGATTCCTGGACGCAGCCTGACGGGGATGACCGCCTCGTTGTCATACTGTGGTGACGTGTGCACGCAGAGCAGCGTGGTGCGGCCCTTGGTATTTTTCCCTCACTTGAACCGTGATACTCAGCGACTGCGGACGTGCCGCAGCTCGCTCTCGCCAAGTCCATAGAGACGTGCCGTGCGCGGATGGTTGTGCATTGTTGTTATCGCATGTTAATCAATTAAACATGACAAGAGAGAAGACAGTTTCCTGGTTTATTTAATACCGTTGATCGGACGGAGAAGGAAGTTATTTGAGTTTGATGGCAAGATTGGGAGGAGTCCTTCGTCGGCCGTTATGACCCATAACGGAACCCCGGTGCAAGCTTCAATTCGCCGTATTGGTAACTACGACGTCAACCCACACGCCATATTGGTGACCTCGACGACTGATTGTTCACGCAACAGTATTTTCACCTAGACACCGGGTGAAAACTGCTGTTTTCAAGGATAGTTTTATAATTTTAGGGGATTTTTTTGAAAAAAATCATTAGCATTTTTTTCACAAGGTACGTGAAAGCTGTAGGTCAAAATATATGTATGCCAGTATTAATTAGTTAGAAAGTGTTACCAGACGAGAAGCATGTTCTTTGCGTCGAAAACGGCGTAATTTTCTAAATTTTTGGTCGTAATTCCACGTGTTTGGCGCCTTTTCAAGATGGCGGCCTTGCCGATTCTCTAGAAGAATCTAGAAAATTACTCTTATAGACATAGTCTATCAATTTTTATAGTAAGAGTTTGTTTAATGCCCTCATCCTACTAATGCCACTGTAGGCGAGTAGGAGGGGGGGTATTTTCTATAACTTATTTTTATCGTTGATTACCATAATTGGGTAACTCGATCTTAGAGTCCACAGACGAAATCTCGTCAAATTTTTTCACGATTTTTCTAAAAATCGGCAGGAATTTTCACTACCGCCTCGACTCGGGTAACCTTTAATAGGTTTAGGGCCAAAATAAATTGTTTCCCTAAATGAATGTCAATAAACGGTCTTATTTGGTCTGCTAAAAATATTCCCAGGACCGTAGGTCAATATTTTGTACTATTATCATATGTTATTTCAGAGAATGCTGGATATTATATTTGTATTTGGTAGGTGAGCGCCATCTTGGTCGCTGGTTTCCCTAACTTAGCTCAAAGCTCGCCGTGGGCACCCACGTGTTCCCCCCTACCCGGCATGCATCGGGACAGTGAACCTGTGTCGCCGCACCACATTAGCATAAAGTAAGCCGCCATTTTGATTTGGTGGAGATTATTAGTCACGTGTTCCAAATTTTACACGGACAGTTTGTAATAAATTTTTTTTTAATTGTTTGTAGATTTTCTTTTATAACACGATTGGGGGAGAAAATGTGTAAATAAGTCGTTTCGAAAACGAAATTCTATCACTAATTGGTGAGATTTTTTATTCACTTTCAAACGCTTTTGGTGTTTGTAATCGTGCTAGGCTATTCAGCGCCTTATTTGGGCACGCAGTAGCTGATGAATATGCTAATGTGAGGCGAGACAGGGATGCTGACTGTATACTATGTACGCATCGCTCAAAGCTTACCGTCACAGACTATAAGCCACACGCTGCCTGCCGTACAGGCTGTGAGCGCCGATCATACACACACACACCCAACACAAGCGACATAAACCAACCGCCATCGAACACAGTCGGCTTATACGTCAACCAATGAATCGATGCGAGCGATTGATTCGGACGTTTATGAAGTGATTCAGTGATGAACGTACCATTATAAAAAAAAACGTGGGATGTTCATCACAGATATCATTTTGCAGCGAAATGATACACTTTATCATTTATCAACATAGACTACTGTCAGTCACGTTTTAGATACTATTCTTAAATCACAAATGTCACTGTTTTTCTTCGCAGTCACATTTAGTCTATCAGTTTGAGAACGAAATTTTCTCATGATAGTTATTTCTGAAGCTTAAATTTTTATATAAATACAGAAATATTCGATTTGACAGTTGCGCTATCGCGAAACATTGCAAATATTTGAATGTGTTTTTCGACTTGTGTGAAATTTTTTTTTTTCACCCAGGTCGATTTACAAAAACTATTATAATAGCTTAGCATAGCTTATCACAGTTATATCTGGCATATTGTTTTTATGTACCACTGCGAATTACAGTTTTCACGCTACCATTTTGCATGTGTGTGACTCAGTGAAAACGTTTTATGTCTCATATAGACCTACAGATTTCATTTTAATTAATACATACCTTTTGTGAATTTGTGAACAGCACTTAGGCGAACTTTCAACGACACATATTTCTGCAACTAATCTGCAACCCCCGTTTCTCGCACCATGCGACATAGCATGAACATTTGCTAAAGTCTACACTTCTAACTTCAACATATTACAGACATATTTCATCTGATTTTTACGGCATTGCACAACCTGTCCGCGCACGGCGCGTCAAAAATAGTTGGCTTGTGTTAATACGACATGCCATTTTAAACACATTTGGGGTAGGCACAGAGCCAATAGGCCAGCTACCCCAGGTGCTTCATTAATTAAATAATTTCACAAACACTACTTCATCATGTCTAAGCAGTACGACAGCGAAGGATTCATGTCATCGCCTCTAGAAGGTGCGGGTGCTAGACCAAAAGATAGCTATCATCCTGACAGCGAAGACAATGAGGTTCAATTCCGAGCAGCTGACGAGGAATATCAACGCCTCAAAGCCGATTTTGCCCGGATTACTCGTGATAAACGTTTGAATTCCCACTCGAGGAGTGACTCGTCACGGAGTTCTTCACCGCTTGGTAGACAGCCGCAGAAACGAGCTACGAACCTGCCCAAATTTAGAACCTAACCTGCGCTGCACTTTCTGGGGAGATAGCATCAGACGTGAGAGACGTATTGCTGCAGCCTTTCAGGTCAAATAAATATGACAGTCTGAAAGCCATACTAATTGAGAGGCGAGGACTGACAACACCTGAAAGGGTTAATAAAGTTATCTCTGGCGAGAAGATTGGAAGCGACATTCCCTCGCAGTTTCTGAGACGTCTGCAAAAGACTGCGGGTTTCGGCACCAAAGCTGTTGTTGGAAAAGCAGTGATTCGACAAGCGTTCATAAGACAGATGCCCGCTTCCATCAGAGCCCATTTGGCGACGCAACCCGACAGTGCCTCCCTTGAGAGTTTGGCCGTTTTGGCTGACAGGGCACTAGCTGCAGAACAAGACGTTGAAGAGAGTAAGCCGGGGGTCGCAGAAATCAAAGTCGACGAGACCAGCAAATTAGTTGGTTTGTTAGAAGATCTATCCAAACGCATCAAGAAATTAGAGACAGTAACAACTTCTGAGAGGAAACGGAATAAAGGACGTGGACGAGCTAATAACTACGCTCACGCGCCTGCATTTGTCCCTAATGTACAGGCCTCAGGTTTCATTGGTAATCAACATAGCCAATATAGAGACGTTCAACATAATGCTCGACCTTTCGTTCCGCCGCCGAATGTACAGGCCAATGAGTTTGTTATTAGGCCTAATTCAAATAATTGTACTAATGCACCACAAAATGTTCGCCCTTTCGTACCGCCGCCGCAAAATAATGTCGCACAACCGACCGACACAGCCACTGCACAGGTTTGCTATTACCACCACACTTATGGTGAAAAGGCACGCTTGTGCAGTGAACCCTGTTCATACTATGTTTCATTAGGTCAGCGCGAAGTCGCTAATATCGCGTTATCGCACTCTAAGTTATTATATGTCACAGATAAAGGACACAAATGCAGATATTTGATCGACACAGGCGCAGCTGTCTGTGTTCTGCCAAAATCTTGCGCTAACGGGATTTCGGGCGCTGACAGTCTCCCCCTGGTTGCAGCTAATAATAGCACTATAAAGACTTACGGCAATTGTAAACGCATCGTCGACGTCGGTTTGAAGCGCGAATATCCGTGGACGTTCATAGTGGCAGATGTACAGCAACCCATAATCGGGGCTGATTTTTAATCCACTACAATTTGCTCGTAGACTTGAGAAGCAGATGTCTTCGAGACATGCGTACAGGCTTAGCCATTGCCGCTTCATTATCTTCGATTAAACCTCTGTCATTGAACAGCGTCGATACAGTTCAAACCGAATATACTAAACTCTTCGGCCAGCTCCCGGAACTGACACGCCCTACGACAAAGGGTGAGCCCGTCAAACACGGCATAACTCACAAGATAGTGACTAAAGTCACCCGGTTTTTGCTCGACCAAGACGTTTGGCTCCCGATAAGTTGGTTACTGCTAAACGCGAATTCGACGATATGATTAAATTAGGGGTCATTGAACCCAGCGACAGCGAGTGGTCCTCAGCGCTTCACATGGTGCCAAAGAAAAACGGCGATTGGAGACCATGTGGGGATTACCGTAGTTTGAATGCACAGACCGTACCGGACCGTTATCCGATTCCGCATATTCAAGATTTTACGCAGCGGTTAGCCGGATCGAAAATTTTCTCGAAGATAGACTTAGTCAGGGCTTATTACCAAATTCCGGTGGAACCGTCCGACGTACACAAGACCGCGGTTACCACACTTTTTGGCTTGTTTAATTTCACTAGAACCCCATTTGGTCTGAGAAATTCAGGTCAAACGTTTCAGCGATTTATAGACCACGTGACACGCGGACTTGATTTCGTTTTTGTTTATTTGGATGACCTACTGGTAACCAGCCCAGATCATAAAACGCACAAGAAACATCTACGAATTCTTTTTGCTCGACTATCGGAGTACGGAATCATCATTGGTCCTGAAAAGTGTCAGTTCGGAACATCTGAATTAAGTTTCTTAGGTCATCACGTTTGCGCCGAAGGAATTTCGCCGTTACCTAGCGCCGTTGACGCGATCGTTAATTTCCTTAAACACGAAAAGCAACGAGCATTGCGTAGGTATCTGGGAATGGTAAATTATTACCACCGTTTCATACCGCATTGCGCCGACAAGCTGACGCCACTCAATAATTTACTGACTTCTGGCAACGAAGGCCATACCAGATTGTCACCGAAATCAAATTTCGATTTGAAGTGGAATGAAGAAGCAGAGTCAGCATTTTCTGAGTCGAAACAGATACTGGCAAACGCTACGCTTCTGGTGCACCCAGATTCGACGGCTCAGCTTAACATCACGTGTGACGCTAGTGATGTCGCCGTCGGTGGCGTTTTGCAGCAATTTTTAAACGGTATGTGGCAGCCGCTTTCGTTTTTCAGCAAGAAGCTGAACCCAGCAGAGACACGCTATAGCGCGTTCGATCGTGAACTTTTGGCAGTATACGCTACAATTAAACATCTCAGACACAATTTAGAAGGACGAAATTTTTTCGTTAATACTGATCATAAACCGTTAACATTCGTAATGTCATCCGTCACTGAGCGCGCATCCCTACGACAAACACGTCAATTAGCGTTCATTGCTGAATTCACCACCGATATTAGATATGTAAAAGGAGAGACAAATTTCGTCGCTGATGCGCTGTCACGACCATCAGTGTCAGCAATACACGATGGCCCAGTGATAGACTATAAAGCGTTCAGTCTCGATCAAGCTAATGACGCAGTTCACACGTTTGAGACATTCGACTACGTCAACTATGAATTTCAAACTATTGAAATCATTTGATAATCAATTGATCTGGTGTGATGTGTCCACGGGACACAACCGGCCGTACCTTACCGCGAAATTTCGCCGAAAAGTTTTTTCAAACTTACACGGTTTAGGCCATCCATGGCATAGAGCCACCAGACCTTTGATTAATACCCAATTTGTATGGCACGGCATGAACATAGATATTGCTAGATGGTGTCGTACCTGTAGGGGTTGCCAGACCGCTAAAGTTTCACGTCATAACACTCCTGTTTTCGGAAAGTTCACTGAACCTACCGAGCGATTCGATCATGTCCACGTGGACATAGTCGGACCTTTACCTTATGCTGATGGTTTTAGATATCTACTGACTTGTGTCGACCGTTTTACACGTTGGCCCGAAGCTATACCTATGGTAGATATTAGAGCCGAAACGGTCGCCGATGCCTTCTTCAGCGGGTGGATAGCACGTTATGGTACCCCGGCCACTATCACCACTGATAGGGGCGCTCAATTCGAGTCCAAATTGTGGGATAGTTTATGTAACCAATTCGGGATTATTCGGAATCGTACCACGAGTTATCACCCTCAGTCGAATGGCATGGTCGAGCGTTTCCACCGTCAATTGAAAGCCGCCATTATGGCGCACGAGTCACCGAATCCGTGGACTTTCACGTTACCGGCCGAACTGTTAGGAGTTCGTTCAGCCGTGAAAGAGAGACTGGGCAGGTCAGCTGCTGAGATGATTTACGGGACAACCCTTAGACTCCCAGGAGAGTTTACTAAACAGTACAACGTCGACGCTAACACCGATTTGGAGAATTATTCAGACAAGCTACGCGTAGCCATGTCGCGTCTCCGTCTATGTCCGCCACGTGACACACAACAACACAACATTTTCCAATTCAAGGAAATCGCTACATGTACTCATGTATTCTTGCGCAGAATCGCAATTGCACCGCCTCTGACCGCCCCTTACGACGGACCATACAAGGTCATCGCGAGGAGCGGCAGAGTTATGAAAATCCTAGTTAAAGGCAAGGTTGAGACGGTCTCCTTAGATCGCGTTAAACGCGCTCACATGGAGTGCGAGCCTACAACAGGTACGACAACACAGCGTAAAACGCCAAGCAACTCACGGAAGTCGACGGCTACCAGGATATCTAGTAGGAATCCACAGGGTCCACCTAGACCTGGTAGTGCGGACACTCCGACGTCCAACGGGACGAGAGTCAACACAAAAAAGTCGACGGCAGTCAGTAAGTAAGTAAAATATTTGCTTTACTTCACTTTTCGGCCAGTATGGCCATTTAAGTGAAAATTCCAGGTATTACAATATCCCATATTGTATAGTTAAAGTAGTAAAGAAAAGACAAAGCTAATAAAAGCATGTTCGTACTAAAATATTCAATTTAAAGTGTTTGATATGATAAGATGACGATGCTCCTGGCACCTATATGTAACGAGTCTGATGACATGTTGAAGCGCATGCACTACAACACAGTTTAATGGGTATAAAAATATCAGTATAAATAATGTAAAATATGAAGTGAATTTAAAATGAACGACTTTTCAAGTCACTATATCTCCATGAAATTGGAGTGATTGTGTAAAAACTACAAGTCTAAGTCAAAACAGTGTCATTGTCAAAACAAATATATAATATATACTATAATACTATATACTATAATCAAAAAGGAACCCATTCAGACATAAATATGAATGATATAAACAATGAACAGAGAAACCATTAAGTAAGTAAGTAAATGTCTTCTTTACTTCACTTTTCGGCCAGTACGGCCGGAGACATCATGAAACCACAAAAAATTCTCAAAAATTAAAGACTTACAGTGCCCCCACAGTTGGTTATAAGGTCTGTGATATTGGAGGACATCACAGAGCGATCACAAACCGTGAGGACACCGTAAGTCACCACAGGCTAATTGTACGGCAATGGCTTCTCTATGACATGCTGCATTATCCGCCAGGATGCCACAGAGAAACCTTTAAAACAATAAAGTGAAAAAATAATTATATGGCAATGGTTTCTTTCGGACATCCCGTCCAACACCAGGATGCCAAAGAGAAAACACTGCAAACACAAACAAAACAAATCGTAGAGGAATTATGAGTAGATCTACAATGAGTACAATGAAAAAATATATAAAATATATAAATATGAATATAGAAAGAATATATAAAGAATTTGAAAACTATTCGAAAATAAACATAACAACCTCAGTGAAAAACCCTTAACCACCGGAAAGCAAACACAAAAAAACTTCACGTCAAAAAAATAGAAAAACCTGGTTTGATGGAAGGCAAAAGGCAAAAACGTTTGGGTGTGCTTGGCCTTCTAAGAAGTTGCCCAGGGGGGACCACGCGGAGGTGACACCCATCCCCCCCACGGCAGTCAGAAGCAATCAAAAATCGGCCACAGTCCCAAAGCAAATAGATGTTAAAGTAAACTTGTCCAACAGAGACAATGCTTACGTAGCGCCGCATTCGCGAGCCCCTGCGCGTCCCGCGCTAACGGGAACGGCGGTGGTTTACGAACGTATTCCCGCATACCTTTACATCTACGGGGTAAAACCCCGGGTGCTGCTGACGCCGCAATCGACTCGACAAAAAGCAAACATGCGAATATCGCTAATCGTGAAAAAATTTCGACCGACCAAACAGTGCGAAAAACTAGAGTCGGACGCACAATCCAGACTCCTGCTCGATTTGTGCGGATGGTTCACGCCATAGTCGCGCCCAATAACGTCTATGGCGGGCCCAACCGCATACCTCGTAATCATAATGTTGTTAAATTGTAAATGAATATGCCAGGCCTGGCAGAATTGTGTACAGATATGTAAATGTAAAGACATTTTCTTTTAGCAAGTTCATTGCTAAAGCATTAATAGCAATTCTGTTAATTAAATGAATGGGTTGATAGCAGATGGCAGCACGTGAATAATATATCAAGGACAGTTGGAGTTAAGAGGATCGGACAATTCACGTATAATGCTGCGCTTTCAACCGCCCACAATGTAACCGCACCCGCTATATATATATTTTTTTTTTTTTAAGAATAATATGCTTAGTATAAGAGGTTACATAATTGACAACCCCGCTACTTGCACGAAGCAGTCTCCTACACGTCAGTTTGGTCCTACGTTGTCACTCAGCTGGGGGTAATGTAGGATCCTGACATCGCTTAATCAATGTGGCAGTCATCCCCAGATTCCTGGACGCAGCCTGACGGGGATGACCGCCTCGTTGTCATACTGTGGTGACGTGTGCACGCAGAGCAGCGTGGTGCAGCCCTTGGTATTTTTCCCTCACTTGAAGCGTGATACTCAGCGACTGCGGACATGCCGCAGCTCGCTCTCGCTAAGTCCATAGAGACGTGCCGTGCGCGGATGGTTGTGCATTGTTGTTATCGCATGTTAATCAATTAAACATGACAAGAGAGAAGACAGTTTCCTGGTTTATTTAATACCGTTGATCGGACGGAGAAGGAAGTTATTTGAGTTTGATGGCAAGATTGGGAGGAGTCCTACGTCGTCCGTTATGACCCATAACGGAACCCCGGTGTAAGCTTCAATTCGCCGTATTGGTAACTACGACGTCAACCCACACGCCATAGGCCTATATTTCTCTTCCAATTTTTGTGGAGTTGAAACTAACATTGCTCATAATGTGATGGCAAATAGCGGCAGTACCGTCTGGATCTTGCATTGCTGTTGTGAAATTCCTGGAATGTAAGTTATGAGCAGGCCTAATGTATCCTTGTGGCACGTATGTCTGAAAAATTTACTCAACATTTTTGTGAGTTTGAAGTTAAGATGACACAACATTTTAGTGTGTTTGAAGTTAAGATGACCTTAACTGGTCTGGCCTCGTGTTACTTAGCGTTAGAGTTATTGCCCTACTAAGATACATATTCACTTATTGTAGAATATTATTCATAATAAATACATGTACGGTACATTATACAATTTGAATGAGTTAATTTAAAATGAAAGAAAAATTAATCTTAAATGAAAGAAAATTATTATCTAATCATTAGTTTTTAAAGAGCTGTTATAACTATGACCACGATTGTGTAAGGCCATTATCCTTAAATTTATATTGCAAACTATATTGTGTAAATAAGGATTTTGTCAATAACTTTATGGAAATTATTATCGATACATTAAATTTAATGGCACCTCAATATTACACTAACAAATAATACAAGATAGATATAGAGATGTAGTTATAATATGCAATGGCAACACATGTGTGAAACGTGAATCCAAAGTATGAGTTGATCCGAAGAACCACTCTCAGAAATACACTAAAAATACTTTGTTTTTAATTATCTTCTTTTTCGACATATATTTATAGAAATGAAAGTTCCGATAATATACACAGCAATATATTAAACATTCTTACTTGTGTTGTTACACCAGATAAATGAAGTAGGTGAATCAGGCAGATGAGATTATAATCATGAAACACTTATTATACAATCATTGTATGAATCTATTCACATATAATATGGTGCTAGTAACATAAAGTAAATTAAGTTACGTGTTTTCGGAGTGGTAAGAACAACAGTTTAATAAGTTTGGTCATATTACTTTATTTGACTGCTAGAATTAAAAAAATTGTAACCTTTACGTGTTTTTTTTGTGGCAGTATTCTAAAAATTATCATTATACAACTTCATGTTCGAAATGTTTGAGGTTACGACTCGAGTGGAGGTTCAAAAATGTGATATTGATGTTTGAATCACAGACTGTTTAAACTTCTACATTATCTTTATATATAATCATTAAAACAAACTGAAGTTTACTTTGTGCAAAAATGTAATTTTACTAACTGCCTTTGGTATTTCCTTACTTTGAAGATAATGTTTATGTAATATTTAAAAAAATGGTAAGTAATGGAATAATATTTCAGGAATTTGTTGATAATATATATCATAGGGGGGGGGGGGGGAATAAATGGGTAAATAAGTGAAAGAATGACTGAGGTATCGGGACACTTTTTTGCACATATAAATTATGACTAAACTGGACCACGATAACTTCCGGTGTAGCCTACATGGTGCATTAGAGCTGTACAGATTGATTTATTTTCAAGAGATGACAATAATTTTTGTACATTTAAGGGTATAAAAATCACATGCACTGCATATTCAAGGGTCAATAGAATAACCCAGCCGTATTATGTGTTTATTCAAAGGCTGCTTTGTGTCTCGAACATTACGCCTAGATGAGTGTGCTGTGCAAAAAGCAGGGTTTTCATGTTTTTAGACAGTGACAGTTTGTTTGTTGAAACTTTCAGGCTATACCGAGAATTGTGTCTATTTAGAAAGGGTGTGCTATCGTCCACATCTGTGTAGGCCTATTATGTAATATGTTTTCGTCCGAAACTGTATAAAGGGTCTAGTTATTTTCGACAAAATTTGTATATTCAAAGGTATATTTTGGCCACAAATGTATATTCAAGACTAAGGATTTGACTATCCTGTCTGTTCAAGGCCTAGCACACAACCTCTAGGACACGTAGCAGATATCTTATGCTATGTTTTTATATTTTTCCGGTTAAAATCGAGAAAAATCGAGTTTACACTGTTTATTTCTAAAATAATTTTCTCGCCTTAAAAACTATACAAATCGATATATTATATATGTTTTTGTGTTCACTATCTCAAAAGTTATGGTGAAATAAATACTATCTTGGAAACATGGCAGTCATTTTGGATTTAGTCAATTTTCAAAGATTTAAAGAGTTAGAAAAAAATGCAATCCCTTTTATTTCTCATCACTACTATGTTCCAAATGGGAATAAACAAAAAAATCATTTCGTAACAAAAATTTTGCACGAAAATACATAAGGGCATATACTATATGTTGTTTTGAAATAATACAATTTAAATTGGTGGTGAATATCTCCTGATCGTGATTGTGAACAAATAAATGATATTAAAAATATCCGTGACTTTACATTATAAATTGTTATCACCAATCACGCTGGCCCCTCTATCACTGCTATTGTTAACAGCTGCCCTGGCCCCTCCCTCTGCACTGCTGTTGTTAACAACTACCCTGACCCCTACAGTACTGCTGTTGTTGACAACTACCATGGCTACTTCAGTAGCCTATTGCTGTTGTTACCAACTGCTCTGGTCCATTCCCCAGCACTGCTTGTTGTTAAAGGGACTGGCCCAGGCTAAAATCATCAAAAAATCGGTGATTTTATTTCGAGTTCTTAATATGACCATATGATGTAAACATGTACATAGACTAGAACTGCAAATTTTTATAATTTTTGTGCTGCGCATTCACCAGTTAGGCTAGATATAGAGACGAAATTCCTGATTTGTAATTATTGACAACCATGTCAAAAATAAGAAATGCGGGAATTTCGTCTCTATATCTAGTCTAACTGGTAAGTGCGCAGCACACAAATTAGAAAAAATTGCAGTTCTAGTCTATGTACATGTTTACATCATATGGTCATATTAAGAACCCGAAATAAAATCACCGATTTTTTGATGATTTTAGCCTGGGCCAGTCCCTTTAACAACTACCCTGGTTTATACAATTTGTCCAGATTCCCGTGGATTTAGTGCCAGAATGACTACACTATAGTATATACCATTACTCTCTACTAGCAGTACTACATTTAGATAGAGCTCTAGAGTGCTCTTTTAAACAAAACAGGATGCGGAGCAGCATGAAAAGCATCCAGCGAGCAAGTATAAACATATGTGCATTTTGTACAGTAAGAAAAGACATCCAGGGATGTAGCCATAGCAGTACCTCTATCATGAACACATATTCAAGTTTTAAAGGAGTAGTCAACTGTGTACAAACAGCGGGACACACCTGTACCTAGAATGACCAACGCTGATTACGGAGATAGAGGCTACTGGGGTATAGCTAAAAGCAGAAACATACATAGAGTGGTCTATACCTTTAGGTCGCTAAAAGCATGATTCCTACATGCATCAAGTATATATTACTCGACAATTTTGATAATGTGTTTGATATTGTAAAAAGTCAACAGTTTTTAGCAATAGAAAGATAGAAAGAATTATAAAAAAAACTAAAAACAATAACAATAACTTTATTCATCATGTTCATTACGATTTGTAGACATTTTATGATGTACCAGTGACGCTGATTTGGCTTGTTCACGTGTCAGGTATAAAGCAGCCATGGCATTTATTGCAAATAAAGAAGCCACTGCAAACTTATGAGGTCTCAGGTAATCATAAATAAGTGTTACATGTTTTCTGACATGTGTGACGTGTGGCAGTGGGTGCAGCCCGGAGGACTTGGCCACCACTAGACAAGCTACTCCTGACAGAATTAGAGGCTGAAACCAGCCAAACAACAACTGAATGTTCATAGCCCGTAGTTCTAAACACATTGGACACTGTTCACGACCGAGAAACATCGGCTCCAACACAAAAACTCCTTGAGACAGAAAAGTAGAAAAAGCTGGGAGTACTACAGATGGGAGCAGAGTTGCTGAGGCGCCTTGGTTTCTCAGTTTGAACTTTTTTCGCAAAATGGTGGAGAAGACAACACCACTAATTGCTGCTAAACTTGCCATTGAAGCCCATCCATGCGTCACTGCCCACCTACAAAAGAATGTCAAAGTCAATACAACAAATTATTCCAGTAATGCATCTTATTGAGTAAACAAATTATCATTATGTTGTTCTTAAAAAAATATGTTATAAATCCATTATAGAACTGTAGTAATGATGGACAGGCTTGGTATCATTATGTGTAACGTAAAGTTTAACCCTTACAGCGTGGGGATCCGTCATTCTGACTTCTGAAGTCGATACCCGCACTGTAAGATTAAATATTTATTTTTGCCGTAGACTAAGACATTTATGATGACTTCAAATTAAAAAAACACGCTTGGTCTCTATGGTTTATACAAAAATATGGCAACATTGTATGGGGTAAATCATGCACTTCTGATATTTGTCAAAATAAACTGGATTGATCTTAACATGAAAATCAATGCACGCGATTAGGAAATGAAGCAATATGATTTTCTGGTTTGTAAATCTGAAGCTTTGCTGCAATTATGGTTTCAAATAATAGAAACGAGGCTGATGGGTGATGGAAAAAAGGGCCAAATGGCGCCACATCATGATAATTATTTGTAAAAACAGCAATACCTGAAACGATCAACCCTTTAATCGCCAAATTATTCAATTTGAATTTTCACTGACTTGAAGTTGTGTCTCTCTGATGCGATTCACAACTTCAAGTGGGTGAAAATTCTTCAGATTTGACAAAATTGAGATCAACTATTTTCAAAATTGTGCTGATTGATGTCACGTTCTAACTTCAACATGTTGTAAAAGCTGATATGGTAATAAAAAATGTAAAAAACTATTATAATCGGTACCGGTGCCTCAACCCTTAGCCTGCTAAGTTAATTTATTTAAATTTTCATCCGCCTTGAAGTTGTGTCTCGCTACTGCGACCCACAACTTCAAGTAACTGAAAATTATTCTGATTTGTTTAATTTGATATTCCAAATCCAAATCTTGATGTTTTGACACATATTTCATTCCCAGTAACAGTAAATTGGTCGACTAATAAAACAGATTAAAAACGACAATTGTCGTGATCAGCAGGATAAGGGATAAGAGCCAAACACGTCTGATTGCTGACAGGTGTTGCCTATACCTAGCTATAAATTGTTCCTTCATTCAGTGAGTTTTAAAGATGTAATTATAACTTTGAAAATCTTGATATGTTGTTAGTCTTAAATAACGAGAGAAAATGACAATTTTTTGAGATGTCAAAAAAAATGGCAGCTTCGGCCTTATTTTTGTAATTCTCCAAAACATATTGAAAGTTGAAGTAGTAACTTGAGAAGTATGACACCAGTACATGCCAGTACAATGTGAAACAAGTCATAGCCATTTATAGTGGCAGACATATAGACAGAGTGATTTTGTTCTTCGGTTTCTAACTCACAGCATATAAAAAACATTTTTTAGCATTTATGAACAAATATTTTGCTAATAAACTTGACTTTGATTAGCAAATGGCCAGAATAGCATGAGCATTTCTCAACGTGTAACCAAATAAATTCCCCCTTGATACTGACCAAAGTATCTTTTTTAAACCTTCTAGCTTACATTTGATGGCTGGGCTTCCATTTTCTTGCTATATCCATTTGTAACTCTATCATTTTATTGTCATCAATAAATATGGCACCTTTAGGGAGATCATGTACTGTTCGCTGCTGTATAACTCCCTTTGAGGGAATATCTGTTTCTCGTTCCATTTTTTGAATTATATTCCCGAAACAAGGAAGACCTAAAAAATAAAATCACATAAAAACTACTTGCACATGTACAAAAAAATCAACTATTGTGAGGGAACACAATATTATTGCGAAGGAACACAATAATTATTGTGAGGGAACACAATAATTATTGTGAGGGAACACAATATTATTGTGAGGGAACACAATAATTATTGTGAGAGAACACAAAAATTATTGTGTTTCCTCACAATAATTATTGTGTTTCCTCACTGTCTGCAAAAGCTGTCTGCAAAGCCGGCCCAACATTGGACAAAATAGCTATGTTGAAACAATGTAAACAATAGAATTATTAAATAGTGTTGGTCTACTGTCGTCGCTGAATGTTACTGCCCGCCAGCATCCAAGAAAAACATCAGACCTAACACAGTTTCCAGGCAGTTAAAGCATGGTCGAAACATCACTGAAGTTGATATACCATATAGGCCTAAGTGGGTCAATGTTGGAACACTATCTGCAAAGTTGACCAAACATTGAAACAATAGGAGTGTGTTCAAATGTATAGCGTTTAACCCTGAACAAATGCTTATTGGACACCAAAGACAGGGTTATAAAAAATGATGTGAAATTAGAACAGCAGGGTGTAGTAAACTTATGATGTACTGAATGATGTTGGACCAGCGCCGGGGCGAGCGACGTAGATGGTGGACCAACATTTAGTCAATTTATTGTCCAGCCTAGCATTGGGTCAATGTGTGTGTTCACCGAGATGATAGCTGACTACAGACATGAAATGTAGTCTAGACAGGCATAGCGTCTAGGTTGGTGACAGAGGTTCCTGACTAGTGAGTCACTTACAAAATTGATCGCCTTTCGTCAATATTGGGGCTCGGGAAGTATGTAATAATCAATCTTGTATAGCTTTAGCTTAAAAAAAACAAACAAATACCTTATTAATTCTAATAAACGCCTGGGGCGTTAATTAGAATACCCCCTGGTCCTGAGATAACAAAGGGGGATGGGCGCTTATTAGAGTAGTTTTTAATGATCAGAACTGAGATACATGGTGAAGGCCGCACTAATTTGCCCAGGGTAAAACCTTGGTGAAGTTTTGTTTGCTGGTCCCACGCTTCCTCATGGGGCGCACCGAGATGAAGATGGAAGTTTCTTAGGGTAGCCATAAGGATGAAAATCCATCAAAATGTTCCTTCTTCCATGACGCCTTGTGGACTTCATCTCGTTCATCTCAGTACAGTAGGGACTTTGTCTAGCTCACCAGTCTTCAGCGTGCACACCAAACCACGGATTGGGACTTCTTTCGCCCAGACGGAATCATACGGACACGAAGTAGCGAGGTTTTCAACGTGTTTACACGCTAATAGTCAGGATTGCACGTACAAACAACTTTTTGATCAAACCTTTCCCTGTGCAAGTTAGGAAGTGTAATTGCCCCCTCCTCCACGTGTGAGTCGCCTGAAGTCCGTGGAAGTCCCTCAGCTCGGGCCGTCAACTCCTGATTATCTAAGGCCATCCTAAAAAATTACGATTTCATTTTATGCCATGCAGCAGCCTATACAAGCAGATACTGAGATAGGCCTACCTGTGTCTGGCCTACTGCTACTAGTGTTAGTGTTAACCTCTGCTTCATCCCCAGGCATGCCAGGCCCAGTTCATTCTGGTCACCCCTACCATTTCAGGAAATTGAGATTTCCCAATTCCCAAACTCATGCCTATCCAAGACGGCATGGAAGATTTCACTTACTTCAAAAGGGCATATTATGCCATATAGGCCTACATGATATAGGCCTAGTGATAGCCATTGTTGGCCACTGAGTTTGAGAATGATTTGGTAATGTAGTAGATAGCACAAGGGCCTGTTAATTAGAGGGTCGTGCGTTCGAATTTCGCTGGACCCCAACAATTTTTTTATTTAGATAGGGGCTAGGCTAGTCTGTCATTTTAATTTTTTCCGGGAGGTTTAATAATTTTTTAACTTGCATAGACTATAATCAGCCTTTATCCAGGGGTCTGATCATGGGCAGACGAATGGATGCCTTGCGGTAGGCATATCTTTTACCCCTATTTTTACCCATGCGGTCGGAAATAGGGAACAATTTTTTTAGGATGGCCTGATGACAACCCACATCCTTTCCCCGTCATTGCCTGTTGGAGCCGCCCCAAATCCGTGGATTCAATTGATTATGGTTATAGTTACACATATAGTTCCGTTGGAGTACGTGCATTTCGACGAGTATAATGCTGACTTTAAAGACGAGCGTGCACACAAGTGAGAATGCAAGCGAAAAACATCAATCAGCGGAAGTGATGACATATCTGTTGTGATCCTATTCTTACTCAGTAGACGTGTTGTTGTATCAAGAAGGACAGGTGAGTAACACCTATTATCAACCCTGAACGGAGTGATGACACTTCCCTTTAAACTTTGCAACGCTTTGCAACAAAAACTTACATGGATCAATGTTGCTTTATTCTTTTCAATTTGTCTATTCATCCACTCTGTCCGAGAAATAATAAATAATCTGCATGAACTGTGTTTGCATATAATTGATATGTGTCCACCAGGATCTTAGCGCTTTAAGGATTAATGTGTCGAATACAATCAAATCGTCACGAAATAACTAGCCTTAATGTTAACCCTTTAAGCGTCTCTTTCCTGCTGTTAATACATCACAATGTAAACTTATAACGGCTAATTATAACCAATGAAATTTCAAAATAAAGGAATTACATAAAAGGACAATTAGGCTAATGATTACAATGTATCTATTGGAAATCGGGATATATTTTTACAAATAGTAACATGAAAAGCATATTTCACTGGAAATGCTGTTAATATTACTTTATTATGGGACACCTTTCGCAACTCTAGCTACGGACTTGCCAAACACGGGAAGGACTATTGGATCAACCTATTGTATTGAGGTACTCGCACTGGCAGCTCCACTAATTGTGACATGCAGTTCATTGGTTATGCATCACGAGTCTCAGCCTATATATTAAGTCCTATAAAGTATAAAGTCTTATTAAATGTAATCAATCAATTAAAAATTGACGCATATAATTGTATTAGGCCTACTATTCATGAGTCTATGGTAATTAACACATAGATATTTATTGCTATGTCGATGCACCACACACCCAGGCCTACCTCAGCCTAACTTAAGTGGTATATTACTGGGCCCTGGGGCGACTGGGTTTTGAGCGAGTCGGTAGTGGGGCGAGCCGGTAGTGAGGCGAGCCATGTAAGTGGGGCGGCTGGGTTTTAAGGCGACCTGACTGGAAATCTTTCATGTCGGCCTATGCCATGGTTTGCTGAATAAATCAAATCAAATCAAACTACTTGGAAATGTCCAAGGAAATCGGTTCAGAATTGACGGAGAAATCAACGAAAAGCATGCGTTTCAGATAACCGTACCATAGACTATAGGCTACTACTTAAAACTAGTTGTAGGGCCAGGGGGCCCAGCCGCTAGGAGGCTAGGCTAGGTCTACTATACCTTAGGCCACAAATAACCAGTAGCGCATGTTTTCGTTGATTTCTCCGTCACTCTAGACTAATTTTGCGAAATTTTTACTGACGTTAGGATATGAGTTATGACTTGAAAATTGCCTGTGAGGCTGTGGCACTGACCCTGTGCTAAATTTTCAAGGAAATTGGTTCATAATTGACGAAGAAATCGACGAAAAGCATGCGCTACAGAATTAGAGGTCTACCAAAATGAATGTGGCCCAGTGATATAAAGTCTCACCATACATAATGCCGCTCCCATAGACTTACATGTATTATGGCCCATACGCTTGGGCCCACCAATGAAAATATCTATATAAACCTGTATAATATTTTAATCATCATGACATACTCTATCAATATAAAAAATAAAAAAGGGTGCTTAAAAGGTTTTTTTTTCCTATTTGCACATGCAAATGTAAGGTCCTAGTACCTTCCCTGAGCGTTGCCAAAACACGGGAACTTCCGAATGCAGCATTTGCTCTGTTACTACCAGCGTAGGGACTACATTTTATACCTATATTTCCCGAATTCAATGTTTTTGAAGGAAGAAATGGTCACCCAATCTAGATGAATTGGTATCAAAATGATATAAATATAATATTTAACCTCAAGCCTGTTATAAATCACCACATTTTATAAAAAAAATCATAACTCTCTCACTATTAAACTTTTTAATTATATGCGCGTATGAAGTTGTGTGGTGAGACCTTAATGCACAATACATTTTATAGGAATTTTTTTTTTCGTGTGATCTGAAAAATACATTTAATTCTGTATTGAAAAGAGAAAACCTTGTTTAGTTCTGATGATTAGCAAACTCACAAACACAAATTCAAGTTTCCCTGTTTTCGATTAGATGTCGAGAAATGACCTGTTTTCTATGGTAAAACATAATTTTTTTTTTTTTGAAGGCATGTCTACCGGTCGTCTATTTTTTCAGATATTCAACTTTATCTTATGCAATAAACAATTGTATTTTTATAGAATTGTGTTGTCCCTTCATTATGCACACAAAAATGAAAGGTATAGATAATAAACGGAGATAAATCATGCCAGGAAAGTGATTGTAGTCATTTGAACTTATAACTATAATGGCTCTATATGGGCTATTTCTGGGTGTACAGACCATAATTGGACATTCATCATGTCAGTTTCGTTAATTTTGTAACAAAACCCACTAAAATGATTGTTATTGCTAAATGGGCTTACTATTAACAAAAAATTAGCAAAGGAAATTATCTAGCGGCAAAAAACTCGCTGTGGGCTTGAAAAATAGTTTCCAGAGACGGGCACTTTAACGTCTCACCACACATAATGCCGCTCCCATGAACTTACATGTATAATGGCCCATACGCTTGGGCCTACCAGCATTCTTTAAATGAAAATATCTATATAAACCTGTATATTTTTTTAATCATCATGACATACTCTATCAATATAAAAAATAAAAAGGGTGCTTAAACAGGGGGCTTTTTTTCTATTTTCACATGCAAATGTAAGGTCCTAGTACCTTCCTGCAGAGCGTTGCCAAAACACGAGAACTTCCGAATGCAGTATATGCCTTGTTACTACCAGCGTAGGGAATACATTTTATACCTACATGCATAGTCTATTTCCCGAATTCAATGTTTTTGAAGGGAGAAATGGTCACCCAATCTAGATGAATTGGTATCAAAATGATATAAATGTAATATTTAACCTCAAGCCTGCTAGAAATCACCACATTTTATAAAAAAGATCATAACTCTCTCACTATTAAACTCTTTTTAATTATATGCGCGTATAAATTTGTGTGGGGAGACCATAAATAAATGTTAATGTGGGAAATGGGTAAAGTCAAGAATTTATAGACTTCTTGGCTTTTTAGTGCAGTTATTTTTTGTCACTCGATTGTTTTTTCGCGCGGAAAGCCATGTCCATCTACCCGGCTAAGCCAAGCTACTCACATTGCGTGAAGCTCGGCCGCAGTGACTGCCATTTTTCCACAGCTGCCCGTGTAAAAATGACAGTGACTCCGCCTACCGATAAGACGGTAACGGTGTTGGCCCTAGTCAGCTAGCGCGCTCTGGTGATCACCGTAGAGCCAGGCCCGCTAAAACATGGCGGTCAGTTTGTCAGAGCCTTGCGATGTCATCAGGGTAATGTCCATCCGGGTTAAGCTGTCGTTTTCCACCGATCATCGCTCGCTGTCGTCGGGGATTTGATTGGAAGGTTCCTGGAGAACAAAGAAGGAATGCTTCAGGGGGGAGGGGAATCAGCTTTATTAGAACTGCACACTTCAGGAAGAATGCTTCATGAGAACTGGACACTGGGAAAAAGGCTAAGAGGGGAGGAAGATCTACTTTATGAAAAGTGCAGGAAAGATTGGAAGGGGGTAGTCCTAATAGTAGAGGGGGGAGTAAAGTAGAATTTATACTTAAAAAGTAAACGTCACTTTAATTTGTCACTTTTGCGTTGCATGCTTTTCGCCAATTACTCACGCAATTTTCATCCGATTGTCATGAAATTTGACAAGCATTATTTTCTAGTCTTACGGCAACTTCCCTGTGAATTTCGAGAAAAAATATTATGTAGTTTAAAAGTTAGACCATTTGACATGTATTAATTTTGAATTATGACGCACCTCTATAAACCCATTAATTTCATACAGCTTTAATCTCGAAATTCTACTACATGTCAAATGGTCTAACTTTTGCAATACTTACTCAAATTCCACGAAATTTTCAGGGTAAGCGCCGTAATAGTTGCAAAGAGAGCTTGCAAAATTTCATGTAAATTGATCAAAAATTGAGTGAGAAATCGGCGAAAAACACCCAACGCTGGTGGAAGTTGACTGCAACTATACTCGCCGTCAAATTAACCAGGATCGCATGATTTTCGGCAATTTCTCCGTCAATTCTGAACCGATTTTCTTCAAATTTTACAAAGGCCATTTTCTATTCAAATCCTAACAGCCCTGAAAATTTCGTAAAATTATATAGCGTATTTCAAAAGTTAGATTATTTGACATGTAATGAATTGAAATTACGACGTTCCTCTTTAACCCCATTAAACTAATTTTAGAATTTTATCACATGGCAAATGGTCTAACTTTTAAAATATTGAATATTATTTTGTGAAATTTTTACCCCTGTTAGGATTTTAATAGAAAATGGCTTCTGCAAAATTTCAAAGAAATCGGTTCAAAATTGACGGAGAAATCGCCGAAAATCATGCGATCCTGGTTGATTATTTTTAATTTGACGGCGAGTAGACTATATAGTCTTAGTTAGAGACTTAGAAAGATGGAGGGGGAATGTCCGAATGGGAAGGGGAAACTGGTGGATGCTTGCCTCTCCTGTCCAGGAACCCCGCAAGGGGAAGGGAGACATGGAGGGGTTGAGCCCTGCTTTGCAGGCCTCCACAGGCGGCTACAGAAGTATCCTGGAGCAAGCCGATCAATGTATGTATGTATGAGTAGTATGGGCGAAAATAAGTAACCGGGTGGGCGATAATACGTTGTAGACACTAAACTCGACTAAAATTAAAGTTGTCCTCCTAAAGAAAATATAAAAAAGGCCTAGAATTTTAGATATAAACCATATCAATTAAATCTGCATATTTTTAATATATTTTAGTGATATTAATAAGCACATCTGATTTGAAACACACGTTTGTTGTTTCTGACCTTGCCAATCAATCAATCTCTCATTTGTACAATCAGTCAGCCTAAATCAATAATCTTTACCACAGACATGATAGGCGGCGCTACTGGACCCGGTTGTAAAAAAGACCATTTTCAATGATTTTGATATTGATTTAACACACAAAAAAAGGACCATCTAATCTGTCAGGACCACTGAATACCGAAATTCATAATTTCAAATTATTGTTGAAAGTATAACTGAATTGTCTGAGGGTAAATTTAAACAGTGGAATTTCTGGATAATGATGCTGAAGAAATAGGCCTCATCCCTTTTAAAAAATTCTCTATAATGTTACTTATAAATGCTAATCTTGTCTAAATAGGAGAATCAACACGCTCCAGTCAACGACATAGGCCTAGGCTGAAAACTATCAAATGTGTTTGTACAAAGTTTTAAACTTATTATGAAACTCCAAATATTATAATGTACACATGATTTATATGGGTATTATATAGGGCCTACAGTAGAACATCGCTAAACGGACCACCCGAGGGACTCGGCAAAAGTGGTCCCATTAGCGAGGTGGTCCTCTAAGTGAAATTGTACATTTATAATATATGAACATTTGCATGTTGTAAGTACCGTCGACTGGGGAAACTTTAAACACTTTTTGGAGCTATTCATTAATTGCAAAAAAATCACATGCATAGAAATTGGAGGAAGAAATGCGTCTTTTTGTATCTAAGTGTGAAATATTTGATATCTGTAACTAACAGGTATTTTTCAACAAATTGTATTCTGTTCAATGTTCCCCTAGTGAGGGGTAACTTTGAACACCAAAGTAAGTGGTTGGTTTTATATGCGCCATTTGAGTTGCCAATTACTTATATTAACAGATGCAAAGGAAAAATAAAAGGGACTTTTTTCAATCTATCTAACTCATTAAAATACTATCTGAACACCTTACAGATGGATTTATATTTTTATTATTTTTTGGTTGAACATATACATGGGGTGACTTTGAACACCAAAATGACACATCAAAATAACACAATTAATTCACTTAAAAAAAGTTAAACGTCCATATTTTTGGATGTAGTAGTAGCGTTTTGGTTAATTACCCTTCCATGCCGAAATACATGGGTATTTCACTTTATAAATATGTTTATAAGCCTCCTCAATAAAAAATATCTGATGTAACTTTGAACATGTTCAATGTTCAAAGTTACCCCTTTACAGTTTATTATTTTGTGTTCTATCAAGCCTAAACCCAAGACTTGAGTAAGCCTAAGATTTGAATTACAGACGAATACTACATACACATTGTCACAAGAGCATACTCTACATTTTGTCACCATGGAAACAATAATGAGCACTGTACTTACTCACGTAGAATCGAAACTTTGCGGCATTTATAATACTGTACGAAAATGGCCGACATTTGTTAATCTGTTGTGAAGGCCTTTGAAAGGTTGGTCATGGGTAATTTAATGCGATGTAATGAAATATCGGGTTATAATGTATTTGGATATATTTGTTATCATATATAAATATATTAGTATGTTGACAGAAAGTATAATTTTATATTTTACAAAATCAGTGTTAAAATTACAACCCCCGTTCAAAGTTACCCCAGTTGACTGTACCATGCTATTAACTAAGTGTATATATAGACATAAGAGATAAAAAACACAAACAATTAAAAAAATCTTTATTCAATTGACACTAAACTAATTATTGAAACTAAATAAAACATTTATTTTACATTAAATAACTCATTAAGTGAAGTTTGTCATAGTGTGCATGCTGCCTCTACAGCAGCAACGCACAAGCTTGAGCAGTAATCAACTTTTCAACAGAATCAGTCCTTTTTTACAATATAACGATACAATATAATCCATCCTTTCTAGAGCTTTTGATAACGTCTCAGGCGTGGACAACTGATCTTGTTTCTCATCATCTTCTTCTAATCTGCTAATTGTAGCTGACTGTGAATGTGACTTGCCTCTATGAGATTTATTTTTCTTGAGCCTGAATTTATCACGTCTATGGCCGTATATTGATCCACAACATTGAATGCTTTACTAAATTCAAATCCCCTTTTATATCTTGTAAGCTGGTGTTATGTTTATTATGTTAGCCATCGAATAGAAATGGAACATACAAAATACAATAACATAGGCGATCATCAAATAAAGTTCTGCTGTTAAATAAAAGTTGCATGCTGTATGGCATGGCACGGAAGCACTATTCTACAACAATCATCCAAGGGAAGCTGCAGCCACCTCGTATCTGGCAATAATCTTTGGGCGGATTGCCAGTTGCGTACCCTGGTTCCTCAACTCAACTGCGGTGCTAATGCAGCTCTCGCATCAGTGCTAGCGCTGGTGTAGGCTGTGGTAGCCGTGAATAACCGGCAATATCGTGTTTGACATTAGGTCTTTCACGTGGGATGAATGGAGGTACCCAGAGGGAGTTATCTTTCCTATTGTTACTCTTGGGACTATCCGACCCGAGGATAGCGAAGCTGCGTGAAATGCCATGTTGTTTCAGCATTAAATTGCACAGCGAAATCCAAATCACCGGCCGTCTGGGCATGTCTGGGGGTAGATCCCCTAGACATGCCCAGAACCCCTTATCAGGGGAGCGAAGGAAAACGATTGACTACAACATTTTTATCGTCTTACAATGTCACTTAAAAGACCTTTTGTGCCGAAAAGTGACGTAAAGCAATGATTTACTACTACTACTACTAAATAAAAGTTGTGTTTAACGTTGATTGCTAGCCCTTATGTAATGTCGCTAAAATAGCTAAATGTGACTAGCAGTTTAACACTCAACTGTTTAACTATGTGATGACATGTATTTAGTGCTAGTTTTTTAATTTTTAAAATATCCTATCATAACAGTGTTTTTTATCATTTTCCTATTCGCGCTGCTCTCGTATCAGATCAAGCAGTCACGGTTTCAAGGTTTTAAGTTTTATTATAACTCTGGCCTTTCGTGGAAGCATGGAGAAGCCTACATAGGAATATTATATATACAGCTGTTCAGAACATGGTGATACAATAACAATGTAAAAAATATAGTGAAAGTTTAAAATATATACTTATTCATAGATATGTTTAGAAGTGCTACATTGATGTGATGATTAGGCAATTTAATATTACTATTATAGGGACTATGTATAGTTGAAGATAGTCTAATCGAGCTTTAATTAATTTAAACAATTTTCCAATTGCTTTCGCATCTTGTGGGCTCATTAACCCGTTTGGGACGAGCCCCGGAGATCTCCGTAATTTAGGGACACCATTCAGATACGAGGCCCGGAGATCTCCGGGTTTGATTGCATGAGATAACTATGACGTCATAAAATAATCTCGTTTCAGAAAGAGCTCAGTAGCATAATAATCTCGTGTTCAACGGGTTAACTGTATATTAGTTATGGAACTAGAAATGGCTATGGCTGACCGTTTTATTATTTCAACATTGAGACCATCCAAACCAAACGCTTTATTATTAGGCATAGATAATATGTGTCTAAGGACGAGATTCTCACTAATAGGCGGTATTATAAAATGATTTTGCTGCTTACAAAATAATATCTATAGATGTAGGGGATAAATTACTTTTTCTAACAGGGGTGTACTTATCAGGAATAGTAGCAAAATATTTGTTTAAAGTGTCAGCTACTATTTCAGAATCTGAGGTTAAATTATTGTCAATCTTGAGAGATATTGGATTTTTTTTTTGTTCGGACAAAATTCTTCAATGTTTTTTCTAAAGCTCTTTCGGTGATTTTTTATTTTGTTTTATTGCATTTATATACATTTTCTTCTTGGAATTTCTCACAAGTGTTAAAACTCTATTTCGCATTCGTTTATAATGAATATGATTGTCTTGTTTCTTATATTTATTTCTTTCACGCATAGCTACTAAAAATATCCGATGTAATCCACTTCGGCTGGGATGGGTATTTAACACGTTTAGAAATCATAGGTATATGGTGATCTAAGACAGAGTTAAATGCTCTGTACCAGGCTTGTAAAGCCTCATCGTGATCTACAAAATTAATATGAGGGCAGTTTAAAGGCGAGTTTATTAGGTCAGTTATTAACTGGGTTTTAAGTCTGTATGTTATTTCATTAGTTGAATTTTTTTTTTGTATATGACTTTTTCCAAATACACACACAGGATAATGGTCACTTATGGCATAAAATGGAAAGGATCATTCAGTGATATTACTTTGATCAGAAACATAAATATGACCAATAAGTGTTTTAGATGTACTGGTACCCCAGATGTTTTTTTACAATTTAATGCAGGTTTAGATCTGTAAGTATGTTATTTAGTTTTACAGCTTTGTGATTAGCTTTATCGCTACAGTTTGTTGTATGTTTATTTTCTATATGATTAAGCAAATCTATGTTTATGTCTCCTAAGGCTAACATTTCTTTGTTTTCATTATAAGCTTTATCTAGTGCTGAGTGAAAATATTCTAACCAGTCAATAGGGGCATTTGGTGGTCTGTATAACATGCAAATAAGTATGTTTGCTGATGATTTAAATAATAATTCTATCCATATGGTTTGAATGTTATCGTCTTCAAGATCAGAGCGTCTTTTGTAATTCAAATTATTTTTAATGAAACACACTAAACTTCACCCTATTTTTCCTATTCTATCTCGTCTTTCTAAAAACTAATTGTGGACATATAATGTGTTATTATCAATGTGAAATATCTAGAAAAGTTTCACCCATACCGAAAAAATCTATTTTTTGTTACTTTGATTAAATGAAACTTACACATCAATCTATTTACATTGAAGTTTGCGACATTCAACCCTTTTGAGTCAAACCATCTACATTGTTTCTGTGAATCTGTCAATGAAGTGATAGTAGACTGTTCTGACAAAGGTGAGCAGGGGTTATCTGTATTGTTTAAGAGAGGGCGAAGAGGGGACGGTGGCTCATATTACTCATCTCTTGTACAAGTCTGACAGAGGGAGTTACATGTAAGTCCATCAGGACGGGAACCCTTGGTTCTCGTCCCTTAGCACAGCTCTGTGCTTCCGTGGGTACGTTGAATGGCCAGCCATCGGCTGCATGTTAGGTAGTGCACCATGTGGCACTAAATGATGATGCTGTCTAGGGCTGTTCGGTTGAGGATTGAGTGGCTTCTGTAGTGGCTGTTTTTATTGATTTTAGGACTGATCTATTGTTGTGTATTTCTTGGTTGGTGTGGGTTTATCTTTTACTGGGACAGTTTTAGGTATTGGAGCCGATGTCTGGAATATGTTGGCTATGCGTCCTGCTAGCTGGGACACTCCAACAGGACTTAAATGAAGGCCATCATGTCTTAGCCGCGACACATCAGGAGTATCTGTAGGATCCTTACTTCGTTAAGTTAATGTGGCGGTTATCCCCGGCTTCCCGGACGCGAGAATCTGTGGACGACTGCCTCGTTTCGGTACTTTGGTGCCGAGCGCACAGGGCCGGAGCCCATGCGGTCTTGGTACTTTTCCCGCACTTCAGACGTTACGCTCGGCAACTACGGATGTGCCGTAGGTCGCTCTCTCTGAGTCAAGTAGGACATGTCATGCGCGGGGTTGTACGTTGTAGTTGCCAGATGTCTTAACGAATAAACATGACAAGTGGAGGAAGAGTTTCGTGATTTACTTGGAACCGTCGATTCGACGGGGAAAGGAAGTTTGTGATATAATGGTGAATGATGGGCAGTTTCCCTCGTCCGCCATTGCGAGCCCATACTAGAGACCCCAACGGTCACTCACAGGTATCTTCGGCGCGAGGGGCACCCAATCTTTCCATACTGGTGACCCCTGACAACTGATAGTCAACGCAACAGTGTTTTCACCAAGACGCCAATTGAAAACTGCTGTTTTCAAGGATAGTTTTGATAAAATTTTAAGGGATTTTTTGAAAAAAATCAATAGCATTTTTTTCATCAGGTACGTGAAAACTGTAGATCATTCTTAATATGCCAGTTTAAATTAGTCAGAAAGAGTTATCAGAGGAGAAGCACGTTTTCTTACGTCGAAAACGGCGTAATTTTCTTATTTTTGGACGAAATACCACGTGTTTGGCGCTTTTTCAAGATGGCGACCATGTCGGTTTCTCTAGAAGAATCCCGAAATTTTTTCTCATAGACTTAGTCTATCATCTTTTCAATGTAAGAGTTTGGTAAATGCTTTCATCCTTTTAATGCCACTGTAGGCGAATAGGAAGTGGGTATTTTCGGAAACTCATTTTTATCGTTGATTGCCATAATTGGGTGACTCGATTTTAAAGTCCATAGACGAAGCCTCGTCATTTTTTTCGATTTTTCAGTAAAACCGACAAGAAATTATAAATATCGCTTCGACTCGGGTAACCTTTATTAGGTTTAGGGCCAAATTAAAGTGTTTCCTTAAATGAATGTCAGTAAACGGTCTTATTTGGTCTGTTAAAAATATTCTCAGGACCGTAGGTCAATATTTTATTACTATTATAATATGTTATTACAGAGAATGCTGAATATTGTAAATGTATTTGGTAGGTGAGCGCCATTTTGGACGCTGGTTCCCCTTGATTAGCTGATCGCCAGCCGTGAGCAAACACGTGTCCCGCCATAACCGGCATGCATTTGGATAGTGGACCTGTGTCGCCACATCACATTAGCATAAAATTAGGCCGCCATTTTGATTTGGTGGAGCTGATTCCTCACGTGTTCAAACTATACACGGACTAGTTTTAAATAATTTTTTTAGATTATTTATAAATTTTCTTTTTCAAAACGGTTGAAAGAGAGGAAATATAAATAAGTTGTTTCGGAAACGAAATCATAGCACTAATTGTGTGAGATTTTTTTTTCACGTTGAAACGCCCTCCGGTGTTTGTAATTGCTCTAGCCTACTTTTAGCGCCTTATTTGGGCACGGAGTAGGGTATGAATATGCTAATGTGAGGCGAGACGCGGCCGCTGCTCATTTTTCTATGTACACACTGTTCCACGCATGCTGACACAGACAAGCAGCCACATGCTGTCTGCTGCACATGTTAGCAGTACCGATAATACACCATACACACACCCACCACAGACGAAATAAACACAACCGCTACGACGACAGCAGATTTATACGTCAATCAATGAATCGAAGCGAGCGTTAATAAGAATGACTCGGTGATGAACGTGCCATTATAAAAAAAAAAAAAGTGGAATGTCCATCACAGAAATCATTTTTCAGCGGAATGATATACTATATTATCATTAATCAGCATAGACTACTGTCAGTCATGTTTTAAATATTTTTCTGAAATAATAAATGTAACTGTTTTTTATTCGCAGTCACATTTAGTCTATCAGTTTGAGAACGAAATTTTCTCACGATAGTTTATTTCTGAAGTTTAAATTTTTATAAATACAGAAATATTCGATTTGACAGTTGGGCTATCGCGAAACATTGCCAATATTTGCATGTTTTTTTCGACTTGTGCGAAAAAAAATTTTTTTCACCCAGGTCGATTTACATTATACTATTATCTTAGCTTAGCATAGCATGTCATAATTGTATCTGGCATTTTTTATGTACAATTTCGACCTACAGTTTTCACTATATCATTATGCATGTGTGTGAATAAGTGAAAACATTTCATGTCAAATATAGACTTACAGTTTTCACTAAAATAAATATATACGTTTGTGAACTAGTGCACAGCACTTAGGCGCAACCTCAGCGACGCATTTTCAACTATATCTGCAACCCCTGTTTCTCGCAACATGCGACATAGCATGAACATTTTCTACAGTCTACATTTCTAAGATTCAGCATATTACAGACATTTTTTCATCTGGTCTAGACGGCAACGTACAACCCCGACGGCAACGTACAACCAATCCGCGCACGGCACGTCAAATATAGTTGGTATGTGTTAATATGACATACCATTTTAAACACGTTTGAGATAGACACAGAGCCAATAGGCCAGCTATCTCAAATGTTTCAATAGTTAGATAATTTCAAAATAACATTTCATAATGTCGAAGCAACACGACAGTGAAGGCTTCATGTCTACGCCCCTAGAAGGTGCGGGTGCTCGACCTAAAGATAATTATCATCAAGACAGTGAGGACAATGAGGTTCGATTCCGAGAGGCAGACGAAGAGTATCAACGCCTTAAAGCAGATTTCGCTCGAATTGCCCGAGCTAGACGAATGAGTCCTCATTCTAGGAGCGATTCCTCAAGGAGCCCTTCACCACTCGGAAGGCAGTCTCAGAGACGGTCAACGAACTTACCCAAGTTCAGAATCGCTACGTTCTATGCTACGGATGTTGAACTCTGGTTCAACCAAATAGAGACTCAGTTTGCTCTTCACCAGATCAACGATGATGACGAGAGGTACAGCTTAACCTGCGCTGCACTTTCGGGCGAGGTCGCATCAGATGTGAGGGACGTGCTACTTCAGCCTTTCAGATCTCATAAATACGAAAGCCTGAAAGCGATTTTGATAGAGCGACGAGGTTTGACCACACCCGAAAGGGTTAATAAAGTGATCTCAGGTGAAAGAATTGGTACAGACATTCCCTCGCGTTTCCTGCGGCGTCTACAAAAGACAGTAGGTTTTGGCAGAAAGCCGTGGTGGGGAAGGCAGTCATACGCCAAGCGTTCATCCGGCAGATGCCCGCTTCAATCAGAGCTCATTTGGCGACTCAACCTGACAGTGCCACCCTCGAAAGTTTGGCCGTTTTGGCCGACCGGGCACTGGCCGCTGAAGAAGACGTCGAAGAGAGTAAGCCGGGGGTTGCGGAAATAAAGGTAGAGCTAGTTGGTTTGTTGGAGGATTTGTCCAGGCGAATTAAAAAACTAGAAACCGTGACTACATCAGAGAGGAAAAGAAATAAAAGACGTGGACGAGTAAACAACAACTATACTACTGCGCCTACATTTGCTCCTAATGTTCAGGCCTCAGGTTTTGTTAATAACCAACCTAGTCATTATAGAAATGAACAGAATAATGCTCGACCTTTCATTCCGCCGACGAATGTGCAACAAAATGCTCAACCTCTTGTCCCGCCGCCGAATCCACAGCGAAACGACGCCGCTAACACAATAGATACAGCTAATGCACCTGTCTGCTATTTTCACCAGACTTTCGGTGATAAGGCACGCACGTGCAGGAGCCCCTGCGCTTTTTCTTTAAACTGCTAAGCCAGAGCAAGGTAGCGACTCTTGCATCTGACGGTATAACTGAGACGCGGCATGACTTCGCGGACGCTAGTTCTCCAAATTTATCTCACTCAAAGTTATTATATGTCGCAGATTAAGGACATAAATGCAGATACTTGATTGACACGGGCGCAGCTGTCAGTGTTTTGCCGAAATCTTGCGCTAACGGGATTTCGGACGCTGACAGTCTCCCCCTGGTGGCAGCTAATAACAGTACCATACATACTTACGGCAACTGTAAACGCGTCGTCGATGTCGGCTTAAAGCGCGAATATCCGTGGACGTTCATAGTGCCAGATGTGCAGCAACCCATAATCGGGGCTGATTTTTTAATCCACTATAATTTGCTCGTAGACTTGAGAAGCCGATGCCTCCGGGACATAAGAACAGGTCTAGCTATTGCCGCTTCACTGTCATCGATTAAACCACTGTCATTGAACAGAGTAGACACTGTTCAGAACGAGTACACCAAACTCCTCGGCCAGTTCCCGGAACTGACTCGCCCTACGACAAAGGGTGAGACCGTTAAACACGGTATAACACATAAAATAGTGACTAAAGGACACCCAGTGTTTGCGCGACCACGACGATTAGCACCCGATAAGCTTGTTACAGCGAAGCGCGAGTTCGATGAGATGATAAAACTAGGGGTCATTGAACCTAGCGACAGCGAGTGGTCCTCAGCGCTTCACATGGTGCCAAAGAAAAACGGCGATTGGAGACCATGTGGGGACTACCGTAGTTTAAACGCACAGACTGTACCCGACCGTTATCCGATTCCTCATATACAAGATTTCATGCAGCGTTTAGCCGGATCGAAGATTTTTTCGAAGATCGACTTGGTCAGAGCTTATTACCAAATTCCGGTGGAACCGTCCGATGTACATAAGACTGCCGGTACTACACATTTTTGCTTATTTAATTTCACTAGAACACCGTTTGGTCTACGAAATTCCGGTCAAACGTTTCAGCGTTTTATAGACCACGTTACACGCGAACTTGATTTTGTTTTTGTGTATTTGGATGACCTACTGTTAACCAGCCCAGATCATAAAACGCATAAGAAACATCTACGAATTCTTTTTGCCCGACTATCCGAATACGGAATTATAATTGGTCCTGAAAAGTGTCAGTTCGGTACAACTGAATTAAGTTTTCTAGGCCATCACGTTTGTGCCCAAGGAATTTCGCCGTTACCCAGCGCCGTTGACGCGATTGTAAATTTCGTTAAGCCCGAAAAGCAACGAGCATCTGGGAATGGTGAATTATTACCATCGTTTCATACCGCATTGCGCTGCGAAGTTGACACCAATCAATAATTTACTGACAGCTGCCAACGAAGGACATACAAGACTGTCACCGAAGTCAAATTTCGATTTGAAGTGGAATAAAAATGCAGAGTCAGCATTTTCTGAGTCAAAACAAATATTGGCAAACGCTACGCTTCTGGTACACCCAGATTCTACGGCTCAGATCAACATCACGTGCGACGCTAGTGATGTCGCCGTCGGTGGCGTGTTGCAGCAATTTTTAAATGGTATGTGGCAGCCACTTTCGTTTTTCAGCGAAAAGCTGAACCCAGCAGAGACACGTTACAGCGCGTTCGATCGTGAGCTTTTGGTGGTATACGCCACAATTAAACACTTTAGACACAATTTAGAAGGACGAAATTTCTTCGTTAATACTGATCATAAACTGTTGACATTCGTAATGTCATCCGTGACTGAGCGCGCGTCCCTACGACAAACACGTCATTTAGCTTTCATCGCTGAATTCACCACCGATATTAGATATGTAAAAGGCGAGACAAATTTCGTCACTGATGCGCTGTCACGACCATCAGTGTCTGCGATACATGATGGACCAGTGATAGACTATAAGGAGTTAAGTCTCGACCAAGCTAAAGACGCGGAATTCACGCGATTGAGACACTCGACTACATCCACTATGAATTTCAAACTACTCAAATCGTTCGATAATCAATTGATCTGTGGGGCACAACCGGCCGTACCTTACCGCGAAATTTCGCCGAAAAGTTTTTTCAAACTCACACGGTTTAGGCCACCCATCGCATAGAGCTACCAAACCTTTGATTAATACCCGATTTGTCTGGCATGGCATGAATATCGACATTGCTAGATGGTGTCGTACCTGTAAGGGTTGCCAGACTGCCAAAGTTTCACGTCACAACACCCCAGTTTACGGTAAGTTCACTGAACCTACCGAGCGATTTGATCATGTCCACATGGATACAGTCGGACCTTTACCCTATGCTAATGGCTTTAGATATCTACTGACTTGCGTCGACCGTTTTACACGTTGGCCCGAAGCCATACCTATTGTAGATATTAGAGCCGAAACGGTCGCCGAGACGGTCGCCGATGCTTTCTTCAGCGGGTGGATAGCACGTTATGGTACTCCAGCCACTATCACCACTGATAGGGGCGCTCAATTCGAGTCCAAATTGTGGGATAGTTTATGTAATCAATTCGGGATTATACGGGATCGTACCTCGAGTTATCACCCTCAGTCAAATGGCATGGTCGAACGTTTCCACCGTCAATTGAAAGCCGCCATTATGGCGCACGAGTCACCGAACCCGTGGACTATCACGTTACCCGCTGTACTTTTAGGAGTTCCTTCCGCAGTTAAAGAGAGACTAGGCAGGTCAGCTGCCGAGATGATATACGGGACAACCATTAGACGCCCAGGAGAGTTTACGAAACAGTACACCGTCGACGCTAACACTGATTTGGAGAACTATTCAGACAAGCTACGCGTGGCCATGTCGCTCCTCCGTCTATGTCCGCCACGTGACACACAACAACATAACATTTTCCAATTCAAGGAAATAGCTACATGCACACATGTATTCTTGCGCCGAATCGCAATTGCGCTGCCTCTGACCGCCCCTTACGACTGACCATATAAGGTCGTTGCGAGGAGTGGCAGAGTCATGAAAATCCTAGTGAAAGGCAAGGTTGAGACGGTCTCTTTAGATCGCGTTAAACCCGCACATCTCGAGTGCGAGCCTAAGACAGGTACGACCATACAGCGTAAAACGCCAAACAAACCACAGAGCTCGAAGACTACTAGGATTTCTAGTAGGAATCCACAGGGTCCACCTAGACCTGGTAGTGCGGACACTCCGACGTCCAACGGGACGAGTGTTAAAACGAAAAAGTTGACGGCAGTCAGAAGCAATAAGAAATTGGCCACAGTCCCAAAGCAACTAGATGTTAAAGTCAAATTGTCTAACAGAGACAATACTTATATAGCGCCGCATTCGCGAGCCCCCACCGTATCCTGCGCTAACAGGAACGGTCGTGGTTTATGAACGTATTCCCGCATACCTTTACATCTACGGGGTGAAACCCCGGGTGCTGCTGACGCCGTAATCGACTCGACCAAAAGCAATCGTTCGAATATCGCTAATCGCGACAAAATTTCGACCGACAAAACAGTGCGAAAAACTAGAGTCGGACGAATAATCCAGACTCCTGCCCGGTTCGTGCAGATGGTTCACGCCATAGTGGCGCCTAACGACATCTATGGCGGGCCCAACCGCATGTACCATATTCATAATGTTTTTAAATTGTAAATGAATATGCCAGGCCTGGCAGCATTGTGTAAAAATATATAAAATGTAAATACATTTTTCAGCAAGTTAATTGCTAAAATACGAATACAAATTTATGTTAAGTAAATGAATCGGCTGGTCGCAGCTTGCAGCATATAAATACATACATAAAGGACAGTTGGTGTTAAGAGGATGGGACAATTTTATTTATAATGCTGCGACGTCAACCACCCACGCTGTAACCACTCACGCTATAATTTTTAAACTATGCTTAGTTATAAGAGGTTACATATTATTACAGCCCCCGCTACTTGCACGAAGAAGTCTCCTACACGTCAGTTGGGTCCTACGTTATCACTAACCCGGGGGTAATGTAGGATCCTTACTTTGTTAAGTTAATGTGGCAGTTATCCCCGGCTTCCCTGACGCGAGAATCTGTGGACGACTGCCTCGTTTCGGTACTTTGGTGCCGGGCGCACAGGGCCGGAGCCCATGCGGTCTTGGTACTTTTTCCGCACTTCAGACGTTACGCTCGGCGACTACGGACGTGCCGTAGGTCGCTCTCTCTGAGTCAGGTAGGACGTGTCGTGCGCGGGGTTGTACGTTGTAGTTGCCAGATGTCTTAACGAATAAACATGACAAGTGGAGGAAGAGTTTTGTGATTTACTTGGAGCCGTCGATTCGACGGGGAAAGGAAGTTTGTGATATAATGGTGAATGTTGGGCAGTTTCCCTCGTCCGCCATTGCGAGCCCATACTAGAGACCCCAACGGTCACTCACAGGTATCTTCGGCGCGAGGGGCACTCCATTTCCCATATATCTACAGATGAGCTGAAGTTATTTTCAATGTAGACGTATCCACGGCGCTGACAGGTGGACTTTGCCAGCCTGTTTACCTCATATATGGTCATATTTATCTGTGGGCTGCTGTCATTACGATGGTGAATGCCATTGATAACAATCTTGGAGTGAGGATAAGTGACCTTGGCAGTCTGTAGTAGGTGTTCAATGTCTTCAGAGACCGTCGTGGCATCTTCACCAGCACTGATGTCGTTGGTCCGCCAGCCAAGACCACCAGCTTGGGATTGAAGGGTTTAGACTGGCGTTGAGTTCTTGTAACAGCATCAGACAGTCTGTAACAGCCAGCTCCAGGGTAGATGAAGCTGGTGGAGCTGAGCTTGTGAGCCACATTCAATTGTCTGGCTACATCCCTTACCATGCTGCTTGAGATAATAAGAAACATATGTCAATATGTTCCGTTGAATTTTGTATGATTATGAGGAATGAAAAGAGTGAATATTGTCCAACTGACACGAGGCACCGACCAATAGAGGTCCTATGCTGGCCATCATCAACGATGCCGGCCAAACACTAAACTGTAAGGCAACGTCTCACGGCTGTCGTGTCTGTCACAGTGGGTCAAAGCAGAAAATACCTTGTGCCCAATCAGGAACGAGACACAAAACAGTATCGCCTCAATGATGAACCACCACCCTTGAAACCGACCCATGCAACACCAAAACAACACTGGGTCAGATGTTTCGCGATCGCAAGGTGGAGACAGATACGTCCGGAATTAATTTTAAATTGATGCACAGCTTTACATATATATGATTTACATTTTGTATCTAATATTACATCAATTATTCGGCGATTGCTTTTTATTATGCTGAGTGGTAGAATCCTAGCTAGCTCTCTCAGTAATATGATCCGAGGATGAGTATAGGATGGACATTCTAGAAAAAAATGCCGAACCGTTTTATTATAGGTACAAAAATTACTTTTACCTTCGGGGATCAAGTTGTACAAAAAACGTTGATGGTTCAAGGCACTGAGTCCCATACGAAGACGGCAATGATCAACAGATCCCTGACAATAAAATTCACTAACTGAGTGGTTTGGTGATTTAGTTGAATAATAGCTCTTCAGTTTTTTCATAAAAAGAGGATATTTTTTATTTATGTTAAAACTGGTGGTAATTTGTTCCAGGAACTCATAGATGTTGGAATAAAACTATTCTTACAACTTTGCGTAATACCAAAGACCATCTACAATAAGATGGTCGACTCTTCCCAAAACGTGAAATCGCTCTCAGTGCTGTCCCCCGGTATTGGGGGTTGGAATGAATGCTTTTACCATCTATCAAGTATGATTTCACCATATTACGACGAGTAATTATGACATTGATCCTATTAAAAACAATACATACTATATATCATTAAAATCAGAAAAATTATCATTGATGGAGGTTTACTACTATTTTTTATCCAATAATTTTGTGGTTAGTTAACAATACTTTTTAATTGTCTTCTTCCCTATGGTACTTCAGGGGTTGATGCGCCCCGATAAATAAGTATGCATATTCATTGTTTACAAACAACAGGTGACGCCCAGTTAACAAGAGGCGCTGACCCAATTATAGAGTGATGCTGCTTCATCGTCTGGTATTTGCTGGCAGGTGACAATTGTGTGCAAGGGTAGATACGGGCAAAGAAAAACAAGATAACGTCAAAGGAAAACATAATAATACTATACTTATATAGTCTGATTACACGGATCATTTGTCATATTTATCATTCGGAATATACCTGAACAGAAATATTTTGCTGATATAAAGCATGTTACTGTTACTGTTGATTCACCTGATCTGAGCGAGTCTGTCAAAAAATTAGCTTATTCAATGCTAAAATAATTCACGCCACAAATAGGTATTACCATTGAGGAGGAGAATATTCTTGTAGGCCCTATATGTCAGTGGATATATTTGTCGCAAAGTGTCGCAATCTGCATGTGATCAATGTAAAGTCATTTTGATGCAAATAATAAATTGCATAGGCTACATTTCTGTCTAAAAAGCAATATTTGAATATTCAGGGTGTGGGGCTTTTGCTCCACATTAAAACTTAATACAATTAAGTGGTTCAAGTAAAAGATTTTTTGGAAATATACCTGAACAGATTCTACATAGGAATCATAAATGATATTGAACTAGTACGTTCATCAAAGACACTAAATCACATGCAGTTTGTGAATGTTTCACGTTAATATTGCATATATGGCCCCATTCGGCTACACCATGTACTGCTGGAAAACAATGAACACATTATTACCAGTAATGGAAGGAGAAATAGAAAATTATTAAAATTCAACTATAAATAGATTTTGTCATGAAAATGTATGTGTCTTGTTTTCAAGTCCTCAGTGACATTGATGGCAGTGGTCCGAGAGAGAAGGCTTACAAATTATAATTTTATAATATTGCTCATGTGATCTAACCAGATTTTTTCACAAAATAAAAGTTTGAATCAAAATACACGCCTGTCAAGTTATGATTGTTAGCAATGTTTTACCCTGATCTCCTTTATTGTCGCTATGCTTGAGGACATATCGTCACTCCCCTCCGTTCTGTGCCTACATATGTGTGTACATTCTGTACACAGCTCTTCTGTTATTTAAATGAAGATATTTTAATCTCTGAAATTTTATCATGATTTAAGATGATTTATCTGCTATATTAGTAGTTATTTTCATTCCAAAAATAAACATTGCAGAGATATTGTCATAGCTGTCAAACCTAGAAAAACATTATTTGGTATTTGGAGGTTAAAGTGGTGAAGTTAACACTTGTTTTTCATGATGATACACTTGCCAAAGCATTAAAAGGGGACACTACTGCATAATGTATTACACACATTTGTATGATGAAATCCGCAAGTCGACCATCTTATTGTAGATGGTCTTTGGTATTACATATGGGCAGTGTAAGGCCTGTGGAACTTGTTTGTATGTTTCTAGTTTTTTGGGTATGTCTCGGGAGGGCGGGGCCCTAGGGTAGTGGTTAGCACCGCTGCCTTTCACGGGGACACTACTGCATAATGTATTGCAAGCATTTGTATGATGAAATCCGCAAGTCGACCATCTTATTGTAGATGGTCTTTGGTATTACATTCGGGCAGCTTAAGGCCTGTGGAACGTGTTCGTATGTTCCTAGTTGTTTGGGTGTGTCTCGGGAGGGCGGGGGCCCTAGGGTAGTGGTTAGCACCGCTGCCTTTCACGCTAAAGCTCGGGGTTCGGTTCCCGGTATCGGCGGTTCGAAAGAAACAAAAATGTTTCTTCCCCATCCACTTCTAAAACTCCGTGACCGAGAGGTAGCGTGCTCGGCCTCAGACCTCCAGGGTTTGAATTTTGAATTCTGTGTCTGGAGGACAGTGACATCTCAATCATCTCACCATCCTCAGGAGGTTCTCCTGGCCCAATTTAGCTTGTATGTGCACAAAAGTGGCCTACAGCCCGATTCATTTCATTTTTTTTGTCTCGGGAGTAAAACATTTAAATACTTAGGTGCTGTTTGTGTGACAATTATATAAAAAATGCGCATTTTTTAAATATTGCGTCTTATTTGTAAACGATCCCATCCCAACTCTTCGTACAGCCTCAGTGATTCTGTTCTTTTATATAGGCTCTATTGCAAACGAGAGCTGCACGTCTTTGCACTTTATCTAAATTATTCAAGTATTTTAAAGGAGCACTATCATATAATATGTTTCCATATTCTAAGACAGGCAATTTTAGTGACCTAAATATTTTTTCTTCAGTTCTTCTTGGAATTTTTTGTGATAATTCCAATAATAAGTTTATCTTTTTGTTTGATCTGGTACATACTTTTTCAATATGATGAGACCAATTTAATGTTTCGGAAATAGTCAAACCCAAGCAATCGTGGGTGACAACTTTCTGCAGAGTTATATTTTCTAATTGTAAGTCGGGAATTTGGTTGTTATTTTTGTTCTGTGAAAAAACATGTAAACAGTTTTTATGGCATTAAAAAGCATACACCATTGATATCCCCAACCATCTAGTGTCTTCAAATCTTTATTTTATCACACCCAGCTCTCCATCACACCCAGATCTCAGTAACTCTCCCATCACACCCAGCTCTTCATCACACCCAGCTCTACATCACACCCAGCTCTCAGTAACTCTCTCACCACACGCAACCCTCAGTAGCTCTCCATCACTAACAGCTCTCAGTAGCTCTCAATCACACCCAGCTCTTATAAAATCTCCACAGACCAGGCCTCAGTAGCTCTCCATCACAACCAGCTCTCCATCACACCCAGCTTTCCATCACATTCAGCTCTTAGTATCTCTTACCTCAATCACATCCAGCTCTCCAACACACCCAGCCCAGTTTTCCATCACACCAGCTCCCAGTAGCTCTCGATCACACCCAGCTCTCAGTAGCTGTGAAACACACCCTGCTCTCACTAGCTCTCCATCACATCCAGCTCTAAATCACACCAGCCCTCAGTAGCTCTCTGGCACACCCAGTTCACAGTAGCCCTCCAATATACCCAGTTAAATGTTTAATAATAAACATAGGCTCCCCATCAGCATCCCTTACTAGTGGGGGCTCTTAGGTAATAGGGTGTGCACTTCTGGATAAAATTGTGAATTTTGGCACACAAATAGTTAAGATATCGCTCTACAGGAATTTTGATGAAAGCAAGTTGGTACGTCCACATTTTGGCCGCCATCTTGGTTTTCAAAATGGCCGCCACTTTGGACCTATATTCAGCAATATTTCACAAAGAAAGACAATTCGAGAGCTCGTAACAAGCTGATTTTTTCATGAAAGAACCCTAAAGGTATCTAGATTAACACAGTAAACGTTCTAGAAAATCCTTCTTATGCACTCTGACATATTCAAGATGGCGTCCAAGATGGTCGCCAGCGTATAGTCATATTTGATAAATAGCGTAAAATGATCGATTTTAGCTCGATTTTCTTTTGTAATACACCATTTCAAATAGTTTTGTGGCCAGTAAAGCTATATAGACTACCCCCAGCAATTTTGAAAACATATTTAACCCTTTTATCCCAAGAGGCTTTTTAGCGAACGCCCCTGTAATCTTTATTGGGACAAGATTATTATTTAAAATCAATTAATTAATTATTAATGGTGATTTATATTGGTTTCAGTAATATAGCTATATTAAAAGCACGCTTATTGGTCAATTGATTTGTATTTTTGGTTATTCAAGATGGCGTCCAATATGGCTGCCAGTGTATGGGCAGATTTAAGAAATTGTGTAAATTCTTCAATTTTTAATCAAATTTATCTTGTAGTACATCATTTTAACTGGTTTTATGGTCTGTGAGTCCATCTAAACTACTCCCAGACAACGCTAATCAATATTTAGCACCTTAACATGAGGATTTTCAATTAGCGACATAAAACATCCAAAATGTAGTTGGTGAACCACTTAGCCCATAAACCTTTCTAACTGTTTTTCGGGTGTGAAACTGATTCATCTTTTCTTACATGTCACAGTATCCTTGGCGGATACCTTATCGTTTAGATATAATGACAGTGTCTATAGGGATATTGTGTGACAAAGGTCCTAGATACGGGTCTATTGGTAGAAAATACTTGATAAATTAATACCCAATTTAGTGCAAATGATCCTCAGGGGCTCTTAGATGTACCTTTATGGGCTACTGTACTTAAATGTGTCTACTTTCACTATCGTACTTACTTTATGAACATTTCGGATGATATAGAGGCTGAAAATAAAGCATAGAGGATATTTCTGATCAAACAACAAGCTCACGGTCTTCCGGTGAACACAACAGCATGGGCAGTAATGCATCTTTTGTGGATGAGTGAACGGGAAGGTCAATCAAGTGTCTCAGATAGGAAAACAGGGAGCTGACATGGAAAGCAAGTAGTTATTTGCAGTTGAATGCCGGTGGTGTTCCCAAATGCTTCTATTCCAAAACTGCGTAGATAAGCAGAGCATAGAGTTAACTCTATGGTCAGAGCCAAGAAGCAGTCCCAGGATACAGAACAAACCCACAGGAATAATCATCAGCGGTATGATCACCAGCTATAAATATTCGATATTTGCAAAAAATGATTTTTTACTGCTGAGAAGCAGGACACTTATATTAGTTCCAATAAAAATGCCTGACTAGTTATAATGAGCATTTATAATATGCTGAAGAGCTATCTGATAGCATTTTGTTTTGGCTGGTCAAAGGGGCCGGTTATTTATTCCCCCAAATACTCCTGCCCTATGCAAACTCATTACATGGTCACACAAGGCTGCAACTCTCCTATTCTGGCCACCATCAGTAGTGTGGCTAGTTTTATGGCAATCTTCATTTCATATGGTACTGCTTCAATGGCGCACATAATTCCTATGGAATTATGATTGCACTGTATACGTACACGACGATAACAAACCATCTTGTCTGGTATATATACAAACATCATATGCCTACCTCCAGTCTACGAATACGCCGATCTAAATGAATCATCGCTGCCATCCAGTTTTCACTGATGGAGTATGAAAGTTGCTAATTGTCACTTGCACCACAACACGCCGTTTCCGATAATGCTGCAACGTTTTTGAGGCTGGAGAAAGTTATGATGAAGAACATCGATGTGATATCAACAATCCCAGCTCCTCTAACATTACAGGAGAAAAAAATAGTGGCGGTAGCATCATGCCATACGAGTCTCTAGACACTAGTCCGGATATACAACACAGTCAGTTCTAAGCCTGATAGGCAGAAGCAGCTGATTTTTTTGGTAGATTTAAAAAAATATATGATGCAGCCCTGTATCATTTACGACTCCTCTCTAAAATAGTTTTCACACAAGAGCCCTATATACACTGTCATTATAAATACACCACCTTTCCAGCGCAATTGATTGACGTCGACATACCAGTGCATTTATTAAAGCACCTGTATATTCGTTAAAGTTACATGTATCACTGATAATTAATCCAGTATGTGTATGGTGACATTTTTACCAGGCGGATACACTGACAATAAGTGGTTCACTCAGAGAACATCACATTTACATGCAATATATCATCAAATGATCTGTCCAACACAAATCAGTTTCACACCTAGAAAACAGCTGTAAAAGTGTATGTAGTCAGGGCCCATTTTACAAAAAGAGGCATTCTTAAAGTTTGTAAGGCATTTCTTAGTAGAATTTGTCATGCAGTTGTTTTCACACAATTCGGATATACTGATTCCAAATCTGCCCCATGCCAAGCTCTATTTCCAGTTTTTCCCTTTCAAAATTGCAAAACAAAATGGCCGCCGAAACAGCAGATAAATTCTCAATTATCATGATTATACATCATGTCTGGGTGCACAGCGGGCACACAATCTTGACTTTCGTGTTCAAAATAACATTTTTGTTTTGAGGAATTTCATGTTCCAAGACCTGGTCAACTATCACGCAAAAAATCCAAGATGGCTGCCAATACTACAGGAAGTACCATAACGTTTTTCTAAAAGTCAGACAGTTGTTTTTGGTGGCTAAATATAGGTTTTTAGTACCAATAAATCTAGTACAATACAGTAATAACCTCTAACTTTTATATTACATCTAGTTTCAGGGAAAAATCCAAGATGGCCGCCAATTATACAGCAAGTACTAAAACCATTTTTCTAAATGTCGTAGGTAGTTATTTTTGTTTTCTGACACAAACAAATTACACAGCATCAACAAACTCAACTTCCATGTGACATGTAGTTACGGGGAATGCAAAAAATATGATTATTTAAAAACAACACATTATATAACTATGAGGAAATTGCACAACAATAGCACATGTGTTACTTTCATCACTGTAACTACATAGGCGTGCTGTGTATATCTCAGATTTGCATGAATGCCATCATCTGGCAGAATGATAATGCTAGAATATTCATCAATATATCAATATATTGATCATATATTTGTGCAGCTTCGGAATTGATGTCGCGACTCCTTGATAGGGCGCCATTGGCTACTTTCTCGTGGTCCTAATTAACACTTAATCAAACTAAATGTGATAGCTCTTCAGGTTGAACAGGAAGCTTTTACACGAGAACTAGTTGCAGTTGTCCATCAATGAAGCACCAACCACAATCTCATAGATGTTTATAATATTGTTATCTGGTCAGATCTGTATTTATTGCTAAACAGGATTAAAATACAACGGAAACAATATCCATTTTTTGTGGCAGGGGTTATTGATGAAAAGGATACATTGAAATACTCCAATTTGCCTAAATTCTAGTTTTGGATGTTAATGAATTAATTTAAATGTATTTCTTTTAGAATTGATGTGCTGGTGTTGTGGAAATGATATGAATCGGGCTTTAGGCCACCTTTGTGTACATATAGGCTAAACTGGGCCAGGAGAACCTCCTGAGGATGATGAGATGATTGAGATGAAACTGTCCTCCAGACACAGGATCCGAAATTCGAGCCCTGGCGGTCTGAGGCCGAGAACGCTACCTCTCGGTCACGGAGGCTCTCCACAATACTGATTTTCACACGTAGATGGGGAAGAAACATTTTTTGTTTCTTTCAAACCGCCGAGACCGGGAACCGAACCCCGAATTCTAGCGTGAAAGGCAGCGGTGCTAACCACTACCCTAGGGCCCCCGCCCGCTGGTGTTGTGGAAGCCATTGAGACGGTTGAATGGTACGAAATGTATCACCAGTTCTAGGTTTACACAGCTAGGCATTGCTATGATGAGAACGTTTCGAAAGCAGAATGAGCAAGTTTACATCAGTTCCTACGACTACCACATTGTCAGTATCTCACAGCTTGATTGCCGTAATAACATTTAACGACCCATCATGTACCTCAGTATTTTTCATACTTAAATACCAGTGTTCATTGAATAGTTGAATGGCATTGTTCTTTACCAAAAGTGATGAATTTGAACATTGAACTGAAACTGTATTGCCCTCCTCCCTGATTTTGTACTTTATCTGTTATATATTCATCTGAGATAACATCGCAGTGTGCAAGGAAATGTTTTTGATGTAGGATACATGTGTCTTGCATTGATTATTTGATGATCAATGTTTATTACAAAAGAATATAATAGATATCATAAGTAATGTAATTATGTATGAACTATAATTAATCTACTATGTCTGGAGGAGACATATAGGGCCCAGTTATTAGGGACCTAAATATCTTCACGTCCATCATATGATTTCATCACTTTATATATGGTAAGACTTATTGTCTTTAACATTGATATCTAGGGCCTAGGGCCTAGCGTGTCCTCAACCATCAATCTTATAGGCCCAAAACATATATAAGTCAACTTCTGCACCAAAAAACAGATTTCCGATATTGTGTAACTGTATTTTATCATAGTTATTGATGGTGATATCATCGATCTCATTCAAGTTAGGGGAGTAGAAATATGTGTAGCCTACATTACGGTTTTGTGTGAATCTCTGAGCCAATGGTTGGGACTTTATTCGTTCAATTATGTCTGAAAACTGTGTTATCAGCGCATTACCAGGCTTTTGTACGGTATCTATTCTGATCAAAATATATAAATTAAGATGATACTATTATCATGATAATGTAAATTGTCAATCCGACTGAGAAACATAATTTGTATGTGATGTGCACGTTTTAACCAGCACAATATACCTATAGTTACTAGAATCATAAATTGTTAAATTTAAACGACTTCTTGTCTCAATAGGAACGGAACATGTATGTGTGTCATTATTGCCATGGTTATGCAGACCACCTTGATAAAATAACTTCATGTTTTGCTTAACCCTAGTACAGGGCTTGGGCAGGAGGGTGCCACCCGTGGCCAACGCACATTTAAGTTATTGCTTTCTTCCTTAGGGTACTGTAAAAACTCGATGCAGGTAGATATCACATAGGCCACATACTAATAGGCCTAGAACAGATATATGGTGAGCGACAGGTTATCTAGTGCCGGACAGTGATCAACAATCATAAAATATTTTTTGTCAAAAGTCTAAACATTTTTACAACATGCCGGATATTACGTTTGTTTCCCTCGGCTTCTAAATGTGAAATAATGACTTTATTAAATAAATCATTATTAATACACTGGACTACGATGTGTCGTTTTCCTGGCGCAACATTTGTTTTCCACCCATAACTTTGTGCAATATTGATAATGGATGTTATCACGGCTCCGAATTGGTTCCCCGGATGTGAGAAACCTATATGTAGACACCAAAAACACATCTCTACGTTATTTGGAAGCAAAGTTATGGCACTTAGCTTTGCAGTGGCGGCCATTTTGGATTTTGTCCTCTAGCGGCAAAAGGTGAAATTCAAAGGACTTTAATTATGTTGCTCGGGTGGGTTTTAATACACGAAAATGATGTTTTTATGGTCAGTGTAAGCCAAGCCGTGATGTAATGTTGTGCCATTTTCACTAATGTTGGCGGCCATTTTGTTTTTGAATTTTGAGTAGGAAAAACACAAAATAGAGCTTGGCATGGGGCAGATTTGGAATCAGCGTTCCCAAATTGTGTAAGAACAACTGCATGCCAAATTCTACTAAAAAATGCTTTACCAAGTCAGAAATTTCGAAAATGGGCCCTGACTAATGAGCCATGTGGTTCACCAATTACATTTTTGGGTGTTTTTTGTCGCTAAAATTAAAACTCTCATGTCAATGTGTTAAATATTGCTCAACATTGTCTGGGAGTAGTTTAGATGAGCTTACAGACCATAAAACTAGTTAAAATGATGTATTACAAAAAAAGAAGAAAATTGAGCTAAAATTGATGAATTTGCACGAATTCTTAAATCTGCCCATACACTGGCAGCCATCTTGGACCACATTTTGAATAACTAAAAATACAAATTAATTGACCAATCAGTGTGACTTCACTATAACTATATTATAACTGACACCGATACATCATTAATACTGAATTAATTGATTATAAATAATAAAGTTGTCCCAATAGAGATTACAAAAGCGTTAGCTGAAAAGCCTCTCGGGATAAAAGGGTTAAATATATTTTCAAAATAGATGGGGGTAGTCCATATAGATTTACTGATCACGAAACTATTTGAAATGGTCCATTACAAAAGAAAATTGAGCTAAACTCTATCAATTTACGAAAAATAAACATAAATCAGTTTTACACCCGAAAAACAGCTATAAAGGTTTAAGAGCTAAGTGATTCACCAATTACATTCTGGATATTTTATGTCGCTAATTGAAAATTCTCATGTTAATGTGCTAAATACTGCCTAACGTTGTCTGGGAGTTGTTTAGATGGACTCACAGACTATAAAACTAGTTGAAATGATGGATTACAAAAGAAAATTTATATAAAATTGAAGAATTTACACAATTTCTTAAATCTGCCCATACACTGGCAGCCATCTTGGACGCCATCTTGAATAACTAGAAATACAAATTAAGTAACCAATATAAGCGTGCCTTTAATATGCCTTTAACATAGTATTACTGACACCAATATACATCACTATTATTATTTAATTAATTGATTATAAATAATAATGTTGTCCCAATAGAGATTACAGAGGCGTTCGCTAAAAAGCCTCTTAGGATAAAAGGGTTAAATATGCTTCTAAATTACTGGTGGTAGTTTATATAACTTTAATGACCACGAAACTATTTGATATGGGATATTACAAAAGGAAATCGAGCTAAAATCGACCATTTTACGCTATTTATCAAGTATGACTATACGCTGGCGGCCATCTTGGACGCCATCTTGAATATGTCAGAGTGCTCAAGAAGGATTTTCTGGAACGTTTACTATGTTAATCTAGATACCTCTAGGGTTCTTATATGAAAAAATCAGCTTGTTATGAGCTCTCCAAGTGTCTTCCTTTTCGAGATATTGCTGAATATAGGTCCCATATGGCGGCCATTTTGAAAACCAAGATGGCGGCTAAAAACTGGACGTACCAACTTGCTTCCATCAAAATTCCTGTACAGGAAGATCTTAACTATCTGTGTGCCAAAAATCACAATTTTATCCAGAAGTGCACACTTCATCTCATATATTGACTTAAGAACCCCCACTATACTTGACAGCCAGGAGGTTTTGCGCTGTCAAATCTCGAAAATCAAAACATAGGTGTTTTTAGCTTATGCGCTTAAAAGCTATTTTCCATCAATATGTCCTTTAGAAAAGTTGAGAGATAATACAAAATTGACAAAGCAACAATTAGGATGGAAAATCCGAAAAACACCCATTTTGCGATTCCAACATCTATCTAAAAGATAGGAGGTTTTTCATTTGCATCATCTATCTGTTAGATAAGTGGTTTTGCGCTTCCACCATCGATATCCATTTGTGAACTCAATATATCGAGTTGTCAACTTTATATATAAATTTGATAACTCACTATATCGAGCTCAATATATTGACTTTTAAACTCAATATTTTATCTCAATATATTGAGTTCTTAACTGAATATATCGAGTTATTAACTCAATATATCGAGCTGTAAACTCAATATATCGAATTGTGACTCAATATATTGAGTTTAAAAACTTCTGTCGCTTCTGGGGCTTCGTACAAATCATTATTTTACTGCTACTATTAATTAGAATTGACATATCACGTAGCTATTACGTCATGGTAAAAAAACTGGTGTTCCACTGAGACTGCTGGTCGTTCTCTTTGACCTTCGTGTGGTATTTGTAGGTCACAGAAGCCTAGAATTGTAATGTCAAGCGCACAAAGGGGCTCTACACTAAAATTAGTAAAAAATGACATATTACAACTGATTATCGGATTATTAGTTAACAAGCTATTTTTCTCAAAATGGCCGCTTGCGGCAATCTTGGATTTTTGCTGTTTTTCACCTCTGACTACAAAAAAAAACATAAGAAGCATTCAAATGACCCCGGGAACAAATTTGACATGCCGTTAAACATATAAAAATGGCATTACCTAATGTTCTGCTTCAAATAAGAGCTAAGATATTACATTTAATAATTTTGACGGCCGTTTTGGCCCTCATTTTGAATTTTACTCACAGGTTAACATAGGTCCTACTCATTTTTTTACGATGGATTTTGCAAACACATTTCCCATACCTAAAACCATACCAAATTGTAAAAACTGAGAATTTGTTTCCAGATTTATTACTATTATAGCATATATTGTAGTTATTTAATATCATACGTGACCTTGAACATGACCTTTGACCCCTAAAACCCTCATATCACTGAAATTGACCCAAAAGCAGATTTTGTCATGTTTTAAAACATACAAAAAGAGGTATTACATAATTTTCTACTTCAAAAACTAGCTGAGATATTATATTCATTTGTTTTCATTGTCGTTTTGGCGGCCTTTTTGAATTTGACCTCCAGTGGTCACCAGAGGTCATGCCCATTATGTTTGCGATGGACTTTGCAAACACACTGCCCATACCCAACACTATGCGAAATTTTAAAAGCTTGTCACCAAGTGCACAATAGTTATGAATTCCCTCCCCGCTATATATGTAATTCTCGTATGTGTTGCTATTATTCTATGAGAGAAAATGTGTTCTGGCGGCCATTTTAGACGCCATCTTGAATTTCTCGAATTTACGGGGACTTTTAGTATGTTTATCTAGATACCGACAACTTTGAACCGTTTGTTTTTGTCTTCTAGCAACCCAGTATACTTAACAAAAAAAGAAAAGCAACATCACTATGGATATATACTGTTCAAAATATTTCATATGCTTCAAGAAATTGAAATACTACTCATTAATTGGTTATTGGAGTATCGTATGCCAGTTTTTTTAACGTGAGTCACCCACGGTAGTGCGTTTGACCCATTTCTGATCATTTCTGAATGTTACACTGCCAAAAAAAGTTGACACACGCATTCATTCATTATTAACTGATATCATTCACTTGTGGCCGCTTGACCCCAATATGCTTATACCATTTCTGATCATTTCTGCATGGGCCGGTCCCAATGGCTCATTCGTATCGACTGGGGCTTGTAACCTGGGGGTACCAGGTTTGAATCCCGGTCGGGACGGATATGTGTCATTGTTGCTGTTCAAAGGCATGGCGTGTACAGTGCTGCCTATGGTACTGTGCACTATAAACAACCCTTGAAGTCATTCGAAATAAGAGTAGGGCATAGTCCCGGCTTCGGGCTTCCTTCTGTCACGATATTGCCATGATTGCGCAGAAAGCGACGTAAAACAATATTCATTCATTCATTTCTGCATGCTGCACTGCCAAAATGAGTTGACACACGCATTCATCCATTATTAACTGATATCATTCATTTGTGGCCTCTGTGTCCCAATGCTTATAGGCCCCTATATTATTAGAGATGGTGTCAGTGCAGAAACACACAGGGATCTTCAGCGCATTATCTGTCCTTAGTCATCCCTATCATGAGGTCATTCTGTTTCCTAAAATCTGGTGTTAAATCTCAGTATTGCTAACCCGTTTTCTGGCAATTTGAGTCGTAGCTAGATCACCTACCGCGATAGCAATACATGCAGAAACAGGCTCACGCTGCACAATTGTCAAACGGAGCATTTTCATGTAACTATCATTTTCAAACAAGTTAACCTAAACTAAATCTAAAAACATACCTTTTATCCCCCCACGCCAGCTCGCATAATTTTATAATGCGAACATGGCCAGCTGGCCCGTGACAGTAAAAGTTATTGAGGTCAAAACTCAAAATGCGGGTACTGACAGAACACAGACACAATATTTAAATCCAACCAAACCGTTTTCTTAAATTCCACAAAATATTAGATGATATTTACTTTGTGGCGGGGGTACTGGGATGATTGCTAGTAGTAATACTTTTCGCCCGGGGAGGGTCATTAGGGATCTGTTCCGTCTGTTGAACGCTGTGTACGGCATTGTACGGAAGCACTAGTTTACAGCAATCATCCAAGGGCAGCTGCAGCTTCCTCGTATCTGGCCTTAGTCTTCGGGCGGATTGCCAGTGGCGTACCCTGGTTCCTCCGCTCAACAGCGGAGCCAATGCAGCACCCGCATCAGTACATGCGCTGGTGTAGGCCGTAGTAGCCTTAAATAACCGGCAATAGCGTGTTTGATGACATTTATATAAAAATAATCTGACCTACAGACTTATAAAACAGATCTATGAAATACTTTAATTATCTTTACCTCTTAACAAGTAAACAGATAGTTAGGATTTTGGATAGCAAGAGAGTCCTGTGTCTACTACTTTGATGTCTCACAAGGCTCTGTGCTAGGACAAAACCTTTTCATAATGTACGCAAAACCGATCAGCAAGAAGCATATCAGCCGTCGGGAAGACGACTATTTTATCATCTAACATCATCGCTCAACTAAGTCGCCGACTTAGATATCGTCACAACTAAGTGGCTGATAACAATTTTTGTCATTTCTATGTATTTTTTGGAAGTATCGAACGGGAGGAATGGCATTATCTCGTGGCTTGCATACTGAGAATACTCATTGGCTTCCTGTACGCAATCAGGTTATTTTTAATAAGCATGACTAGCACGTAAACTTCTTTCAAATCGATCTTCTTATTATATGTGGCCCCCGATGTGATGTTCATACAAACAATCCAGATTTTGTTCCTCTCATAAAGATATAAAAAAAAACATCGGCCTAACAAGAGGACTGATTCTAGATATTTTTATGTTTCTCTTATCTATCTTAAATTATTTTGCACCAAAAGTCAAGTTTACAAAAGTTTTATGCAGTTTTTGGCATAACATTAAAACACAGAAAACTCCACAGGGCCCCGGTCTAAACTGACTATGACCTGGCTGAAACCTGGAAATGCTTTCCGTTTAACCCCCGGTTGTGAAGCGCCTCTAAGCTCGAGTCCTCAAATAGTTATATAGGCGCTATATTACGCACCTAATGGAATTATATTTTTTCAACAGATTGCACTCGTATCATAATATACAAAGTGGCGTAAATGAAGTGAGGCTAAGCTAAGTTTCACTTATTATACACTTTTAATGACATAACTCATTTCACTCATATATTGCACTAATCGATGTTCACAAAAGTAGATTGTCAATTGTTTTATATTAAGATATATGACAGCGTTTATAACGTGTCCACAGTCATTGATTATAGACCTAGCTAATTACGACGTAGACCCAATATAGGAAACGATCGTGGGTACATTTCTTCGACTCATTTCTTATATAATATTATTATGATATTATATAATATCACTTTTTAAAATAGACTTAAATGGCCGATAGGTATAGTCAACTTATCAACCTATCCATTGTGTCATTTTGAGAAAGGTAGGCACTACGGTAATATATTTTACCGATTCGTTTTAATTTTCGTCCCAAACTAATCAACAATTCCTTTTCGCTTATTAATGAGATTTCTCCTTTGTGGTGAAGTGACTAAACTCAAGTCAATGGGCTTAAATATTATAAGCTCATTTGACTAGAACAAGTTTATTACTGACACACACACTCAATATGACAAGTAAAATGTTATAAAATTTGATAATCTATCAGATTAACATATACCAATCATCATCGAAAGATTATTGGATCATGATGATGAGCACTGGACAGTTTTTATTCTCAATATTTAAAAGGTTAGATTTTGGATCGGACTTGGATCACTTCACCATTTAATTTAAGCATCTGGTCGTCTCTTTATCATGAGATGCTGATAGTGCGACTCTAAGTGAAACTACACCATATTGCTTGGATATTTATATAGCTAATCTTCCACTAATCAGTCGGTATCGGCAAAGAGTAGGCGTAGTGTTTTTATCATGTAGGCTTGGCAGCTATTGTTCATGATACCTCAGTATATATTAAAAACATTTTTTTTTATATTCTTGTCTGCGATATCTATTCTAATCTAACAGTGAAGTAATTGTCCTATCTCGGAATCAATATCTTGTAGATGTTTGTTAGACTGAGCCATGTCCAGACTAGCGAACGATTTTGTTCCAGAACACGTGCAAACAACTAGTAGACACACTGGTGGGCAGAGTAACCCAATTACTAATACAGACTGATACATCAAATAAAGCAATCATGCTCATCAGAGAGAGGACGTACGTGACACTAGGGATATTATCTCTGAGATCAAAATGTATCTCTGAGATCAAAATGCAATAAATAAAATAATAAAATAGCTCGATAATGTTGTCGGTAATTAGACAACACTGGTGTGTGTTTATTTTGTTTTGGGTTGTGGATCGCGGGACAGTAGGACAGTAGGCCCTACAAGTAGAAGAACCTTAATTATTGGTAAAAAGAACAACAACAGAAACACAACAATTAGGCGTGTAAGGAAAACTTGCAATCTTTATTAAATACAAGGGCGGTGCACTATCCATACAATGACGGCTGTAAGAAGATGTATTTTTTGAACGGGCTCTCTCCCCCGTCCCACTTCCCAAATCTCTCTATTACAGATGTTACCTCTTTGATGTTCTCCATATTTAAATCAGGTGTTATTTGATTAATGTTTGCTGTTACCAAGGCTGTTTCCAGCCTTTCAAAAGTGGCCGAAGACAAAATATTCTTCAATTTTCTTCCCACAAAAATCGGGTGTTACAAAAAGAAACATTTTGTTTTGAAATATAAAGCCCCAAGTCCTTGTTTGTTTGATAAAGCACACTTCATTTACTTGAAAAATATGACAAAATTTTGGCTCCCAGTAAAAAATCACACGTTATACAATTAACATGTTGCCATCCTACTGGTGCTGAATATTTTGCTCGGCCTGGGTCTGCGGTGTTTTTTAGCAAGGACGTCACGAACAGTATAGTTTATGCGAAAGATGAAACCATATGACCGTGTGACTCGTCTGGTGGTGGTGGTAGTGTGCTTTTCTAATGACAGACGGTAGATGGTAATTGTGGGCTGTACAGGTGTTCTTGTTGGTGCTGCTTGGCGGTTGTGGCTGCGCTGCTGTCTTTACTTCTTGCCTGACATAACTTTCTTGATGAATGCTGTTAAAAATGACACACAGTCTGATATATAACATTTTCTCAGAAATTAAGCTTCACAGAAGACAGAGAATATAGCACTTTCCTAATGTTTATGCTGCTGCAAAAATATGGTCAAACTATATCCGGAATCACAATAACCGTGGTAAATGAATTTCACTCATTTCTCAGCCAATATTCTTTGCCAATAATTGAAATAACATTTTGCAAGTAGTCAAGTGGTGACTACCCTGCAAATCTGGTAGGTATTATAAAAGTTAGATCATTTGAGATAATAATGTAATGTACTTTAGACAAAGTTTCAATAGGCACAATATGTTTTAATGAAATTCTCAGAGTTGTCGCCGCATCACTTGAAAAATAGTGTTTCTAAAATTTCATGAAAATTGGTTAAGAATTGACTAATAAATCAGCAAAAACCATTCGACACCGTTAATGTAATTCCATGGAAATACACTTTAGTCATGCTTTACCTCTTACAAAACCATATAGTATAACACATAAACTCACGTTCATATTTGACGTTACCATCCAAATCTTCTTCTGTATCTGTGCACTTGAGGATCATCTCTGTCTCAGTCCCCTTCATGCGGTCAGCTGAAAACCAAAACAACACAGCCTGGTTAACTTCGTTTATAAATCATTGTAATTGTTTACAGGTTTTTACAGTGATATAAGTGAATACACCTCGGTAGACGGGACCCAGTATGTCACTAAAAATCTTATAGATTATCTGAACTTTCTCTTATTTACACTAGATAAGTTAGATGCTCTTAACTTTTTATAACGAAAATAAGAAAAGGTTAGAATAATCTTAATTTTATGATTTTGTGTGGGATATGTCCCAGGTTTCGAGGGTGAGTGTTAGTTTATGTGGTTGATGTGTTTATGGTTGTCATGTGGCTTACACATAGAGTAATTGTGAGTTTATATAGTTGTTATGTGGCTTACACATAGAGTAATTGTGAGTTTATATAGTTGTTATGTGGCTAACACATAGAGTAATTGTGAGTTTATATAGTTGTTATGTGGCTTACACATAGAGTAATTGTGAGTTTATATAGTTGTTATGTGGTTTACACAGAGAGTGAGTGTGAGTTTATATGGTTGTTATGTGGTTTACACAGAGAGTGAGTGTGAGTTTATATGGTTGTTATGTGGCTTACACATAGAGTAATTGTGAGTTTATATAGTTGTTATGTGGTCTACACAGAGAGTGAGTGTGAGTTTATATGGTTGTTTTGTGGCTTACACAGAGAGTAAGTGTGACGTGATTTGTTTTTTTATGTGGCTTACCCAGAGATTCCAGAACGTGCCTCATCTCAGCCATGGCGATGAAGCCTTGGCCCTCTCGGTCGAAGGTTTTGAACGCCTCCATAAAGTCGGCGAATGTACCGGTGTCCGTCTCGGCGCTGACGGCTTTGTAAATAGGCAGAATTTCTTCGAATGTGTACTGTTTCTGTCCTGTAGTAACCGAAAGCGACAACAGTTAGCATATTGGCGAAAACATGTGGAATAAATCTACAACAGCGAGTTTAAGTATAGCATTAATAAAATAAATTTATTGGTGTTGTTCTAAATGGGGTAATATCCAGGAATCATTCGACTAAATATAGGTTTTCATTCATGTACATATATTGGACTCGTTTCCTAAGTAATACAATAAATTGAATTTTTAAAATATCGTTCACAGCGTTTTGTAATCCTGTTGAATATATGTTTAGTTTAATGGATATGACTAAAATGGTGGAATAATATCAAGACGTGCTCGCCCGGAATAGGATCAACATCTAGGACAATGGTCTGAAGTTGTGGTCCAATGAAATGTGCTAACATTCACTTTAAGTGCTTTTAAATGACAAAAATAAGCGAAGGACAAACACAGTGTCTGCAAAAATTGCACAAGCTACATGGATATAAAAACATGTTTTATATTATTTATAAAATATAGTACAAATATTCAATGAGAAACAACAAATAATTATTACACACAACATACATGTAGCATCACTTTGGAATTAAAGAGACGTAAAGTAGACGACACCTCTCTTTAATCCTTAGGTTCGGATACGCCCGCATCTGAGATAAAAGGTGGTAAATGTCACTTTGCATAGTGGCAGTTAAGACCCTTTGTTCTCGGGAGATGTCTAGGCAATATATAAACTACGACATCAGCTAAGAGGAGATACATTGACGAGATGTTATACCCAAGCAAACGCGAGACGTTCACCCAATGCTGATTCAATGTTAGGCCAACGTCTACGACACTTGCCCAACATTGAATCACCATTGCGTGAGCGCCTCGTTTTTGCTGGGACAAGCTCTGTGTACACATATGGAAATGTTCATAAAAATAGAGACATGTCAACGCAATGAGGCGGTTGGTAGGATAACCCGCCTAGGGCCTATCCCAGTAAACACAAAACATTTGTATAAAAATAATTTTGTACAAAATTATGTTGGTGGCCGACGTTGTATAAATGTTAACTACATGTTTTGTGTTTGCTGGGACTCCACTAAAAAATCTGAAGGCTTTTCTCATCTTACCTCTGATTTTCATCAAAGAAGTTAAGATTAACGTTAATATTCTTTTGAATAAAATTAAGATTCATTACTCTCACAGACACTATATTATATGGTTGACTGCAAGTAAACTTCCAAGAAAACACAAAACATTTGTATAGCATTTGTACAATACTGGACCAACGTAGAAGACGTTGGGCCGACGTTGTGCAAATGTTATGCAAATGTTTGTGTCTGCTGGGCTAGTATGCAGCTGAACAACATCCACACATATACGCGAGATGAAAATAATGAATAGCTGATTATGGCTAATACTTAATTATTATTTAATAAAATCTAAAGGTGCAGGTTCATAGCCTGATATCAAGTCTCAAGACGCATTTACACCTGAGTGAAGCACGTGAAGCTGAAGTGCCTTTCCCACAACATCGAAACAATGCCAATACGTTGAGAGGCGGGAAATATTTCTCTGACAACCTGCACCACGCTCTAACGTATCATTCTGCCACGGTCATAGTCGACTTCTAAACAGGTTCAATAAGCAACATTGCTGCCATAGATTGCAATTTAGACGGGTTGCCAAATAACTGGTGATTTACATTTTACATACTCAAGTAGGGTACGGTGGCGTAATCTCAGGCCTATGGTATCCCTGGTATTTCAATATTTAGAATTCAATCATTTAGAAAGAGGGCATTACACACTCACTTTTTAAAGCTCGGTCTCTCACAGATTTTCCAAAAATGACGACCAACAAACATGGACAGCATAATTATTCTCACGAGTATAAATTGAAAGGTTATGGATATAAAACAATGATCTACTCAAAAGTACCACCACAGTCATGGATACATTGCATCCACCAGCACTGGCGGATTTAATGGAATTATTTGTAGGAAAGTTGGCATTGTATAGAATTGTTTTCTAGCATATATGATTTGACTTAGATATAGGCCTAGATTGGAATTATAATGCTGCCTGGGTATGTTGTCACCATTTTAACGGTAAAAATGGAAAATGCGAATTTTACAACGAGTGAGGATGTGGTATCCAGTAAACATGAGGTACTGGTCCGATGTGTGGGCCAATGCTGGCCCGCCGTCTACGTTGTCGGCCCAACATTGGCCCAACATCTAGGTCAATACCTCATGTTTACTGGGCATTTATCTGAATTATTTCATCCATTCTCATTTTATATTATATAATTCACCAGCTGTTTTGTTCAGATTGAAACTAATATTTGCAATCACCAAAATAAAATACCGTACTTTAAAAAATGCCCAGCTTCCAGACAATACATTACCAGATGCTGTTTAAAGTCAAATCGTTGAAGAATCAGCTGCTGTTCACACATTACAGTTAAATTCAAACAAAAGTGAGTGACGAAAATATGACAATAAAACACAAAATAACTAGACTACAACGAACACAACACGCCCAGCATTGAAGTATTTCCTTCACATAAAAAACACAGTATTTCCACTGATCAAAGAGTCCACATTCTGCACGCCGTCTCACTGCAAGGCAAAATATGCAGAGAGTGGAAGACAAGTGCAACTTGAAAAATTGCAAAAAAGACGACAAGCGGGTTAAGTTTAAACATTCACGTGCCAGCGAGCTCTCTTCTTGTTACAGTCAGCTAGTTCAGCTTTCAGCCAACCGCCCTCTTTAGTCTCAGCAATTTGACTGACAAATGCCTTCACGTGGGGCTTTTATTGAATTTATTAAACTCGCACGTCACATAAAAATACAAAAGAGCAACTATTCCTTTTTTCAGAATGTGCAATGTGGGATTATCATTGACTTAGATCTTGGCTTGTGAGTGGAATATCATATAAATAATTTCTTAGTATATTTTTGTTAGAAGTTAGAACGATTAGTCATATAATTTATTCAACGTTCTATTTTGATTAGAATCAAATCAAGTTTCAAAAGGCAGCAGATAGCAAATTTAAAATATTTGTCAACTCGTCAACACTGCTGACCTAAACTTTTTTACCCAAATGAAGTTGTCTCTAATTATCGTGTTATATTAAGGAGATGAAGATTACTGTGCTACCTTTTCTATTGGCCACAGGCGCATATTAGCTATTTAATATGTTTAAATGTTAATTATACATGAATAGAATGAAGTGTGTCAAGAAAATATAGTATTTTATAGAAATTGCTACGATACAGGGTTTAATAGAAGTATGTATTATGTGAGATTGCTACAAATTATTGCGAGAAGATAACGTGAGGTCTGTGTTTACATTGTAACTAGGTAGCTTAACAATAAGTTATCTGACGAGATCAGTTGGATAAATTAGACGATATACATTTTGGAATAAAGTTGTATGGGATTCAGACGTTGAGGGAATGGATAGGAACAAGAGAGAAATGTGTGGTGAGGGAGAGTATGGTTTTAGGTGATGGCTGTGGTCAAGATGGAGTACGGGATCAAGACAGACTAAATATAAAAAATATCGCACAGTGGAAAAAATTATGGTAGCACACAAATCTGAATGTGGGACATAAAGATGAATGGATATGGATGAGACGAATAGGACTCAGGATGGATTGAACTCGAGAAATAGAAGAAGATAAAAGTTCCAAAAAACAGGAGGGACAGATGTCAAGTGTCAAGGTTGGAGCAAAATGAAACGCCAGTCCTCCACAGGCATCGTGCTGAGTTGGAGCATGCGCACTTGATACGAACCCATTTTGGATTCACCGCCATTTTTCAACACTTGGTCGGTGGTCGGGTTGAGGCCAGTACACATTAGCAATTCCCCGATTTTGGCGGCATCTACGAGGCCGTCACGACCATCCCAAAAGTCAAACAGGTCGAATACCTCCTGTACATCTGCAAACAGAAAAAAAGCACACACATACAGCTAGACTACTCATAACACATGACACAGCGGGTCGTCTCCTGGTCAGTTTGTCACCCTGCAGACAAGGACAAGACACTGAGACATGAGCCGTTCTAACGCCACAATGACGCCACGGTCTCTCAGCTGCGGACACGGGTCCGAGCTTCATACATCAGCTAGATGTGGCGACAACTGATCATTAGATTCTGTAGAGAAATTAAATGTTTAATTTTGGTCTAATTGGATTATTTTGAATAATAGACTGTCCATAATCAACAGATCAACAGTCAGTTGCCTCACATCTTCGCCAATAGGGCGTGTCCTGAGCCAGAGACCTTCCCGCATTTGCCCGATATATATCGGTACATACCGAATTTCTTTTCACCCCCATTTGAGATTATTTGTGTTTCTGTTGGGTTGAGTGCACAGCACCGTAGGAGGTCGCCGATTTTGGCCCCGTCCACCAAACCGTCGCGACCATCCCAGAAGTCAAACAGGTCAAATACTTCACGAACATCTGCAAAAACAAGCAGCTGTACCTGCTGTTGGTCGCCCGGCTTACCACTTGCCATGCTCAGTGACCAAGCCCAGCTGAACCAACTAAAAACAGATAAGGATAACACTACTTTTACCGCAATAACTCAGCTACATGGGGATTGCATTAACACTATCTAATGTTGACGAATTAAGTCGTTTGCGAATTCGTCTATAACAAGCGCAACTACATGCATCCAAGAAGAAGCATGCATTCTATAACAACAAATGCGGCATTCCTATTGGACTAATATCATAGGCTCATCATACCCAATTTAAGCACCATTATTTTAGTCTATATATTATACTAAATCACTACATGTGTAATCAGTTAGTATACCACTCATGTTCTATTTTAGTTTGATCATTAATATTACATAGGGTCATGGGTTGTGAGGTTTTGTGGACTGTTATTTAATGAGACCAGAAATACATAATACATTATGTATTTCTGATAAGACTTACATTTTACAGGAAAGGTTAAGTCTAATGTTGAGATCAACCATAGAAGACGTCAATACGTTCAATGTATTTGACGAGGAGATTGCCAACAGTAATTCCCATATAATAACAGTTTTAAAAAAATAATGACAATAAAGTTAGGTTGCAAATCGTGCCTGCTAAAAGCGAATTATATAAGATATTTAGCGAGGAAATAATGTAACATTTTGTGCCATAATTTGGACAGAAATTGGCCTTCAATTTCTTTTTGAATACGTAAGAAAAGTGGATATACCACGACGCACGCCAGTGATAGACTACCGCTGACGAACAGCGAGGCAGGAGTCTGGTGGCTGTGCGACCAAAAATGGGCACATAGTGTCTATACTCTTTGGCCACGGGACTAGAACTAGTGAGAGGCGGTGGTGTGGTGGTGGCAGCTGCTGATGATGCAGCTATTGCAGGCGTTGCCGATACTGCTTGCAGGCGGCGGCTGCACGGGCCAAGTTGAAGAATACTGATGGGATAGTTGATGGCAGGCACGCCGCCATACCGCGGCCCAGAGGTTGGTAAGTTGCTGGCAGCTCGTTGGCCCGCCCGGGTATTTATAGCTGCCGCCCTCGTGCTGTTTCCAACGCCGGCTGGATAGAGGCCCAACGTCGCAGACGTTGTGCCGTTATCCACCCGGCGTTGCGCCAACACCGCGTCATCTGCACAGGTACGATATCTCCCGAATCGCGGGTACTCGCTCTTCTGGACAGGAGGTCGGCAACGGCCAGCAGATGCCGGCAAAGTTTACAGCCAGAAAACACCGGCGCTATTGCAAAGTGGAAAACCGGTGCAGCGCCGCTCATCTCGCATTAGTGGAAGCATAGGTTATCAGGGCTATGTAACCTCAGAAGCATCTCACTGAAAATCGTGGGCTAGAATAGTGCGGTGCGCCCTGCGCTTGGTACTGGGAGATATTAGCGTCGATACACACTGGTGCAACCATGTTTTTTCTCTATTCGGGACCGTCATTAACCTGCTCGCCTGGTCACACCGAGAGGGGAGAAAATGCTCCAAGGTTTCCCTCTAATAAAGTTATGACCTGTTCACACCAGATGGTTAGGGAATTACTTAACCTGCAGCAGAAAAACTACACACTTTGAACACTTAATTACCTTGTGCTCCAGTTATTTCTGCTAATTGACTTTGGCTTACCGGTGCAAAATTTTTCAGTACACTACGTGTTAACACCCAGTGCTCTGCTCTGAGATATTGAATTTACATTTTCAGTCCCTTGACTGAAAATTACTTTGTATTGTAAAATTAAGTCACATCGTATGCACATTTCACAGGTTTGAAGACATTTTTCAGCTCTAAAAACTGGTGGCTGCACAAGTTTGAATAAAACATAGATATACTTATATAGTGGACGTCAGTGCTCTAGGGGTCAGCACCTGCGAGGTATGTGACCTTTTCAGGCGTAGTATGTCTGTACTATCCTAGTATGGTCAGAGCCACCACAAGATAAATGCATGGAAATTCAAAAACTCCTTTTGATCGCCAAGTTTGTTCAGTTCCGATTTCCACCCACTTGAAGCTGCGCCTCGCTCACGCGATCCACAGCTTCAAGTGAGGGAAAATTATCTAGATTTGTCAAATTGGAGGCACATTTCAAATTTAAAAGGTGATAATAGAAAAGATGAACAGTATTATAGTCGCGCTTGGAGCTTGAAGGGTTAATAAAAAGGTATTGTTGATCAGAATGATGAGGATAAATATTTCTTTTTAGTAATTTATAGTCTGATTAAATATCAGTTGAGATGAAATCAGAATGATGAGGGAAAATATTTCTTTTTAGTAATTTATAGTCTGATTAAATATCAGTTGAGATGAAATCAGAATGATGAGGAAAAATATTTGTTTTTAGTAATTTATAGTCTGATAAAAAATCAGTTGAGGTGGCGTCTCAATACATTTGCGCATGTAATAAGAGTCATGTGAATTTTTTTTAAATGCAATAAAAACAGGGAATTATTGAGTAATTTATTAAGTAAATAGTAAAATTGGGAGATAAATTCGTAAACGGTGTTTGGTGAGCTTACAATAAATCAGATAAAGAGCTCCAAGCTGCGATCTGGACAATTTAAAAATGTATCCAACAGATGCTCAGTGATAAAGATTTGCTATGTTTAACTACCAAAAAATATTTTGTCACAAAAAAATAACTTTTAAATGTATTTTGTAGTATGGTGTGTTGGAAAAATTCACTTATTTTTGGTGAATGTAAAGTGCTGGGATCTTAATTCATATCTACGGCTCATAGCTATGCAAGCTAATTATTACTAATTATTCTAATACACTATTTATACTAAACAACACTAATCATCAATCACAAGACGTTGGCCCAGTGCTGGCTTAATGTTATCCCGGCGTCTACAACGCCGTCCCAACATTAAACCACCATCGGTTCAACGTCCTGTGCTAGTGGGGCAGTCACCCATTCACTACCAAACAGGTGTTGTATCTGCAGATGACCAATAAGACATTGGGCTCTTTTGAGATTTTAGAGCGATTCATAAACCATCACAAATCTTCACGATATCAGGACCGCACCCATATGTCCAATGTGTGCATTGGTGGTATTGTAGTTCTGTGGAGGCTTCGTAAAATCTTAACTATATTGCTCCGAAGTTAATCATGCAGCATATCTAATTACACTGGGGTATCACTCCTTGTTAATTTTCATGGAGAGGTATTTATCTTTGGTTGTGTACAGGTGCTCTGGTATCAGCAAGGAATATCAAGAAACAAAAACATATGGGGGTACTACCGCAGAACTTAATATACGGTAAAACTGAGCAAACCATTCTCTAAACGGCTCTGAAAAGCAATCCGCTCACAAAGTCAACCAGTTACTACAATTCATCGCTGCGTAGGCCATACTTTCCATTGAAATATTATTTTGAATCATTTGTTTCTATTTCTATGAGTATTCTTTTGGCGACAATACAATAAAACGCAATCGCGTTTCCAGATATATTTTATGACAAATCATAAATATGTTAATATTTATGATATATCACAAATATTTCAGTTTTGTTTGAATATTTTGTGGGTGATCAAAATAAACATGACTCTGCGGTGCCGCTTTGCAGATCTATAGGCGTAATTACCGCCTTGATTGAGTGGAAAGACAGCGGTGAATTGCAGAACTGAAACCAAACACTAAGCTTTGTGGTCCTACCGTAACATAGTAAGCTGCATTAAGATAAAACAATTGTATGCACTAAAATAATCACATGTGAAAATAAATATCATTTTGCTATAAAGTTATCATAAAAATTAAATATTATAAACTTTACATATCATACATTATAAATATATGACGTGTTATACTCAAAATGACTATTTTTACTTGATATTTTAGTTATATACATTTAAAAAATGTTATTCATACAAAATCAATTAAATAGAATTTAATTGTATTACATATAATGACAATGAATGTATTTATATGCATGTAATTCAACTGAATATTTTTAGTATTATGACATTTTTTTTAAATATGCTTCGTCGACGTATAACAAAGTAATTAAATACGTTAATAAAAAACATAATATATCGAAAGTAAAACATGTCTTGTGATATTTAGAACGGAGTCCCCCTCCTCAAGCACCCCCTCAGTTGTATATTTATTCGACAGAAACCAGAAAAAAAGTACTTTTAATACGAAGATAAATAGAGTTGAATTTTGAATTTATTTTCAGATCAGAATATAAAGTTATTTCACAATACAGTCGCTTGACACAACTGGGTCCCAGCATTTGTTGTGGCATTGCATCATCAAAATGAACGAAAGATAAAGACATAGTCAGGAGGAGGAGGTCAGAGCCAATGCCGTCCCTGATATGAAATATGAGTAATCGGTGTGCTAAGAGCTTTATCAATTATACTATTCACTACTTACCTATCTACAAAACACACACATAAGCAAATGATGGCCTTTGCTTATAACAAAGATAATGTTATTTGAAAATTACACATTGTGAAACTGTGCAATGTCGATGACTATACTATGGTTTCGGAAGATATAAAACCATTGAATGCATTTATAAAGTGTTTCTTACATTCTCAAAGCTAACCTTAGAGTATTGTAATTGCCCGTGCTCTGCTCCCCTCCTTATCACCTTACCTCGAGTACTCTGGCTAACGGAGATAAATGACTGTCTTAGTTCATTGTAAACAGTTGGTGTGCACACCCATTCAATGCGCACTCAGAAACTTATTCCAAGGTCCATACACTTACCTTCTATTTCATCTGAATCTAAACCTAAGTGATCTTTAGAAGCCATTATCAAAAGTTGAATTGAAGCTTTTGTTGAGGCGTTACTTGGCTGATCTCCTCCAATCCGTTTATGCTACGCCAGCAGTTGGTATACAGCCTCTGCACAGACTTCACGCGGCTGATCCCCTTCAGCTGGAAGATGTGGAAGGCGCAAATGACTTTGAGAAGGTGACTTCGCAACTTAAATATCCTCTGGGAATGCTACGCGCCCGAAGATTAACAGCCTCGAAACGACGAAAATGCTCTTTACTTTTCACACGTATTCCTCCAGCTCGTCAATGTCTGTATCCTTTATCCATTCACTTCGAAAGCTTGCAAATCAGAGAACACCTTCTCTTGCATGCACCTCAGAACTATAACTGGATATGTTCTGATGCCACGGAATATCAGTTGTGCCCGGCTAATCCGCCTGTCTGCTCGATCCACGTCCGTCTAATCTCGCTGCCAGCAGAAACAGTCAGTTTAGATTGCGCGGCGCTGAACGTGTTGGATCTGAGACTCGCAGTGCCAGTCAGCAGCAATCAGACAAACAGAAACCACAGAGTCCCCCCAAACACCTCCCATTCACTTGATGTCCGCTTAATGTTGGGCTAGCGTCACAGACGCTGGCCCAACATTCAGCGGACATGGATCTAACGCCACCGTGATCCCTGGGGTGCCATGCACCTCCAGTTTTATGCGGCAGGAGGAGAGGTTTCATCACGTTGAATATACACCATAAGAGTGATGGCCCACCTTCAGCAGCCACTTTATCATCCGCGGAATCAGGGCCCCTATCATTCTGTCTGCCATCAGAAGCAAAAACTAACTCGCTGAAAACCATACGGATCGGTTTCGGTGCAAAACCCACCTAATTGCATAAGTTAACATAGTTTTTGCACATCTCGCAGCACCTACGGGGTTTTGCGGAATGGCTTTGCCAGACGAGGCCGCGACAGAGAGCGATGCTGGGCATGATTTCACTTCAGCGCACCGCAAATATTTGGGCTGTTTTAAAGTGATGCATTCCGAGTCAACCTTGACCAGGAGCGCGCGATTTAGACTGGATTTCATAGGAATCCACGTTGAATGACAGGCCACTCACCAAATTTTAGTAAGCCGTAATACTTTGCAATGGAATGTCAGGGTTGATAACGGCTCGCAAAGGGTGGGCCAAGCGAGCTTGCTTGATACAGGTTATCGCGGTCAGCGGCCAAAGATCGGCCGCAAGGAAAGAGGGATACGTCATTCCTGCCCAGTCAAGAAAAACTTTACAACTTGGAGCCATTTTGTTTGTTCTTAGAGGGACATCTGAAGTGCTTAGATTGCATTTTTTCAGCTAACAATCGGTACCTACATAAATGATACATGATGTGTTTGAGAAGCAAACTTCTCATGTGTTTAATCTGTATTAAGATAATAATTTATTATGCGCGTGAACTTGTAATGCGGTACGATTATTTGCAATGATTGTCCAACATCTTCACAATATAGCTCTTCTACATTTCAAACAATTAAAGATTATATTAGAAAGACCGCTTGCCTGAACACGTCACAAATAGTTCCCTGAAGACACTAACATTTAAAGCCGGAATACACTTAAAAACTAACAAAACTTAATCGAACACTAAATTAACTGATTTGTGTTCTTATAATTATATCACCATAACTACTATTTCGATTGATTCAGCTTAATGGAAAATACTTCTGAGACCCAAAATTAAAATATGTCATAAATTATATTATAATACAATTAATTAATTTAAGCAAACTTCTACGATATATTTCTCAGGTGTTGTCACACAATATGATATTAACCCTTTAACCGCCAAATCATATAATTGGAATTCACATCTACTTGAGTGGCTGAATATTAAATAAATTTAGCAAAATTCAGGTCAACGATTCAAAAAATCATGTTGATTGATGTTACGATTTATCATTAGCATGTTCAAAAGGTGGTATTCATTATGCTAATAAAAATATGAAAACACGACTATAATCGAGGGCGGCGTTTAATAATATGTTGATAGTAATAATAATAATGATTCAGCCCGGGGATTTATAGGTTTGGGGATATCCATGTAGGCCTACATCTCACACAGAGAAGTTAAAACATACATTCCAGTTACTTTGTATTGAGAGATTTAGCTGTTATTTCTGTAACTATCTTAAATGACACATAACATTGATAATTGTATAACAAAATATTTTATGGAGTATTTAAAACTGGACATTCTAAACATATTTTGTGTAGGCCCTATGCGGGGTGGGGGGGGGGGGGGGGCAGGGGTGTTGAGGAAGGAAAACATTTTGAAATACAATAAATTATTGTTTGATTTAAAAAGGATATAGCAAATTGAAATGTCAGTTTTGCTTTATATGCCGCGTGTGAGTTGGGCAAGGATAACCTCCCTGGGATGATCAGATGAATAATATGACACCAAATTAAGAGCTTTGATAAACCTTATAATGACACTACGTTCCTCCAGACACAGAACGAATAAATAAATTAATTAAAAAAATTTCTAATGCGGCCAAATCATCGGTATCTCGAGCTCAGAGGCGCAAGATCTGGCGTGACAGCCATGCAGTGTACAAATACACCAGTGTCGCCCTCATTGAAGAAATACTAGTGTCATATCATATATAGGGCCTACACACATATCGAGCCTATCTCAGATAAATCTATTTAGCACGAATATGGCCGCAGGCCTTCCCACGAGAGCCACACAGATGGCGGTCGAATGTTTATTCAAAGTCGGGCCAACGTCGCAGAGCGATTGATAATCGACTCCTCAAAAAACATTACATCGAACCGGTTCCACCAAACAGTTAGGTAGAGCTGTGCGAGATAACGGCGAGGTTATCGCGAGATTATCTGTGCCTTTCGGCTAATGTAAGCAGTGATTATTTTGGTAGGCCTGCACGTAGTCACGGTTGCCATGGAGACGACTTCGTGGCTGTCTGGGTTGCGCCTTAGATTTATCTCTACAGGGGCAGTTCAGGTTTCCAGGAAGGCTCAGCCTGGGCCGCCCTGCTGGCAAGATTGTTTTCACGAGAGTTACCTGCCTTGTGCAGGAAACCGTGCAAAACAAACAGCAGTAACAGCTCACTTGAATAGTAAGCCGTTACTGCTGTTTTTCTTTCACATTGCGGTATACTGCAAAAGGCAGTATCTGGTTACTTTACAAGCATTAAGTAGATACTTTTTTCCTTTGCGCTGCTGTATAGCCAGCGACTGTCATCGCTGGCGCGATGCAGGCCGAATTTCTGAAACTTGTTTGTTTGAGGTAAACAGATTGGGTTACCTTCTAGGAAGCCGTATCAATCATAATAGTAGCAATTTGATATATCCCACCTCTATACATAGTTATAAAAGTAACTTACGACATTGGAAAATAATCTGCGGTGATTCATTCCGTTTTTATGGAGCATTGGCAGTCTTTGGGAGTGCTGTTATCTCGCTCGCTCGACGGAGAGAGGTCGCAGGCTCACTTCCCGCTCTAGCCACCACAAGGTGCATTCTAGCATTTCAAGGGTACAACATCTGTTGCAGCATATACCGGGTTGCTCCTCTCATGTTGGTATACGGTACCGTGCTCCTGAAACTACTCATTCTGATATCTCGCTCTGCAATTAGATCTCTATTTTTTAATATTTACATTAGGGGGCTTACAGTTTGTGAAAATAATTTTCTATACATTTGAATGGTAATTTTTATTGTTTTCAATAACAGCGGCAATTGTTTTCCACCAGGGGTAAAAACGAGACATTTTAAACTCTTTTAAACTGTTATTTATATTCATAAAAAAATCTTGAACCGTTTTTGACGATTCACGATTATTTGTTTTGTGGAGGAAAGTCAGATAAACTTTAAAAGTTGTATCAAGCGGAAATTATTTTCAAAATAATGGCTACTACACAAAACAGTCACAAATTTATTCTGAAAGGTGCGTTAATTTGTCTGCAGTAAAGATTTAAACTCAGTAACCCTGAGAAACTGGGATAACATACTTTAGCCATGCTCAGCCGACAGGAGTAAACTATCGCTATCCAAACGGATACTATATCCAGTGAGTTTGTGAGGGAGCATCAAAGATTATATTATCAAGGGTGGGTATATAATTTAACGTAGCTCTACGTTAAAGTAGGCCTTTTGGCGTATCATTATATTTTAGCATGTATCTTACTGCCATAAGAGATGCCACTTGGAGACATGACATTTATTTTGCCAATAAACTATGTTATTTTGCATATTTGTCTACAGCTGAAAGATAAAATGTTGTGAAAATTTAAAAACTAGATATAATAATGTGTCCAGTACTTTTCATGTTTCCCGGGCAAACGAAAATATATGTTTGGTTCAAAAGAATCCAAGATAAATAGCTTTTAAAACTTTCATACTTGTTTTGTGGCCTATATAATTACATATAAGTTTTTTGGTGATATTTTATTTCTTAGCCCTCAGCAGGTATAGCATACACCCTCCCCAGCTTGGTTCCGCCCGAAACACCAGATGTCACTGGTTGCTCACAGCACGCGTTGAATCTGTTGTACAAAGTTTCCACTCAAGGCCACCAGGGGCTGGCTTATGTTAACCCTTGTGCTACTGGAATAGTATATCCCAATAAACACAAAACATTTTATATAACATTATGTCAGATTCTGACGACTAAAGTCGATCACCGCGCTCTAAGACCTAAGATGGACCGAGCCTATACACCGTAATAAAGTTTATTTCTTTACATTTACCATTTTATTAAGATTGAAAAAGCCTTCAATAAAGCGAACTAAACTTTAAAAATCTTACAAAAAATCTTTAAAATAAAAAAGTCGCTGTTGAGATGATAGGAATTAAAGTATCAAACTATTAAATACAAACAAATATTTAGATACAATATCATCATGTCCACAAATGGGTATAAAATCCAAATAGGAGCCTACTTTTATATATGATATTGTCATGTCCACATGAGGGTATTTTGAATATTAGTTTTGTGATTTATTGGTTTATATGCTTTTTTATATATACATGTATCAGGAGAATTTACAGACAGTTTCAAAAAACCCTCAAAAGAGTATATCTGAATGCAATGTCAGGACAGATATTTTGAAAACATGATGACGTCGAGAAAACGCCCGTCTGACAAAAAGTGAGCCATATTCAGGAAAAGGAAGCATTTACAATAACAGCTGTGTTTCAACATCGCATCAACTGTGAAAAAGGCAGACCAGCATTTGACTGAGTTCGGGAAATAGTCTGTCTTAGCTGCAGGAATGACGTCAAGACCCCAATAAGACTAAAAATCAGTAAGATTCCTGGCTAGATGTGTTGACCTATACAGGTGAAGACTACGGGAACATCAGAAATATGCTGACTGTAAGGCGACTTACAACTTTTAGCAGCGATAGGGTAGCGGTTTTATACTAGTACCAATATCTAGAACGCTAAGTGCAATCATAAATGTTGCGATATCATATTATTTTATGCAAATGTATGCTCTTGTTCAGCGGAGTAACCTTGTCCGCTCGGCTGTTCTGTTTTATCATGTTCCTCCCCTTGTCGGCAAACCTGCCAGTCCTGCAGTTGCTATGCCATTTATCTATCTATAGCCTGCCCAGCAAAAATAGACGTCGGCCCACTGCTAGTATAATGATGTACCAACTTCTGCGACACTGGCCCAACGTTAAACAAACATTAGGTGGACATCTGGTATTTGCTGGGTGAGCTATGTGGGGACGGCGGGGGTCTCGCCACCTAAGAGAACCATCAGAAATATGGCCGCTCTAGTCGCTCTCAAGCCAACTGGCCTGGAAATGATTTATTTTTGTCTTTCCTACAGGGAACAAGTTTTCTAAACTTACCTGACCAGCCAGTAACAACTCATCCAACAGAGGATTTTAAAGCAATGCTGCCCCAACCGTCAGAGATTCTGAAGCAGCACTGGGGCAACAATGGGCCAACATTGCGTTTTAGTTCAGTAACTACCGAAGTACTCACCAGGTGGGGTGCTGAGTCGTCTATGATAATGCCAGATATATCCTAGTGAACACAAAACATTTGTATAGCATTTTGTACAATGTTGAGCCAACGACGAAGACGTTGGGCGGACGTTGTACAAATGTTATACAAATGTTTTGTGTTTGCATAGAACCTCACCTCACACATGTTTACTCGATCAATATAAGGTGGACCCAATGCTGTTTTAATTTTGACCTGGCATCGTAGACGGTGAACCAGTATTAAAACAACAGTGGGTCAACAATTGCCCTATTTTCCGGTATAGTTGAAATAATCCATCTGATATCAACCTCTTCCCTGTCACCCTGTTTTTATAACCTAATCAATTTGGAATGGTGGTATCTTGAACACTACACCCTTTTCAATAACAACACGCCACACAGTGACCAAGGCTGAACTATTTAGTTCAGACTTCTGTTTACGCGCAAACTCGTGCAAAGAGCGTATTACCAAGTTTAATAAAGATTATTTCATTTATTAAAATGAAATGTTATCTGTTCATCAAAACTCAACTGTATTTATATAAGCATACACATAAGAAATATAAATATGTACAACTTTAAATTACCGGATAGAACTAACCTTAATAATAAGAGCACTAATTAAATTGGATGTTAAGACACCTATTGTAAACCAAAAATATAGAAAATGTATGCGTTCGGAATTAATAATGTTGATACACTTAGAATTATAATGATTATTAAATGAAATAAAAATGATTACTAGTTAATGAAACACACAATATTTTGTTCCTGTTAGTGCTTAATAATTACTTTTTAAAAAATTATAAAGAATTCTAGTGTTTCAGAAGTATGGGGAATTACTGGCAAAAATTAAAATGACAAGCTTTTAATGATGGGTGCGTTTTCTACCAGACAGTTATAGGATTATAACATTAAATGTGTGTTTTACAATTGTTGCTATCCTTGTAAAATACACAGTATATTACAGTGTTACCGTGACATTTTTAGAATTCCTATTGTTTCTACGATTGCATTTAATGATGCACCTATCTTTTAATTTTTACTTCATTAATCTGTTAATTAATCAAACAAAACATAATTTTAACACGTATAATACTTAAACATTTATAGTAATTGTATATTATCTTTTTAATAGTGGATTTAAAGCCAAATGGGCAAGGCATTATATCACAATGTATGTCAAGACATGAATATTTTTTTCTACACGAGCCATATATAACGCAGAATTACACACACTCAAACATATATCCCAGCAAACACGAGACTTTACGTCTAAGTTGGTTTTATATCACACCACCGTCTTCGATGTCGGTCAAAGTCTTGTATTTGCTGGGATAGGGATGCTGGGATGTTTGCTATAACTAATTTGTATGTACATAATATATGCGCTGAATTAGACAGCCGATATGTTACACTTTCAAATATCAAAATAATTACCTATCTACGGGTATGCATCCGACTACAAGATAGCTTAAATTTGCGGTGAGTGGTTTTAGTAATTTTTAGCGATGTTCACATGAAAATTATGAGAAAAGATAATATTTTAATTGTATTGATGAGAAATATATTCTGCCTTGTAAATACTCTTGTAATAAAATATGCACTGGACAATTCAAAATGGCCAACCAAGGTTCCAAAAAGTGCAAATTTTGTATAAAAACATGTAAAGAAAAGTTAATAGTTTTTTATATTTGGCTGGAAACATAGTAGAGCCATCTCAATTTATGTAACGGTTTTTGACATTTGAGATTGGAAAATGTATTGATTATTGCTACATTTCTTAATTTCCTAATATGTGCTGGTAGGCTTAATTGTAGTAACGTAATCTTATGTAATTTTAACATATGTTTTATGTTACAGAACAAATGAGGTATGCTGAGATATATATCATAAATTCTATGTGGCTAACCCACCTTTGAAACAAAAGCAAATACGTAGGTTCTGCAAAACTTCTAGACCTAGAATAATTCATAATTGAGGTTGTATTCTAGAAACGCTTTGATATCGTTTTTTTAGAACCGAATTTTCTAATAACTAAAAAGCAGGTTTAACTAAAAAAACGAAATAGGCGATCTACATATGTAACTAGGGAAGCATATCTTTAACTTTGCAGGATAATTTTCAGCTACTCTCTATATCTACCTTCAGGAACTATCACAAGTGACATAGCTTCTCTTTTATATCCTCCATGCATATTAAACCAGCATACTTACAAAGATGGCTTCGTTATGTCCCTTAGATCATTCTTACCATTCAGAAACGATCATAAATCAACCAGCTAGAGACTTCCTCCAACCAACATAAAAACAACTGTGATTAGATGATCTGTAATTAAAATCGTGGATTTATTCCGGACTGGGACTTCGGCAATCTCAGACGATCTAGTCTGGATCTATCTGTTGGATACCATTTAATAATCCCATGATCTGCTGATGACAGATTATAAAGCACACACAGGGAACCCCGGGGTGGGCAGGTAGAATAAATCACAAGGGAAGGGGTGATAAATCCAAAAGGTCTCACCTTCGATATCAGAGGAGTCCAGATCAGCCTGTAACAGAAGAAAGAACAGTAGAATGAGACTAATCTGGAGCTTACACGCATCAGCAAACACGAGACGTGGAACCAATGTTGTGATAAGGTTGGGCCAGCATCGTAGACGTTGGGCAAACATCATTCCAACATTGCTTCAACGTCTCGTGCTTGTTGGGAGGAGGCTAATACCTTATCTGACTATAAAATGACACAAGCCTGGGGCTAACTAACACCAGGCTAACCTCATCTTACAATAGTAGGACACAAGCCTGGGCTAACACCAGGCTAAACTTATCTTACAATAGAATGACACAACCCTGGGGCTAATTAACATCAAGCTAACCTTATTTTACAATAGAATGACACAAGCCTGGGGCTAGCATTAATTTTATCTCACAAAAGAATGACACAAGTCTGGGGTTATTATCAGGCTAACCTTATCTTACAAATTCCAATAGAACGCCAAAAAGTCTAGGGCTAACATCAAACTACCCATATCTTACGGATATCTTACGATAAATATCAGGCTAACCTTATCTTAGGATAACATCAGGCTAACCTAACAATAGAATGACACAAGCCTGGAGCTAACTAACACCAGGTTAACCTTATCTGACAATAGAATGACACAAGTCCGGGGCTAACTAACACCAGGCTAACAGTATCCTACAATAGAATGACACAAGCCTGGGGCTAACTAATACCAGATTAATCTTATCTTACAATAGAATGACACAAGCCTGGGGCTAACTAACACCAAGTTAACAGTATCTTACAATAGAATGACACAATCCTGGGGCTAACTAATACCAGGTTAATCTTATCTTACAATAGAATGACACAAGCCTGGGGCTAACTAATACCAGGTTAATCTTATCTTACAATAGAATGACACAAGCCTGGGGCTAACTAACACCAGGTTAAACATAATCTTACAATAGAATGACACAAGCCTGGGGCTAACTAACACCAAGTTAACATAATCTTACAATAGAATGACACAAGCCTGGGGCTAACTAATACCAGGTTAATCTTATCTTACAATAGAATGACACAAGCCTGGGGCTAACTAACACCAGGTTAACATAATCTTACAATAGAATGACACAAGCCTGGGGCTAACTAATACCAGGTTAATCTTATCTTACAATAGAATGACACAAGCCTGGGGATAACTAATACCAGGTTAATCTCATCTTACAATACAATGACACAAGCCTGGGGCTAACTAACACCAGGTTAACATAATCTTACAATAGAATGGCACAAGCCTGGGGCTAACTAACACCAAGTTAACATAATCTTACAATAGAATGACACAAGCCTGGGGCTAACTAATACCGGGTTAATCTTATCTTACAATAGAATGACACAAGCCTGGGGCTTACAAACACCAGGTTAACATTATCCTACAATTGAATGGCACAAGCCTGGGGCTAACATGATCATCAGACTAAACTTATCTTACAATAGAATGACAGAAGCCTGGGGCTAACAACAGAGTAACGTATCTTACAATAGAATGACACAAGCCTGAGGCTAACATCAGGCTAACCTAATCTTAAACAAACCAATCGTCATACCTTGTGTCCCATGTGTGTTATTTTAAATATGATATGTTCTAGCATGAGCTTTAATGAGAAAAGTAAACAGTTCTTTTTTTTTAACAAGAGGATAATAATAAGGGCTATCATACTATTTTTCTGCACTTATGATCGGATTGTTTATATAAATATAACATAATAGGTAATTTAAATAGAGTTATGAAATGACACGACATACAAAGAGTTTATTGACCAACATCACAAGATCAATGATATAATCTATGTTTATATTGTTTAAAGCGTTTAACACTGTGTATGCCGTTAGCTCAACATTGGCCGATATTTTTACTATTACTTATTTATTAGGATTCGCCAATAGCAACATACAATACCTCGTACAATGATATAAAATTAAATAATACTGTTGGCTGGGACATGGCACCATGTATGCAATACCTATATAGGGGGCCTACTAGGCCTGTCCCATAAATACATATACTAGGCCTAGTATATGACACAATGGCGGGTGGTTGCTGAATGATTCACTTATTTGTTACACAACATAATCTGCATGTACCGGTTATCAAAGTGATATGGCGAAGAAACAAAGTTATCGGAGGCTAACCATGTTATTTGAGCTATCATACCGTCGACGTTATTGATAATACAAGGTGTTTCGAAAATAAGGTCATGTAATATATTACGATTAGAAGAAGCTTTATTACACACATAGGGATATTGTCTTGTCGATTTATCAGGTATTGATACAGTACATTATGAGGTCACGTGTGCACAAAAAATAAAAACTGGTATCTAAATTCAATATAATTTACTATTGCACCTGGGTAATTTGCACTGATGTGTCATACAAAATATTATTATGTTACATAAAACGTGCTATGGGCCCAAAACGTGGCCACACGTGGAGATGAAGGAGAATTGTAAATTGAAACCAGGAGAACGATAAGTCGCGTGACTTGTAATCCAGCTTGCTTTATCTACTCTCCCATTCTCTGGTCCATTAGTAAAGTAAACTGATAACTGAATATACCAAGATAGGAAGAGGAAATGAGATGGAAACAGTACTTACCATTTTGTGTCACTTGTATTCACCCGTACTAAACCCTCGACAGAAAGGCAGCCACCAACTTGATGTTCAGATGTGGAATGATAAAAATTTTGTGAACACGGCCATAACTAGGGGGCGCTTAAATAGAACGGAAAAATCGGGAGAAAAGTGGGGGAGGGCAGGTCGCCAAGAAATCGTACTGTAATTCGGGATACATATGATCAAGACAAAAACGTAGACAACTATCAAGAAACATGCAGATTTCTAAAATTGTTATCTTCTATTTAATAAAGTAATCTTCCGTTGTAATCATTTTGCACATTTTGAAATACTTTTTCATCAACCGGAAATGAACTTAGTAGACTGCCACACCTTCTTCTGCAAGCTAAAATTGAGAATGGACGCGTCCGGATGACGTCAACATCATCAGCCGTGCGCATCCTCGTACAGTGGTAGATAGTAGAGGTCCAGGTTTGTGGCAGCTGCTTAAGGTAACCTGATAGGTGGAGAGAATATAGGTGTACCCTCCCTCCCTACATCTGGTACTGACCTAGCACTTCTGCCCTATATTGAGAACACTGATTGCCCTGTGTAGAGCGAGCACTAACGTGTGGCCAGGATTGCTATCCCACATACAGAAGACAAAACACAACTACATGATATGGGATGCATTACATTCACAGCAGTTCGTTTTTATCTGATAACTTTTCTTTGCATTTTTGCAGGAATGAAGAAAAACAAGCATGGCAAGTTGCGTGGGAAGGCGCCGGCAGATTGTTGCCATGGCGGCCATTTTGGTTGTCATGTACACCGGCCTCGTTGTGAGCGGTAACCAAGGTATCATGACCGTGGTCTCCCTATAAGGCCGGGGATCACCGGCGGGCTGTTTCGTGGCAGAGATGCACTTTCAGTAACTTTATCACGCGGCGGGCCGCCACTTACTTAGGCTGACACAGCCACCGACTGCCCAGCCTTCCGACACTGAATATTGGGGCAATGCTGGGCCAACGTCAGAGACGCTGGCTCAGCATTGTACCGATTTGTACCGTATCTGGTGTGATATGTCTGCACAGTGCCCCACCCCCACCCCTCCTCTCACCTTTACCTGATGTGAACCACTCCCGAATGATCCCGACCAACTCTAACTCGGATACTAACAAACACGAGATGCTAAACCAATGACGGCTTGATACTGGACCAGCGTCGCACATCATGTGCCAACACTGGACCAACATTATCTTAATGTATCGCGTTTACTGACTAGATATTTCTGAAAGTAATACGTCCCTATACACACTACTCCATTCTGAAACGAGCTTGTTATATATAGACAATCTGACTGGAATTATAGAGCTGCTGTCCAATTAATGCTATTTGCCGTATCATGATAGGCCTAATGGCAATGGATCGGGTAATGAATTGGAAGTGCGGAATGGCAGTAATATATTTCAGAGGAAATAAATCTTTCGAAGCTCACTATTTGTTTGCCCCCTAATTATCTGAAATATAATGCCCCCAGCATAATAATAAATATAAAATGCAAACTACATTTGGAGCGCTGGTTCCGGGGAATAGTTGGTTTCTTTGGTATACTCGGGCGCATGAGAGCTGTGTATAATATGCAAAGTACCACTTATTATCATTCTGTGGAATAAGAAATGCTGATGAAAGATAGGATAGCCTCCCTAATATATTGAAATAATGATTCTTGTTTTATATTATATGCTTACCTGTATACTTGTAGTGTACATGTGCACTGCATCATTATAAATAAAATATCCACTTATATTATTCCGTACAAAATGATCATTATGATATAATTATGTTGGTGTCAAGGTTATTAACCACTTATGCACATGGGAAATAAATCATTATGTTTTGTGGGGACATGGAATTCGCATCCTGTAATAAAGGCGTATTCAACGTGTTCCGTATTCATTAACCCTTGAAGTGCCAGTCACGATTATTATTGTTTTTTTTTAAATGCATTAGCACTTTGAATAACACCATTGAATATGGAATATATCTTGATAATATTTTCATAATATTTGGCCTCCAGTGAGAAATCTAAATATTTTTCACCTTGAAGCTGTGTCCCGCTGATGCGATCATGAATGCACAGCTTCAAGTTGGTGAAAATTGCAGGTAAATATATTAGCTGCTGAAGGATTATTGTGAGACAAATTATATCTAACATTGGGTCAACGCTTTATTTTTCTGCCATGATTTCAAGTTCGAATCCCACGTCTGGAGCTCAGTATAGCCTGTATATATATCGCCAAAAGTGACTTATCCTTTCAAGCCTGAATTTAGCATTGTCATTTTTATCCACTACCCAGCAAACACAAAACATTTGTGTAACATTTATACAATGTTGGACCAACGTCGAAGACGTTGGGCCGACGTTGTATAAATGTTATACAAATGTTTGTGGTTGCTGGGTAGGTTGGTAACACATACATATAAAGAAAGATATAGTTATTATTGAAACAGTATCACGAAAATTTTCGTTCTAAAACCATTGGGTTTCGGTTTTTAACACTTTTGCATTTTTCTTATTTTCATTCATTTTGATATGAGAATTACTGTATTTCTCACCCCGGGATTTCTCACCTCATGATGAATAAAATATTTCAGATTTTCTGAAAGTGTAATACATATATGTAATATGGTGTAATATAGCGAATGGAACTTATGAACTCTTTATTGTGTACCATGTAGTATTTTATGTCATGCTCTAGCTCTATAACTTGACAGCAGAAATCAGTAATTTTATTTAGAAAGATGTATTGACTGAGGATTTGTTTGTGTTTCAAACTATATCCATGGTCACATACAGCCAATGCTAGTGTACAGCAGAGTGCATGTATTACTGCGATCTCCCAGTACACACGAGACGTTAAACTAATGTTGATTTAAAGTTGGACCAACGTCGTAGACGGTGGGCCAGCATTAAAACAACATTGGGTTGACGTGTCGGTCGTGTGACGAAAGTTCGAAACCCACCCCATCAATACATTCAGCTGGATATGGCAAGCAAAGATGCGAGCATGTTACAACCCGGTAAACACGAGACGTTGAACCAATAATGTTTCAATATCGGGCCAGTGTCGCAGACGTTAGTACAACATTAAAGCAACGCGTCTTGTGTTTGCTGGAGTCGTGAACGTCAGGATTAATTGCCTGCCCCGGCACAATATCCAGGAAGGCAGATATCCTTCTGCCGTGCAAAGCTAAAAGAAAGTATCTGCTCACTTGTAAAGTAAGCATATACTGCCTTTTAGCTTCGCAAAACAGCATTGCGCTGTTCCCCTCAGATAGGATGTGGATAGAATATACTCTGACTACTGCATGTTAAGGGACTCATACATTGGTCCAATGCTCACTCTAAGCCGTTCCGGGTGAAGGTAATAGAGCTGGGTCGACATAAAACGCGTGGGTGGTGGTGGGCTGTACAACCTGTCTTGTGGTATGCTGCTTGCTACTTTGGTAATGGTTTTCCACGAGAACAGATCTGAGAGAAAATACTCGAATAAGTTGTAATTTAACAACATTTATCATGAGAATGCAGCTTATACTGACCGTGAAAATGTATATTTTCACACAAACGGTGATTGAGCGAACTACAATTGTGCAAAGAATTATGTGTAAAAAGTGACAAATCAGCCAAAGAGAACGTTTTAAATATCGTCAATAAAACATATATCTGTCGGTATGTCTAGCTATGAAATTACAAAAATCATATTAAAAGTCTCCAGATGACATAAAAAAATTGTGTACAACTGCAGTTATTGAAACTGTTCAAGAAATGTATGAGTAAGCAACAATATCTACTGTTTTATATATACGCGATAAGGATCCCTTAATTTCTTACAGACTATAGTTGTTTCAACCCTTTAACTGCCAAATTATTCAATTGGAATTTACACCCACTTAAAGTTGTGTCTCGCTGACGCGATCCACAACTTTAAGTGGATGAAAATTATTCAGATTTGACAAAATAGAGGTCAACTGTTTTCAAATATTGCTGTTTGATGTCACATTGTATCTTTAACATGTTTAAAAGGTGGTACTTCGTGTGCTAATAAAAAACGAAAACCCGAATATATGCGGCACCGGCGGTTAGAGGGTTAATCCGTTTTATTATCTCATTAAATCATTGTTATTGGGAACAAAATGTGTGGTTAAATATGATTTGAAAATGGTTGGTCTCAAGTTAGATATATTTAAATTAAAATTTATCACACTTGAAGTTGCGGATCACGTGAAGAAATACATGACATTCAAACATTGTATTACTTAGCGAGAATAAAGGTTAAAACTTCTCATGTCGGGATTGTGCCACAACATGCACAAAACGAGCGACAACAAGCCACATATCTACCCATTCATACTTGACAGGTTATTCATCAAAAAAGAGACATCTAAATACAAATTGTTCGCTTGCAACATATCAAAGTTTCATTATTGTCTTGTATAAGAGAACAAGTAAATATCATTGCAAGCCATATATTATTTATTATCGACCAAGGCCATCTAGCCGTCTATCCCACACATAGCCATCCGCTGTTTATAACTGTAGGCCTACTATATTTGTTTATCAGTGTTTATATCGATAACGTCTGTCTCCAAGACGAGAAAACGACGGTAAAAATGGCAACTACGTTGGTTTTTTGTTGGGCTAGCGTCAAAGACAATGGGAAATTGTTAAACCAACATTGATTTAGTGTATCGAGCTGGCTTGGCTCCTCTTTCAAATCTCTCAGTACATAAGTAGTCTAAATTTAGTATTTTATAGGCTAATAAGCTCAGCGGCTCTAAGATTCTGAGTTCTATCACTTATATATGTGTGTGTTTTACCATTCAATGACATTTGCGGCTATACAATCCCCCCCCAATTGGTGTGTGCAATATTTGATCGTAAATAAATGAATAAACAGACACATTAACAGATTAAGAAAAAATATAAAATAAAACACCCGTTCCCATGGTTATCAATATTTAATCGCTATCCAATAGTAATAAAACGTCCAGATCTGACATGTTGTTAACCCTTTAACCGTCGGTGTCGCATATAATTGTGTTTTCGTTTTTTATTAGCACATTAGGTACCACATTTTAAATATGTTTAAGATAAAATGTGACATCAACCAGCAAGATTTTTGAAAAGAGTTGACCTTCATTTTGTCAAATCTGAATAATTTTCACTCACTTGAAGTTGTTGATCGCGTCAGCGAGACACAATTTTAAGTGGGTGAAAATTCAAATTGAATAATTTGGCGGTTAAAGGGTTAATAAACCAATTATCACAAAATAGCATGCGTCATGTATTAACCATTTACCCGCTAAAACTCTTAGTTTAAATATTTACCCACTTGAAGACCCACACGCTCAAGTGGATGAAAATTAGTCATATTTGTTTAATTCTGGACCAAATATTTGAAAATCTTGATGTTTAACACACATTTCGTTCCAAATAACAATGATTTAATCGGCTAATAAAACGGATGGTAACGATTTGAGTTGTGTTTAGCGCTTAAAGTGTTAACAAGATTCAAAGCAAAGATTGCTAGTTTATTTTGATGTAGGCATTTATTTAATCAAATAATGCATCTTTGAAAATGCATATTTCTCATTTGAACAGCTTGACTTTGGCTGGTCCAGGAACACAACCTCCGCTTTAGGCATCGAAGTCGAAACGACGACTTCAATGTATTTCTACACATTAACCATGGGCGTTGGGCTTGAAAGATACACCTAACAAAGATAACGAGGTAACATATAAATTAATGCTTTGTGGGGGGGGGGGGAGGAGGGGGGGGGGGGTTGGGGCAGCAAACACAATACTACTTTGAGCCAATGTTGATTTAATGTTGGCCTGCCGTCTGCGACGTCGGGCTAGCAATTAATCGACATTGGGCCAACGTATATTGCCTAGTTGGGGGACGAGTTAATCCTATTACACAACGAAAGCCACACTAATCTCCCTGTCAGATAGTTATTCCACGTGTATTTACTTACGTGGCTGTTATAATAGCTCTGGAAGTGTTTAATTCGCGAATCCTCCCCAACCATTCAACATGAAGGTCTGTAGTGACGTCAAAAAAGTCAGGTGGGGCTAATCAATACTATAATGTTTGAGTAATTTCAAATGACAAACCAAACATATTTTCCCTTCGCAACATTGATGGGTGGGGGCCCTATAGGGTAGTGCTGCCTTTCACGCTAGAGTTCTGGGCTCGTTTCCCGGTCTCGGCGGTTTGAAAGAAACAAAAATGTTTCTTCCCCATCCACTCGTAAAACTCAGTATTGTGGGGAGCCTCCGTGACCGAGAGGTAGCGTGCTCGGCCTCAGATCTCCAGGGTTTGAATTTTGAGTCCCGTGTCCGGATGGAAGTGTAATCTCACCATCCTCAGGACTGTTCTCCTGGCCCAATTTAGCCTGTATGTGCACAAAAGTAGCCTTTTCTTTTCATTTTCGCAACATTGATATATCAAATATAACTCATTTCTCAAGTAAGATAAATGAAAATAACACTTGTCACGAGTTGAATTGTACACAAGATCGACCTCCTCGCTGCTTGCCAGGTGGTTTGAAACCCGCTGTGTCGCTTCACATTGAATACCGTACGTGTGTATTTCGTGATCAAGCGATTACGCAAGAAAAACAAGATTGAACATAATAGCATCGATTTAAAAAAATGATTCACCATGGTCAGAAAGTGTGTATTGGATTTAACTTTGTTGTTCATGTAGGTCAGATTTATCTTTATGGAATTGAAACATCCCAGAAAGCACGAGACACTGACCAAATGTTGGTTTAATGTTGAACAACCGTCTGCGACGCTGGCCCAACATATAACCAACATAAGGGTAACGTCTTGTGGTTACTGGGATCACACTGAATATAAGAAATAAATCCTACGGTAGATAATCATATATACATGTGAATATCTAGATACTTTTACTGTATATACATTTCAGAGTTGTTCTGGGTAACATCATCCACGTGGAATCCTAGAATCCAGGTTTCACCAGGATGTGCACCAGGTGGGCCGGAAAAGGCAACAAAGATGGATCTCAAGTTGGCACGGATAACATGACTAATCGTAACAGGACACCTGAAGATACATTAACCATCGACCAGTGGTTGCATACTATTGCATGTCGAGGCATTTTACTTATTTTTCTTACCGCAGTCTGTTCTCATATCTAGGCCTATCATACATACAAGTTGAATGATTGGTCTGATCTTTTATGGTCCACAATAATTATTGTCTTTAAATTGTCAAAAATATTGAAAAATGGTTTCAACGGCTCCATGTCAATCCGAAATGTTCAAGATGTATATTATTGCAGTACCTAGGAAAAGTGTCACGCTACACACATGGTGTTTTAATGCTGGCCCACCGTCTACGACGCTGGCCCAACATTTAAACAACATTAGATCTTCCTCTCTTGTTTGCTGGGTAGGCCTGAATTCGTTACATTTGAGGCATATGGTTCGGTGCGAGACAATTTCGCCGTATTTATAATAGGGAGGATAATAGAGGGCCTACCCCTAAAGCCGGATAACATTTTTAGATGTCAGACCACGGGCGACTGAATCGTTATTTGAGGATGCATATGATGTTTTGCAGTTTGAAGCTTTCTGAACTAACCGATCAGTCAATAAATTATATTTATTGACTAGGTGTGCAGCTGGACTGCTAGCAAAGTAAAATAACCAGCTAACGATTCAGACGCCGGTGGTCTGAAATCGGTCGCGTACTGAAACTAGTCACCTTGCAAAAATCAGCCCTGAAAAAATGAGCACACTTACAGTTTCCTAAGCCCGTCCATAAATAGAAAGTTGCAAGTTACATGTCTTTGGTCAGCCACTGCTTCTAAGTATACACAGAGACCATTGGCTTAACATTCGTCCAGAGCCTTTCAACATTTGCCCAAAGGTTAAGTAACGTCTCCCACAAGCAAACCTGGCTTTCATCCATCAGTATGCACTTCCCAGTAACAAGAGTGATAGGCCCTACCCCAACAAAAACGTTAAGGCAAGCCATTGTTGGATCAATGTAGGGCCAGCGTCGTAGGCGCTGGACAAACATTGGTCTGGCAGTTTTTTCCCTAGGACATCATTAACACAAGGCGGGCACATGGTTTTATGCTCTACAGATCTTGTATTGAGGTATAATTTTCGTAAACTTGTCACGCTAAATAGCCGTTTATCTTGTATCCAGCTATAATGAATTAGTCTTAACGCTAGAATATTTTTGTATAAACCATGGGGACCATTTTTTTTTAAATTGGAAATCATCATAAATGTCTTAGTTAGCTCTTTCCGCTTCATTTGAATACCCATGATATGGGTCTACGGCCTTTATAGATATTTTACTTTTTCAGTACAGGGATCGACTTTAGACGTCAGAATCTGACGTCAATACACGTCACAATCCGACCGCCATAGACGTCTGATTCTGACGTCTGAAGTTTGTCCCAAATGAATAAAAAAGGTTAATGTTTTTTTCCAACAAATTTATTTTTTAGGTACCATTACCATTTTTGTGAAAACATGCCAGGCGATTGCAAGTCAGATACCCTCATTGTGAATGTTCTGTTGCAATTGGCCAGAATCAATCAAATAGGCAAGGCCTTGTAAGGTTACGAATCCTCCACTTTGACCTATTTACCTTAACTAAATGCATGTATCAGTGTCGGCGGTTCAATGAGAAGATAGCACCCCAAAGGTTGTAAATAAATCATATCGTTAGTTGAAGGTGGTTGAGACCTTGACCTATCTAACTAGATTATCTCTGCAGAGCTTATAATATATAGGCTACCCTGTTTTCCAGCTTGACATATTAATTAGGCATGTTCATACATGTATATCATGTCCAACAATAAACCAACATTAGTTCGACGTCCCGTATTTTGCGGGCTGCGACCTGATTTCAGGTATACCATAATGACGTTTAATAATAACATTTACTCATCGGATAATAAATTACATATTTATTCAAGGAGTATTCCCCTGTACACTGTACTTAGTGTTAACGATATCTACTATCATGCCACCATCAGTGATTGCACTGACCTGCAGGTGACCTTCATTAGCACCGCTGCTGAATAACGTAACGAAATCCATCCTCCTATCGTCTACTAGACTGCGATGAAGTCTATATGATAATCTTTATCATATAATAGATGGCATAGAGATTTATGAAACAAAACAGCATGATTTTTGAAAAGGGAATTATTTATATTCTGAAACTTTTTGAACTGTTGAATATGGGTTAATTCAATTTTCCGATGTAATTGGTAAGTCATGTGTTGAAATTTTCCACGATCGCAATGGGAAATAGAAGTGTAGAAGTGTAATTCAATATTGTAATATTGTAAATAAAAGGTGATTTAAGAAAGCAGGGAGTAATACTATGTAATAGACCCTATTCATTGTGTTTACAAAGTATATTATATTTGCACATATCAATATATTTATCGGCATTCGAAAATGAAACAAACTTTCTCTCTGAGCCGCAAAGCAAGGAAACAGTGAGCAGTAGCTACGGTAAATTTAGCCACGAGGATTTTGTAGACAGAATATTTTTTTCTTGTCCTGGATACAGGAAACTAGTGCACGTAGTTGTCTGTGTAGCCAAGACATTTTACCTACACCACTAATAGTTTTGGCCTTTTGGTGTGTATTTTAACCCTCTGCTGGCACATGACACAATTCAACAATTCAACTTCAGCTATATCGTCTCGTGGATGTCTCTGTAAAGGCTACCAACTTTAAATAATACTAGTCATGAAATAACGATTAACGACACTTTTCAAAAGAAGAGTAATGTATGCGTCTTTATTACCATAAACTAGAAAAGGATGTTCTGTCGAACATGTGAGTCCCCGTCAGCAGTGTATAATAATGGAAGTGATCGGCCAAACCGAAGTGCAATGGAAATGTCTCACTCTGGAGCCTACGTCATCACTGTGCCCTCTGTACCAGGCATGCTTTATATATTTATATTATTACGGTGGCGCTAGGCGAGTGTGTGCAAACAAAATAATTATGGTTCATCACGGCCTTAGAAAACCTGTTGTATTTGCTATTTAACAGATAAATTAAACCAGAAGTTTCAAGTACACTGTCAGGACCATTGCCATGTATTCATCTACAAATCATGCGAACAATTTTTGCAAAAAAATAGAGAGTAGAGTGTGGGGGGGGGGGGGGGTGTCTCAATTTAAAGTAATTACTAGTATATGCAATAAATGCGACATGACTGATGCACAATTTGTCATTTCTTTACAATGTTTTTTTACTCAGCATACACAATAATAAGTGCAACTGCTGGTTAAATGTTTGCCCACCGTTTGCGACGCTGACTCAGCATTTAATCAATCCTGGGTCGATGCATCGTGTTTTATGCGTAGGCCTACATACCAAGACAGCTCTGTATTGTCGTCACTCCTATAATTTCTGTATACATAGGCCTATAGGCCTAATCGTATATATTCCACACCAATCCATAGATTAGTAACAGTATACGTTAGCATAGGGATTTTGTCATTTTTATCACCTGATTACAGCTTTGTTTGTTGTATACTAGGCCACTAGACGTGCAGCCAGCACAAATCCTCATAAATGTCTCTCCAGACACCGGAAAGTGCTCTTCTTTTCTACAGGCAGCTCAGTTTTAACGAGTCTGTCCCAATGTTGGGCCAGCGACTCATGACGCTGGTTCAACTTGCCAATATCTCAGCGAACAACGAGACATTGATCCGGTGTTTGGCGAGCGTCGTAGATGGTGGACCAACACTGGTCCAGTATTTGGTAAAGCGTCACTTGTTTGCTGGGATCGTCGTCTCTTCAAAAGAGTTAAGAGATGTTGCCTGCAGGAAATAAAAACAACGCCATATATTTGTACCGCGTGGAAGACCTGCAAAAGTAGTGGCTTAGGTCGATGTCGGATCAATTTTGGCCTAATCTATGAAACGTTGGCCTGATGTTGAACCAGTAAAGGGTCAAAATCTCTTATCGGTTGAGCTGTATTTATCTGTTAGGGCTTGTACAACACACCTTGTGAGATTAACTGTCTGCCTTTTTCTCTTTTTCTATTATCATGATTATCAGCAGAGCAAAATCTATCGCAAAATTTGGTTCACGTGGACATAAATTCTGATTTATGTTACTTTCTGTACTTTGTGGTAATATTGCGACAAGAGAGAACTCGTCTCCAACTGTCAAGTAATGTGCGCTGTTAAATTATCTAGAATTGATTCGACACGATGGAAATAAACCATGGTCAGGATTATGATAAAGGGTTTTATCTTGTTTTTAGTGTAACAGTAACATAGACCCTGGCAAACACGAGTCATTGACCCAGTGCTGGTTCAATGTTGGGCCAGTGTCGTAGACGGTGGATCACCATTAACACGGCATTGGATCAATGTCTCGTTTTTGTGCTGGGGACGGCACTCACACTATATAGTTTTGAGAACTGAGTTTTGAGAACTACGATGACAAACATCCGTGATTCGAACCTGGTAGGCCTACCTCCAGATTGGAATGACCTATTGTCCTAGTATGGGATAAGAATCAGAGGGCGATGCTCATTTTTTCTGATGAGAGCAGATTCAATCTGTCTTACAACGATGGATGTGTTAGAGTTTGGAGGACACCAACCAATCCGTCATGGTGTGGGTGTGTATAGGTCGGGGAAGTGTATTACCCTTCAGAGGTCCAAGTCTACATCTGCCATCACACAATCTTTGCAGAACGTTATAACTGTAAATCATGCGTAAAAATATCCCATTATATTTAGTAAATTTACAAAGTCTGCTACAAGTTTGATGTTGGGCCAACGTCGCCCAATGGCTTGATTGGATAATGTACATCTTATCGTGCGATATTTCATTACAAATCGATTCTGTTTCAATCTGAAAATATCATGTGATAATACAGTTTATTGCGTTGCACTTTGTGTAAATGGCATTACTTACTAAGATGAGTAATATCGATTCTGGCGCGATATTTTGTTAACGCGTGATTTACAGTTATGCAGACTGTGTAAACTGGCTTTTATTTGCATCAATTTTACAGCTATTACTCGATGGCTGAACGCCGTTGGTTTACATGTAGAATACACATAATATAAAATATCTTGAGGTTTAAATGGGTGTTTAGAAATAAACATAGTTTTTTACTAAAAAACGGCTCCAACCCATACATGTCACATTATCTAGTGTGTATTGAGTGGGACCCACTTTTACTTGTGTAATAATAAGCGATATTTGCACGGCTGGTAAAAACACATAATGTGTGTTGTTACCAGTTATTGTGTTTAATAATCAAGTGTAATATTTCAAATGAAAACTTACAACGTCCTTATTTAGATGACTTGTATCATTGTCTTTTGATCTATTTTTATTCAACATGTGAGATGTATTGCATAAATTGATGATTAATGGAAGGTGCTAATGAAGCATTCTGGGTATGGATGATGATATTCAGTGTCTGTGTGTATATGACACTTAAGACAACGGGTTGTAAACACGAGACAAAAAGGTTGGTTCAACGGTAGGCCAGCGTCGCAGACGGGGGCCAAACATTGAAGCGACATTGGGTGAACGTCCCATGTTTGCTGGGTGGTTTGTTAACACAACCCCTGGATCTGGACAGGCAATGTTTGGAAAGGGAAAAAGGTGCGCCACAGCTAGCGCCGATGTCGAATGTTGATTCAGCCATAACGCTAGCTTGATGTTGGCACGCAGTCATCGCATTACTGGAAGTACTTGCTTTGAATACACAAATCGTTTTTTTTTTATAACCAATGCGTGTCTTTAGTTTTTAATTGATAGTAGAAGCAAAAAAAAAATACATAAAATTATTTATTAGACAGAAAATTGAATAGATTGGTAATAGAATAATAGATAGAATACATTACATATTTTAATATTATAAACTAAATAATCATAACATACACTAGACTACAGACTCTGTACCATAAGGGTGGCTATTACGGCGGATTCCATCCACTAGTTTGTCTGTGGAATGGTAAGATTGTCTTTCAGCAAAGAAGGGAGATTGGAAAGCCTTAATGGCCATTAACGTCAAACAAAAACTTCAGACAGTTGGATTACACACTTGCATAACTGAATCTAAGTCATCAATGTCCATGCTGTTATAATATCATGATTTACGACTTACATGAGCATGACGACAAAAAATGTAATTTACCCTGAGCAGCGTACATTTTCTAGCTAATTAACGTGACTACCAGCTCCAACGTTAGTTAGTCACTGAGCCAAAATCATGAAGCTGAGCTGTTATTTAAAGAGATACAAATATTTCAATATAAAACTATATTTTATGGAATTTAAAGATAGATTTAACTTAATTGTTTTACTTTAAAAATTGCGGAACATTTAAAGTCATAGAGACAGAAAAATCATCCACTGTTTATAAAGTTTCGGGGCAGTTCGATGCTGTTGCTGAAATGCATCTATCATTTTCGCATGTGTTTTCTCGTCTGATCTGTTACTGAACACATCTTTGAATATATAGTTGCTGCAATGTCTGGTACTTTCTTCATACCACTGAGAGTAATTTTAAATCACTTCCAATCCCCTTGTATGAAATCTATCCCACGTTGCTGTTTAAATCAAACTGTGGACATTCTGAGAGTTTTTTTGATATGTTACACCTGTAACTTGTTAACCCTTGAAGTTCTACGTTCTAGAATTTATTTTTTAACCACTTGGAATTGTGTCTTGCTGCCGCGATCCACAACTTCGGGTGGGTAAAAATTACTTAAATATGTAGAATTTTAATCAAATCTGATAAAAAAACTAAAAACGGCTATGGGCCTTTAGGGTTAATTAACCGGGTAAGTTTCATTAACCCTTGTCCTGCTGAATTGTTTCAAATTATTTTTCATTCATTTAAAGCTGGAATTGCTAACGCAATTTCCAGCTTCAAATGACGAAAAATATTTTTATTTAAGAAAAATAAACATCTCCCAAATTGAAATATTTGATAAGCTGAGCATCTACCACTGAATATTGTATCAATTTCAGTGGCATTTTATTTGGGTTAAAACTTAAAAAACGTATATATCCGGGTCCAGCAGGACCAGGGTTAACATTCAGCTGGGTGCTGCCGCAACAGGTGGAACAGTTTGACTTCTAGGCGACTGTTCGACTGTATCATACTGTGGAACTGCAGCAAGCAGCAGTTGAAACACAGCTCTAAGTAAGTGTGCAAAAAGGTGGTTCTGCTAACCCAGCAAACACGAAACATTGACCCGAGGCTGGTCCACTATCGTCGGGACAATGTCTAGTGTTTGTTGGGAAGAGTACCCTTAACTCTCTCTGCTATGACGTAGGCAGGACTGATATATATCTTTTTGCTTTTTCGGTCTTTGCATTCTCCAGTTGGAAGGAATTAATTTATTGCCAGTTAGCGGAAAGCAAGACATTTAAGAAGCGAAAACAGGAATTTGGAACATACATCAACATTAAAGGGACTGGCCCAGGTCTAAAATCATCAAAAAATCAGTGATTTTATTTTGGCTTCTTAATATGACCATATGATGTAAACATGTGCATAGACTAGAACTGCAAAGTTTTTTACTTTTTCTGCTGCGCATTCACCAGTTAGGCTAGATATAGAGACGAAATTCCCGTATTTCTTATTTTTGACATGGTTGTCAATAAATAGAAATCAGGAATTGTGTCTCTATATCTAGCCTAACTGGTGAATGGGCAGCACAAAAATTAAAAAACTTTTGCAGCTCTAGTCTATGGACATGTTTACATCATATGGTCATATATAGAAGCCAAAATAAAATCACCGATTTTTTTTATGATTTTAGCCTGGGCCAGTCCCTTTAAGGTTTGGCCAAATTTAATACGCTGGCCCAGCATTTCGTGCAAAGCCGAAAGGCAGTATCTGCTTACTTTTCAGGTAAGCAGATACTGCCTTTTGGCTTTGCAGAGCAGCATTGAGCTATGGTTGTCCAACCAATGAGATGCGTTGACAATGTATCGGTTTAATGATTGGCCAGCGTCAGAGACGGTGGGTAAAGGTTGAACCAGCACACTGTCGACATGTCGTGTTATAGCTGATGTGGTTTGAGAGTTAACGTCATTTGTTACACAGTAGAACAGCAACACAAGTAAAATTATTGTATATTTAAAATAATGAAATTCAACTATAGGTGTTAATCTAAGTCGCATATCTTCTATCCTGTGTGATCAACAAATAAATAATGTACATTTTTTTACACGGCGGTTTGGTCCCTACATTTGTCTTCGTTTGTTTAACCTCAGCTTCAGTCGGTGGATAATGGGGAACACACCACGAGCAGGATGTACCAGTCAGTTGTTGTTGTATACGCGTCTTCTTTAAATATTTAGCTTTAAAAGAAAAAAGTTTTTCAATTATAGTTATGAATCTGAGAAGTTAATGTGAATTCAAAACACGCGATAGAGCCTATATATAGTTGGGCAGAACTAATTTAAGATTTGTTCACTGCGCTGAATTAAAAAAAACCAATTCACCCAATTGAAATTGTGTCTCGCTACCGCGACCCACAAATGCAATTGGGTGACAATTATTCATTGAATTTGAGACCAAACATATGCATTTGTTGGTGTTTAAATACTAATTTAATTCCCAACGACAGTGATTTAACCTGCTTATAAAATAGATTAAAAAAAATATAGTCGTGCTGAGCGCTTTATTGGCTAGCGTACTAGTTTTTAAAACCCTTATCCTGCTAGATAATTTTTTTAAATTGGTTGAAAGTGGTTAAAAATACTTAATTTGTTTAACCTTTTCATTACCATACATGACGGAAATTTCCGTCGTCATTCGTCAATGAACGTAACAATAAAATGACACAAATTTTCGTCAAATATATACTACATTTATGTATTTTTCGTCATTTGAAGCTGGAAATTGCGTTAGCAATTCCAGCTTCAAATGACGAAAAATAGAACTCCTACACCAGTATATCTGGATCCTGGTATGCACCCCGGCCTGGAAGTCAAAGGGTTAATTTGAGACCAAATATTGAAATCTCGATATTTAAACTGTCATTTTATTCCTAGTAACAGTGATTTAATCGGCTAATAAAACAGATTGAAAACGACTGTTGTCGTGATTAGCAGGCAAAGGGTTAATGTATGAAATTGAATGAATCATACAACGAAGCATGAAGAGTTTGTTTGGCCCGGTTAGCTGAGCTGGATCATTATTAGGATGGCATCATGCAAAAGTGGTCTAACCCACATTTTGACGATTTTGAGAAAAAATCGCGCTGCAACATGAAGTACAGGATAAAACGAATAAATACAAATTAACACAAAAAGGTAACAAAATCAGTGACCAAATGGTCTAACCCTGAATGTGAAACTCGTATATTGGTCAAGTTGTTGCTATCAAAAACATATATTTTTATTGTTTTTTTAATGTGGGTTAGCCCACTTGTGCATGATGCCATCCCCTCTGTAGACAGAGGTGGGGATATATTGCTTCACCCCTGTCCACTCAGTCTATCTGAATCTGTGCTGTGAGTCTGTCTCCCATTCATTTCTCTCCAGGCTTTCTATCTTGCAGGATGTCAAACACGAGACGTTGACCCAATGCTGGGCTAATGTTGGCCCACCGTCTATGACGCTGAGCCAACATTAGCCCAGTATTGGGTTACTTTGTCGTGTTTGGCGCCACGCTGAATGTGGAGCAGCGACACACACGGCGGGCCAACATTAACCAAACTTTTGGTTCAAAGCATCGTGCCGGTACTGCCAGCATGGAGGTACCGGCAACATAAAGTACTTGCTAGGACTGAATGGATACTGGCCAGCGTCGCTGGCCCAACATTTAACAGACATTGGGTCAGTGTCGGCTTGTAATCGCCGCCAGCAGCAAGCAATACCAGACCAGCTGCTATTAAACGCAGCTCAGCAAACACGAGGCGTTGAACCAGTGATGGTTTGATGCTGGGCAAGCGTCGCAGACGGTGGGCCAGCATTGGAACTCCATTGGGTCAACGTCGTGTTTGCTGGGAGTGTTGACAAGCCACATTGTGTTTCGCACTAAAACGGAATAATAAATTCTTCTTAATACATAGTCTCTACTGTCCACAGGAGCCATTTAATAACATTAATTACAAAATCCATTGACACTACATCTATTAGCTATCAACCTTTATGGTTACGCTGCTCGAGGGGAGACATCTCCAGTTTTTTGTTCACAAAAAACTAGACCCTTATATTTGGACACAATCATAATGGTTAATAATCAGGGAAAGTTAGAAAAAAACCTAAAACAAATTCCTTACCACACACAATTTGTTTATACTGGATATTCATAGGAGGAATTTTAGGAGGGTAAAATTCAAAATGGCCGACTATCTCACAGAAATAACACAGGGAGTGATAATTAATCATCGATTTGTTTTCAAATGTGCTGATTAAAGGATTGGAAGTTGTTTTTCAATAAATAAACGACATGAAAAAAAACAAAATGGCCGCCAAATGTTCATTGATAGAACTCTTTTTCTCAAATTTAATTTAATTTTACTTTCCAATTTGTGTTTTTCGAATTTGTTATGGTTCACATCATTTTTGTTATTATTTGATAATATTTGTATAACCTTTGTATGCGGCTCTGATAAGCTTATTAGGCTAGTCGAAAAAAAAGGTTCCCTCGGAAGTATACTTCTAATTGGTGTACCAAGCTTGCAAAAAAACGTAGAAGCTACACGATTGGCTATGTTAACAAGCTGAAAAGATGTCCCACGTGCCATTTTTATGCAAATTTGTGCCGCCATTGCCCAAAAATGTATATTGAGTTATAGCTCGTTCAATATCACAGATAATTTACTGATTATTTAAGAAGTGATCACATCCTCCTTAATAATTATATCAGACACTGCAGAGGTGATCTTGGCCACTAACAAGCTGATGTCAGCCACTGACGCCACTTTAAAATTGATCTCAGCCACTTCAAAAATGATTTTGGTCACGAAAGAAGACACTTTAAAAGTTATCGCAGCCACTACAAAAATGATCTTGGCCACTGAAAAAAATGATCACAGTCGCTTTAAACATTGTTTCATCCACTACAAAAGTGATCTTGCCCACTGAAAAAGTGACTACAACCATTTTCAAAGTTATCTCAGCCACAACATAAGTGATCTTAGCCACTGAAGAAGTGATCAAATGTTCCTTAATTTATCTCAGCCACTACAGAAGTGATCTTGGCTACAAACAAACTGATGTCAGCCACTGAAGCTACTGTAAAAGTTATCTTATCCACTACAAAAGTGATCTAGGCCACGGAAGAAGTGACCACACCCACTTTACAAATTATCTCAGTCACTATAAAAGTGATCTTAGCCACATAAGAAGTGATCACATCCTCCTTAATAATTATCTCAGCCACTACATATGTGATATTGGTCACTAACAAACTGATGTCAGCCACTGAAGCAAATACCGGTAAACTCGTGCCCATGTCAACTCGTACCCATGTCAACTCGTACCCATGTCAACTCGTACCACTAATATATGTCAACTCGTACCAGAAGTGATGTGAACTCGTACCACCATTAGATGTCAACTCGTACCACAAGTTGCCACAAGTGATGTCAACTCGTACCCAACATAGTGAGTATCAGATGATGGTACGAGTTGACTTCTCTTATCACACAACAGATGTCAACTCGTACCATCATTAGATGTCAGCTCGTACCAAAGATAATATTCTGGAGGATAGGTTATACATAACTTGTTACTCTTCTTTTAGTGATAAAATAATACTTAAATTATTGAGCCACGCGTGTCAAATGGGACTAGCCGCAATGGTTAGTTGCCCCCCCCCCCTCTCAGACAATGCCGTTATGTTTATTTACGGCGTTGCGTCATAGTGATCACAAGTCAGGAAGGGTGTTGACTATTGTTACTGCGCGGTGACAATATGCCTCCAGACAAAAAATGTTTTTAGTTTAAATTTTAACATGTGTCTGTTGTGTTAAAGCTGTGATAGTAAAGATATCAATGCCTCCGGTACTGAGGTGCAATTTCTTGGGATTTTCAAAATTAACTTACATGGCAATGGTTAATGGGTTGTTATCACAATTCTGTGAAACTTAATGACTTTGCCCTCCTTTGTTTTCACCGAGCTGGCTAATACAATGAAGTGTGGGGGAGGGGTCTTATATAACCTTATTTTCACCAAGTGACGTCACTGCGTTTCACAGAATACTAACTGTCAGACCAGCATAAACATATCTCCGTAAAAAATTTCTTCATACATTATGAATTATAATATTTTTGCAACATCATTTCAATGCAAATTGTATTTTACCTCAATTATTCTCAGACGAAACATAAGACAATTAAAAAACATAAGACAATTAATGAATCCAAATTAAGCAACTTTGAGATATATATGTGATGTTTTTATGCGACATTTCATGAACTCCAAGACTAGAAGGGTCAAAGGGATTAGCGCCCTAATTAGTGACAATGCCGTTATATGCTGTATACGACGTTACGTAATGTTAAATGGGCAGACGGGGGGCTGGTGAAATTACTGCGTTAAGGGTACCAGATTGATCAGTCACATCTGAGAAAATAACGGCTTAAGCGATGGTGTGTTTTCATAGCAATCATTGCAATTAGCGACAACACATGCACCATTTGTAGTGAAGAGATTAGACAGTTGACACCCCATAGCTAAACTGCAGTTAAACGGTATATTTACATGATCATAGAAGCGTTTCAACCTCACAGTTTCTCACTGATCCTACAGACAAGCCAGTGCAAAATTAAAACGGACATACAGTGACAAGGACAAAAAGAATATGTTATACCTTTTAAACTGCCAAAATAAAACAGCCTAAAACCCAGTTCATTTTTTGTGTCCAGTTACACTTAAAAAACCCCATCAATTTATTGCAGGTATATGTTATCATTTGTATGAGGATATCATTAGATTGAAATTAATTGCAAGCTGAACATGCCCTAACACATGTAATACATGTACATAAATAACACCAACCAAACATGCTCTTATGTAGGATTATAACCTACATTCATTATCCTCCGGAATTACCTTTGGTACGCATTGACATCTAATGATTGTACGAGTTGACATGGGTACGAGTTGACATGGGTACGGGCTGACATCTGTTGTGTGATAAGATATGTCAGCTCGTACCATCATCTGATACCTGCCTTGTTGGGTACGAGTTGACATCACTTGTGATACGAGTCGACATCACTTGTGGTACGAGTTGACATCTATTGGTGGTACGAGCTGACATGGGTACGAGTTGACTGTCACCCACTGAAGCCATTTCATAACTTATCTGAGCCACTACAAAGGTGACCTTGGCCACAAACGAACTGATCTTGGACACTGAAGACGTCATCACAGCCATATTAAAAGTTATCTCGGCCACCATAAAGGTGATCTTGACCACAAACAAACTGAACTTGGCCACTAAAGAAGTCAATGATCTCATATGAAGCATCTCAACAGACCCAGATCCTATATCCAGATCCAGGTGAATATTACACAAATTATTGTCTAACTCGAGATCTACTTGTTTTGGTGCAAATGCTTCAATTATATGATTATGTTGTAAACACAATGTCTAGAACGATATACAGAGTGTGAGCTGCATTATCACGCCCTTATCGTCATCAATGTAATCTTCTATAACATCAACATATATATACTGTAATACACTTTTATTCGCGTTTTTGCTCATTTCGCGCTGGGACCATGAGCACGAATTTATCTTCACAATTTATTGTTCATCACAACATTTCATGTATTTGAAGACTGGGTTTTAAAGGGTATGACTGTCGCTGTTAGTCGCTGTCAGTCGACGGTGGTCATGTAATCTATTCCAGGTAATTGTCACGCTAACTTGTGGACGTTTTTAAGTCCTAGGATATTTTTCACGATAACAAAAAGTACCGGTAACTTTTATTTTATTCCCAATTATTTTGAAGCTGTTTGCACAAAGCCCTCGATAATACAGTCTGTCAATAAAGTTTTTCAGGGTATTAGGCCCTATACCCCCCTGAGACCCCACATGTTGGTTTATAATAACAAGAAGTAAAGTGTTTACCATGTAAAACACCCAAGAAGGCTCCCCTCGCACTTTTCAAATAAAAGTTATAGGGGCCTACATTACATATAATTTTACAAGATAATCAATTTGTACATGTAATTATCAAGTAGAATTATGAGGCAGAGGCTAGCAACTTTAGGCTGCTTGATGCTATTTTAACCACAAAAAATTCAAGATGGCCGCCAAGACGCAGTTATTTTTCAGAACTTTCTGCAAAATTGATGCAGTCTACGAATTAATACTAGCATGCAGTACCTTGAATATTGAGTGTATCGGATGAGCGGCTTTGAAGTTATCAGGGTGACAAGGTTCTAATTTGACGAAAAAAGATGGCAGCCATGATCCAGATATTTTCCCGAACTTTCTGAATAAGACTACATAAGTCCAGGAGGTCCCACTCCGAATTAGATTTAAGCAATTTTGTGTAGGGTCATTAATGTAGTCCTAGGCTCAGTCAAAAATCAAGACGCAAGACAACTAGGTCTAAGAGACTCAGTCTAAGAGGAAGATAAGAACTAGACAGTCTGTCAGAGATTGCAAACCTCCATTGAAATTAATGATTCTTTAGAATCAGTATCCCGGTAATGGTCTACCTATCTGGCACGGTTTACCCGATATCAGGCCAATCGAGGTAAATAATGGCTGATTTACGGTCATTTTGAATTCGATAGAGACTAGTTAAAAAAATTCAGGGTGCATCGTCCCCCGAAACCTCACATTTTGTTTTATAGTAATGGACTAGCATCTAAAACAGTTTGCAAAATATTGGGCATGTGAAAGTAAATAATGGCCGATAGGCAGGCGGCTATTTTGAGTTTGATCGAGTCTAAATTTTTCAAGATGCATCCTTTCCTGAAATTTCACATTTTGTATTATAGTAATGGTCTAGCCATCTACACGGTTCACCAAATAACGGCCATGTGAAAGTGAATAATGGCCAAAAGGCAGCCATTTTGAATTTGATCAAGACGAAATTTTTCAAGATGCATCCTCTCCTGAAATCTCACATTTTGTTTTATAGTAATGGTCTAGCAATCTAGTACGGTTTACTAAATAACGGCCATGTGAAAGTGAATAATGGCCGATAGGCGGCCATTTTAGATTTGAACGAGTCAAATTTTTTCCAGATGCATCCTCTCCTGAAATCCCACATTTTGTTTTATAGTAATGGTCTAGCTATCTAACACGGCTTACCAAATATCAGCAATGTGAAAGTAAATATTGGCCGATAGGCTGCCATTTTGAATTTGACTGAGTCGAAAGTTTTTAAAAGGCATCCTCTCCGGAAACGTCACATTTTGTTTTATAGTAATGGTCTAGCTATCTAGTACGGTTCACCTGATATCAGGCCTATCGAGGTAAATAATGCTGATTTTCGGCCATTCTGAATTCGTAAGTTAAAAAATTTCAGGGTGCATCCTCCCCCGAAAACTCACATTTTGCTTTATAGTAATGGTCTAGCCATCTAGCACGGTTTACCAAATATCGGCCATGTAAAAATGAATAATGGCTGAAAAGGCGGCCATTTTGAATTTGAATAAGTAAACATTTTTCAAGGTGCATCCTAGTCTGAAATCTCATATTTCGTTTTATAGTAATGGTCTAGCCATCTAGCACGGTTTACCAAATAAGGCCATGTGAAAATGAACAAGACTGCATAAGTCCAGGAGCTGCCGCTCCGAATTAGAATTTGATTTAAGCAATTTTGTGTAGGGTTATTAATGTAGTCCTAGTCTAGGTCAAAAATCAAGACAACTATGTCTAAGAAGCGCAGTCTAAGAGTAAGATAAGAACTAGACAGTCTGTCAGAGATTGCAAACCTCCATTGAAATTAATGATCCTAATCAGTATCCCAGTAGTGGTCTACCTATCTGGCACGGTTTACCCGATATCAGGCCAATCGAGTTAACTAATAGCTGATTTACGGTCATTTTGAATTCGATATAAATTAGTTAAAAACTTAGGGTGCATCCTCCCCCGAAACCTCAAATTTTGTTTTATAGTAATGGACTAGCATCTAACACAGTTTGCAAAATATTGGGCATGTGAAAGTAAATAATGGCCGATAGGGGGCCATTTTGAATTTGATCGAGTCAGAAATTTTGCATCCTCAGCTGAAATCTCACATTTCATTCTATAGTACCGTATATAGCAGCGTATAGTACGCTACTATTTTTTTTTTTTGAGCCCGTTTTTGGCCTGGTGCATATTATCCACCGATGCATACATTATATTGATTTTGCTGAGATTTGTCACTCACAATTTTGATAAATAGGCAGTCTCACGTCTCCCGAGTGAACTGCGATCTCCTAACTCCTTGTATTTTCGCCCAAAAATGGCAAATTACTTCAGCAGCTATAATGAAACCATTTGTTTCTAATACACGTAAGATGTCTAGTGAAATAACAACCTAGCATTTATTTGTCTTTTAAATATCCGATAAAGTCATTTATTAATGTTATTTAAATAATAATCTTCTCGTCAGACATCGCCTATTCACCAGATGGCGCTTTTCCTGTCATTTACCTGACTATAATTGCTTTCACCAGGTGGCGCTAATATGTTATATCGTGATCATTTGTGGTCAAATCAACACTAAAACAAAAATAAATATAATCCTCAGATAGGTCTTCCTAATTTTATATTTTTATGGTATTTATAATATTTCTTTTCATCAAATCCTTTCATTTATTTTATATAATCTTTATTAGCGAATCAATTATATCCTCATGTCAAAAGCTGAGTTGAGCCACATTCTGAATGCCTTGAGTAATGAAGACTACCACACACACACCCCAGACAGACTGTGTAGATACTCACCACCCTGGTGCGTACTATCCACCGGTGCGTACTATCTGTGTTTTTTTTGTACAAATATTGGTACCTGCGTACTATACATAGGTGCGTACTATACCCCGTGAAATACGGTGATCATCTAGCTATCTAGCACGGTTTACCAGATATCGGCCATGTGAAAGTGAATAATGGCCTAAAGGGGGCCATTTTGAATTTGATCAAGTCAAAATTTTCCAAGATGCATCATCAGCTGAAATCTCACATTTCATTCTATAGTAATGGTCTAGCCATCTAGCACGGTTTACAAAATATCGCCCATGTGAAAGTGAATAATGGCCGATAGGAGGCCATTTTGAATTTGATCAAGTCAAAAATTTTCAAGATGCATCCTCTCCTGAAATCTCACATTTTGTTTTATAGTGATGGTCTAGCCATCTAGTACGGTTACCAAAAACCGGCTATGTGAAAGTGAATAATGGCCGATAGGCGGCCATTTTGAATTTGATCGAGTCAATTTTTTTAAAGATGCATCCTCTCTTGTAATCTCACATTTTGTTTTATAGTAATGGTCCAGCTATCTAACACGGTTTATCAAATATCAGCAATGTGAAAGTAAATAGTGGCCGATAGGTGGCCATTTTGAATTCGATTGAGTCGAAAGTTTTTAAAAGGCATCCTCTCTCGAAACGTCACATTTTGTTTCATAGTAATGGTCTAGCTATCTAGCACGGTTTACCTGATATCATGCCTATCGAGGTAAATAATGCTGATTATCGGCCATTTTGAATTCGTAAGTTAAAAATTTTCAGGGTGCATGCTCCCCCGAAAACTCACACTTTGTTTTATAGTAATCAAGTAATGGTCTAGCCATCTAGCACGGTTTACCAATTAACGGCCATGTGAAAGTGAATAATGGCCGATTGGCGGCCATTTTGAACTTGGACGAGTTGAATTTTTTCAAAATGCATCCTCTCCTGAAGCCTTACAATTTGTTTTATAGTAATGGTGTAGATATCTTGAGCGGTTTTAATGATATTCAACAATATCAGGCCTGTCGAGGTGAATAATGGCCGATAGGCGGCCATTTTGAATTTTATCAACTTGAAATTTTTCAAGATGCATCCTCTCCTGAAACCTTACAATTTATTTGATATTAATGGTGTAGCTATCTTGAGCGGTTTTCATGATATTCCGCAATATCAGGCCTGTCGAGATGAATAATGGCCGACAGGCGGCCATTTTGAATTTTATCGACCTGAAATTTTTCAAGATGCATCCTCTCCTGAAACCTCACAATTTGTTTTATAGTAATGGTGTAGCTATCTTGAGTGGTTTTCATGATATTCCGCAAAATATTTCAGTCGGATTTACCGATGTTATAAAATAGGTCAAAGTGCTGGGTCAACTTTAAGGCATCCAAAAACCTGAAAAGGTACAACTAGGGACCTTAGAGAACATGTATGTGCAATATAACTGTAACCGGCCCAGTCATCATTTTCTCCTCTGCGACCTTGCATATTGAATTTCGATTAAAAATATTTTAACCTGTCTATTATCCACCTGGAAGTAACCCACATACCAAAATTTGTTATCCTAGCTTATTTTCTTGCAAAGTTATAGGCAAAAGAAGAGGTAAAAAACAGAACAGAGGTAGAATCCAGAGCTCCCTCCGTCTCACCTACGGTGACTGGCCGGAACTAAAAATTGATGCAGTCTAGGAATTAATACTACTACGCAGTATGTTGAATATTGAGTATATCGGATAAGCGGCTAAGTTATCAGGGTGACAAGGTCCTAATTTGACAAAAAAAGATTAAAGATGGCCGCCATGACCCAGATATTTTTCCGAACTTTCTGAAAAATTGATGCAGGCTAGGAATTAATACTATGTACTATACAGTATTTTGAATGTTGAGTATATAGGATAAGCTGCTTTGAAGTTATCAGGGTGACAAGGTCTTAATTTGACAAAAAAGAATAAAGATGGCCACCATGACCCAAATATTTTCCCGAACTTTCTAAAAAATTGATGCAGCCTAGGAACTAATACTTGTATCCAGCATGTTTAACACCAAATGAAAACAAAAAGCGGTTTTATAGATATCAGGGTGACATGGTATAGAAAGTCCATGCACGCCGCCACCGCCGGCGGACGAAACCGTACAAAAACAAAAAGCCTCCCCCTGATAGGGGGGAGCCTTAATCATAATGGTCTAGCTACCTGGCATGATTTTCCAGATAACACTTTTAATTTTTTAATTGTAATATTGGCCATTTTGAATTTTATTGATTTGAAAAGTGTCAAAACCATACATTTTGTTTTATAATGGTCTAGCTAGCATGTATCTGGTACAGTTTTCCAGATATTATGCTTACGGTATTTAAAAAATATTGCAGATATTCAGTACTGTGACATAGTTTATGTGTGATGAGTGCCCATTTTTGAACGTGTCCAAGCTATTGGTAAAATAGATATGGTATATATTTTGTAGCGATTCTTGTTGAGTGAAGAGAAAATTAGCTGATTGGGAAAAAACCAAGGTAATAGAAGTCAAATGTGAACTCAATCAAACGTTAGTCATGGTCAACCTGCATGTGAAGTTTAAGGTGCATCTCGGTAACGCATAACAAGTTATAGTGCTAAAAGTGGCAGACAGACAGATGAGCCGCATGAGGACAATAGGCATCCACCTAATTAAAAACGACTATAGTCATGCTTAGTGCTTTAACCTTTTGCCTGCTAATCATCACCATAGTCGTTTTGAAACTGTTTTATTGGCCGATTAAGCCACTGTCATTGGGAGTGAAATGACTGTTTAAACATCAAGATTTGTAAATGTTCGATCTCAAATTAAACAAATATGAGTAATTTTCAACCACTTGAGGTTGTGCATCGTGGTAGCGAGACACAACCTAAAGTGGTTGAAAATTAAAAAAAATGAATTTAGCAGGATAGGGGTTAAGCCAAGCTGCCTCACTGATTATGCTAAGCAGCTGTGTGTAGAGTGAACATCACTTAAGATTTGTGTGTTTCTAAAATAATATAATTTTGTTAAATTTTTATGCTAATGGAGTGTACGTATAATATATTGATCTGGTGTAGCTTAAATCGATCAGATTAAAAATTGTGTCGTAGATGTGCGGTATTTATAAATTAGAAAAGTAAAGTCATATAGCAAGAACATATGATTTTACATTGTGAGACAGGTATCACATTATGCCATGACAGTGCCATGATTAAACGAATACACATTACAGATAATATAGATTAATATCTTGTTCTGATGCCTAAGATCGGATGTTTTAGACAGCAGAAATAATCTAAATATTGATCTATGTTATTAGTGAAATTAAAAAAGCAATCCTTCAAAAAAGTACTTCATTTGAAAAACATTTATCCTTTAGTGTACACTTTATAATAACGCAGGGATATATGTAACAAGACAACAATAGACAATCATTTAGACATATATATATATATGTATGATTCTGCATACGTATGTACTACTTATGCACACTTAATATAATTTCACTTTTAGAATGAATTTATTAATTGGAACACAAAAGTAAAATTAGGAAGCACTGACATGATATAACTATGCTAAAAAACAGCTACTTAAATTGTGTTTGCCTTTACGTGGTTTCATCAGTTAATTTTCTAAAAAAAATAGCTATTAACATTTTCGCATTCACAAAAAATTAATTCGAACTGCAAAAGGGAACAAGTTTGGGTTGAAACAAATGTAAACAAAACAATCAGTAAATGGGTTAAAGAATTAGATACATCTATAGTTATGTATATTTCAATATAGATAGGGCTTATCTTTTAAAACAATTCAAGGCAACACTAATTTAAACTTCAGTTCATTATCATTGGTTCAATGGTCCTGAAAAGTATGAGCAAGGCAATAACTAAATAAAAGTCAATCTTTGGCTAAGGGTATAGTGTATCGTGACGTTTTTTCCATGAAGAAAATATATCTACTACAATTTTAGTCAATTTCAATGAACTGCAGAACAGATTGATGTGGCCTAAAGGAAGGTCATAAGGACGACACAGGAAAGCAAAAATTAATTTTAGAGAGCCTAACCTTTACAGTGCAGGGATCGACTATAGACGTCAGAATCTGAAGTCTGTAAACATCTAAAGTCGATCCCCACACTTTAAAAGTAAACATTTTTATAATGGCAGTACTCCCATAACATAGGTATTCAAAATGAAGCGGAAAGAGCTAACTAAGACATTTATGATGATTTTAAATTGCAAAAACCCTTTGGTCTCCATAATTTATACAAAAAATATTCAGCGTTTTAAGGGTTAAACAAACACTATTTCAATAGCTATGTCAATTTTCTTCCAAATATATTCTGTATGTACAAAAAAGTAAAATACACTTTTTCTGTGCAAACCACCTGCACATTTGACACATTATACAGTACACGTAATAGACATTTTTAGAAGAACTCTCTAAAGGCTTTTAGCACTGCACAGGCCCCACAACTTCTGAAATAAAACATGAACTACATCTATATGTATATGATAATCAAATGTAGACAACACATGGCATGATAAATGATACAGGTGATGGTCAACAAAAGTATCTTATTGTATTATTTGCCTTCTACTGTATTTCCTTTTAAATGTTTAGAGATAGACAAACCTGCAAATGATTCCTATTAGCTCTTCCCCAATTTGTATTATATTACAATAAACAAAGCTGCAAATTTTATAAGTGTATGGATTCAGTCGGTCCAGCTAATATAACGATTTTGGGACCATTTCTACCCAGCGGACACAATACATTGAATCAATGATGGTTTAACGTTATATTCCTAATCTACGACGTTGGACCAACCGCAAAGCAAGATTGATTTAACATCTTGTATCTGCTGGGTTGTGGCCTTTTTGTTCGCAAGGGTTTTGTGAACTAAGTATAATACAAACTTTTGCACAGCAGCAGAGAGCTGGCTCAACATTTAGGCAGGGCTGAGTCACTGTACAAAGCTTTAATTTATAATATATTATGATAGTCTGTGCGTTACATAATTTAATTACAAAAAAATGTTTGCAATCAAAAATGAAATCAACCCATCAGAAAGGAATTTTCACATTTTTTTTCTCTAAAGGACGATCAGATCGTTGCCTGACAATGCTTAATATATTTACCCAATTAACAAGCAAGATTTGTACAGAACAAACACAAAAACCTATAAATTTATACCAATGTTTTGTTAAAGCGACAAAATCAGGCTAAAATCATCAAATAATCAGTATTTTTATTTTGGCTTCTTAATATGGCCATAACATGTGAACATGTCCATAGACTCGAATCGCAGACGTCTTTTTAAATTTTGGGTTGCTGTGTCAATGTAGCAAGTGTACTGAAAGCCCCATTGATCAGTTATTCTCATATTTCTTATTTTGGATATGCATGTCTGAAATTAAATTTTGTTCCTCTCCTTATTTCTCGCTTAATTAGTAAATGTGCAACACAAAATTTAAAAAACTTACGCAATTCTAGTCTGGACATGTACACATTTTATTGCCATATTAAGAAGCCAAAATAAAAATACAGATTTTTTTATGATTTTAGTCTGATTGTGTCGCGTTAAATCTCAGAACTCACACATTTTTTCGCATAACACCAGACATTTTCTTCACATAAAGACTAGTTATAAAGCAAATTTCAATATATACTAGTAAAATTTGAAACAACTGGTTTACATAACAAAAAAAGGGTTGAAGTGATCGAGAGCCAGTTTCCTCTTTTAGTTTTTATATCTGCAAAATGTTCTATGAAGTATAAAATGCAGAAGTTACTGGTTAAAATATGCGGCGGCAGACTTTGTGGCACAGTCAGCAGCCCACCTATTTAGAAGGTGACCTAACTTATTTATAGCTGCATCACAATAAACATTGCTTATTTATTGTGGTCCATTAAATGCATTTGAAAACTGAACTGATTCACAGCTATGTGGTCGCACCGTCCGCAATGTGTTGGGTCGTCAGTTTTGTGACAGGGCTTGTGGGCCTCTGATAAATTTGGCTGCCGGCTATTTCTGAATATCATGCCACACCAGCATTCTGTCACAGAATTTCTCTTCTGGAGAATCTCCCATAACTGCTCATTGTCCACAGTATCAAGTGAGGGTTCTGGTATTTCGGGAGACAAACAGGGTTGTATTATTTTAGTGACGCCCTGTTCTGTTACCGCAGTTGTTGTGGAACTATCAATTGATGCACTATGACTCAAGAAGTCAGCAGGCGTCACACTGACTGGTATATCTAATATATCACCAGGAATAGACGTCTCTGTTGTAGGCATGCCAATCAACAAAGGTTGTGAAGGAGCAGAAATTGCCTGTTCTGAATTATCAGTCTCTGGCAAAGGGGTCGGTGTGGCATTATTCTGAGGTGATTCTGAACGCCTCTCAGGGGCTCCTACTAATTGTTCCCATGTTAATGGTGCTTGTTCATCTGGTAGTTGGTCACTTGGCGCTGGTGGATCAGGTTTTTCTTGATTATTTTCAGATTTAGGAGCTTTAAGTGGAGCATCTTCATCAGTGAGATCAACCATGATTTGTTCTTTAGGTTTTCTTCTTTCTGTTGGTGCAGGTGTAATCTGCTTTGTGACTTGTCGAGGGCGTTCCCGTTTCTTAGCATCGTCATCAATGACAATGACACTGCCACCTGTTTGAGGTCTATTAGTCCTTTGATTTTTGCTAGGGCTTTGTCTAGAAAACCCTTGCTGCTGTTGTCGTCTGGCATCCTGGGATGGGCTATTCTGCTGTGGTGGAGGCTGTTGCCTACGCTGTGGTGAAAGTTGACTTGTTTGCTGCATTGGTCTTCCAGGTATTTGTCTTCCCTGCTGTTGAAATGTCTGTCGCCGTTGTTGTGGAGGCATCTGCCTTAATTGCTGGGATGTGAATTGCCGTCCACGTCCCATTGGAACATTTCTTCCACCTGCCAGCGGCCTCATTCCTCGTGGAACCTGGCCATGTCTATCAGTAGTATATGATGACATCATTGCTTTGACTCTTTGTGCGAGATCAGGTGGTGGTTTCAGGTTAAACACACTCCAGTCTTGATCCGCCCGTGGAGGAACGTGAATAGGACGCGGAGGGCCACTCATACCCACAGGGAAGTTACCCTGTGATGCAAATGGAACTGACATTGGTTGATTTCCAATAGGTGCACCAGGGGCATTGGCAACTTGCATTGGACCAGAGACTTGCTGATTTGCTTGATAGTTCATCACTGGTTGGCTGACAGGGTAAACACCTCCAGAGGTGGTGGCAGCAATTAGTCCTGTTTGGTTAGCACTCATACCTGGCTGAATTGCAGATGAAGCTTCTACTGTTGGATTTGTTGTATTGACAGAAGGTAATGTGCCAGGAGTAGTGGCACTTACAGGCATCTCAGAATCTGTGGTGATCAGAGAAGAGTCTGTGCCTGTCATAGCATTAGTAGCTGGAGTAATGCCATTAGCAGCAACAGACTGTGTACTTACGAGGAATGGCGGAAATGATGATGTATTGAAAGGCTCATTATTTAGTGGGGCAGATAAAATATCAGATGCGGCTGAAGAAGACATATTACTCATTTGAAAGGCATTGGGTTCTGTGGCACTTAACCCCTGGGTCCCATTTGCTGGCATTGCTGTTGGTTCAGACATAATAGACGTTGGTGCAATAGAAATGTCTCCACTGCTTGTTAGCACTGGCATATCTGACATAAATGATGAGGTGAAAGTAGTTGGTACTGTTTCCATCATTGCCAAAGAGGGTATGTCAGTATTTATTCCATCAGTACTAAATGGTAGTGAAGAAAATGTAGAAGTTGTCAGTGCTGTTGAAGTGCTTGTATAATTACCCAGCAATGTTGATGTAGTTGGAATAGAAGAGGTATTAGCTGGCTCTGTGGAAGATAAATGTAAAACCTTTGACAATCTCTGGGAAGGATATATTGGCCGTGCCGAGCGAATAGCCGTATTTCTGCCCGAGGTGGGTGATCGAAAAAATGGGGTCATACTCTGTCGGGAATGAACTCTTGGGGGTGGAATATATCCTGACATATTACCCATTACACTATACGGCATTCTATTTACAGGGGCAGTGTATGTGTGAGGCTGATTGGGCAATCCACCAGTAGGGTACATAGATGCTGGAATATTCTGTTGCAATAGATGGTCAAACTCAGGTTGAATTTGAAACTGTTGAAAAGTAGAAACATTCAGTGTAGGTAGGGTATGTGAGGGTTCAGCTAGAACACCACTAGGATATGTTGGTTGATTTGCATTGTTGTTAATTACTTGAGAATCTTGGACTATACCTGTGCCTATTTTAGAGGATGTCTGTTGAGAATCTATCGGATTTGGGGAGTTCACTGATCCAGAACTAGCTTCACTATCTACACTGGAGGCAGTGGCAGAGGATGATTTACTCGCAGCATTGTCACTGGCAAATTTAGCAGCAGCGATACAGCTGTCAACATTCATTCTTTTGGAGAGATAAATGTATGACCATCCACCACCTTGTGGTGTCACATATATACCACCTTGGCGATGTCTTTCTAAAACACTTGCTATGTGATCCAACTTGGGATCACGAGGCATCAGTACCTTTGGTCTCAGTGAGAGTTGTGGATAAATCTCTTGCCAACCTTCGACAGTTACTGGGTCACTTTCCCCACTCGATCCACTGTCACTGCCTGTAGATGCATCCCAATCCATCGGCTCTGTCTTTGGCTCATAACCAATGGCTGACAGACTGATGATGGGCATGCTTCCAGACGATGCTGTACTATCTTGCTCCTCTTTAAACACAGGCAGAAAATTACTTGTGCCTCCGCTGGACAGGGCAGATTGCTGTGTGTTAGATTGTATAATGAGCTGAGACCATGTGGGAGCTGGAACAGAGCTGGTTGTTTCACAAGGGTAGAATGGCTGAGGTGCAGGTACGCCAGGTTGTGATATGTCAGCAGCAGCTAGCGACCGTGCTGCCATCTCTCTGGATTCTATGACTCGAGCATGTGATTCTATAGCACTGAGTGGCGACATAGGCCGTCCAGCAGATGACACAGGAAATTCAGTGTCAACAGTTTCTGTTTTAATTTGACTAGTTGTTGCTATCGGTTCAGGCTGCTGCTGACTGTTATTTTGCAACAGGTCTGCCCATGAGGGTGGAAGTCCGCTAGGTTCTAAAGTAGTTGGAGCAGGTGCGTATGTATTTTGCCCACTCTTAGCAATGTCTCCAGAATCTTGTAACTCAGGGCTATCGCTGCAGCCATCTACAGAGCGCCAAGTGTGTCCTGTTGACGGTGCAAAATCTCCAAAATTAGAAACAGTTGAGCATTCTTCACCACAGGGAGAAAGAACTGGCATTTCATAATCTGAATCACTGTCTATGTCAATTACAATGGGTTCTAATATTGATGTGCTGTATTCAACAGGTTCTTTTTTAATTGTCAGTAAATTATCAACCTGCTCTCGGTTATCTGGAGAATCACTGTCCCACCCCAAAGACTTTAATTGTTTTTGAAATTCAGATGGTGTGAGAGGGAGCCATTCAGAAGTCATTCTTCTGCCGCATGGTTCATCATTCAGTACAGCAGGCTCTACAACTGGTTCTACAACAGGCTCTACAACAGGCCCTACAGCAGGCTCTACAACAGGCTCTACAACAGGCTTTACAACATATTCTACAACAGATGCAATATTTTCACTCGCCCCAACAACACTTTCCTTACACACTTTTCTTCTCTTTTTTGGTGCTATGTTATAATATCTTTTGATTTTCTTCCTTTTCTTCTTTTTAATTTTAAGTGGAAGTGACCTTGCAGGTACTGTTTCACTGTCACACTGTCCATTTACACCCAACACCTGAGGCTCAAGTTGAGAAGTGTCTACTGTATCAGGAACATTATAACTGGGGGTGGTTTCAATACTCGAAACTTCAGTAGTAGTTAGACTTTTAGAGATATTTGATATATTATCAAAAGTAGTATATGTGACAGCTTGGTCAGGAATTTGATCATGGTTTGTAACTACATTAGGACGAGCACGTAATGCTTTTTCTAATTCTTCAGTATGTTTTGGTGTTTGAATATGACGTGTGTAATCATATCGAGTTGTTGTGAGAAATCCACATAGCTCACAAATATAATTCTCCGGAGAAACAGCTATTTCGTGTGTCCGTATATAATGCCTACCCAATGTTGTAGGAACTACACCTTGGAAATCACAGAGGTTGCAAGGATATTTGCCAGCTACCTTTGTAATGGCTATCTTCTGTTTAGGCTGATGAATCTTCTCTATATCACCTTCTTTTGTAAATCTGAGAACCAGATTCGTACCTGTTTGAGTGCATGTCATGTTGGGAAAAGTGATTGGATTCAGTTTTGCACGTGCCTTTTTCACTAGCTTTGTTACTGTTGAGATTTTTGCAGTTTTTTGGACAGTCTTTTCTGTTTTGGCCAAGTGGGCATATTTATGTCTGATGTTTCTGGACCTCATGCGATACTCTCTCAGTTGTTTGATATCAGTTATGTGTGCTGGCTGATGCTGCATTACCTTCACACCTAGTACCATACATTTCTGCAATTCATCTTCCAAAAAATTTTCTGCTTGGGGATCGATCTTTTCATTTCGGTTGAAATAGTGTTTGCCGATGTGCCGGGCATATTCACTTTTGTGAATGACTATATATTTACATACCGGGCATGTAAAAATATTTAATCCTGGTTGAATAATTCTATGAAGAGTTACTCCATGTCTCACTATGTTACTCCAATGTGTGGAGACAAAACTGCAATGTGGACAGTGGTAGTGTTCAATGCCACTCTTCCACCGACTTGGAGATGTCAATAATGAATCATAGCCGGCCATCGGAGCCATGGGAATATCTTGTTCAATTTGTTGATCTTTCTTGGGCGGAGTTAAACCTGTTTGTGATTTTGTAGCAGATCTCACAGGAGTGCTGCAGAAGCATGGTACGCCTCTAGTTGGTATATGGTTTTGGCCGGTTGTTTTACCAGCCCGATGACTCAAATCCAGCTCAGAAAACCATCCTCCATATTCTATTGTCTTGTTTTTCTTCAGATCTATTTCTTCTTTTGTTTGCAATCGTTCAGATTTCTGGCCTGAAACACAAACACAGGATTAGGGAGGAACATAGTGTAAACAGAATGTTTTGTTCTTAAACACAATAAACTCCCACCAATGCGGTCAAGTACGAGCCAGAGTGTGACACATTATTACTAGTTATCAGCAATAATTGCTGCATGACCTCCTTTAGGTCATTCACCGCTAAGCAGAACTAAAATCATTTTTAATTTATTTAATTAACCAATCAAATCACTGATATTGGCAATGAAATGAACGTTTAAACATCAAGATTTGCAAATGCTTGGTGTCAAATTTGTCTAGTCAATCATATTTCTGCACATATTAAGTCACATATATCTTAACATTTGTTTCTTAATGAAATTGATGATGTTTCTGTAACTTTCATCCATTTTTAGTTATGCTATTGTCAAGACCTGAAAATAAAAACTTAACATAGGGCCCTGCTGAAGTTATCATTTTCACACATTTGCAATACTGGCATGGGACAAAAACAAATATTTAAAAGTGTAAAGGATGAAGAATATTTTTCCCAGCCTAGCTTTGTGCGTCACCACAAAATGAAGTATTTGTATTGATGGGAAGCTGTGCACAGATTACATTTAGTTTACCCTTAAAAAAATAACCATGACAACAAACAAAGATACGTATTGTGGCCGAAGTGACAAACTTTTGCAACAGTTTTGCACAAAAGTTTGACCGTAGTCCTGAATAGCAGTCTGACCGCTGGAGCTTTTAAAATGTTCTAAAACAGGCCTGAATAACAACTTTTTCAAAGTATTGAATAATTTATGGTTCACATGCAGTTATAGCACGTCATGGAAAAGTCAGGAGCAAAGTGACTCAGATCCTGATATTAGATGATAAGCTCCAGGCAATAATTTGAATGGTATTGCATTGCATTTTGCAATACAGCTTGGCACACCCGCTAAGCAATCTCCTTGATGCATAGCAGTACTTAGTTGTGATGCATCCAGTTGCGCTGTGCCATAGAGTAAGCCTCAAGGTTTTCTCCAAGCCAGTATAGTGCCTGCCAGAACATAGCATTCGTCGCAGTTTATCACATTTATAGCATTATAATAAGTTTGTTTGGGTTCTAATAGCCATAGCACAGGAAGCAGGCTGCCCAGGACTTTCACAAGTAGGAATAGGAAGCTAAGAAATAGGGATAGGGCATCATTGCCAGTATACATCGACAGGGGACTCACTCTTTTTAACAGTAAATATCAACGTTGACCCTGTGTTCTGAAATGCTGGCTGTGAAACTGTCTACGATGTTGCCCTATAAAAAACAAAACAGCAATGCTGATTTGTTGGAGGCTTTGTCATAAATCAATTAAGGCCTAGCCCTTCATTTCATATACATATGATACGATTTTCTAGCTCTACTGTCAGCAGCAGCTGAGCTCAATGTCTTTCTGCATTACCGAATACATGAAACTAACCCTTTGCCTGCTGATCACGACTATTGACATTTTTTTAAGCTGTTTTATTACTCTGCCAAATCACTGTTATTAAGAATGAAATGTGTGTCTAAACATCAAGACTAAATTAAACAAATAGGAGTAATTTTTAGCCACTTGAAGTTGTGGGTCGCTGTAGCGAGACACAATTTTAAGTAGCTGAAAATTAACTTGGCAGGAAAAGGGTTAACTCATTAATTAACTTGTTAGAATAAGGGTTGACTATTACAGTACTTTATATCAAATTATATGATTATCAGTTACAAACTGTGTTGTGGTATAATTATGTTGATAGGAGAAAGTTACTTCAGTTCATATATACAGCTTTCCTTAGCTATTGAGGGAATATTCCTGGCTAGAAAAAAATATTTTCTTTATAGAACTAAATCCACAATTCATTTCCAAAGTAAAATATTTCCAGTAGGGCTAGTCCAATACTAATAAAACATTAACATATATATGCTAGTCTACTACTAGTTAAACATTAAGATTTGATTTGTTATTTAGTGTATCCATTTGTCATGTTCTCTCTATCAGCATCATACGCTGCAATTGGATGAAAAATCAGTTTAAGTCTGGGGACCTTAATCTGGGAACAATCGGCAAATACTCTTTCTCTCCAACTAATAAAACAAACTCACTTTTCAAATATATTGTCACTTTCAATACTGTTAGGACTAAAGCTAAGGTGACAATAGGCAAATGATAGAAATTATTAAATAAAATCTAGCATAGTTTGCAGATAAAATATTGCTACACATAATTTTGGATGTGCTACACAATGCTGAATTTGTATTGCAACAACTGCAATGCATTGTCTCACAGACAAATTATTCTCTGAGCTCTGAGGATATTTCTGCACCCGCTGCAGCACATACAGGTAGTTGATTGAGATGTGCCCGAATTATCACATCCCTGCACATAATCCTGCTAATATTGAACTTGCTGGTAAATAATCAGATACCTTTGAAAAAAACAGAATAATCTCCGAAGACTTCATTGATGACTGGTAGAAACTCAAGCTGACTTGCAATGTCCGCCTCAGAATGCTTAAGCTGACTTGTAATGCCGGCAACAGGATGCTCAAGCTGACTTGTAATGCTGCCCTCAGGATGCTCAAGCTGACTTGTAATGCCCGCCTCAAGATACTCAAACTAAAAAATCATCAGATTTACATATAATTGAAATTTCTATAAATTTGGAATATTTTTTTTTGAACAGCAAAGTACTTCATGGTCTAGCCATCTAACATGGCTTACCAAACATCAGGCATGTGAAAGTGAATAATGGCTGATAGCGATAGGCTGGGCATTTTGAATTTAATCAAGTTTACCAACCAAGGAGCCCTGATAGCTTGCTGGCCCTAGCGTCAGGGAAATTGATTAATCTGGTCACGCACTGCAATTCTGGTCACAACAGCGGTTGTCAATTTGACGGGTCAGCACATTGATCTTAGGTGTGAAGTACCCTTGTTTTGGTCAGTTCAGGTGAGTTACCCTGTGCACATTTATTTGTTAAAAAGGCCTGCTGTTCACCATCTACCTTTGTTTGGATTGCGGCTCATTTGTGTGTCTAATCCCATTAAACCAGGTGTGATAAAAAAGAACTCTCTAAAGAGCACAAATTTATGATCCAATTATGATGTCCTTTATGCAGTGTTTATTTCAGACGATCTGTAAATGCAGCAGAGTTGGCCACATGCATCATTGGCCACATGCCTGCAACACTTGCCCAATATCAAAACAACATTGGGTCAGCGGTTCAAGCTCCGCGGGTTGTGGTCACTTTAGGCTTAGTGTCGGCTCACACAAGGCTGTGTGTATCAGAGACCTTGGCGTTTGAGTAGCACAGAACCCAGCGCACCTAATTCAAGTTTTGGTATGTACACTAAAATGTGAGCACCTAGATCAAGTTTGATGCTGATATTAGTGGCGATAAAAAGATGAACATCACGTTAATTGAGCTGTTAAACAAACAAACTACTGGTAAGCCCAAGGACTTGTCAATAAGCCCTGTGGGCGTATGTATTGCATGTGGCCAGATCTGTGGACCAGGAAATAATAAAAGGGAGTCCAAATGTACTTATTGTTGGGGCAGAACGGGATCTGGGTTAATGTACTTATTGTTGGGGCAGAACGGGATCTGGGTTCCTCCAACAATGCAATTTGGTGAAATCTGGCGATATTTTTCTACATCCAGGCTAGAAATAGGCCATTCAAAAGACGGCAGGACGGGTCTCTTGGTGGTAGCCATGACAGCCCAAATCGTCAAACACTACGTTGTGGTTACCAACATTAATTTAGCATAATATTTATGCTTTATGAGTACATTATTAAAAAGTCACAATTCATTTGAGTGGTGTAATTGATTATGTTAGATGGGATGATAAAACTAAAAACATTAACAAGTTTCAACTAGGCATGCCAAGTTACCTCAGGGCTTAATTTCTTCTTTTTTTTCTTTTTCTCCTTCTTCTTCCTTTTTTTAATAGAGCCAGAAGGATTGGGGCTGTTAGATTCCTGTACCATGGGTAGCTGGCCATCCCATTCAGGAGAGTAATCATGTTGGTGATTTGATAGCATTTCAACTGGTTCACCTGCGAGATAATGTATAGTGTTGTGAAATTACATGATCATGTACAGTGTATAAAACATGGTTCCCACACTTTTTCAAATACAAAATTCAATGACTTTTCAAAGACCTTTCAAGGACTTCTCAATAGTTTAATGACCTTTTTTGTGCATTTTAAAAAAGTGGTTTGCGGATCACACAAATAAGGGTAAAAAAATCATACATTCAATTTCATACAAACTGCTTGATTTAACCCTTGTCATGCCGAAATGTTTGTTACTACACAAAATGATATTCTTTATTCAATTGAAGCTGGAATTTCTAACATAATTTCCAGCTTCAAAAGAAATACCGGTACCTGTACTATGAAAAATAGACCAATAGACCAATAATAATCACCAATAATTTTTTTGTCTGGAGTGCATCCACCAGAGTATATCTTATTTGCATTTAAACTTGCTTGAACCATCATATATAAGGTCCCAGATGCACAAGGGTTAGAACAAATGTTAAGCACATAAGCAGGGCAGGATCTTGAGTGCATGACGAAGAAAGGGAGCCTGTTGAAAAGGCTAGACTGTGATCGACACTAACTAAACTGGCAGTAGCTCAAAAGGCCAGTAACTTCAGATAATTACTGGCCCTTCGACTTCTCTGGTGGTCTTTACCATACACTGCATCACCAAAAAATGATGTAACTTATCCTTTCAAATATGAAAGGGTGTATCTGCCACTTTGTGGCAGATACACCCTTTCATATCAAAAAGGGACGAACTGCATAGTGCAGTTACATCCAATTTTAACATGGTTTATACAAACAAAAGCTGATGGAATTCAAGTCTTTTTGATGTTTTTCAAGGCCGAATAGTCCCATTTTCAAGGTCATATCACAAACATGAAGTACTAGGGAGTTACGATCGAAACCTTGACAATTCGAGTTTAAAATAAATTGTCCATTTATGCTTTTCACCTTTATTTAGCCTTGTGAGAAAAATAGTAATAATAGCAAGAAAAATTTCATCATTTTTTTCTAAAAACTTTTTTTAATTCAAAGTTATTCAAGGGTTGTCAAGGGCTGTGCGAACCCTGTGTAATAATCAATAGGTTTACTTACAGTCCAATTGGCAAATTCAGGTTTGTTTCAAATGGCAATTTTATTTAACTACTGTATATCCCCGTGTATAATGCAATGTTTTTTCTTAGCTATTCATGTCACAAAAAGGCACCTCGTATTATACATAGATGTAGAATTTAATACATTTTTTTTTAGCTCTCTAGCGGTAAGTTCAGCAGCAAGTTCTCTAGCGGCAAAACTTATCTGTAAACGTAGGCCAGTCAGCGTGTTTGGTAAGCAGGCCTATACAACAAGAACAATAGTTAGACTATGCTTTTTCAACTAGTAGAATGTCATTTACTGTATTTCACCGACGACGTAATATTAGGGGCCTTGCGGCGATTGTGATAATGCACCCATTGAGCACGATACACTAACACAATGCTGGGTCAGAGTTAGGACAGTGTCGTCGATGCTGGCCCAACGATTATAAAGAAGCATTGGACATTGAGTCGTGTTTGTGGTGAGCCCCCCCCCCCCCCCCCCAAGTGTCACGTTGTGGGCGTTCTTTCCCACGACGCGCGTGGCACCTTTAACAACCACGGGCAGATAAGTGACGCCGTTAGTCGTGTTAGTCTGCAACCAATTCACACTCCTGACCTGTTCATTTATATTAATATTGATTAAATCTAACATCGCCTTTCATATGGGAGTGTTCTATTGTGTACGACGGTAGGCCTATCTGAACATGTAATATTTTGGAATGAGAAAAATGCGTTGACGAAATATAACAAGATATCACTGATTATATCTCCTATCGCAAATTCTATACATGTAGGCCTCAGAATGTCCATATTGCTGGGATAACATTAACGCCTACCGCTGTTACCGCTGCTGATACGATATTGAGCAAATGGTGGTATCTGTTAGTTGTAGTTCACTGAGGGGGCTGACACCTTATACAGCCAAGCACCTCTTGTGTCTAGACAATGCGTCGAGTCTGCAAATGTTTTACAATCACATTTCATCTTGGAATGTTTTTATTTGAGCACGACAATAATAAAATATGGTCTTTGTAATAGATAAATTAAAATAATATAAATTTGTCGGCGAAATATAAATATTTTAAAATCTGACTGATTATTATTTCCAGTGGCAATTTCATACAGTGTATATAAGTAGCCTATGCAGGCCTCAGAATGTCTGTCCCAGACGCGACAGTACCGATGACATCCACTCTGCCGTGGAAAATAAAAAGACAGTATCTGCTCACTTAACAAGTAAGCATATACTGCTCTTTGGTTTTGCAGAGCTGTAATGTTGCCGCTGTTCTCGTCATGGAGCATCGTGTATGCAGGTGTCTGCCCTGTGTATCGGCGCTATTAGAAGAATAAGATATTATCTGACCTCACGTTTGGAAGGCTGGTGACGCTGCCGACATCCAAAATTTGAGGTCGTATTATACAGAGGGGCAGGCGTTTTTCAGGTCATCCGAGGCCCCAAATCCTAACTCGTATTATACATGGCGTCGCACTATACACGGGGATATACGGTATATCTCAAGGAATGTGTAAATGAAACACCTGGTATTTTTTTATTGCCCCCCCCAAGAACCATTTTCCCCTGTGATTTACTGGCACTACTTTCTTTTTACTGGCCTCAGGCCAACATGCCAGTGTTAGTGTTGATCGCTGCCAGCTACATAAGCTAAGCTATATACTAAAGGCTAAACAAATCTGTGAACAGTTATGGGCATTCAAAAGTGTAAACATATATGATTTCCAAATAGAAATAGCATGTGGGTATACCCCCAGTACTCTTGCTATGTTCACCAGTACAATCTAAATATTTTGCAGACTCAAAACTGGCCTTATTCTTGACATGATTGAAATTCACATGCATCAATCAAAACTTCAGAAACGTAAAGCCACAAGAAATTAATATAGTTGCCTAACTTACTCTTCATTTCTGGCATTATGACTGTAGACCAGCTACAGCTGGGAACTGGAACCTGGCATAAATCATCATCACCCTGTATCAACAAAAATAATTTCTATAAAATACACATATATATGTAAGTAGATCACTACCCTCCCACATATTTAAATTATAGCAGTCTAAGTCCGGGGTCACATTTAGTACACGGCAATCTGACTTTAGCGTAAACTTGTACATCACAGTTCCCTGTTTATTTCAGGTTTTTGTAACTGCACCTATTTTCGCAAAACAATATTTTACACAAACAATACACACCATCTCTTTACTTGTAATGCTGTCCACAATATCATCTAAGATTTGCCGTATAACATCCAAATCTGTGGAAGAATTGAGATCATCACCATCACTCATAATGTCCACGTCGAGATCTTCATCAGAGGCTGTTAACAAAAACATTAATCTAAAACTTTTTGCTAATATAATATTATTAACATGATCCAAGAAAATTTAAATTGAATGCGATTATAATTTGTTGTACATAAAACAAATTTACCCATTATGTCCACTTCTATATCTTCTTTGTCTGGATGCACTGACATTTCTGAAAAAATTGTAGAAGATAAAAAAATGTGACCATATATATGTGCTGTGCGTGACCACATGCTATGGAACTCTGCCGATTTGCTAATCAAATTTGCAATTGATTACCAAACTATTTTAACTATTCATTAAAGATAACAATGCCTAGTAAGTGGGAAAAAAATCTTGGACAAAATTGACAAAATTGCTAATCAATGATTTTCAAAAAACATAATTTATTTATCTCGGCAATCCCCAAAAACAAATTTGTCAAGACAGTTTACAAGACAGAGTAATACAAAGGTGGGCTAGAATAGCCAAGGAATAAAACGAGAACCCTGCGGTTCTGTGCTTTACATAACTGGTTTTGTAATTTTGTGTATAAACAGTGTGTGGAACCCTAGCAGCCGGAGGGTGTTGATAGCGAGATAATTAGGATCTCATGTTAGTGAGTCTTTTTTAGTCCACCAATTACATTCTGTAGTAAACATGGTAAAGATGTCTAGATGGAAAGGAGGACTGGAACCTGGGAAGTGTTAATTGAAATAATTTGACCTTGGAATTCCAAGGGTGGCCTAAAGAAAGAGGTGTTGAAACAAACCATAGCTATCCTAGGGGCCTATCTGACCTGAAAAAAGTTATAGCCAAATTTTGAGCCAGATGGAAAAACTTGTAGCCAAATTTAGTGGGAAGTAGCTATAAAAAGAAACAGACAAAACGACATTTAAAAACCACATTTTAAACTTTATTGTTATTGTCTGTTGTAATGCATGTGCGAACAAACTATTTCAGGCTGTTTTATCTTAAAAAGTTAAGATCATCCTAACTTTTTTTTCAGCGAAACGAGACTTCCGTCCTAAATCAGGGCCTTCATAGCTGGCTGCCGCTTAAGCGTATGCACGTGGCTGTGAATGTGGTCGGCGCGTGACGTGGGGACATTGTTGTTCTAATTCTGCGCCACCGTTGAGAATGGTGACCTACATTAGCCCGGCATCGGTTTGACGTCTCCTCTAGGCCTACTGGCTGTGGAGGCTAAGTGAGCCCTAGGACCCGAAGGGTGGTGAGAGTGAGATAAAGGCATTCGAAGCTTGTATATGAAAGCTGCTTTTAGCCTTTCCAAATTCTTCATTAGTATTTAGTATATAATACTCATTGCAAGATGTCTGGTTGGTAAGGGAGGCAAGGAACCTGGAAACAGAAGCATTTCAGAATTTAATTAATTTAGATGCGCCCTCGGGGAAAATTAGCTGCCCTAGGCCTATATCTCGAGTCTTATCTATTGAAATCTGAATGAAAAAGACCGATAAAGTTGTAATTTGGCAGATCCTTTAAATTAACATTTGAGACATTTCTTTTATTAAACCTATGTCTCTCGTGCACATTTAAATTCATTTAGTGTGTTTAACATACTTAAAATTACGCTCTGCGCTTGGCTGTCCAACATGAGACCTGTTTACTCTCCACTCGATGAGTGGACAATACAGTGCATGCTGTATTAATCTGTTATTTATAAGTGTTGATGTGAATGCGTGACATGTTTTGTGAATTGTCACTCACTGACCAACGCAGGACAGCAGTCTCAATTTTGATCGAAAATTTCAGCATATTCTTATATTAATTTGTCCAGATGTGTGTTATGCCCTCTCTTAATTCTTGAAAAGTTCAAGAAGCTTAAAGCGTCTCATCTTAAGTTGTGAAATTAAGAAAGTGACCGGCTGACAATTTTATTTATAGCACTGCAAACACACACTCACAATATGACCACTGACCGCTTGACTGAACCGGATAGCAAGTCTGATTCCCGCATACATAGGATATTGAGCTGATGTTGGTTTAATGTTGTACCAGTGTCTACGACGCTGGCCCAATAATAAACCAACTTTAGGTCAGCATTTCCGGTTCAATGACACTGGCTATCACCAGTGATCACAAGTAGATTGTAACGTTGGCCGAGTTCTGTTTCACTGCTGCTTAATGTCGCCGGCATTGGCCTCACTCAGTGACAGTGTTCAGCTATAGCAGACACAGTACAGTGTTTGGTTGTAATGTTGCCACTGTGTCCGCGTAATGGTATTGGTCCAATGACGGCTCAACACTAAAGGCATTGGGCCAACATTGGACCGCCACCGCCCCGATGTTGTGCACTCCCCAGTACACAGACATGTGTGGGCACTCTACTCTACAAAGAACAGCCAGTGAGCATTGTGCACATTCTATACAGATACCAGTGAACTGCGCTCGTTATACATGTATAGGGCCTAAGTATTGTACTCACCACTCTACAAATCTGAGCTTGTTTTAAAGTCACTTTTTTATCCAAACTATGGTAGTCTCCAACTTCTCATGAACAATTAATGTTCAGACCGGGTAGGTGGACATTAATCACTTAATGTAGAGTGCCTGAGCAGACTAGTTTCAGAGAAGATATACAAAACGTCGAAATTACAGCGACCATACCAGCTCGCATCCACAAAAATTACTTTACTAGTAAAGCAAAAAAACAAATATGTCTTCATAAAAGAATGCTCCCATACACTCGACTTCAACAATGTAAAATAGTAATCAAAACAAACATATTTCCCGCCAATACAGCCCAGCAGATACTATGCTAAGCCAATGTTGGCTTAAGGCTGGTACAGCGTCGTATGAAGTGGGCCAGCATTGACACAATCTTGACACTGTGTGCAGATGTGTACTGGTAGCTTCAAATTACCGTACCAGATAGCGATATTCTTCTAAAGATACGACTTTTTGAAATTAGCTGTTCACAGACTGTGTCATGTCTACAAATGTCTGTCGGCCCTGTACTGACAAGATACGACTTTTTATGTTTCCACATCGTTGGGACGCATATCAGATTATAGTTGCTAAAAAAAAATGCTTCCTGGTGATATAACTATTTTTACTGTATCCCTTGGCGTTACAAGGTGCATAACCACTAATAAGCAGGGGACGTCAGCGGTGTCCGTGTGTCTGCTAGTTGTGATAAACATCCCACTTCAAATAGCTAACTTTTTCAATTATGGTCGTAATAAAAATGTAATAAATGTAATAAATATCACCAGAAAACTTATTCAATGCTGAAAATAATTATATAAATTAGATGATGATAGCGCATGAACTCGCAAAGTTATTGATTTGATAAAATAAGGCAGGGTATAGCAGTCTATCATCCTTGAGAACAAGACTACATAAGTCCAGGAGCTCCCGCGACGAATTAGACTTTGATTTAAGCAATTTTGTGTAGGGTTTTTAATGTAGTCCTAGGCTAGGTCAAAAATCAAGACGCAAGACAACTAGGTCTAAGAAGCTCAATCTAAGCGTAAGATAAGAACTAGACAGTCTGTCAGAGATTGCAAACCTCCATTGAAATTATTGAATCTAATCAGTATCCCAGTAATGGTCTACCTATCTGGCATGGTTTACCCGATATCAGGCCAATCGAGTTAACAAATAGCTGATTTACGGTCATTTTGAATTCGATATAAATTAGTTAAAAACTTAGGGTGCATCCTCCCCCGAAACCTCAAATTTTGTTTTATAGTAATGGACTAACATCTAACACAGTTTGCAAAATATTGGGCATGTGAAAGTAAATAATGGCCGATAGGGGGCCATTTTGAATTTGAACGAGTCAGAATTTTTCAAGATGCATCCTCAGCTGAAATCTCACATTTCATTCTATAGTAATGGTCTAGCCATCTAGCACGGTTTACCAGATATCGCCCATGTGAAAGTGAATAATGACCGATAAGAGGCCATTTTGAATTTGATCAAGTCAAAATTTTTCAAGATGCATCCTCTCCTGAAATCTCACATTTTGTTTTATAGTAATGGTCTAGCCATCTAGTACGGTTACTAAAAAACGGCTATGTGAAAGTGAATGATGGCCGATAGGCGGCCATTTTGAATTTGATCGAGTCAATTTTTTTCAAGATGCATCCTCTCTTGTAATCTCACATTTTGTTTTATAGTAATGGTCCAGCTATCTAACACGGTTTACCAAATATCAGCAATGTGCAAGTAAATAGTGGCCGATAGGCGGCCATTTTGAATTCGATTGAGTCGAAAGTTTTTAAAAGGCATCCTCTCTCGAAACGTCACATTTTGTTTTATAGTAATGGCCTAGCTATCTAGCACGGTTTACCTGATATCAGGCCTATCGAGGTAAATAATGCTGATTGGCGGCCATTTTGAATTCGTAAGTTAAAATATTTCAGGGTGCATCCTCCCCCGAAAACTCACACTTTGTTTTATAGTAATCAGGTAATGGTCTAGCCATCTAGCACGGTTTACCAAATATCAGCCATGTGAAAATGAATAATGGCCGAAAAAGCGGCCATTTTAAATTTGATCAAGTCAATTTTTTTCAAGATGCATCCTCATCTGAAATCTCACATTTCGTTTTACAGTAATGGTCTAGCCATCTAGCACGGTTGACCAAATAACGGCCATGTGAAAGTGAATAATGGCCGAAAAGCGGCCATTTTGAATTTTATCGAGTCAAATTTTTCCAAGATGCATCCTCCCCTGAAATCACACATTTTGTTTTATAGTAATGGTCTAGCCATCTAGCACGGTTTACCAAATAACGGCCATGTGAAAGTGAATAATGGCTGATTGGCGGCCATTTTGAACTTTGACAAAATGATTTTTTTCAAAATACATCCTCTCCTGAAGCCTTACAATTTGTTTTGTAGTAATGGTGTAGATATCTTGAGCGGTTTTCATGATATTCCACAATATCAGGCCTGTCGAGGTGAATAATGGCTGATAGGCGGCCATTTTGAATTTTATCAACTTCATTTTTTTCAGGATGCATCCTCTCCTGAAACCTTACAATTTATTTGATATTAATGGTGTAGCTATCTTGAGCGGTTTTCATGATATTCCGCAATATCAGGCCTGTCGAGGTGAATAATGGCCGATAGGCGGCCATTTTTAATTTTATCGACTTGAAATTTTTCAAGATGCATCCTCTCCTGGAACCTCACAATTTGTTTTATAGTAATGGTGTAGCTATCTTGAGCGGTTTTCATGATATTCCGCAAAATCTTTCAGTCGGATTTACCGATGTTATAAATTAGGTCAAAGTGCTGGGTCAACTTTAAGGTCAAGGTCCAAAAACCTGAAAAGGCACAACTAGGGACCTTAGAGAACATGTATGTGCAATATGACTGTCATCGGCCCAGTACTTTTCGAGATCTGCTCCGGAAACGAAGTGCGCGTCAAAACGTCTAAATAGGTCATAGTTCTGAACCAGAAGTAGGTCAAAGTTCAAATACCCCAAAAGGCACAACTAGACCCCCTAGGGGTGTTGTGTGTAAAATTTGAAGACAATCGGACAAGTACTTTCAGAGATATGCTCCGGAAACGAATTGTTTACGGACGGCCCAACGGCCCAACGGCCCAACGGCCCAACGCCGTCACATCATCATTTTCTCCTCTGCAACCTTGCGTATTGAATTCAGATTTAAAATATTTTAACCCGTCCATTAGCCACCTGGAAGTAACCCACATACCAAAAATTGTTATCCTAGCTTATTTTCTCACAAAGTTATAGGCAAAAGAAGAGGCCAAAAAAAAACGGAGGTAGAATCCATAGCTCCCTTCGCTCACCTACGGTGACGGCGGGAGCTAATAAACGTAAACGGGGTACGCCGCCACGAGACGCCAAGCCGATGCCGCCATTGATGACGATTAGAACAACACCGCACCACTGTCTCGCGCCGACCATATTCACAGCCACGTGCATTACAGTGCCCAGTAATATCTGTGCTAGTGCTGGCGTTGTCCGTATTGTCTGTTTAACTCCAATCTTGGTCAACATAGAAGCACCCGCCTCGTCTGCTTGCCATTGAATATTGCATTGAGAATACAGTGTACAGAATACATAACATTTGTTATTAATTTTTTATTTAACAATGTATTATCGATCAATCCTAGAGTTTCGGGTTGAGTTAGAGTGTAATGTGTGTGACACATTAACAGAACCATAGCGTGCACAGTGTCAACCTTGATCTCTCACAGCTCTTTTTCACACCTGATGTCGGCACCTGGATTAAGTAGGCTCTACTAGGCTGTACGTGGAGTTGTGTCAAAATGACGGCAGCTCGCCAGCATTGCTTACAGCATAAGTGATGACTGCATGGTCATTGCACTGACTCAGTGATCATTGAGTCAGACAGATTGATCACCGTTTCAGCCATAAACATCGCGCCGCTGTTAAATATCACCCACTAGGACTCAGTATTCAGCCTAGTCTTAACTTTTGACGGGTCGACATCAATTGAAAGTAGCTGTCACAGTCAGTGTCACATGTTTTGTACTGCAAAGCATAGGCCTATACAGGCCTTCAGAATTGAAAATTGGTGGCGGGTGAAATAAAGCTCACCTCAAAGTGGTGAGGCGAGTGATCACTCACCATAGTTAAATGCAATGGCTAACTGGTTGATGAAAATTGAATAAAACCTATAAATTTGCAATTAAAAAAAAATGATAAGATTAAGGTGAGCTGTATTTCGCTCACCTGACTTCACACTTGCGTGAGTTATGGTGTGCGTGAGCAATCACTCACGCCAAATCTGAAGGCCTGCCTATATTGAAATGTGGAAAAAACATTGCCTCAATTCTTATGAAAACACAAGCCACTTCCAGTAGCCACTTTTAAGCCACTTTTAAATTATGTGTGTTACCGTTAGAATCGGCAATTAACACAGGCTGTCAACTGCGCTCATCAGACTGTCACAACGAAAATGGAGGTGTTTAAAGGGTGCTGTCATCATCATCAAATTCGGCCCATTTTACATTTACAAAGGGGAATACTGTATTGTGCAAGCAATAAAAAAATAATTTCACTTACGTTTTGTGGTGTCTTCCTATTTGCGCTTGTAATATAGCTAACTGACTGATTTTGTAATATAAAAGCTTTCAAAATCAGTTTTTCATCAGATGTTTTTTTGAAGAAAAAACGTGCCAGACATTACTCAGTGGGAAACCACACATGCTGCAAATTTTATGCAGCAGTATAAGGGTTAATATTTCACCATACTTTGTCCTTTTTCCATGTCAAATCGTCGCAATGAAAAAAGGTTAACTTATATATAAGGGGCATTGCTATATATGTTTCTGTATAACCACTGGGCCAACACCAGCCCAGGATTGGGGCAATGAGTTGTGCTGATCAAAGGCATACCACATCTGGCTTTCTGCTCTGTACAGTTGGTTCGATCCTTACTTAAAAATGGATCATTTCATCAATATTGGCACAAGGAAGTCTGTAATATATCAATCTTGAATAGTTTGAGCAGAAAAAAACAAATATATATATCCTGAATCCTGATATATTTACAATTTAAATAGATTTTGTTCACAGTCAGAAGTGAGAGGGTGGCGAGTCCTTACGTATTATATAATCACAGTTAGCCTGGAGCCGGGTGTGTATCATGTGTATACACTGACATACACAGCCACAATTAACAAACACAGTAGCTGCTTACATTACAAAAGCAGATACTGCCTTTCGAGTTTATAGTAGTATCAACTCTATCACGGAAAGTGTGATGGCCCTTCAGTATAATGACTGACCCAGATATCGTGCATGAGATTGGTTGAGATGACTTTCTCGACCAATAATGAGCCTGAGATCTAGTTCAGCCTCATTGACATTGCACTGTATCAATGTCACGTGTCTGTCGTCCATGTTGAAATATCCGGAGATGTGAGTGACCTAGATGTTCTGTGTGTGATTGGTCAGAGAAGGCCAGCTCGTCCAATGGTTTGCCTAAGATGTAGATCAACAGCACTAAGAATTTTTTTTCCACAATATTGGCTGTGGCGCTAGATGCTATTAAGACTAAGGGTTAGATTTTCAAAGGCAAGATATATCATTGCAAAATACTGCATCTATATCATAAAATATTTGCTTTGGAGAGTAGAACATCTGCTAGCTTCCCCCAGTTTCAAACTCTCATTGTGGCAATTTCTTAAGATTATATTGGACTAGTTTGATCCCAAGATAAGCAATGTTTTCAGTAAAATCTATTGGCTATCTACAGGGTATAAACTGATGGCTCAACCCACAGCTCAAAAATTGGAGACCACTAACTGTCGTAAAATTGAAATCTTAATAACTCAGCAAATACAGATATTTATGCTTATTCAGAAACAACGTTTTGTCTGCCTACTGTAGGCTATGGAATGACAGAAAACTGAACCTATGCGTTTTGCCGTATTTGAGAAGATGTGAGTGATAGTCATTTGGGACACTCATTGTATGGACACAAAAAACAGTGCTCAGAATCCGTTTTGTGAACCATATTAACCCATTCAGGCCTGAATTTACCATAGTCATCTTCATCCACTACAAGCCGCGAATTTCCGCCGCAATTTCCGCCGCAATTCTCGACTTGTAGTGAATGAAGATGATTTGATGTGGTTTAAAAATTGAAGAAAATTGCTATGTATTGGTCAACCAGTTATATGGAAATTTTTGTTCTAAAACCGTTGGTTGCAGGAAAATTAAGTCTTCTTTAGGGATGTAAAATGATGCTTTAATGCATCGTGAGGACTTAAAGGGTTAAAACATTATTGGAATGAGTTCCAATAATGTAAAAACAAAAATATTGTTCACAGCTAGAAATCGCGTAAACAATTCCAGCTACAAATGAATGAAAACCAAAGACAAACAATTCACAAGGGTTAATTATCCACCAAAAAAAATCCCCACAACCAAATTTTAAATCTAGAGAAATAAATAGTTTTTTTAAAAAAACAACCCACAACATTGTAATTCAAGTTCACTGGTGTCAGCCGAAATATTAAAGAATTATTTTTAAAAGGTTATCTGAGAACGGTACATCAAATTTGAATACAATTCAACAAATGGTTAAATAAGTGGTCAACAACAGGCTACGGTCAAGCCTCAACTGAGACTGGAGGACAAGTAAGCATGTTTATTATACTTGTAAGTCATTGTTATCATTGCCGTTATCGTTACCTTGGTGACAAGGTAGATGTGGTTGAACAATGGAATATAAAAATTTAATAAAATAAGTATAGATATGGATAGAGGATCTAAATTCTGAATATACACAGGATTGAAGTTGCAGAAAGCAAACAAGTTAAAACTTGTACTGCAGGAAAATTGGGATGTTTTCGGGGCGGCAAAAATAATTGAGATATTTCTATTGCATAATTACCTCTTTCTTCAGTCACAGTTGATAAAAGAGACAGACCATAGCCAGAAGTACAAGGTGTATCAGTTATGTCATCAATTTCCAAACTGTGAGCACTTCCAGGAGACCCACAGCTCTGCTCAGAATACATGTGCTGGTCCAATGACCCTTGAGGGCAATGGACAATGGCATCATGACTACTTGACTCATTCAGTTTTGAAAATATGTGGCTATTGTGACTCAGAGATGATGTCGTTTCACTTTGATGTAATTGACTAGCACTGGCGGTAGCAGTACATTCATCATTAGTAGTACCAACAATCTTGTATGTATTGACATCCATCAGTGAAGAAGCAGGAATCATTTACCATCTGATAGAGTCAGCAGGACTGAAACATTGAAATGAAAAAAATGTTTTGAAGATCAATTAATAATATTTATTTACCCAAATAATGCACTTGGCATAACAGAAATCAGACCTCGCTCTCACTGGCAATGGCTCTCTTCAGATTGCATGATAGGAGGTGAGTAGAAGCTATCCTAAATTCTTGCTAATTCGGGCAATTCTTGATAATTCAATAGTTGGTGGTCCCCCATAGCAGGTCGGTCTCCCAAAAAACTAAAAACAAACATACTAGGATGGGACCAATGATTTTCCATTAAAAAAAAAAAACGGTTTTCCATTTCCCATTTTGGTGAATTCCGTTTCATTCCGTTATCATGCGTTGCACGTGTAATGTTGTGAATTCACGGCGAAATGAGCCATAGGGGCCTAGAGTGCACAAGGTCAGCCGTGATCTGTCACATCTATTTTTTACACCTCAAGTCGACACCTGTTTTGATAGACTGGAAATAGGTCAAATCTGTGAAACTCAATGACCTCGACCTCCTTTGTTTTCACCGAGCTGGCTAATACAATGAAGTATGAGGGAGGGTTCTTATATAACCTTGTTTTCACCGAGCGACGTCACTGCGTTTTACAGAATGAAGTATGGGGGAGGGGGTGTTATATAACCTTGTTTTCACCGAGTGACGTCACTGCGTTTCACAGCTAGCTACTCCCTGTGTGACCCTGGGCTGGGACCAGGGTTTTGGACTGTGGTGCAGTTCATTATTCAAAGCCGATCTATTAAACAGAAACTGTTTATATTAACCTGACAGTTTGGGTGGTATAGGCATATATCGTCACCCTGATATTATACTGTCGTATCTACAGTTTTCATTATTCTGAGATAATCGAAAAAAACTTAATTAAATAAAAAAAGTAGTAATATTTCAGCCTTGTCTTAAAAAACCTTTGTAGATATAAGAAATAGACGTTTGTTCAATGTGAAGAAAATGCAGCAGGCCTTAGCATTGCATAGCAACAAGCATTTACAAAAGATACGACCTTATAATAATTATTATAAAATATGGCCAGTGTATGATAATACATAATATTACATAGTTGTATGCGCACATACGACAGTGTAATATATAAGTAGGATTTTTTTCAGAATTAATCGATTTCACGTTTTAAAAACTTTCCAGTAATGTTTAACTGCAAAACATACATTAAAATTGTATATTGTACAAAAAGTGGTGAAACGATGTATGTACAACATACGACTGTATAATGTTGACAAAAATGTCGAATGTGTGAAAATGTCAGTATTATAGAGTTGTATCTGCAGATACAACTTCTAGAATCAAAATTGTTAAATGACTCAAAATGTTTTACGTAATACACTATTATAAACAATTCATAAGTTTCGCCTTAATTCGTCATAATTTTTTTTATAAAATTTGACCTTGTATGTGGCAGATACAACGCTATAAAACAAAAAATTAAAGGTAAAATTAAAAAATTAAAATACTACATAGTTGGATGTGCAAATACAACTATAGGAATTAGAGCATCCGATTTTAATTTTTTTTTTTTTTCAAATAACTGACAATCCCATAAGAATAAATTTAAGAAAAACATGGTGAAAATTACAAATGTTTTGTTATTTAAAATTACACTGTTGTAAGTGGCACATACGACCTTGTAATATATAACTTGCATTAAGATTGTGTTGTATCTCAACAGAAATACAATAATGAATAACGTTTTCTATCTAATGTGTTTTTCGAACCTATGCAAAATCTGCTCGAGTATGTGATGTTCTTATTTACATTTTTTGAGAAATAATGTAAGTAAAATAATATACTTATGCAGGTGACATTGTCAACAATGTTAGGTATGAATGTCACTTGTTAGGTTAACATATAATTTATTCTGATTTTATATCGGTTTATAATTGTCTTTTCGCAATTCATATTATGGTTTGTTTTTATTCAATTACTAAAGTTACTTGACATTTTACATGTTTTACAGAACATTAAACAAAATGTTAACTGAAATTAACACTTAGGCTCTTACATAAGTATCTAAATCAATAATGTAACAACAAAAATTTCCTAACAAGGGTCATTAAACATCAAATGCCTTTAACTACATGAACTAAGCGTAAAAAGACAACAGTTTTCAAAAATATTACAAGAACATATTGTTCTAAAACAACAATACAGAATATTGTCTCTTTTAATAGGGTGAAGTCAGTTAGCGCAGCAATTCAGCAAAAATCCCTGTTTAAGTCTATAGTCAGCATAATGATGAAGCCTACTCACAAATCAACTACCGGAAAATTTCTAATTGTAGCTGCATCTCCAATAAAAGCCGCCCCCCAAACTTTCAAAAAATTACAATTTTTTTACAAAAAGTTTCCTACTTTGAAAACCTCCAATTGAAGCCGCATGTAGACTTTTGAGATTTGTCAAGAACCAAAACTATTTTCATATCTTATAAAAAGGACAATGACCAGGTATTTTTCAAGACGCCTGTCGCTAGCTACGCTAACCGCGCTAATAGAGCACACGCTATATAAGCCCAGATAGCTTCTAACCCTTTACAGACATGAGGTGTTATATTCACATACAACATGTACAATGTGTGACGATAGCGCAGGTAATGTAACCCTACAAGCGCTATAGGCCTAGTCACAGTTGCCATGTTAAGCCTACTTTCTCAGTCTAACAGATTGAAATATTTTTTAGTCGACTGTTCAGGCCTACATGTATATATATATATGTAATAAATGTCCTTTATAAAATACAAATGGCAATCACATATACCGGTATAGCCTACACTACAATGGTTATTTGTGGTCTTCACCGTTAAGCCAGCATCACCGTGTGTGGACCAGCCATGTCGGCCTACACGAACAGTGTATGGCTAAAGTTTATATTTTCCCACGCAGTTCATCAACATTAGGAGATGGAGGTGGGCGCGTGGCAGCATGCTTATTTGGGCAACGGCAACTCCTCGTTCACTGTAGACATCATTTGTCAAAATTTAGCTGACTCTGCATCGAAATCTCGTGCAAGCTGTACAGTCAGCAACTAGTCAAGTGACGACGCGCTCGCCGCTCCCATGACTGACAGCTCACGTCTGGAGAGGGGTGTTGTTGCCGACTGACACAAATATCAGCACAAAAGCAACATGCCGAATACCACACGCTGACATTCAGTATGCTATAGACATGATATATACATTATTATTTATATAATTATGCATGACGTATCTTTTTAATAGATTCTCTGAACGATTTGCAATATAAAACATGTTTAATTAGCGCTATGTGAGCATCAAATCGATTCAGATGGCATATCTTTATATGAGCATGGGACATGAAGGGTTGGGTGATCGCTACCGGCAGTTGAGATTAATAGCCGCGCGCCGTGATTCAATTTTTCACGCAAAACCTCCAATAGAAGCCGCAAATGAACTTTTGACATTGGGAACAGGGAAATTATTTTTTTCATTCTAATTAAAGCCGCAGCTACAATTAGAAATTTTACGGTAACAATTAGCATGATACTGTAATTAAATGTCTGAAGTCAGATTATAAATTTTAAATTACTTCTTATTGGAGTAAATTATTTTATAAGACACATTCGAAGCCAGTTTAAAGGATCTGACTCATTACGAATAAACATGACTGTGTTGTCTTGGGCAATTCACACACATGCATATCATTGCTCAAATATATACATGTGTCTGCCTCTCTTCCCAATGGTGCTGTGGACAAATCGTTTTTCATTTTGTTTGCGTGTCCACATTCGAGAACGCAGTGTACAATCTTATCCATTTTAAATCGGTGCATTGCAGCAGTTATCTGATAAAAGATACACTCTATTGTTTTCTTTCCCAGACTGTTTCTGTAATTATTGAATCACACAACTTGCTTTTTTACTCTCTCTGTGTAATTGCTTCATGCTACATAAACCAGTGTACATTAGTGTCAACATCATAAACACTTAGAATGTAAGTTTCCAGCTTCCTTCTATGATAGTATAGAGATGATGGCTGTCCATGAGGGCTGTTGATTACATGTTGTTAGCCAAAACACCCGACAACCACATTAGCATATTGCTTAGCTTTTAGTTTCGCAATGTGTTTTTTTGCCGAGCAAGTATTTTAATTATCAGATCACCATTGTTTAATTTAAAATTAATGTTGGATGAAAAATAATTTTAATAAGTTATAGGATGAGCCCCCACACCTCCAGACAAATTAGCTTGACAATTTGATTTCACTATAAGCAGGCAGGTTTTTGACCACGGGAAATAGAAATATAGATCTATTGACAATGTATAAGGTACTAAATCTAAGGTAAAGAATTATGTGTTCCATCTGTTATAGATATATTTGTTAGAAATAAATACGTCGCTGACTGTGTGAGTATAATTAAACACTGGCAGGGGCGTAGCTAGGAGTAACATAATGTGGAAGCACACTGATGGATTGATATAGTTTAGGCGTTACGAGGCAACTCTACTGCTATCAATTTATGGTGTTCCGAAGCACTGAACTATTTTAAGATTGGTGCGAATCGAACGGGCAATTAGTATCGTGCTGATTGTAAACAGGGGCACAGCATTTCATAAAAATAGCGTTGAGCCCTGAATAGTCACTGCCCCCTCCTTTTTTCTATTGTTTCCAGTCGGGATTATCTAGCCGAAAAACGAGTGGACTAAATTTCATCATCCATTATTAAACGTCTACCAGTGATTATTTTTTAATAATGTAGAGTGCATCTGAGGTCAACTCAGAAACACTGGCAAACATTATGTCGCGGCCTCCGTCTGTGACGGCGTAGTATACCCATTGTCTCTGCAGGTTGGGTTGGATACTCCTCTTCATATAGTAAAAAATAATTTCACACAACATTGTATAAATTATGGGCCAACGGTGTAAACATTAAACCAACAATAAATTTCAGAACGTTCACACATAGTTTTCCTTATAATTATACGCCTTTCATATAATATATAATTATACGTCATTTCAAATAGTTATAATATATAATTACAGCCTACATTGTAAGTCATTTCAAATATTTTAGAAAATAAAACCCAGCAAACAGGAGCCGTTGAACAAAGTTTGTTTAAATGTTGGGCCAACGTCGCAAACAGTGGACCAACATTAAAACAACATTGGGTCAATGTATCTTGTTTGCTGGGAAAAAACAGAAAATATCATGTGTAATAATCTTTATGTTATGACCCAACAAACACGATACGTTGAGCCAATGCTGCTTTAATGTTGGCCCAATGTCTACGACGCTTGCCCAGCAATAAAACAACATTGGCTCAACATATTGTGTTTGTTGCAAATCACCTATAAAAGTATTACAAAAATAAATATTTTTTAATAATAGGACAATAATTTATGAAGGAAGAATTACAAATAACCACTGATAACATGACATTCAAAAATAATTTCTAAATTCTTATAATCTTCGCTTATATCTACATAAAATTGTTAAGCTATGTTTTGTTGCTTTCATGATTACGGCCTATTTCTTCGGTACCCTAGGTACCTTAATATATAGCGCAGTATTTTGGGCTGCAAATATTTGCTTTAAGATCATAATCACTTATACCAGATATCATTTTTCTTTTTATATTGGTTATCCTTCCTTTAAATGAATTTGAAAATTATTTCAGTAACTGTAGACATTTCTGGAACAATTTCACTGCCCATTTTCTGACACCCAACTGTAATTAAATTTATTCGTGTCAGGGGCTGTTATTGTGGGTCTACATGTGGAAATTTAAAATAAAAGCATATGCTCATCCATTATACAATAATTAAATTCTTAAAAAGGAAAAAAAAACCCCGGTATTTCTTATCTTTTTTTTTTCAAAACTTGAGAGTCTCCTCAGATATAAATTCGCTGTCACCCGGGTATATAAATGATGGTAATTGAGAAATATTCTTCATTTCGTTCTTATTTTCTGCAACGACAAGTGCTAGGGAGAGCAACATGTCCAGCTCTGAGACGCTATCCATTGTAAAAGACCCCGTACTGCCGCTTTTGATTGTGGTGTGTCATGATTATGAAACATCAATTTTACTTTGGAACAATGTTGTTTCAAGTATGGGTCAACGTTTATGTTATTGGCCAAGTTCAAAACAGCGTTGATATCATTTATTTAACTTGTTTTCTAAAATGGTATGAAAAAAGTGTCTATTGTTTATTGTCTACTGTCTTAGTGGCGCCAGACACCAGCCGTAAATGGGTGGGGTGTTGGTAGAGGGGGCTTCTTAGAATCGTGGGGAGAGTGACCATATCCGATAATGAGTTCAGCAGTTCGACATTATGACAAATATAGACCACGGGCTGCGCCCTCGGTCTTTATTTCGCATACTGTCGACTGCTTCACCCATTATCTAATATATAAAAGCCAAATTATGACACAAACAATAAATCAGAGGACGTTCTTAGATTAAATGGACATATGCTGTGTGGGAGGTATATATTGAGTGGCGGGAAATAGCGATTTTGAGAGGGTGAGCGTACAACGATGGAAGAACCTTATTGTATTATAGTACAGTTTGTGCGTTTCTGCCCCCCCCCCTTTGAATGTTTTCTTTCTATATTAATTTCCCTATTTTTGATGAAATAAAATGTTCAATTTGACAAGCGAGGTCTACAGCTGTTGAAGTTGTTGCAGTTGTTATTTAAAGTAAGGCTTGTAGGGTTAAATCATGCAGAATAGGGTGTTACTAGTGAAGAGAAAGATCAGAAGTCCAAGAGAGATTCAGCAAACAAGATAGATTACAACAACACATAATACAATTTTCAGTGCACACGCATGTTCAGTGCCTCATGATTTAGCTAAGTATATATCACAGAAAAATATTTGTTTTGTTTCATTTAATAACAGATTAAGTGAGTCAAGTGAGGTTGCATCAATTTTTAAGCAAAATAATAGCTGACTATACAAAACGGCCTTCGATCGTCTGAGAATCTATATATTTGTGTTTTGTGGTCATATTGAAACTGAAGTCAAATTAATATGACTGTCCTGTGAACACTTGACTAGTCTAGTTTGCCATGATTATTGTAGGTACAACAAATTATAAACAAAACATTGCAATTATAGAGTCGTATCTACCACATACATCAACTTCATTGAAAAACAACATAAGAATGTTAAGAGAGCTACTGATTCATTTTATTGCAGTTTTATTATAGTAATATTATCATAGCTGGTTTTAAACAGTGTTAGTGTAAAATTGCCCTTTACTGACGTATCTACCAGATACAACACTATAAAATTTATATTTTTTTCCAATTTTGTTGTATGACCTACTTATATCCGTAAGTGAAATTCAAAAATTTAATACAGGATGCGTATGCCCCTAATACCTTCAAATCACACATAAAAGCACGTTTGAAAAAAATGTTAGATACGACAGTATAATATCAGGGTCACGATATGTTACTAGGCATACCCCAGTCAATGACAGGTAGGGGAAGGTACAAAGAAACGTGTCTAGCAAACAATTTAGTAGCCTAGGCACATTGCATGCTAGTAGGCCTACTGCTATTTCCTTAGATGTGATGGCAGTGTGTAGTGTTCAGATTGAAATAACTGAGTCAGGAGATAGATTAACTACTTCCACTGCCACAGTCGTTGAGCCAATGTTGATTTAATGATAGACCAGCATAATAACAGTGTGAGACTGCAGGGCAACATTAAATAGACTCGCTATAATAGAACTCACTATAATAGGACTCACAACTCGATAAGCCTAGATATATTGAGATTGCAAAGTTATCGATATAATTAGCGAGTTAATAACTTGATGTTGAGTTGAAAACAATAATAGCCTAATTTAAATGTCACTTCTGGGGCTTCGCATATGGCTATGAGATTCATTAAGTATAGCAGGATTAGGCTATGCATTGCCTGAGGGGTGTTTTTAAAGTTTTCAGAACGTATTCAGACTGTAGGCATTAGAAGGCCATAGGCCTAAGTTTTTACGCTCGCCCAACATTAATGGCACATCGAGTGGATGTTTGTTTTGTTGGGAGGTGAGTGACCGATAGGCATATTATATAGGCCCCATACATGTGTATTGGCACGCCAGCAGAGACAAGACGTTGAATCAAAGTTGGCTTAACGTTTGTCCAACGTTGTAGATGGTGGACAAATGTTGAGCCAGCATTGATTCAACGTCTCCTTGTGTCAGCTGAGTATTGTGTATGCCTCTGGGACAGACTGACCATACAGCCTTTACAGGCAAACACGCATACCGCTGGACAATCACATGCAGCCAGCGTTGTTTCAATGCTGGCACACCGTCTACTACGCTGGCCTAACATTTGGTCAGCGTTGCCGTATTAGGCCTACTATAAATGACAGGTGCACTTCCCAGCAAACACGAGACGTTGACCCAATGTTGATTTAAGGCTAGGCCGACGTCGGAGACGGCGGGCCAACATTCAAACAACATTGGATCATAGTACGTCAAGCGTCGTATACAGTACTGGCAGCTTGGTATTGCTGTGCTAGCGAGGCAGGTCAAAGCACTGAGGGTCAAAGTGTATTGCTAAGGTCACATGTCACCCTAACAGATATGGCTGACATTGTTTTGTACATGATAGAAATTGATGCGTCATTTATATCAGTGTTCATCTGATCAGCTGAGCCAAAATCTCAAAATCTGGCTTCGTGGTGCAATAAACAAGGTTATTCTTAACACACACATGGAGTTAGTTATGTTCCCAATTCCACAAACTTAAAGTTATTGTCGTGAAATTAATCATACAAAAAACCACTCAGACCCACATTGACCTAAAAAGTAGAGCAAACGCTCTACTAAAAAAATTGACTAAAATATTATCGTCAATGGAAAAAGTGCTGATCCATCCAGCCCCTCAGCAACGCCCACGCGGTGGTATTGATTGTACTGTCATTTCCCGGTCACCTTGGCCAACGCTGGCCCAACATTAAGTCATACGACGCATGCATGCTGTGATTCGGGAGTCCTCGGCTGATTTCGGCAAGCTCGGGCTTATTCACTGTGTGTGCATGCATCATTGTACCCCAACCAATCCCTCGCGTAATTTAGTCCCAGAAGGTACAAGCGGGAATAATTGTCTAAAATCAAAATGGCTAAAAATAGTCAAGCTGAATTACGTCATTTCATGTAGACACGGCATATGACGCGATCAGCACTGTCAAAATCGCGCATTTGTCGCGATCAACAGGATAAAAGTTAAAGTTAATAAAAAACAAGAGCACACTCGATAATAGCCCGCCGCCGAATTATGATAAAGAAAGTAAAGACGAATGTCATCACGTAAATAACAACCCAAGATATAAATGGTATGTTAAATAAGATAGATACATGTATAATATGATATAATATATAATACTTGCATAGACTACAAGCAGATCTATAAAAAAACAGCCGCTTTTCAAGTTATCGCGCCCACAAGGTCAAATTATGGACGTAAAATAAATGTGAAAAATCGCAATAAGTCGACCATTTTGATTTTTTTACCGGCCATTATTGAGCTTGTCCAAGAACTGCTTATTAGTAACATGCATAACAAACTTGAAGAGGATACTTGTGAAAATGCTGAAGTTATCGCGCCTACAAGGTCAAATTATTGACGTAAAATGAGAAAAATCGCAATAAATCGGCCATTTTGAATTTTTTTTCAGCCATTATTGAACTTGTCCAAGAACTACTTATTAGTAACATGCATAACAAATTTGAAGAGGATATGTGGACAATTTTTCAAGTTATCGCGCCCACAAGGTCAAATTATTGACGTAAAATGAGAAAAATCACAATAAATCGGCCATTTTTTTTATTTTTTCAGCCATTATTGAACTTGTCCAAGAACTACTTATAAGTAACATACATAACAAATTTGAAGAGAATATGTGAAAAACTTTTCAAGTTATCGCGCCCACAGGGTCAAATTATTGACGTAAAATGAGAAAAATCGCAATAAATCGGCCATTTTTTTTTTTTTTCCGGCCATTATTGAACTTCTCCAAGAACTACTTATTAGTAATATGCATAACCAATTTGAAGAGGATATGTGAAAAACTTTTCAAGTTTTCGCGCCCACAAGGTCAAATTATTGACGTAAAATGTGAAAAATCGCAATAAATCGGCCATTTTTTTTTTTTTTTCAGCCATTATTGAACTTGTCCAAGAACTACTTATTAGTAACATGCATAACCAATTTGAAGAGGATATGTGGAAAACTTTTCAACTTATCGCGCCCACAAGGTCAAATTATTGACGTAAAATGTGAAAAATCGCAATAAATCGGTCATTTTTTTTTTTTTTTCGGCCATTATTGAACTTGTCCGAGAACTGGTTATTAGTAACATGCATAACAAATTTGAAAAGGATATGTGAAAAACTTTTCAAGTTATCGCGCCCACAAGGTCAAATTATTGACGTAAAATGTGAAAAATCGCAATAAATCGGCCATTTTTATTTTTTTTCCGGCCATTATTGAACTTGTCCGAGAACTGGTCATTAGTAACATGAATAACAAATTTGAAAAGGATATGTGAAAAACTTTTCAAGTTATCGCGCCCACAAGGTCAAATTATTGACGTAAAAGGTGAAAAATCGCAATAAGTCGGCCATTTTGAATTTTTTTTCAGCCATTATTGAACTTGTCCGAGAAGTGGTCATTAGTAACATGCAAAACAAATTTGGGAAGGAAACATGAAAAACTTTACAAGTTATCGCGCCCACAAGTAAATGTTAACGCCGACGCCGACGCCGACGCCGCCGAACTTCAATTGCAATAGCCCACCTTTTTTAATTAAAATTAAAAGGCGGGCTAAAAAGTGAAATAAGTGGATTTGGACTTATAAAATGACGTTTCCTTCGGAAATATGCAATAATCAATCCCGTTTCATACGGTATATTCTGGGAATCCAACCGTTTTCTGCGATCGCAGAAAATCATTGGCCCTACTAGGATTCAAAGTGAAAGCAAATTCCAACATTGTTTAATGTGTACAATGATGTGACATTGATCTGAAAAATAGATTAACAACTGCACGGTATAATATCCAGCAGCCCAGATCAAAATCTACTGGCCCATGTGCCATGCTTGTGATTTTGTATCTACAATCTTATAATGGTAAACAAAACTTTGATCTCTAATGAAATATTTGCTTAAAATTGACAATGGCTATTGGTGGCACGCAGAATCGGTGCTGCCCAGCAAACACAGTGAGCCCTTAGGCCACAGTCTTTAGATTATTTGATCCTCAAGAATTTTAAATCAAGATTTAAAGCAGGTCAGGAAAAAAAATAAATAATTATTTTGTAACGGTAAACAAACTTTTTTTCAAGGGTATACTCATTTATTTGAAAAAATCTGCATAATTTACATTATTATTTAAATTTATTTCAGTTGATATCAATAAATAGCGAGTGGGCGGTACAATAAAATAAGAAAAAAATGATTTTTTATTATCGTGACTAGGCAGTCTTGAGAAACCAATTATTCAACAAACTCTCGCCTTACCTACATTGATCAGAAAGCAGAGTACATTGATCAGAAAACAGAGTACATTTATCAGACAGGACCAAAACGCAGAGTTAAGCTTAATTACTCAGTGTTCAATACAGAATGACAAAAGAGGGGGCCATGTGGCCCATACAGTGTTGAAAAAAGGGGCCAACATATAAAATTATGGGCCAATACTAAAAAAGCCCCCCCACCCCACACAAGGCTTGTCAAATTATTAAAATGAAAATGGCCGCCGGGCCACCAGTATTGCAATTGTGGCAGCCCCATTTTAGACACTTAGCCCAAATATGGACTCAGGTGCTAGACACAACTGGGGAAGCCGGTTGATGGTGAAAGTACACCCTCTCAATTTTTTTAAATTCTAAAGGTGTGAGAAGTTTTTTTTGTTGCCGAAGTGTTGGGAGTGTGATGCAGAAGTTATAGATAAAGGGTTGAGATGTGTCTCGAATATTAGTCTAAGGGGTAAACCTAGGCTTATGTTATAGCACACATTCAACTATCAACAATATAAAATACTGGGACATTTTTAATTTTTGATCAGTAAATAGATCTACCCTCTGCTACATTTGAAATTAAATCAAAGTCATAAGAACAGTCTACCAAAAACGTATGGCATTGCCAAAAATGGATAACATCTGTTATAATCTGCATGGGCACCACAGAAAATAACAATTTATAGTCACATTGTAAAAAGCTAAATGGTTTCACCCAATAAATAGTCCTATTCTTGCTTATTTATACTGTAGATCAGTAGGCCTGCATGCCTTTAAAACACACAGGTATGCCTGCCTGAAGAAGCCTTCCAAGCAGCAGCACGCCTTCAGCCTGATACACTGGATGACTTCTGACTATCATTTAACATAACAGAACATATTCCAAACAAACAGCAGCCAGCCGGCAAATTTCTTCAATTGATTGATCAAACACTTAATACAGTGTATGTGATTGGCTCCCAGTATCATCCAGAAGTAAGCAGGGTCCTGATTGCCCAGCGTCGGTCACATGAGGCAGCCATGTGCCTAACGTACCACAGCAAACCCCAGATTATTCATAGGTCTGACACTGTGCTATCGATGATCGGAAGACCCGGGTGTCTGCTTCCAGGGCTGGCTAATGTTTACCGCTATATACGCGCCACCGTGGCCCAATGGGATTTCTCACAGTGCGGCAATTGGGCAAATTGTCCGCTAATGGCGCAATCCCGTGGCCTGTATTGAACACAGATTACTCATCCTAGTAATTGTACAAAAAAATCATTTAAAATTATGTATAATATGACATGTGACAAACTGTACATGTCATAATATTTTGGTGCTGTGTAATTTGATGTCTACTGTAGAAGAATTTGGATGCTACATTAACATCCAGAAACAATAATTTGCAATTCAAACATTACCAACAAAATGAATTTATCACATAAAAGTATTGTACAATCTTATCAGATAAAAAAAAAATAGAAAACAAAATAAGTTGTATATTAGTCTGGGAACCAGCTACCCTTCTGTGTGCATTTTCTCCCAGAGAATAACTAACTTATCATTTTCAGGTAGTATACTGTCTTGGCCTTCATGAAAAACAAAGATGTCCCTCTGGGAAGTTGCACATATTTTTTATTCGAATAAATCTACAATGGCCGCCAAAACAAATTATTATTTTTTTAAATAATAGGCTTTAAATCTGATGTACTACCACGGTCTTAGCTAGGATGATACAAATTCCCATCTTTTTTTCCCAAATTTTGAATAACTGCCCGTGCATTTTCCTCCTTTTGAGGCTTTATAGTGTAATTTGGACAATTTTTGCCCATCATTTTCACTTTACCCGTCCAAAAGACGGGTGCACGGGTCGCTGGCTAACACTATGTGTACTACCTCATTCTTGACTAATTTGGGTACTCTAATTAACTTGATAGAAACAAATGTAAAACTAATATGACCAGATATGAAATGATTACAGGCTTACCAGTGCCTCTTGAACAAAATATAGGTTTTAATAAATGTTTTAAAATATAAAATTCAGGTTATAAATAGGCTACTCAACAATAACAAGACTACATAAGTCCAGGAGCTCCCGCTCCGAATTAGAATTTGATTTAAGCAATTTTGTGTAGGGTTTTTAATGTAGTCCTAGACTAGGTAAATTATGAATGTAGTCCTAGGTTAGGTCAAAAATCAAGACCCAAGACAACTAGGTCTAAGAGGCTCAGTCTAAGAGTAAGATAAGAACTAGACAGTCTGTCAGAGATTGCAAACCTCCATTGAAATTAATGATCCTAATCAGTATCCCAGTAATGGTCAACCTATCTGGCACGGTTTACCCGATATCGGGCCAATAGAGGTGAATAATGGCTGATATAGTCATTTTGAATTCAATATAGACTAGTTAGTAAAAAAATTTCAGGGTGCATCCTCCACCTCACTTTTTGTTTTACAGTAAGTATTTGTTTTATAGTAATGGTCTAGCTATATAGCACAGTTTACCTGATATCAGGCCTAGCGAGGTAAATCATGGCGATCGTTGGCTAATTTGAATTCAATATGAGTTAACAATTTCAAGGATGCATCCTCCCCCGAAAAATCACATTTTGTTTTATAGTAATGGTCTAGCCATCTAGCACGGTTTACCAAATATCGGCCATGTGAAAGTGAATAATGGCTAATTGGCGGCCATTTGGAATTTGATCGAGTCTAAATTTTCCAAGATGCATCCTCTCCTGAAATCCCGCATTTTGTTTTATAGTAATGGTCTAACCGTCGAGCACGCTTTAACAAATAACGGCCATGTGAAAGTGAATAATGGCCTGAAGGCGGCCATTTTGAATTTGATCAAGTTGAAATTTTTCAAGATGCATCCTCTCCTGAAATCTCACATTTTGTTTTATAGTAATTCTCTAGCCATCTAGTACGGTTTACAAAATAACGGCCAATCGAAAGTGAATAATGGCCAATAGGCGGCCATTTTGAATTTAATCAAGTCAAATTTTTTCAAGATGCATCTTCTCCAGAAATCTCACATTTTGTTTTTAGTAATGGTCTAGCTATCTAACACGGTTTAACAAATATCAGCAATGTGAAAGTGAATAGTGGCCGATGGGTGGCCATTTTGAATTCAATTGAGGTAAAAGTTTTAGAAAGGCATCCTCTCCGGAAACGTCACTTTTTGTTTTATAGTAATAGTCTAGCTTCCTAGCACGGTTTACCTGATATCAGGCCTATCGAGGTAAATAATGTCGATTGTCGGCCATTTTGAATTTGATAGAGTTGAAACTTTCAGGGTGCATCCTCCCCTTAGAACTCATATTTTGTTGTATAGTAATGGTCTAGCCATCTACCACGGTTTACCTAATATCTGCCATGTGAAAGCGAATAATGGCCGATAAGTGGCCATTTTAAATTCGATCAAGTCGATATTTTTCAAGATGCATCTCTTCTGAAATCTCACATTTTGTTTTATAGTAATGCACGGTTTACCCAATATCAGGTGAAGAATGGCTGATAGGCGGCCAGTTTGAATTTGATCAAGTTAAATTTTTTCAAAATGCATCCTCTTCTGAAACCTTACAATTTGTTTTATAGTAATGGTGTAGCTATCTTGAGCGATTTTCATGATATTCCGCAAATTATCTCATCTCAGATGTCATAAATTAGGTCAAAGTGCTGGGTCAACTTCAAGGTCAAGGTCCAAAAACCTGAGAAGGCACAACTAGGGACCTTAGAGAACATGTATGTACAATATGACTGTAATCGGCCCAGTACTTTCCGAGATCTGCTCCGAAAACGAAGTGTGCGTCAAGCTGTCTAAATAGGTCATAGTTCTGAACCAAAAGTAGGTCAAAGTTAATATACCCCAAAAGGCACAGCTAGACCCCCTAGAGGTGTTGTGTGTGAAATTTGAAGGCAATCGGACAAGTACTTTCAGAAATATGTTCCGGAAACGAAATGTTCACGGACCGCCCAACGCCGTAACATCATCATTTCTCCTCTGTGACCTTGCGTATTGAATTCAGATTAAAAATATTTTAACCTGTCCTTTTATCCACCTGGAAGTAACCCACATACCAAAAATTGTTATCCTAGCTTATCTTCTTACAAAGTTATAAGCAAAAGAAGAAAACGTAGGCGGAATCCATAGCTCCTAACGTCTCACCTACGGTGACAGCGGGAGCTAAAAATTTAGGTTTTTTCTCAATAAATGTTAGGAATTGATCAATCTCTGCTTTATATTAACAACTTTCTAAAGTCCACAATGAGCAAAGTTATAGGCAAAAGAAGAAAACGTAGGCGGAATCTATAGCTCCCTTCGTCTTACCTACGGTGACGGCGGGAGCTAAAAATAGTTGTTCTATCCATGACGAAGTCACTGCTGATCCATCTGTGGCAAATAAATAGTGAGAGTGTCCATGTCATAACTTCCATGTCATTTTAAAGTTTTATCTAAATTAATCATGTTATGTATTGTTTACCAATATTGAAGAATAAATTGGTTGCAATAGGGGTAATTTGCAATAGGCATCTACCAATTGTATGAGTTATCCAGAATGTCGTGGGCATGGAAATGTGTTACATGTAATAACTGATCAGCAGCAATTTAGGATCTTCTGGTGATTTTTAATGTTATAATTATAAAAAAAAAAATATAATATCTCACCGGCACCCTTTATTTCTACCCTCTAACAATGTTCCTAAAGCTAGCATACTGCATAGATCTGATGGGCCCCCTTATACAATCGTCCTGCAATTTACATGTAGGCCTACCAGGGTCGGTGATTTTGTATCAGGGTCGGTAAATCATAAATTTCAGTGACCCGGATGGCCGGAGAACATTTGGCCTTAAATCCTTCACTGCACATGCTGTAGTACGATTTGTTATAGCTAATCTTGTAATTTTATTATTATAAAGCTTTAGAATTGTATTTTTTTTGTTTCAATTAAAGGCCTACAAGCAATAATATTATTAAGCGTACACAGAAATGATAAAATTTGTTGCAGCTAATCTTGAAATTTCCATCTTCCACAACGAGTTATCTTACCCACGAGCACGCAGTGTGATACCTTGCATTATCAAGCATACAGTCCAACTATTTTAAATAGCCAGATACCTTGAATGTCGCACGTCGCAAGACCGGCCAATCAGAGAGCCCTTGACCAGGCCTTGACACTGGCTGGGAGCATAGCCTGCTTGTTTCCGTTGGTATGATAGATCAGATAGATAGATAAGCTCGAAATCTCACGCTGATGTCATTGTCATTAAGCAACGAAGCATGGAATGAGTAGTCCTCTAGCAATTACTGCAACAGTCGACATTTCTAATGTCGCGCTGTATTAAGCCAGTAGCAGGGTAGATTTAACCAACCATGCACACAGCTCAATGCAAAAATTTGAAATTAATTATTTTTCAACAGACGGGCCACTAGCCCTTATATTTCAAGCGATTCTTAGACATTCATAATCATATGGAAGTCTAATTAAAGGGACTGGCCCAGGCTAAAATCATCAAAAAATCGGTGATTTTATTTCGGGTTCTTAATATGACCATATGATGTAAGCATGTACATAGACTAGAACTGCAAATTTTTATAATTTTTGTGCTGCGCATTCACCAGTTAGGCGGTTATTCGATGGGGAGAGGTGGGCAATTTCGCTCTTGGGGGGAATTCAATCACTTTTGACAATATTTATTGTATTGATTAATTAATAATAAATTATTTGACATATTTTGTTTTTTTTTATATTCATTTAAATATATTTTCCAAAGCAAATGAGCAAAATCACGGACAAAAAAATTATATTTTGATGTTGTAGTTGTGCTTTTGTGTGATCGATATCCTGATCCCCTAACATTTTAGGTACTACAGCCAGAATATAATTTTTTCTATTCTAAGCAGTCACCACAAAACATCCTAAATCTTTAAAATACCAAGGGTGTTATGTTATTCAACATTTTGAAAATATCAGAAATGTATTTATAACAGTCTAGCATTAACAAAATGGCTGTATATCTTTATTTTTTAATTAAATAAACAATTTATTGTGATTGAAATTGCCCTCCTGTATTACTGGTGCTTGGAGGGCAATTTCAATCGGCCACTTATACAACATTTTTTGTATTTTCGGACTGGCTCATAACAACATATGGAAGAACTAAAATAAATTAAATTGAGTGATTAATAAACAATAAACATATTTTTATCAATTGAAAAGTTAAACTTGGTCTTCACCATAAACTTGGACTTGCACGCCGACATACCTATGCTGGAGGGCTAGATAATAGACTAGTGCGCCGGCATACCGGCGTGCAAGTGTAAAGCGGTATATCTAGAATGCCGGTATGCCGTGCCGGCGGCCGGAACACCATACTTAATCAAATTACCTAGTCTTAGCCCTAGAAGCAGGCTGCCTGGGCCTTTTGATTAATCGCAGGGATCATGATTACAATGTGAACTGCGTGTATGTCTATGAGGATATATGCAAGTTGCCGATATATGCCCTCTATATATTTCAAAATTCTCCTGTGTATTTAATTGTAGGCATAGGTGAAATGCAATTGGCAAGATTACATGAAACACCTGCTAATGATGAAAGACGATCTAAAATGCAATTAACTATAACAGTAGGCTGATAAAACACCACATTAAATGCAATCAACCCCAACAGTAGATAAAACACCAAATAAAACGCAATTAACTTCAACAGTTGATATAGCACCATCTAAAACGCAATTATTATTAACAACTCAGCAGAGTGACATGTCTTGCAGGTTGGTGAGGTGCGAAATACACTTGTCGTCCATGTTAAGCAGTTGTAACTACTTCCTGTATGTATGCAGTTCATGTACCTTGTTCCGGGCACCGGCACGGCATACCGGCGTTCTAGATATATACCGCTATACACTTGCACGCCGGTATGCCGGCGCACTCGTCTATTATCTAGCACGCCAGTATGCCGGCGTGCGAGTCACCTCGTTAATTTTTTTACAAAAATTTAAAAAATGGCACCTGAGTAAAAAAAATTATCAGAAGGGGCCACAACATGCCTGTTCCACTTACCTATTCAAGAATTTGTTGCAGCTATCATGAAATTAAAGGCGAGAGCTTGCATCAATTTTCGTAATAGCGAGAAACATAATGATGGGAAGCCCCAGAACAGGTGATAAAAGTGCCATTCAAAACAAATAACTCTTGGCTTCATTTCTAAATTCTACCAGTAATAGTGAGCAAAAAAAACAAACAAACAAAGAAAAATATGTCTTTTATTGCAGTGTATCACAAATTCGCATAAATCCAGAAAAAAACACGAAAAAAACACCAAAATGACTTCTTCGCGACTTCGGACGTACCTATCTCTGTGACCACTTGTTGTTTGTGAATTTTAATTCTATTAAAATGTTTAATTTGCCCTGATTTTAATCAGAATTTGAGAGCCTTCTCACACTAACAATACAAGCATGCAACTGTCACACCAATTGGACATTCGGGCCTTTGGCTGTGGTGCTAGTGCCGAGTAACGTTAGTGGGCTGAGCCTGGGGACTGGCACAGTCATGACAGTAGGCCGCAGACGGCATGCTAAAAGTTAATCAGTCGACAACGACTGACGAGTGACCACTGATAGGTACATTACAAAAAAAACTATTTTGCAAAAAATGTTTTATTGTTTCAACTTATGGAGTGTAATGAGAGGAAGAAAACGTTTTCGAATTTTTAGGATATCACTTCCGGTTACTGAGATATCACAATTTTAAGATACATGTATACAAATTACCGATTTTTTGTCTTCTTTGTTGTTGTAAACATATTTATTTATTTAACGAGGATTTACAAATAGCTACAAAGCTAAGGTCAGTGTCTCCTCAGTGCAGGTGCAAGTGCAAATAGTAAGAATAATATAATGTGGTGTGAAACATGTATAAACAAGACTACATAAGTCCAGGAGCTCCCGCGACGAATTAGAATTTGATTTAAGCAATTTTGTGTAGGGTTTTTAATGTTGTCCTAAGCTAGGTCAACAAGACGCAAGACAACTAGGTCTAAGAAGCCCAGTCTAAGAGTAAGATAAGAACTAAACAGTCTGTCAGAGATTGCAAACCTCCATTGAAATTAATGATCCTAATCAGTATCCAAGTAATGGTCTACCTATCTGGCACGGTTTACCCGATATCAGGCCCATCGAGGTAACTAATAGCTGATTTACGGTCATTTTGAGTTCGATATAAATTAGTCATCCTCCCCCGAAACCTCAAATTTTGTTTTATAGTAATGGACTAACATCTAACACAGTTTGCAAAATATTGTGCATGTGAAAGTAAATAATGGCCGATAGGGGGCCATTTTGAATTTGATCGAGTCAGAATTTTTCAAGATGCATCCTCGGCTGAAATCTCACATTTCATTCTATAGTAATCGTCTAGCTATCTAGCACGGTTTACCAAATATCGGCCATGTGGAAGTGAATAATGGCCTGAAGGCGGCCATTTTGAATTTGATCAAGTCGAAATTTTCCAAGATGCATCCTCAGCTGAAATCTCACATTTCATTCTATAGTAATGGTCTAGCCATCTAGCACGGTTTACCAAAAAACGGCTATGTGAAAGTGAATAATGGCCGATAGGCGGCCATTTTGAATTTGATCTAGTCATTTTTTTTCAAGATGCATCCTCTCTTGTAATCTCACATTTCGTTTTATAGTAATAGTCCAGCTATCTAACACAGTTTACCAAATATCAGCAATGTGAAAGTAAATAGTGGCGATAGGCGGCCATTTTGAATTCGATTGAGTCGAAAGTTTTTGAAAGGCATCCTCTCTCGAAACGTCACATTTTGTTTTATAGTAATGGTCTAGCTATCTAGCACGGTTTACCTGATATCAGGCCTATCGAGGTAAATAATGCTGATTGTCGGCCATTTTGAATTCGTAAGTTAAACATTTTCAGGGTGCATCCTCCCCCGAAAACTCTTTGTTTTATAGTAATCAGGTAATGGTCTAGCCATCTAGCACGGTTTACCAAATATCAGCCATGTGAAAATGAATAATGGCCGAAAAGGCGGCCATTTTAAATTTGATCAAGTCAAACTTTTTCAAGATGCATCCTCATCTGAAATCTCACATTTCGATTTATAGTAATGGTCCAGCCATCTAGCACGGTTGACCAAATATCGGCCATGTGAAAGTGAATAATGGCCGATAAGCGGCCATTTTGAATTTTATCGAGTCAAATTTTTTCAAGATGCATCCTCTCCTGAAATCACACATTTTGTTTTATAGTAATGGTCTAGCCATCTAGCACGGTTTACCAAATAACAGCCATGTGAAAGTGAATAATGGCCGATTGGCGGCCATTTTGAACTTGGACAAAATGAATTTTTTCAAAATGCATCCTCTCCTGAAACCTTACAATTTGTTTTATAGTAATGGTGTAGATATCTTGAGCAGTTTTCATGATATTCCACAATATCAGGCCTGTCGAGGTGAATAATGGCCGATAGGCGGCCATTTTGAATTTTATCAAATTGAAATTTTTCAAGATGCATCCTCTCCTGAAACCTTACAATTTATTTGTTATTAATGGTGTAGCTATCTTGAGCGGTGTTCATGATATTCCGCAATATCAGGCCTGTCGAGGTGAATAATGGCCGATAGGCGGCCATTTTTGATTTTATCAACTTGAAATTTTTCAAGATGCATCCTCTCCTGGAACCTCACAATTTGTTTTATAGTAATGGTGTAGCTATCTTGAGCGGTTTTCATGATATTCCGCAAAATCTTTCAGTCGGATTTACCGATGTTATAAATTAGGTCAAAGTGCTGGGTCAACTTCCAGGTCAAGGTCCAAAAACCTGAAAAGGCACAACTAGGGACCTTAGAGAACATGTATGTGCAATATGACTGTCATCGGCCCAGTACTTTTCGAGATCTGCTCCGGAAACGAAGTGCGCGTCAAAACGTCTAAATAGGTCATAGTTCTGAACCAGAAGTAGGTCAAAGTTCAAATACCCCAAAAGGCACAACTAGACCCCCTAGGGGTGTTGTGTGTAAAATTTGAAGACTATTGGACAAGTACTTTCAGAGATATGCTCCGGAAACGAATTGTTTACGGACGGCCCAACGGCCCAACGCCGTCACATCATCATTTTCTCCTCTGCAGCCTTGCGTATTGAATTCAGATTAAAAATATTTTAACCCGTCCATTAGCCACCTGGAAGTAACCCACATACCAAAAATTGTTATCCTAGCTTATTTTCTCACAAAGTTATAGGCAAAAGAAGAGGCCAAAAAAAAACGGAGGTAGAATCCATAGCTCCCTTCGCTCACCTACGGTGACGGCGGGAGCTAATTAAACATCGGCACCTCTATGCAATACCATAACAGTGTGACCGAGCAAATACACAGCATTGTCACCCACATTTACGAAGAAGCAAAAAATATGAATACACACAATAAGCATGAAAGATGCCTGCAAGGCGGCTCAAAAATAACATTATATATTCACACATTTCGAAACAGAGAAATACAAAAGTACACACTATAATTAGGAAACAAAATCTTAAAATTAACATAAAATGCAGGTATCTGGCTACATCCCAAAACGCGATGTTTCGTTAATATATAACAAAACAAAATGGCATATTTTTATATTTATTTCGGGGGGGCAGTGTAAAAGATCCCGAGACAAGAAGTTCGTAATCTATTCTTGTTTCTGGAGGAATTAACGGAGATATTTTTTCTAGCATAGTTTCGCGTTGAAAAGTGTAATTGCTGCATTGGAAAAAATAATGTCTAGCAGATTCGATTTGAGGCCCACATGTACACATGGGGCTGGGTATACAAGATTTGTTATATAGATCCCCATTTAATGAAGAGAAGTTTAACCTCATTTGACAGAGATTAATTTGATCAAGTCGATTGCCGATATAAAAATGTTTGGGTACTATGGACCTAACTTTCAGGTAGTCAGTTAGTTTGCATTTAAATAGAGCTTTTTGAGAACAGCAACGTATGCTGGACGGTAGCAGGTTCCATAAATGTGTACTTGAAGGGAAAAAGGAATAACGAAAGTATGATGTTCTGCAACGATGTCCCAAGTATTTGAACTCCCCCCTGGCTCTAGTGGTATTTCTGCTGTTCCCCAGAGGGCGCGTTAAAAAGGTATGGAGGTTGACAGGACGGGTTTTAAATACTATGCTATGGAATTTTAAAATTTTATGAAACGTTCGCCTGGTTTGCAAAGTACAAAGTCCAGTTTCTTCCAGTAACAGTTGGCGTGATGTACCTTTCTTACAACCTGTGATCAGACGCAGCGCATTATATTGAATATTCTCAAGGGTATTTTTATCATTCTGGGAACAGTTGTCGAAAACTACATCTCCATATTCTAAAAGTGGACGTATAAAAGAAAGGTAACAGCGATGTAGTGCTGAGCGACTCATTTTGTACTCAAATAAACGGAGTAAATAGACACGTTTCATTGCCTTGGTTGTTATTTCGTTGATATGATCAGACCATGATAGCGTTTTGTTCAAGACAATGCCTAAGTGTTTGTGGCTATCTACTTGTTTTATGACAGTATTGTTCACCAATACTGGCACATAAGGTAATATTTTATTTTTATGTGAAAAAAGTATAGTTGCAGATTTGGATGGGCTAAGCGTCAGAAGCCAGTCCCTGCACCACTTGGAAATTTTTGCCAGGTCACGATTCAGTATTTTGGCAGCCTTTTGGCGGTTACAGTTCACTTTTTGGAAAAGCGAACAGTCGTCAGCAAAAAGAAATAGGTCAGATTCTATCTAATTACAAATGTCATTTATATAAATTAGAAACAGAAGTGGCCCAAGGACTGACCCCTGAGGAACCCCGGCAGTTATTTCAAGCCATGATGATTCTGTGTTATTTACCAGAACACGTTGTTTCCTATTTTTTAAGTAACTTTTAATTAATTCCAAAATATTTCCAGCAACGCCATATCTTTTTAGTTTATATAGTAGGCCTGTATGCCAAACTTTGTCGAAGGCCTTTGAAAAATCCAGAAAGACACCGTGTACTTCATCTCCGGAATCAAGTGCTGAATAGATGTTATGACATATAATGGATAACTGGTTAGTAGTGGAATCACCTGGAATAAATCCTGATTGTTTGCTAGAAATTATGTTTTGATTTTTCAAATAGCTAAATAAATGTTGGAAAATAATTTTTTCAAACACTTTCGAAATACATGGTAGTAAACTAACAGGCCTGTAGTTGCTACATTGTGTCATATCACCTTTCTTGAATAATGGTATCACATTTGCTTGTTTCCAAGCATCAGGAAAGGTGCCCTTTGCGATACATTTATTAAATAAGATAGATAGAGGTTCAGCTAAAGCAGATGAGGTCTCTGTAAGTATTCGATTACTGATATTGTCCGGTCCTGTAGCTTTACCAGGTTTTAGTTTATTCAATGTTTTGTATACCTCAAGTGGATTTGTAGTAATATTATATATAGTGACGTTATAGCGAGGCGGTGTCTGAGGTAGTTTTGCAGCAGATTTATCAAGAGTGGACTGTTCAACAAAGTAGCGATTAAAAATGTCGGCTTTGTGCTTATTATCAGTCACCAGAGAGCCATTATTATTAAGAGGAGCTTTAATAACTGGTTTATTATACAGTAATGCTTTACATGTTTGCCACCATGTCTTAGAATTTGGATTCCCACTGTTAACTGTTTCAAATTGCTTCAACTGGTAGTTTATTTTAGCGCTTCTAATTTCAGATACCGTTTTGTTCCGAATCGTTTTAAACTTATTCTGCAGCCTTATGTCTTGTGGTTTGTTCTTCAAACTGGAATGAAGTCTGTTTCTAGTCCTCATTAATCTCCTAATTTCGCTGTTAAACCAGGGCTTGTCTCTGGGACGTATCGTTGTTTCATAGCAGGGAATAAATAATTTTGCATTATATGTTAAAAGATTCATAAAATTATTTGTAATTTCATTAATATCACCAGTTGTGAATATGGTGTTCCACGCAACATTCATTAGACTGATTCGGAACATAAGGAAATTTGCATTTTTATAATTCCACACCGTTCGTTTATAAGCAGTATGTATAGATGAGGTTTGAGGGTATAGTCTGAAATATATAGGGCAGTGATCAAAACAGCTATCTTTAGGTAAGGTGCCAAATTCATTCACATTAAAAGTAGAGTTTGTAAAAATGTGGTCAATGCAAGAGTGTGAAGTATTTCCAAATCTGGTCGGCTCGTCTATCAACTGAGAAAAATCATTGCAGTCGAAAAAGTTTTTCAGAGCTTTTCCATCCGAGGATGTGGCATCGTATGTACACCACTCTTGGTGCTTTGTATTTGAATCTCCAATTAAATATATATTATGGATTGAGTAAAATTTCGCTTTGGTTATTATATGAAAAATATTGTCAATAAAGTCATTTATATTTAAACTAGGTGGTCGGTAGAAAAAACAAAGTAGATGTGGCGTACATTTGATGTCGACTTCAATGCAAATATATTCTCCCGATGTCGGTTCAATAAGAGGACACCTTTTAGCGGCTACGTTCTCAGATATGTACACAGCTACACCACCGCCATCCCTTCGACGGTCTTTCCTAATAGGCTGTAAAAATCCAGGCAGGAGTATCTGGTCATCTAGTATTGAATCATCCAGCCATGTTTCACTAATTCCAAATATATCTAGAGAGGTAATACTACACATAAGGCTAATAAGATCTAATTTTGTTTCTGGGTTCCGGGTTGGAGCGGTTAAGCTACGTACATTCTGAGCTCCTATTGAAAGAGATTGTAAAATTGGACCAGGATTCGATTCCACATCACCAGAGCGAGAAAGATGCATTTGGTAAATCATCCACGTTATAAGAAAACAAGAGCACACTCGATAATAGCCCGCCGCCGAATTATGATAAAGAAAGTAAAGTCGAATGTCATCACGTAAATAACAACGCAAGATATAAATGGTATGTTAAACTAGCCGCTTTTCAAGTTATCGCGCCCACAAGGTCAAATTATGGACGTAAAATAAATGTGAAAAATCGCAATAAGTCGACCATTTTGATTTTTTTACCGGCCATTATTGAGCTTGTCCAAGAACTGCTTATTAGTAACATGCATAACAAACTTGAAGAGGATACTTGTGAAAATGTTGAAGTTATCGTGCCTACAAGGTCAAATTATTGACGTAAAATGAGAAAAATCGCAATAAATCGGCCATTTTGAATTTTTTTTCAGCCATTATTGAACTTGTCCAAGAACTACTTATTAGTAGCATGCATAACAAATTTGAAGAGGATATGTGAAAAACTTTTCAAGTTATCGCGCCCACAAGGTCAAATTATTGACGTAAAATGAGAAAAATCACAATAAATCGACCATTTTTTTTTTTTTTTCAGCCATTATTGAACTTGTCCAAGAACTACTTATAAGTAACATACATAACAAATTTGAAGAGAATATGTGAAAAACTTTTCAAGTTATCGCGCCCACAGGGTCAAATTATTGACGTAAAATGAGAAAAATCGCAATAAATCGGCCATTTTTTTTTTTTTTCGGCCATTATTGAACTTGTCCAAGAACTACTTATTAGTAACATGCATAACCAATTTGAAGAGGATATGTGAAAAACTTTTCAACTTATCGCGCCCACAAGGTCAAATAATTGACGTAAAATGTGAAAAATCGCAATAAATCGGCCATTTTTTTTTTTTTTTCGGCCATTATTGAACTTGTCCGAGAACTGGTCATTAGTAACATGCATAACAAATTTGAAAAGGATATGTGAAAAACTTTTCAAGTTATCGCGCCCACAAGGTCAAATTATTGACGTAAAAGGTGAAAAATCGCAATAAGTCGGCCATTTTGAATTTTTTTTCAGCCATTATTGAACTTGTCCGAGAAGTGGTCATTAGTAACATGCAAAACAAATTTGGGAAGGAAACATGAAAAACCTCTCAAGTTATCGCGCCCACAAGTAAATGTTAACGCCGACGCCGACGCCGACGCCGACGCCGACGCCGACGACGCCGAACTTCAATTGCAATAGCCCACCTTTTTTAATTAAAATTAAAAGGCGGGCTAAAAAGGAGCAATATTTTTCCAAAATAAAAGATTGGAAGACCAGCGGGTGATACTTTGCTGGCCATGAAATGTACCTATCGACATTCGATAGTGTGCTACATCAATTGACATTGTGATTTTGTAAAATAGACATACATATATAGCATCTGTAAAGGTAACCGATTACCGACATATTCAGATCGGGAATGTAGACAAAAGTGTGCATGGTGCAAAAAAAAGTGAAATGTGGAAACCACAATATGAATCAAATCAAACAAAAAATTAACAAAAAACAGTGAAATTGAGTACAATTGTGAGGAAATATGTACGTGTCAAGATATGGCCTAAGTTTGAATGTTTGGGTATTAGTGACCGTAGTGGCAAAACTAATGTTCAGTTGCAGTAAACAGATTTGTGAACAGATCGAATGCAGTGAGGCATAGCGACATGCAGTCACTGTGCTACCAGGCAAAATGTAATGATTTTCGGTGATATATCCTAAAGCCCAACGTTAAACCAACATGGGCACAACACATACAACACCGACCTTATTGTGTTCTGTCAATATTGTAACATTGTTGACCATCCCAGTAAACACGATACGTTGACCCAATCCTGCTTGAATGCCGGGTCAGCATTTCCAATATTGAAACAACATCGGGTCAACGCCTCGTGATTGGAGGGATCAGCTTTGACACAATCATGGTGTAGTTATGAATAATGGACTAGTTAACAGACCTGCCACACCAACATGTGATACACTGTGTACACACATAATGTTCGTAAACATATTGTCTCAATTTAAAGCCCCGCCAGGCGTGTCATAAGCGAGTGTTGATCCAATGCTGGTCCACCGCTGCGACCATTGCAACATTAAACCATCACTGGCGCAACGACCGGTGTGTGGCGGGACGAACGTTGAAAAGCAATAATATAATCTACATCCTGATATATAAAATATACAAAAAAAAATAATAAAAATAGTAATAATAATAATAATAATATATATATATGTTTCTCTAAACAATAATAATTATTTAACATACTAAATTAGTAGTATTTACCATGTTATGATCATAAAACATTCAATCTGCATGTACATTTAGTAGATTATCCAAATGGTTATAGCAACTGATTATGATAACCGCGACAGAAATTACCAAGTATTGTGTATTTACATTTCATGTTTAAATTAAAAGCACACTTATCGTTGAATACGAGGAACGCATATCTCGTTTTGATCAACTGAGAGAGATTCATAAGTTCGATACTCTTCGAGTCATAATTTGAAACACTAAAATACTAACAAAATTAATATTTGTGTTGCACTTTTTTATCCAACTATATAACCTAAAAGTAAGTATATATAACTGCATAAACAATGTAAGCAACTGATGAGTACTGTGACAGATTCAGATGGGTATAATAAACCATTAAAAATGTTACCAAACTGTACATAATGAGACTGTGTGATTTCTGAATATTAGTACCACTAATTATGTTTCTAAATTAAATTTGAAAATAATACTATGAAGACAAAATCCATAAAGCTCGCATGATTAAATACGCATACATATATTAGGTATTTGAACAGTTATGAACACAGAGTTATTAACAAAACTGACACATTTATAATGCTGGAATAGTCTGTAAAAATATCGGATCATAGAAATAATACATCAGACGCCATCCTTTCAACTTGTATTTATATAACCATCGAGATACGCACGCTCGTGTGTAGTCGTTTGATAAAATAAATAAACTATTTAATTTATCAAATCATCTATCACAAGCGAAAATAATGGAAATGTATGGTTTAACATTTAACATTCAATTGGAGGAATATCTGCCACAACCGTTAACTTTAGATATAGAGCATAATTACTCAGTCTTTAAAAAAGAAAACAAGATTATTGGCTACATAATTACATAGACACTGAGGATGTTCGTCATGTTCATGTATGTGTCAATATTTGACATTCAATTGGAGGAATATCTGTCACAACCGTTAACTTTAGATATAAAACATAATTATTCAGTCTGTTAAAAAAGAAAACAAGATTATTGGCTACATAATTACATACACACTGAGGATGTTCGTCATGTTCATGTATGTGTCTACACCACAGTGATATGGCTCTCCATCAGAGTATCATCATCTTCAAGTCGTCGATACGGCATTGCACGATTCGAGGATGTAGAGGGCTGTCCCGACGGGAATGGTGTTCCTGGTCTGCTGGATTGGTGGTGCTGTATCGGTGTATGTGATGTGGGAGCTATTCCTCCAACGGCACCTGCCGCCTGTTCCTGGTTATCAATAGCAGCAGGATTGTTGATCGCTACCAGACTCAATGATGGAGAAGACAAGGTTGATGAACTGTTCCGTCGGTGCACTGGTGTATGTGGAGGGGGGACGTCTGCTATCATGGCTAACTTTGCTGAAATAGGAGGCTTGGGGGTGCTAGAATGAGTTGGTCCTGCAGTCAGGTGCATAGGCCTGCGTCCAAACACATTTGTAGATTTAATGACTTGTTCAGGATTTACTACTGGTCGCTGTGTGTTTTGAGGCACGTTGGTTGAAACATTTATGGATTGGAAAAGTTCTATCTTTCTTTTCCTGGCGTCAGCAAGTTTGCACCATACCTGACCTTTGACAGTCCAGGCGTCCACGACGTTATCGCTACTTTTGACTCTGTTTAAAAGTTGAATATTTCTCCTCGTCAAATCTTCAGTGATTCCTATATGAGACCCTTTCAAATTACGTCGTACGCGCAATACCTGCTCTTGGTTGTAAGGTCGAAGATATTTCACAATAATAGGGGGTATGTGGTTGTTACTCTTTGCAGGTAAAGGGTGTGCTGCCACAATGTCACCCATATTTATGTCAAGCTTCAGGCGTTCGCGTAACAGTTGTAAAACTGCTTGTGGATAGTTCTGATTTTGAACCCTAAGGCCAAAAATGCGCACTGAACATTTGCGTTCATGTTGTTCCATGTCTTCTTTGTTATGTAATAAAAAGTTGTGACCTTTACCATAGGGATAAATTAGGGTAATTAGCACTAACTAGGTAATATGGAAATTTTATTAGGATTTTCAAAGTAAAATATGCATAACTTCATCAATTTTAAACTAATTTGCATGAAATTTTCACCAAAGATAAAATATAACTAACTTCATGCGATGATACCTTCGCGGAGAAATAATATATGCAAATGTCGTCATTAATTTATGCAAATTATGCGCATAAATTATTTTATTTTATATATGCATAATAAATGACAGCTTTCGGTAGTACAATTATTATGATTTTGTAATTTATAGAAACTGATACAATATTTGATAGGATATATATGTCTCCTGTTTAATGATATAGAAAATCTTAACTCTTGCACTGATACAATTTAGAGCTGGTTAATGTAGTGGTTTCTATGGCAACCATTTCATTTTAAGTTGAAAACGGAATTTCTGTGATGTGACAATTGTCATTGATCTTGATCCAATGCCAAAATGGTAAGAGTAATATACTAATAATGTTACTATCTTGCAAAATGAGTTTGGTAATAGCTAAAGAAGATGATTGCCATGGTGGTTGCTATGGAAACTATTCCACTAAAATAAGAAAATTGAGAATTCACATGACATTTACCAATGATCGTTTTTATCAAATTTAAAAACTGAGTAATTGTGATCTTCATCTATCTAGAGTAACACTAAATTGCTACTATATATGCAAAACCGAATTGCAATTTAGTAATTGTAACTGGTTGCTATGGCAACTGTTTTATAAAATTGAAAACTCACGAGGTTGTGTGTCATAACAATTGATCTTGATCTATCTAGAGTAATACTAAATGTTTACTGTTTTCTAAAATAATTTGCAAATGGTTAAAGATGGTTGCCATGGTGGTTGCTATGGCAACCATTTCACTAAAATAACTAAATTACATTTTTATCTGTAATTTATATATTCTTTTTAAATAGACATTTAATAAACAATAAATTTTAAATTATGTAGTTTTAACATACATCAGGCACTTCTGTGATAGGTGTAAATTAAAATACAAGGTAAAATGGTGCGCAATAAATTGGAGAGTAAATATTTTGTACCTGAAAAAAATAATTCACAACAACTAAATAAAATACCATAATATACGGAGTCTATAGAACACATTCTATTTGGTATTAACAGCTGCAGCATGACATTTCAATAAATAAAACTAACAGGTTATCTAACTTGTCACTTGGTGAACCAGGGTTGCACATTAACGCTCGCCCGAGGCGAGTTAGATTCTCTAAGGGCTACACGATCTGCCCGACCCGCTCTCCCGGCTGGCTACCACGTTATCCGACCATGACTTCAATGTTTTCTGACAATAAACAACAAATTTTATTATATTTACTTGAACCTCTGGACTGCAATGGTGTCATGGCCGCGAGTGTTATGATTAAGTTAGATGTTCCGTGATTGGCCGAAGCAGTGACCTTGCAAAGCAACGTGCGTTCTCATTGGTTTATATCCAGCTAGGTCACTTGATCATGTGTATGTGTGAAGCATGAATTAAGTGTATTGCTGCCCTGTTCAGCAGGCTGGCTCTTCCCACATGTGAAATCCCCCCCCCCCCCTGTTAATGTTTTGAATTGCAATGTTGTAGAATATTATTTGCTATGTTTGCGGATTTAAATTATTATAAAAATGTTAATATGTAGCCAAAATTCATGACGCATGGCTCGACATGTGATAAGTACGTGAAAAAACAATAATTTAAAGAAACTTAAATTTTGTGCTGATAGCCTAAAAAATTTGCACATGATGGCATGGATGGGGGACGTTTTAAGCCTCCACCAGCGGACTGGCCGATACGGTGGAGTGAACAGATTTACTACAATCTGTTTACATGACAGTAGGCCAACAAGGACATGCATGCATTTGTCTGTCATGTTTAAACGAAAACAAACAAATTTTTCGTTGGTTTTTAAAGTGTTGGCACAAAAAAAAAAAATTATAGCGCATGTTCAGTGACTCAGCCAGTAGACCAGTCATTGCCATTGGCTACAGCAAACAGACTACCCAAAATTTCAGGGAAATTGATTCAAAATTGACGGAGAAATCGGCGAAAATCATGTGATCCTGGTTGATCATTTTTAATTTGACTTTGGATATAAAGATTTATGTTATGAGTGATAGGCCAATCTAAATCACCTTTTTTGTGTGTGTTTTTAAAATATATTTAGGGTCTAATCCATCATAAGGTTCATATAATAATAGAGCTAAGAAACTTTGCTTTATCGCGTATGGACAGTTTGATTGAAAAATGGCAGGGCTACTAAAATTTGGTAAGGGCTAGTAAATTTTGTAGGCTACTAGCCCTGTGGGCCAGTGCCTATTTTGGCTTAATGTGCAACCCTGTGAACGCCCACATTTTGTTCAAAGTAGAAATCTCGACCCTCTCGCATGAATGTGACAACATGCATTATGTCAGTCTGATCATTTGAATTTTGAAAATACGAACAAAATTGGGGAAAAAATGATATATGCTTAACAAATAAAAAAAAACCCTTATTCTTGAACAAGTTCACTGAGGTGCGTCTCATAGTCGACATTTGTGAATCTGGAGAGATAATAATTCCATTGATCAAATTATTATATGTACAATGTACAGAATAGATGCCGTTAAGAAATACCCAGCAAACAAAAAAAGATGACCCATGTTGTTTTAATGTTGAACATTGAAACATTGAAACAACATTGGTTTAAGGTTTCGAGCTTCCTGGGTATTCCGTACAACCTCACTTGTTAAAATCACTAATAATCCGAGAAAAATGTTCATACAACGTGGGTTCAATGGCGGGCCAGCACACACGACAGTGGCCCACCGTTGAGCAAGCGTTGCTAATGAATTATACAGTTTTGGTGCAAAACACAAAGCATGTGGCTGAGAAGCCAAGAATCTGGCAGATGCACAATCCCGTCACCTGGAAATCAAAGAGTGTTCCATTCCAGTTTAATACGACCCTTTCATCTCCAAGGTGCACAATAATTCAACTCGACCTACTACTCCTGTACTTTGAACAGCTGGCAATGACTAGGAATGTGTAATACTTGACATAATAGTATTGACATAAAGGCGTATTACAATGATCATATAGTGTACTGTGGGAACACGCCATGATAACATCATTGAACTTAGGATCACATGACGTTGCCTCAGCGTTAAATCAACATCCTTGACGTTGATTCAACACTGAGGCAACGTCTCGTGCCCAGAGGGTTACCTGTTCAATGCAGAGAACAAACACATCAATCGGGAGGTTTTGAACAGACCCGTTAAAAATGACAAAATTGTGGTCAGTCAGTCAGTCTTCACTAAGTTAAGTAGCCCTGGTTGTTACTGACAGAGATAATGGGCACACGCCGTTGTTGGAACGTCACAACAACAAGTCACAACAACAACGTGTGCCCAGTAAAGGGGGGGTAGAAACGCACAGACACGCTCACCAGGTGCGATGCGCAAATTTGATAACATTCCATTTATTAAAACAAGACAATGTGACTGATAAATTATGTAAACCATGTATTAAATAGACGGCAGCGCCATTCTCCCCGCTCCATTCAACAGGACAGCGAGTGACTTAGTGGTGTGAACACGATTCGAAAACCAAAATTAACCCCTTAAGCACCCAAGCAGCTGATTCTTGAAAATGTTCAATCATATCATATCTTGATATCAATGACAATCTAGGACTGTAATATATGAAATGACAGCTGACAAAGTCATAGTTTCAATAGATTGTATCACTTCCTGTGGAATAAAATTTGTGGATAAATTGCAATGTGGTGCATAAATAGGGCTTGTGTGCTTAAAGGGCTAATAGTAACACAAAGTAATTGCACAATCCATTTACGCTTCTTGGGCAGTATGTTGTTTTGAACAGGATAATTTGGTATTATACCACACATCACAGATATCAGGGCACAACCGGAAAACAAGAGTCATCACACAATTCCATGTTATTGTTAATGTTGGGCCATCGTCGAAGACGGTGGGCCAACATTAACAAAACATTGGGTCCACAGCTTGTGTTTGCTTGACAAGTGATCAAAGATGTAGTTTTTTTTACATTAATCATGGAATATAACAATCATTTGCGTTGGCACTTGTACTATATAGTTTTGCGTAGTGACAGTCAGGGGAACCTTTCAAATAAATCCATATAACAATAAATGGTTAATTGATGAGGCCATAAAAATGTTGAAAAACAGGCGCGATTTGTGCTTTAGGGGTTAAATAACGAGCAAAAACGGGAGCGTCTCCTAGCCCTTACAACGCTGAAATATGTTTGTATAAACCATGGAGACCAAAGGTTTTTTTTTCAATTGTAAATCATCATAACTGTCTTAGATAGCTCTTTCAGATTCATTTGAATACCTATGTTATGGGTCTACTGCCTTTAGAAATATTTTATTTCTTTTAGGCGCGGGGATCGTCTTCACACGTCAGAATCTGACGTCCATTCTGACGTATAAAGACGGTGCCCGCGCTAAAAGGGTTTCACATTCATGAATATTACGACAGCATATTGATCGCTAAGCTACAGTGGACAGTATGTTAGATACAACTCAGATGCCCGCACAAGATAACGGTCATAGCTGTGCGTTTGAGGGCTCAAGTCGCAAGGGTTACTATAAGTAAACGTTTAGTTAATTATCTGAAGGGTGATTGTCAAGATATCAACTCTTCCAGAACCGTGAGGAAATTTTGAGAAATTTGGAACTGCCCACATCTTAATCGTATCTTAACTGCCGGTATCTTAACTGGCGGTATCTTAACTGCAGGTATCTTAACTGCGCCAGATTGTGATAGCATTTGAGTAAATTACACATGACTGATGTTCATATCTAATTACTATAGGCGCATAATTGAAACAAGCTGTACTATAATTACATCATTTTTCTGCAGTTTTAATTCCTACATCGTTAAATAGTTTACAATTTCTCCCAGTTATTAAGTATTCTAGGAATGACCATATCATTTAGTTCCATAATATTATAGGAAATCATATTTTCTACAGGAAATTATAAGGTCTGTGGCACGAAAAGTGGTCAAATTCTATTAAATCGTGTTACGGATGCAAGTATTCGTAATATATACATCAAATACAGACTAAAGCTGAATAAAATGAACTTGGGCATACATTTGAGCTAAATATCACTTTTTAGCGAATTTGAATCAGCGAAAAAAAGTGAAAATAGGATATAGGTCACCAAAAATGGTCAAAAATGCACTGTTACGAGTTAACATCAATTTTTTTTTTTTCTATATCATTGCCATATAAAAATTGTGCATTATTACATTAGACAGCAAATCCTGTATAACACTATATAAAAATACCTTTAATTTAAGGTATACCATGTGTCTCTAGTTCAATTATTTAGGTCAGTTTGGTTTGAATGTAAAACGATATCCTTGTAACGTTTTTTCAAGCATTTTGACTTATTTATTTAATCACCTAAAATTATTAATTATCACATATTAGTTTATATTTTATGGCATAATATGTGTATATGACCATCAGATATAAAAATATATTTATACAAATGAAGTTTTAGTGAAATATTGGGGTGTCTAGACGGCAAAATTCACAAAAAAAATCTGTCACGTCCGTTCCTCCCGGTGCAAATCAAGGAAGCAGAAATATTTGTCATTGATGATTTGGTGATTATGTAGTCTTCAGGTGATATGTTAATAACAGCAATTTTGAATGTATAAATGTTAAGAAGATTTCTGGCAGATAGCACAAATATGGCTGTCACGTCCGTCCCCACCCTGTCATGTCCGTCCCCCATAATATGTATTTACGCGTAAAATTTTGAATAAACTGTTAGGATCATAGTGGAATAAAGCTGCGATGTAATCATTTATATTATATGCATATTTTACAATAGTTCATATTATATTTAGAACTGTTTTCTACTCGGCAACAACAATATTAGTTTCCAGGGGGACGGACGTGACACAATTTTAGAAAGTCTAATCTACACTCTTCATCAAGCACTGGTATTTGACAGATAATGTTTTGACTATTTTTTAAAGTATCCTAGCACCAGGTGAAGCAATTTAGATTATTAAAATAGCAATATATCACAATTTTGGATTTTAACATATATTTGTGTTTTTCAAAACTTACATTTATATCAGATATCATAACGTGAATTTGCAGTGTTAAACGGTGATAAAAGACCATTTACTCGGGTTCAGATCACTTAGATGTTATATAGATATTCCCACCAAACTAAGTAGCTGATCTTTAATGGCTGGGTAAGGAATACATATGTATTTATTCAAATACCTTCACATAGAGCTGTGTACAGAATATGCTTTATCTTATCTATCAAATAATATTTAGAGCTAGTTGACATTCATTTAATCCGACTGATAATTCCCTGTATCAGGCTGACTTTGTAAGGTTATGTAACAAATCTGTGAACAAAGTTACAATTTAGTATTAAATCCAATGGAACATCATTAAATAGACCATTTAAAAGCAGGTTTGTTTTTTCAGTAATAACATTTGTTTCTATGTAAATTTCATATTGCTTTCAGGGAGATATCTAGGTGTCATGTCTGTCCCCTAACTGACAATGTTTACTGTTTACTGATTTCAATGAATTTGTGTAAACACTGTAAGATATTACATTTTTAAGAATGCAGTCTATCAGTTGACATACAGTATGTGCCTTTATTTATGTAGATTTTGTGCCAAATCACGAATATATTTTTTTTGATACAGATGCTAACCAATTTAACCACTTTTCGTGCACCAGGCCATAACATAGCTGCCTGTGTGAAAGCATGTGCTGTGCGTGGGCCTACTATTTGATCATAGGAAGAATGAAAGCAGGTCATTTCACAGAATAGCGTACAAATTATGAGATACATAATGACAACCGAACAATTCCACTATGGCACACGTACACTGCCCATTTAGTAATGTTCAAGAAAACAAGAAACCAATGACCCAATGTCAGACACCACAAAATTTGATTCTATCTGGAAAACTCGGCTGATAAAGTCAGAGTAGTGATATGGCATTTAATTATGTCCATCAACGCATTAATGAATTCTGAAGTGAGCCTTAATGGTTCGAGTCGGAAGTGATCGCCTCAAAGGTTATTGGGGGACTCTTAGAGTTGTATATAAATATGACATTAAAAAATAAGGGCACGTCAAGGGTTCGAACCCAGGATGGTCACCCCCCAAAAATTAGGATGAGGCCTAAGTTGGTTGATTAACCTGGTTGATTCAGCAGAGTGGTTTGTGCTCGGTACACTCAGTAGGTACGATTAGTCGCATTCGGCCTTAAGGATTATGATGTGGGTGGCAGGATGCTTCACGAATGAGTATAACCCTCAGTGGTACCTTCTGGACAGTGAATTTGATCGAGTCAGAATTTTTATAGATGCATCCCCAGCTGAAATCTCACATTTCATTCTATAGTAATCGTCTAGCCATCTAGCACAGTTTACCAAATATCTGCCATGTGAAAGTGAATAATGGCCAATAGGTGGCCATTTTGAATTTGATCGAGTCTAAACTTTTCAAGATGCATTCTCTCTTGAAATCTCACATTTTGTTTTATAGTAATGATCTAGCCATTTAGCACGGTTTACCAAATAACGGCCATGTGAAAGTAAATAATGGCCTAAAGGCGGCCATTTTGAATTTGATCAAGTCAAAATTTTCCAAGATGCATCCTCAGCTGAAATCTCACATTTTGTTCTATAGTAATGGTCTGGCCATCTAGCACGGTTTACCAAATATCGGCCATGTGAAAGTGAATAATGGCCGATAGGAGGCCATTTTGAATTTGATCAAGTCGAAATTTTTCAAGATGCATCCTCTTATGAAATCTCACATTTTGTTTTATAGTACTAATGGTCCAGCTATCTAACACGGTTTACCAAATATCAGCAATGTGAAAGTAAATAGTGGCTGATAGGCGGCCATTTTGAATTCGATTAAGTCGAAAGTTTTTAAAAAGGCATCCTCTCCCGGAACGTCACATATTGTTTAATGGTAATGGTCTAGCTATCTAGCACGGTTTACCTGATATCAGGCCTATCGAGGTAAATAATGCTAATTGTCGGCCATTTTGAATTCTCAAGTTAAAATTTTTCAGGGTGCATCCTCCCCTGAAAACTCACACTTTGTTTTATAGTAATGGTCTAGCCATCTAGCACGGTTTACCAAATATTGGCCAAGTGAAAATGAATAATGGCTGGAAAGGCGGCCATTTTGAACTTGATCAAGTCAAATTTTTTCAAGATGCATCTTCATCTGAAATCTCACATTTCGTTTTATATTAATGGTCTAGCCAACTAGCACTGTTCACCAAATATGGGCCATGTGAAAGTGAATAATGGCTGATTGGTCCATTTTGAACTTGGTCGAGTTGAATTTTTTTTAAATGCATCCTCTCCTGAAACCTTACAATTTGGTTTATAGTAATGGTGTAGATATCTTGAGCGGTTTCATGATATTCCGCAATATCAGGCCTGTCGAAGTGAATAATGGCCGATAGGCGGTCATTTTGAATTTTATCAACTTGAAATTTTTCAAGATGCATCCTCTCCTGAAACCTTACAATTTTTTTGATAGTAATGGTGTAGCTATCTTCAGCGGTTTTCATGATATTCCGCAATATCAGACCTGTCGAGGTGGATAACGGCCTAGAGGCCGCCATTTTTAATTTTATCGACTTGAAATTTTTCAAGATGCATCCTCTCCTGAAACCTCACAATTTGTTTCATAGTAATTGTGTAGCTATCTAAAGCTCGCCTGCACGTCCACAGAGGAAATGGAATACACGCGCTGACAATCGCATTTCTCAGATAAAAAGGATCGCGTGTATATGCACCCAATGCTGTTTTAATGTTTGGCCACCACCTGCGACGCTGGCCCAGCATCAAAACAACATTGTGACAAACTCTGACCCAACGCCAACACGTGTGTGTGGACCAGGCGTCAATGACTTTGATAACAGCTTGGTGGTGTTCAGCATTTGTCAACAGAGTAATATATAAGCAAATTTTGCATCACAAGCTGACATAGCCGTGACGTCCTCTCCGAGGTGGTGAAATGCTGTATTTGTTTTACCCTGAAAAAAAGTTTTTCAAAATGACTGACAGCGATCTCGACCCTAAGGTCCGAAAAAATGTCCATAACTTATTAATGACTGTGCAGAAAATGGGCTGGTCATGCGATCTCGTAGCAGAAATGTTACTGATTTTGAACAAATTCTTTTCGACCTGATTATTAAAGGACAAGTCTTAGACTTAGATATGACCGTTCAAAGATATGTCCCACGCTTTTGTATTGGGTAAATCTGTGGCTAAAACCACCAACAACGCTGGGGCTACGGCTGACACGGGTTATTTGACGGAGTTGCCTCGGTGTTGGGCTAACGTCAATAAAATTTGACCAGCGTTGGGTAGAAACCACTTATTTCTGGGCTGTACTTAAGTGTGGTGCGACACGAATCTATAGTGCCGTAATGACTTGGAATGACTTGGAACAGCCAAGCACACGGGGCTGGGACAAGGTAGGGCGAGCGACACAAGTCATTGGCCCAGCTTTGAAACGGTGTCTGTGTGATAGGTAGAAAAACAAAACGGGGAAACAAATTGCACCAACGTTGTGCAGCTTGCCTTTGGTGTTGGAGTTGGCATGTGGTCCTAATGGTTTCTAGACACTTCGTACCATGTCCACTTCGTAACCTACCACTTCGTACCAGAAAAAATATATATGTTTTTTTCTTAATTAGTAACCTACTAGTAGACATGTTTGTTATGCTATATATTATATGTAGGCCCATATGTATAGATAACATTCTGCAGATTGGCAATTATTCAGAATCATCAGAAATAAATATGTCTTTGTCTCAATTATTTAGACGTGTTTATTATGAGATATATATAGGCCCCTATATGTATTTGTCAAAGTCATGTACTTCTGTGTGTATTTCATCATATATATCAATACTTTATTTAATAGCCTACATCATATTTTGTCAACGATACACAGGTGTGAGACTTCATCTCTTAAATTTGATATTTAAAGATCGATTACTACATGATTACTAACGTTACAGGTAGGCCTGCTAAGTGTTTGAAATTCAGATCACAGCTTTCACCCGTGCAAGCCGATGACAGCATCAGCTATCACTCACAACACCTATGGCTCGGAGCTATTACAGGTAGGGTATCAGTAGGAGTAATTCACAACTCACCTTCGCAAGCTGATGACAGCTCAACTTGTTAACTCCTCAACTGCTAAATTAAATATTTCGAATAAACCACAGACAAGATAGCATGTCTTACTCTATTATGAAACAGCTTATAATTAAAAAATCGTAATCGAGTGATAAAGCGCACGCTTGATAAAATGTTTATTATTTACTGTTTTGTAAATACTGTACGTAGCGCTTAAAGGTGTGGTCAACTGTCAAAATTCGCGGAACAAGGGTCCCCCAGAAGGCAATAGTGCCCGTGGGTAGGCCAAGGCCCTATTCCATAATAATACTCAATATGCGTTTCATACCCAAAGCCTCATTAAGAGCAAGTTCTCAAATCACAGCAAGTTCATATACTTGAACGACATCTATGAGTTAATAATTCAAAGCTCTTTGCCCTTGCCCCTACTTGGTCGCTGGCTTGCAAACAAACTGACTATAGGGCCTATTACTACAGGGATGTTGAAAGTGCATGTATTGACATGCCCAGTAAACACAAAACATTTCTATGACTTAATGCAATGTCGGACCAACGTTGAAGACATTGGGCCGACATTGTATAAATGTTATACAAATGTCTTGTGTTTGCTGTGCAGGAGGACTTTCTCTCAAACATTGTACATTTATTCAATGTTGGTTCAATGTTGGGCCAGCGTCGCAGACGTTGACCTAGCATTAAAACAGCATTGGATCAATGTCCCGTTTAAGTAGTATCTTGTAATCAGTTCAGTGGCTATATTAATGCCGTCAATCTGTATTCAATAGGCTACTGTTGGCCTACACTTGACCGTCCCAGGCATACACGTCTTGCAGTTGAATGATTCTTTAAATCATTTCAACAATGAGACATATTATACTCATAATCAGTTGATAATATACTCCTTACTAGCTGATAGCAGAAAAAACAAACAGACTGTATCAAAATAGAAATGTTATTTAAAGGGACCCCTTGGGATGAGACATTTTCAATGTTGTCAATTTTGAAAATTTAACTTATATGAAGCTATATAGCCTACTCATCTGAACTAAAAATACAAAAAAGTCAAAAAACAATTTTAAAGCACCGAAAAAGAGTGAAATAGTTATATTTCCAGGTCGTATATTGCCATGTAAACAAAACAAGTCAGCAATATACAGGACTTTACACCACATATTCCCACGTCTTCGCCGAGGAGATCAAGGCAATCGCCGATAATTGGCAGCTAATTGGTGTATTTTAGTAAGGACATGGAGGGATACACGGCAACACTGATTGTCTGCCCAACGCTGGGCCGACGGCATCAACATGTGGCCCATTGCTGTAGGAACATTCAATCGTCCTTCAGCATGTGTTTAGGTATACAAAAAGTTTGTTCGGGTTTTAAGCGGTTTCATAGAAATATTAATAAGAAATATTTGTAAAAATCTAAAAACTCTGAAAAAAATGAAATCATGATCTGGGGGATACACTACTTCACTACAAAACCAAAAACGAAAATTGATGTCATCCCAAGGGGCTGCTTTAATAAAATGTCAGATGCACTGTATTTGGCTTCAGAACGTGAACAGTCTAAGCCCATTACTATAATCAGTGCAGATGTTGCCGCTAATTGCCACAGGCATTTTCATGAAAACACACCTTTGCATCGCATAAGCCGTTAATTCTCGCACGGATGGCACCCTTTGGATATGTAGAGAGAGACCGATTTAGAGGCCTAATTAATTAATTAATTTGAAAAATGGTATTTACATCACCAGATGAGCTTGGCACTCATCCATCTTTAATCTTTTTTACATCACGTTTAAGCCGTTAGTTATTCCCGATAATCATGTGTTATAAATTATAATAAAACATTTTAAAGTACAACATGCTCAATATTAGTGTCATATATGTGATGTGCCATATAAAAACCGGCCCTACATTTCGAGAAATGAGCCTCAAACATTAACCCTTTCACTGCTAATCACTACTATAGTCATAGTCATTATTAATGCATTTTTTTAGGCGGTCAAGTCTCTGTTATTGATGCAAATATTTCGTCTCAAATTACACAAATATGAGTAATGTCCACACACTTGAAGTTGTGGCTTGTGGCGGAGAGACACAACTCTAAGTAGGTGAAAAATTAAATAAACTTAATTTTTAAGGATTGAATTTAATTGACAAATAGTTTAAATATAGTAAATCAAACTCTTCTCGCAATTCTGTGACTAATTAGTTTATAGACTAATAATCTATAAGTATGTGTCTGTTTTTAAATATTGTAATTTTATAATCAACACTTTTAAAATCCAATTGCCTTTCGTCCCCTTCACACCTTCTCGTGAGTCACAGGAGCAGATCTAGGCCTACTACTCACCTTCTCCGAGGTGATACTCCTAGCTTCACAACTCATTATGTGTCATCAGCTCCGGGGTCGCAGGAGTACCCCTCCCCCCCTTCTCAGAGAGAATACTTTCTTCACAACTCAGCTCTACCACAGTAAAAGGAGAAAATACGACGTTTTTGTAACAAAGTGATTGTAATAAAGTAAGCTATTCCAACGATATATCACACTTGATATTTTATTAAAAACTGTCTAAGTTATAATACGTCACAGGCCATTCAAATTCATGTAGATTCCCGTGAATTGATAACTATAAAATGGAGGTATAACTAGCGTGAATCTACTGCCGGAGTTTAGAAAATATATATTCAATATTGTTATTGTTAGAATATATCTACTGTCATTATTATTATAAGATTTCTAATAGACTCCATCTCGCGAAATAAAACCGTTAAAAAATGACCAGTACTAAGACTAAGTGCTAGGTAAGAAGTGGTAGGTAAAGGTGGTACGAACTGGTAGGTAGAGGTGGTACGAACTGGTAGGTCTATTATTTGTTGTGGTACGAAGTGGTAGGTTACGAAGTGGACATGGTACGAAGTGACCTGCTACCGTCCTAATAAAGCCAGCACAAAGGCGGCTGTGCCCAGCCGAATATATCTACAACTTATTGTGTACTCTCCAAGTGTTAAAAAAAAAACAGATTTACATGAAACAAATATCGAATGTACCTTATTAGATTTAAATAATCGACATGATTATTTCAGTACATGTAGATCGATATAAATATATCACCCCAAACAACAGGAGACAATCAACCACTGCTGGATCAATGTTGCTGACTGTCGCAGATTATGGGCCAACATTGAGCCAGCTTTGGTTCAATATCTCTTGTTCGCTGTCATACTCATAGTTGTTCCCAAGTAACAAGATTGTTAGATGGTCATCCACGATGCCACTGACTCGCTGAGTGACCAGGTGACTGACGACGTCGGACATGCTTGAGACTGACTCAGACTTAATCTAAGTCTAACTTCTCTAAGACTAAGTCTAAGAGTAAGAGTCAGTCTCAGACACTGACTCGAGGAGTCGTCGCGTTTTGATTTTACTCATCTGTTCTGCAAAGTGAGGGTATCAACATTTAATACGAAACTTTCATTGAAATACTTACATCAACAGTTTATTAGAAATTTACATTTAAATCATCGCATGGACAACAAAATTAGTCAAATAAAAACATTTTGGCTCAAATCCCAGTTCAATTATTTCTCAGTAAAGCATAGATAGAATCTACTGCAGATTAACTCGCCAGATGGCAACACTTTGACTGAGCAGCTCTTCCACAAGGCCTTAATAATAATAAATATATTCGTGATTCGTTCAAAGAACATATAACATTATACAATTGTGAACAAAAAATGAATAAGCAAAGTTAAACTAATCTGGTGTCAGGTGTCTATATAAAAATCATTCTGTACAAACATACTTTAACATATCATATAATTTGTCACAGTTTTCCCGCACTAGCATTAGATCTCTCGCATTACCTGCAGCTTTTCTGTTTTCATCCTTTACATTCGACTCAGAAAACATGAATTATTTTATTTTTTACAATTATCCATGAGTCGTAATTATTTACTTAAAATTTATTTAAACCATATATTGACATAATATGATTGATACTCTTACATGTGAACGATTAATTGCTGCCTGACATACATAATTGTGTAGGTAACCGTACGGTACCCTTCAAGTGAGTTGGTAGGCCTACTTTTAAGGTTTGACATTACAAATTTCATTATTCGTAAGTGTAATTGAACATCTATTGGTTGGTCTTTAGAAATGAGATGCAACAAATAATTGTGTGTTCTATAAGGTAATTGATACAATTGTCGCAAACATTTTCTCCAAGAAATATAAAACTTATTGATCGACTGGGACAATGGGGGTAGTAAATCCTAAAGCTTTTGTCAAGCCTAGATACACATGCCTTGGCCCAAATTCACAAAGAACCTACTAGAGAAGAAAATATTTTGGACCTCCTGATCACAAATAAACCTGGTTTAATTAAACCTTCTCATAGTGTACCTGGAATCTCGGATCACTGTGCTGTGGTGACCGAACTGGATATTATCCCGCCCTACCGCCGTACATTAGATTAGATTAGATTTATTCAGTAACCATTGACATAGGACAAAAACATGATCAATAGTGCAAATACATAAAAATCATGGGTCGCCAATCATGGTCACCAGGGAATAAAACACCGAAAAGTTTCCTGGTGAGAATACTTATTTCCACGGCGGTCCCTTGATAGTGATCCATGATGGCGATGGCAAGAAATAATTTAGTCAATATAAATATATATAAATAATTGGTCTAACTGACCACACCAGAAATTGAAATATCACAGTAATTTGATAACAAGTCTACTCTTGGGAGAGAAAACCACACCGGAGAACAGAGAAAGGCTCACAACATGCAAACACAATTGGAAGCCCATCCCACGTCCCCCTGCAGTAGGCCTACACCTCCGCTACAGTAGAATAAATACCTATATAAATATAAAAAATATGTTATAATATAATAACGGTTACTATGCTAATTTTAGACTTATACTAGTCTAAAATCATTTAAAATACTGAATATAAATTAAGTGAAAAGTTAGTAGTAAATATATACTCCATCTTCATGTCTTTGTAACTCTGTCCACATGTGTTTTCTGACAGCATGTTTGAAAGTTAAAAAGTTTTCTTGCATTCTGAGATGTACCGGTAGGCGATTCCACATTTTACTGGCTGAGTAACGAAAAGACTTGGCACCCGCAGACTTTACATGTGGTAGGACCAGGGATTGCACACTTGTTCTAGTGTATCTGTCATGTTCTTGACTGACCATGAAAAATGAATCTCGTAAATATTTTGGGGCTGTTCCATGAATTATTCTAAACATGTTGTTAAGTTTAATTTGTTTAACGCGTTCCGAAACAGGTATCCAATTGATAATTTTGAATTCATTGAAACCAATATGCGTCCTTGGGGAGCAGTTCAGGACAAATCTGATAGTTTTATTTTGAAGAATTTGAAGTTTTTGTTTGTAAATTTTCTGAAGACCACTAAACCATGCGGAGCATGCATAATCAAAATGACATTGAATTAGAGCTGATGCCAAAAGTTTCCTTGAATTTGTGTTAAAAAATTTTGCATGTCTCCATAAGAATTTGAGTCGTGAGTTGCCTTTCTTAAGAATATTTTCCGCAATATAATTACCATCTAAAGACTGGTCCAGATCTACTCCCAAATATCTCACACTCTTTGTAGAGGCTACCATGGTCTCACCACATGTAACATTTATTTCTGAAGAAATACCAAGTCTTTTCTTTGTACCAAAAAGTATTGATTCTGTCTTCCCTAAATGGATGGATAGTCTATTATCGACCAACCATCCATTCAGAGAAGAAAGTTCATTGCCAAGTTGTTGCTCAATTTTGTTGACATCCTTGCCAGAAACTAAAAGGGCTGAGTCGTCAGCATAAAGAATAAGTTGACATGAGACAGCAGCCTCCATGTCATTAATATATAATAAAAATAGCAATGGCCCCAGAATGGATCCCTGTGGTACTCCGCAAGGAACCACTCTGGGGTCAGAAAAAATACCATTAATTTCAGTTTTTTGATTCCTGCCTTTCAAGTATGATTCAAACCATTTAATGGCCAGAGGATCAAAACCCAGAGCCTTCAATTTTTGAAGCAAGATATCATGATCGACTGTATCAAATGCTTTTTGCAAGTCGATCATGACCATGCCAGTATAAAAGCCTCTGTCCATTTGAAAGCGAATCTGATCTGTCAGGTGTGTCAGACAAGTGTCAGTTGAGAAAGAGCTCCTGAAACCAGATTGAAAAGAATAAAATAAATTTTCTGATTTCATATATGATTCAATTTGATTGTATGTAACCCTTTCTAAAATTTTAGAGACAACGGTAAGAATGGACACTGGACGATAGTTCCCAGGGTCAGTTTTAGATTTCTTTTTGTAAAGGGGTATAACCCTCGCCGTTTTCATTTCATCCGGAACACAGCCTAAACGTAAAGATAAATTTATAATGTGTGAAAGAGGTGAAGAAATTACACTCTCACCATCTTTTAGAAACCTTGCTGACAAACCATCAAGACCGGTCGCTTTGCGAATGGACAGATTCCCTATAAGTTTTGAAATTACATCTTCACTTACCGGTGAAAAAATGAAAGCATTAGACTTTACACCTTTATTCTGGTAATAATTGTCAATAAAAGAGCCTCCAAAACCACCTGAAATATCAGGCAGTTTAGAAACCAGGTTTTCTGCAATAGTGGTAAAAAAATTGTTAAAAGTATTCGCCACTGTTTTTTTATCAAAAGAAATTTCGTTTTCTATTTCTAAGCCAATGTTCGATGATCCTTTTGTTGTTTTAGAAATACCTAAATTTTTAAAGGCCTTCCAAAGATCAGTGGAAGAATTTTTGCATTCCTCAATTTTATCGTTAAAATACGTGCGCTTCGCTGATTTTATTAATCGCTGTAATTTATTTCTTAAGAGACAAAAAGTTTTAAAATTTTCTGCAGTTCTTTGTTTCTTAAAATTGTACAATGACTTATCTCTCTCCCTTATACCTTCTAGGATTTCATTGCACATCCATGGCTCTGTACATTGTTTGAGACGAATTTCTTTGATAGGGGCTATACTGTCAACCACAGACATAAAAAGACCTTTGAAATTATCCCAAGCTTGATTAACATTATCACAAGTAATAACATTATTCCAGTTTAATTTAGCTAATTCTTGAATTAATTTTTCAGGCGAGTAGTTTTTCAGAGATCTTATTTGCACAGTATTATGAGCATTAAATTTGTTTTTTGATGCCTTTCTAGTACAGTATGTTAAAAAATGGTCACTCAGGCCACAGTGAATAACTCCAGACTGTGTGATTCTTTCCTTATCGGAAACAATCACAAGATCCAGAGCAGACTCTGTGACCGGAGTGACCCTAGTAGGCTCATTTATGAGTTGAGACCAATTGCATAGGTACATGAGATGATTCAATGACTTATACAATGTTGTTGATGGTCTGAGAACGTCAGTATTGAAATCTCCAAGGACAATAGTTTCTAGGTCAAGAAATCGCTCTTTATCTAAACATGAATTTTCAAAGAGTGTATAAAAATTATTTGCGGTCGGTGGTCTATAGCAAGCTCCAATCAGAATAGGTCTAGAGTGAGGTAGCAATAGTTCCGCCCATATCATTTCAACATCTGGATGGGATATATCTGATCTAGGATTAAATGCCAAGTCAGATCTGATGTATAAACACACTCCTCCACCGTCCCGTTGTCTATCTCTCCTGATTACAACATAACCTGCAATATTGATTTCGTTATCTAGAACTGAGCAGTCAAGCCATGTCTCTGTTACGGCTATAACTGCAGCCCGAGACTGCTGGGCAATAATTTTTAGTTCATCAATTTTAGACAATAAACTTCTGACATTTAGATGTCAAAACCCCGCCCAGTGCGTCAGTTCAAAAATGCTAATTGGGAAGCTATCAGGCAACAAATTAGGAGCTGCTGGACCTCCTTTTCAAAAATTAGTCCTAGCCGTTCTGTCAATAAAAATTAGTTGAAACTGAAATCCATCCTAAATCAATGCCTGGACAAATTTATACCAACCAAAATGACCTCCCCTCGGGAAAATCTACCTTGGCTATCCAGATTACTTCTCGCATCTATTCGGAAAAAAGCATCTCTATATAATAAAGCCAAGCGTACGAATAAAGCTGACCTTTGGGCAAAGTACAAATTATGTAAACGGCAGACCCAGCGTGCCATCAGGTCTGCCAGGTGGTCTTTTTTGAAAAACAAACTTTCTGAATCCTTAAGTTAGAACAAAAAAATTCAAAACCACTCTGGCGTTATATCAAATCAAAATGTCAGGATGGAAATGGTGTCTCTCCTTTGAAGGAAAACGGCCAGCTGCATTCAGATAGCAGACGTAAGGCCGAAATATTAAACAACCAATTTTGCTCAGTTTTCACCTCGGAAGACACTACAAATATACCTAAACTACCCGGACCACCGAATACTGAAATGCCGAAATTTGAAATTACTGTTCAAGGTGTATAACTAAATTACTCGAGGGTTTAAACGAATTCCCAGCAGGCACAACGACGTTGTTTCAATGTTAAAACGACGTTTAAAAATAGCAAACTGACGTCGAAACGACGTTGAAAAAAGGTTTCATATGAAATTTGTTTCAACGTCATAACTTCAACGTGATTTCAACGCAATTGCGCCGCGATTTCAACCTGATTTCAGCATCGTTTCAAGCATGACGTCAATACGACGTTGTAATGATGTCGTTTTTTCTTGTTAAAACGACGTCGGAAATACGACGTCGATGCGACGTTGTATTGAGGTTAGCCGACAACGTGATTTCAACCTCATATCCACGTTGAACCGACGTCACATGCAAAAAATTGCCTGCTGGTAAGGCACCCGGACCAGACGAGCTCCCTAATCTGATTCTGAAGAATGCTGCCAACGAAATATCTCCCTTCCTTAAAATTATTTTTGATCAATCTCTACAGACGGGCAAATTACCAGATGACTGGATAGAGGCTTATGTTGCCTCAGTCTTCAAAAAAGAGGATCGGCACTCTCTGGCAAACTGCAGGCCGATATCCCTCACATGTGTTTGTGCCAAATTACTCGAACACATCATTTGTAAACAAATTATGTCCCATTTTCGGAAAACAAAATTTTAACACCTGTACAACATGGCTTTCGCTCAAAACACTCATGCGAAAGCCAGCTTTTGATTACAACTGATGAATTTACTCAAAATTTTGAAGGCAAGACACAAACAGATGTTGTTGTCTTAGATTTTAGTAAGGCCTTTGACGTTGTCCCCCACCAACGCTTCTTACACAAACTCGACCACTATGGAATTCGGGGTACAACTCTTAATTGGATTCAAAATTTCCTGACCAATAGAACCCAAAAAGTAGTAGTTGATGGCAGCTCTTCAGAATCAGCCCGTGTAAAGTCTGGTGTGCTCCAGGGTACTGTTCTCGGACCCCTACTTTTCTTGACCTACATTAATGACCTCCCTTCCACGGTCTCGTCGCAGGTTCGTCTCTTTGCAGATGACTGTCTCCTGTATCGCTCGATAAAATGTCGGGCAGATCAGGAGAAACTACAGAGAGACCTATCTGCATTACAGGACTGGGCAGATCGATGGGGGATGTGCTTCAACCCCTCGAAATGCTTGATCCAGCGGGTGTCCAGGCCAAAATAAAAAAACCTGGAATTCCAGTACACCCTGAAAGGTGAAACATTAGAAAATGTTTCATCAACACCATATCTTGGTGTTTGCCTTAGCGAGACTCTGGAATGGGAGGCCCACATTAACAAAATTATGAGTAAAGCGAATTCCACCCTGGGCTTCCTTCGGAGGAATCTGAAGGCATGTCCCCCTAAATTAAGAAAGACTGCCTATTTCTCCCTGGTCAGATCATCCTTAGAATATTCTTCAGCAGTTTGGAACCCCTTTAGACAAAAAGACATTGATAAATTAGAAAAAATTCAAAGAGCAGCAGCAAGATTTGTCACCCAGAATTATAGACAAACAGTCAGTGTGACATCTCTCATTCAGAACTTAGGCTGGACTGACTTGAAAACAAGACGAAAAAATTCTAGGCTTTAATCCCAGCAGATAGAAGAACACGTTTTGGGCACAATCAGGCCTATAAACACATCAGAGCTAACACCACACTGGGACAAAATTCTTTTTGGCATCGAACTATCCCTGATTGGAATTCTCTTCCGGCAGCTGCCATAGAATCGAAAACTGTGGCAGCATTCAAGAGTCAGCTGGTCGACTAGATCTGCCAGCCTCTTTCCCCCCTCCAGCCTGATATTCCACAATGGAGGGCTGCTGGAGTATTCACTCAAGGTCAAAGTCAAAAGTCAAAGACTTTGCTGACATATCCCAGAGTAAAAACCCTTACAAAGAAGAACAGAATGACTTGAATAATTAAATTGAATGAGGTGCCAACTTAAATTGCGACATTACTTTATTCGCTCTTCTAATAAAATCATCTGTTGTTACTTTGACCCGTATCTCGTTACTACACTCTCCGACAATATTACCTAGGTGGACACCTTTAGAAATTCTCTGAATTTTTTCACCTTTAAAAGTTACATAAATATTTTCAGTGGTAGCACAATTAAAAGCTATAAGTTTACTTTTTATAGGATTAAACAATACACAGTAATCTCGAGAAAATGATACACAGACATTGATTAGTTTATAAAGTGACATATATAATAGTCGGCGCCAGTAGTGCTACGTCATCTGCATAAGCAAACGCTCCCATAAAAAATATCTCCGACAAAACATCCTAACTTTGATTGACGCAAATGATTTAACAATTTATCTATATACAATGTAAATAATACTGGTGATAACACTCCATCTTGTTTAACACTGTTGCTGGTGACAGAAGGTTTGGAAAAATGGTTACCCCAATTGACTCGTACTTGCTGATTTTAAAAAATAGCTGCAATAAGTCTTGCAATTAAAGGACATATATCTCGTTCTATTAAACATTTGAATATTTTTACAAATTGTATTCTATCAAAAGCCTTCGAGGCATCTAACAAAAAAAATATACAAGTCATCCACTATTAGTGTAATATTGAATAGTTTCCTGCATAGAAAACGTGCACTGTGTGGTACTGTGTTTTCTTTGAAACCAATCGATTGCATATCAGAAGTTTGTAGGGCCTCGTTTTCATAACGTTTCAGGATTACCCAATCTAAAACTTTGCCCAGGACACTGCTCAGTGCAATTCCTCTGTAAGTATCACTGTCATTAAAAGACTTTTTTCTGTTCTTTGGAATCGGTACAATAGTGGAAAATAACATATTATGTGGTGCATAGGCCTACCCATGCATAAACATTGACTTGAACAACAAAGATATAAATATAAATACTTTTCTGGGAGCATATTTAATGTGACCACTGCAGTAGCCGACATGTATGTCTGATTTACCGAGTTTGATATGTGTCACTGCCTGGGCGACGTCGTTAACGTCTATTGTGTGCTTGTATTTGCAGGTGACCTCACGATCAGCTGATTGAGGACAACACCGCTTCTTTATTGACGTTTTTATGTCATTATGTAATGCCACCATTTCAGGCTCTGGGGATGGCACAGAGTTGAGCAATTTATTATATTTTGAAGCAAAGATTTTGCTTATATCTTTTTCATCATGACAATTATATATCATACTTGGACCAGGATTTGTTTTACCCTTTAGTTTACGTATTTCTGACCAGAAATCTTGAGTGCGTTTTTCAAGAAGGGCATTAGCTGCCTTAGTATTTTTAGAAATTTCTATATTATTTTTCGCTTTTTTAGCGGCTTGGTGATATTGAGAGCACGTTCGTCTCCTTAATTCCGCTACAACTCTGTTGTATCTGCTCAGCTACATGCTCCTGCCATCCAGGAATACCGGCTGGCGAAGGCGTCTGTCTTTGACACGGAATGGCTATGTGACTGGCCTCAAGACAGGCATTTATAATATTGTCATGTAAATTTTCAATTTCAGTCTGGTGTTTAACATTATTGCATAGCATATATCATTACAGTGAATTAAATCCTTAGACATATTAATTTTGCTGAGAAAACCATCTAAGTTACGTCTATATGCGCTAATATCGTTAGTGCTGGCCTTATTCCACTGGGGAGTAGGCCTAGAGCTACCCGTGTGGACATGCTGCTGATTATAATACATGGTTGGTATGTCCAAATGAAGCTATAGTGCTGAGTGATCAGACAAAATTGGATGTTCCAGGATTGTGTAGACCTTCAAAGCGATTTGAATATTTTTACACGTTGGAGTGATATTTGGAAGCTTTTCCTCAATGGTACCAAGTGCAAAGTCCTCACAATAGCCAGATCTTTTAAACATAATTTTCTATACCATTTAACTAACATTCATCTAGAATCTGTTAAAGAGTTTAATGATCTAGGACTACTAATTAATACTCCCTTAACCTGGAGAAGTCACATTGCCACTAGTCACATTGGTAACCAGAAATTTCTAACAAAACAAAGGTTTTACTGCCCCTCTATTTAAGATGATGATGTATTTTCCGTGTATATCAGTTTTTAAAAGGTTTTATTTATTTATTACGCATTAAATCACTAATATTATTGATTCAAGTTTTTTGTGTTGCCATGGTCACGTAAAATGCATTTTTTACAAAGAAAATTCACTCCGATTTTTGGGCTACCCTTCTGAAATTGTTCAGTAATGTCGCAGGAGTAACTGTGCCAAATTTTATACTTTTGTCCAGCCGGTCACGGTTCGACCCATAATCCGCCCTACTATACTTAGCCCTCTCAGCCTTCTGTGACGAGGTCACCAAATCTTCGGCGAGACTACCTGCTACCATAACAGAAATAGGCCTACCCCAACAATATTGCGAGATATTGGCAATGGTACTAAATCTGATATTCCACCGATTTATCAGGTGACAGTCCAATATTTCGTTGGAATCAGCAACATTTCAACTATATGGTTTCAGTAGCTCGTTTTCTGCCATACTTCATTTAAATTGTATTGGTAAACAATAGGCCTATTATATGTTTTGGATCATGGGATGACGAACCTTGACTCTGTTCTAATAACGCTAAATACTAATATTGAAACTAATGCAGCGATACACAGCTCACAATTTGACAGTATGGGCCGCAATGGGCATTTATTGGCGGCACCACCAACAGTAGGCCTAAACACCGCCATATAGATAGGCGTCTTACATTGGAAACTGAAATTTAAAAAGATTTACTGGTAATGACTCCGTAGTTAATTCCACTGAAAATATATTATATATATTTTATATGGTTAATTCAGCAGGCGATCTGACGCGACACACTGTTTGTTCTGCGTTAGTGAACGTACTTTTTTACCCAGCGTTGGCCGAAGGTATGAAAGGGTTAATTTATATATCAACGTGCAATATTGTGATAACCCTTGCTGTGATGAAAATAAATAGGCCTACCAGCCAACACTGGTCAATGGTGGGCGAATGTCGCCGACATTGAGACAGCCACTGCAATCTCAAAGTGTACGACTGAGCGGACAGGGGTAAAGCAATATGTCCACATAATGAATATCATCAAAATAACACAATGGAAAGATGATTTTCAGCGTCACATGAAGAATGGAAATAATTATTATCTGTATCTGTATCTGATTAATTTATTTATTAAGATTAGCCAAATACAGAGTATGCATTATTTTGTTCAATGATAACAAAAATAGTCATAATAATGCTGTTGGCTGGGACATGGCATCAGATATGTGATATCTATGCTAGGCCTGTCCCATAACCAGATAACAATGTTATTAAAGTATGTGTGCAGCAATTATGAAAAACGCATTCCAGCAAAACACGAGACGCCCATCAAACGCCGAATCAATGCTGGCCCACCGTCTACGACTCTGGCCCAACACCGACTCAACACCAGATGAACTTCCCGTGCCTGCTGGGATGTGTCAAAAAGAAAAAGAGAGAAAAGTGTTTCATGCCTGGCGACATCGCGGACAGCGACAAACGGTAACCCACGTGCAAGAGTTGTCAATATCATAGATCGTGGTCAACTTTACAATGTGAAAATTATATAATAGTTTCTTAAAAGGTTTGACAAATCTATTGCGGCAATAAATTTGTGTTCGGCAGGATATTCCACATTTTTACTACCCGAATAGAGAAAAATAGCCAAGCCAATTCAGAATTAAAGCGTACAGATCTTAAAGGCAAGACCTGTTGACCTAGCCTAGTTCTAGAGGTGTCAGCGTTATAAAAAGAAAGAATATGTCTAATATCTATATCTATGAAATTGTGTACATTGTGTACATTTATATAGAAAACACAAGTCGTTGATATCTTTTATAAAAGACAAAGGAAGTAATTTGCTGTTATGTAGTCTGGTTGGGTAATCCGACACGTAATCATTAAGAATATATTTCGTGGCTTTACGTTGTATACGTTCAATCTGGTTGAGATCTGCCTTGCTATAGGAATAAACAATTGATGGTTTAACCAAAGTTGTATATAGGTGTAGTTTGACTCTATATGGAGCATTGAATCCGACTGTACGCTTCATCAGGCCAAGCATTCTGTTCGATTTTGCTAATTTTAGTGGCAATGTGACTTCTCCAGGTTAAGGGAGTATTAATTAGTAGTCCTAGATCATTAAACTCTTTAACAGATTCTAGATGAATGTTAGTTAAATGGTATTGAAAATTATGTTTAAAAGATCTGGCTATTGTGAGGACTTTGCACTTGGTACCATTGAAAAAAAGCTTCCAAATATCACTCCAACGTGTAAAAATATTCAAATCGCTTTGAAGGTCTACACAATCCTGCATTGATTTAATTTCTCTTCCAATTTTTGCATCATCAGCATAGAGAGTTTTAAAAGATAGATTTGAAATATTGTCCGCAATGTCATTCACATATAATATAAACATTAATGGGCCAAGTATTGACCCTTGGGGTACCCCAGATCTAACAGGTAGTTTAGTAGACATGCTACCGTGAATTATCACTCGCTGGTATCGATTATTTAGATAACTATGGAACCAGTTAAGCAGCGTCCCATTAAAACCGAAAGTCTGAAGTTTATGTATTAAGAGATGATGTGGAACTGAATCAAAGGTTTTTGTAAAATCAAGATATATAACGTCAGTTTGGCCACCAGAGTCTAAAATTTTTGAGATTTTGTCGTAAAAGACATATAATTGAGATTCTGTTGAGCGTCGTTGGACAAAACCATACTGGTTGTTAGAAATTAAATCTTTGATTTCTGGATAAATTATGTTGCAGATTGCACGTTCAAAAATTTTGCTTAAAATACTAATTAAAGATATAGGCCTATAAGTTTCGCAATTAGTTCTATCACCTTTCTTAAAAATGGGACATATATTAGCCATTTTCCAGGAATTAGGAAATATGCCAGCTTGAAAGATATGTTTAACAGTTTGGTAAAAGAATGTGCCAGTTCCTTAGCACAATTCTTGAGAAATAAACCTGGAATGCCATCCGGCCCTGTCGCTTTGCTTGTGTCTATATTCTGTGATATAATGCGGACTTCAGCAACTGATAACTGTACAATTGATAGATTAGGATTAATAAAACTATTGATGGGAGGAAGGTTATCCGTATTATGGACGTGAGTAAAGTTTGAATGAAAGAAATTGTTAAAATAATTCGCTACAACTTCAGGTTCGTCTGAAGTATTACCCTGAAATTTCATTTCAGAAGGGATATGTTTACTTTTTGTCTTTGATCTTAAGAAGATCCAAAACCTTTTGGGATTAGTCCTAATACCATCGAGCGAATCCTTAGTATATTTATTGTATTTTTGATCTATCATGTTCCGGAGACTGTTTCTGAGTCGACGGTATTTAGCCCAAGCACTCTGGGTGTTAATCCTCCTAGCCCGTTTGCTGGCAGTCTCTTTCTTTTTGCTTAGATTTATTACCTCACTGTCAATCCAAGGGGGAGAATTAATGTCACGAATAATGCGACAGGGTACAAATGTATTTAATGTTTCTTCCGATTTAGAGACCCAATTATCACAAATACGATTAATGTCGGGTATACCCACTGAGTCACTAACTATGTCGATGAGATTAGCGTTAGTTAAACAAACCTTCACCTTAGTCCAATCCACATTCCTATAGTCAAAAACTGATCTAGTCAGTTTATTATTTTTAAGGCCACTAGCCTTGATAGAAAAATTTATAAGGTAATGATCCGATGGAAAAAGGTCCTGTTCAACATCTATATCCGTAATTAAATGGGGTGATGTAGATAATATTCAATCTAATCTGTTACCATTTTGATGGGTTGAGCACATAATTATATGTTTCAAACAGAATTCTTGGAATATATCATAATAGTACCAGTAGTTATTATTATCAGTAAGCAGAACATTCAAGTCAAAGTCTGGTAAATTAAAATCACCGATAACAAGAACGTTGGAGAAACCTTCTTCTCATATACGACGGAGACATGTTTCTAAATTTTGCGGACATTCCACAGAGTGCGGTGGTCGGTAATAAGTCAGAAGAGCTATCCTCGGGAGTACCATAAGATCAGGTCTCAGTTTTGAATAAATACTCGTGTGGATAGCTGTTAAAACGCCACTGTACCCTCCGCGATCCTTTCTATAAATATTAAAATCTGCTTCTAGTAATATTTCACAGTTTTGATATCTTCTGTTACCCACGAATCGGTTACTGAAATAATTTTTGCTTGTTTTAATTCTACGAGTGATTGAAAATCTTTTAATTTATTATGATTTTTTGAAACCGACTTTAAACTTCTAGTATTAAGTAGAAACGCATTTATATAATTAGATGGGCCTGGATTACGCTCTATATCTCCGCTGAGTAACAAGAGTGTAAATAACCAATACAAAATTCCCACCCTACAAAGAAAACTGATGATAAGGTAACCATTGAGAATTATACCAGGCTTACCACGACCCCAATGTACCAATATGCGCTCTATATGTTTCAATATCAACAGTCATGTTTATAGTTTAGAGTTAGGGTAGGATTAAAACATATAGAGCGCGTTATCACCCGAGCACGTGGAATCACAAAACTTATCGCATTTCGGAGTCGCAGGCATGAGACACAACATAATAGATGAGAATACAAGATTAATAAACTGTTCTTTACAGTGTGTGTTATATATGAACACACTGCACACATTACGAGGTCGAGTGCAAAAAGTGAAAGCACGTGATAAATTGAGCTAACCCCAATCGACTTATCTTGCACATAATTATTAGCCAATACTTATAAAATAATAACAAGTGTGTACAAGCACTGGTCCAGTGGCGGTGCAATATCAATTTAGCTAAATAGACCGCATCAAATATAAAACACGGGACCGACCTGGCCCAGTGCTGGCCCACCTTCTACGACACTCTGGCCCAACATTGAACCAACTCGGGACCAATGCACTGAACGGATGCGAACAATGAATAGAAAATGTGCGGGCCTTCCGAGCCAACAACAGACTGGCCAGTGCCATACCAATCTCGGGCCAACGTCTGACATCGGCAAGTTTCATATTAAACTTGACATTCCGGTGGCTGCCGAGTAGAAACGACACATCGAACCAGGGTCGGCTCAATGTTGGTCCACCGTCAGCGACGTTCGCCCACCACCGAGACGACGCCGGACCAATGTCCCGTGTCTGCCGTGTATATGAAATGATGAATACATATCTAATAGTTGACTTGGATCATGCATCCATTACACACGTACATGGAGAACCATTATAGTTGAATACAATTATCTAATATATATATAAATTATCTATAACTTTGGTATGTTTTGTGAAGAAACTGACAAACATAAAAACCAAATCCTAAGAGCACATCATTATAAAAGCAGGCTCAATATATATATATATGATATTGAGATGACTGTGGGAATGAGAGGGTCGGGTGAAACACCCTAATTAGAGCCATGAGAACAGAACAGAGCCAGATTACACAACAGATGATGACATCAACAGGAGTGCGTCGTCACCTGGACAGTCACTCACCACTCACAAAAACGCCAGGCACTCCACAATGTATATTTAATATTGTCCTGACATCTATTACACTGGTCCAACATTAAACCAACATTGGCTGAACGACTCCTTTCGCTGGAGAAGCAGTTCATATATGGCCATGATCAGAGCACAAGCTGCCATTACATTTCTGCAATAGCAGTAACAGCATATTTTCGTAGTACGCAGTTACTGCAGTTTGCTTTTGCACGGCAACGTATTGATGGTGAGAAATTATACTGTGATGTGTGAGCAGGCATTGCAATAAAATCCGTTATTCAGTCGCATTACACACTAGAAATGTATAAATTATATGAATTTGCAATGCCTTTAACTGCCAAGGCCAAAAATCTATTTTTAATTATACAAAATTTGATATTTTTGAAGATAGATATCTTAGCCAAGACCCAACTTCTATATTGCATAACACTCCTCTAGATGTCAGTTGTGGGGGGGGGGGGGGTGAGTGGGGGCTACCCAGACTGAAGGCCACCTGTATCAGCCTCTCTGGTGTCACCTGGTCACAGCCACACAGCAAACACGGGGCATTGACACAATGTTAGCCTAATGGTGGCCCACCATTTACAACACTGGGCCAGCGTTGGCCTACTAGTAGAGTGGCATTAACACAATATATGTTCACCCAATGCTAGTTTAATGCTGGCCCATCATCTACATTGAATCATGCAGCCATTACACACTTACATGGAGAACCATTATAGTTGAATACAAATTATCTAATATATATATAAATTATCTATAACTTTGGTATGTTTTGTGAAGAAACTGACAAAAATAAAAGCCAAATCCTAAGAGAACATCATTATAAAAGCAGGCTCAATATATATATATATATATATATGATATTGAGATGACTGTGGGAATGAGAGGGTCGGGCGAAACACCCTAATTAGAGCCATGAGAACAGAACAGAGCCAGATTACACAACAGGTGATGACATCAACAGGAGTGCGTCGTCACCTGGACAGTCACTCACCACTCACAAAAACGCCAGGCACTCCACAATGTATATTTAATATTGTCCTGACGTCTATTACACTGGTCCAACATTAAACCAACATTGGCTGAACGACTCCTTTCGCTGGAGAAGCAGTTCATAATTATATGGTCATGATCAGAGCACAAGCTGCCATTACATTTCGGCAATAGCAGTAACAGCATATTTTCGTAGTACGCAGTTACTGCTGTTTGCTTTTGCACGGCAACGTATTGATGGTGAGAAATTACTGTGATGTGTGAGCAGGCATTGCAATAAAATCCGTTATTCAGTCGTATTACACACTAGAAATGTATAAATTATATGAATTTGCAATGCCTTTAACTGCCAAGGCCAAAAATCTATTTTTAATTATACAAAATTTGATATTTTTGAAGATAGATATCTTAGCCAAGACCCAACTTCTATATTGCATAACACTCCTCTAGATGTCAGTTGTGAGGGGGGGGGGGGAGGGTGAGTGGGGGCTACCCAGACTGAAGGCCAAGTGTATCAGCCTCTCTGGTGTCACCTGGTCACAGCCACACAGCAAACACGGGGCATTGACACAATGTTAGCCTAATGGTGGCCCACCATTTACAACACTGGGCCAGCATTGGCCTACTAGTAGAATGGCATTAACACAATATATGTTCACCCAATGCTAGTTTAATGCTGGCCCATCATCTACATTGAATCATGCAGCCATTACACACGTACATGGAGAACCATTATAGTTGAATACAAATTATCTAATATATATATAAATTATCTATAACTTTGGTATGTTTTGTGAAGAAACTGACAAACATAAAAGCCAAATCCTAAGAGCACATCATTATAAAAGCAGGCTCAATATATATATATATATGATATTGAGATGACTGTGGGAATGAGAGGGTTGGGTTAAACACCCTAATTAGAGCCATGAGAACAGAACAGAGCCAGATTACACAACAGGTGATGACATCAACAGGAGTGCGTCGTCACCTGGACAGTCACTCACCACTCACAAAAACGCCAGGCACTCCACAATGTATATTTAATATTGTCCTGACGTCTATTACACTGGTCCAACATTAAACCAACATTGGCTGAACGACTCCTTTCGCTGGAGAAGCATTTCATATATGGTCATGATCAGAGCACAAGCTGCCATTACATTTCGGCAATAGCAGTAACAGCATATTTTCGTAGTACGCAGTTACTGCTGTTTGCTTTTGCACGGCAACGTATTGATGGTGAGAAATTACTGTGATGTGTGAGCAGGCATTGCAATAAAATCCGTTATTCAGTCGTATTACACACTAGAAATGTATAAATTATATGAATTTGCAATGCCTTTAACTGCCAAGGCCAAAAATCTATTTTTAATTATACAAAATTTGATATTTTTGAAGATAGATATCTTAGCCAAGACCCAACTTCTATATTGCATAACACTCCTCTAGATGTCAGTTGTGGGGGGGGGGGAGGGTGAGTGGGGGCTACCCAGACTGAAGGCCACGTGTATCAGCCTCTCTGGTGTCACCTGGTCACAGCCACACAGCAAACACGGGGCATTGACACAATGTTAGCCTAATGGTGGCCCAACATTTACAACACTGGGCCAGCATTGGCCTACTAGTAGAATGGCATTAACACAATATATGTTCACCCAATGCTAGTTTAATGCTGGCCCATCATCTACAACCCTGGCTCAGCAGTAAAACAGCATGGGAGGCACTGGCAACTCGATACACTGACACAATGTTTGTTTAATGTTGGAACAGTGTTATAAATGATGGCACAACATTTAACCAACATTGGGTCAGTGCATTTTGCTGTTACTAACAAGAAGGAGGCAGTGACATCAGCGTAAAGGAAGTATATACTTGATTTACAAGTTAGCAAATACGACCTTTTGGCAGCGCTATGGCAGGAAGAGCCAGTTAAGAAACAGTAAATTCCTAGTTTACCAGGGAGCAGATAATGCCTTTTGACTTTTCACAGGCAGAACAGATGTAAAACGGAAGTTAGCGACAGACGTTTGTCTTGAAAGTCAAACTAAAAATTTGGAGACTGTCTCCAAGCTAAAAAACTGAAAAGGCACAACTAGGGACCTTAGAGAACATGTATGTGCAATATGACTGTAATCGGCCCAGTAGTTTTTGAGATCTGCTCCGAAAAAGAAGTGTGCGTCAAAACGTCTGAATAGGGCATAGTTCTGACCGAAAATTAGGTCAAAGTTCATACCCCAAAAGGCACAACTAGAGCCCCCAGAAGTGTTGTGTAAAATTTGAATACAATCGGACAAGTACTTTCTGAGATATGCTCCGGAAACGAAATGTCCACGGACGGCCCAACATCCCAACGCCGTAAAATAATTTCTCCTCTACGACCTTGCGTATTGAATTCAGATTAAAAATATTTTAACTTGTCCATTATCCACCTAGAAGTAACCCACATACCAAAAATTGTTATCCTACCTTATTTTCTTACAAAGTTATAGGCAAAAAAAAGAGATAACCAGGACAGAGGCGAAATCTATAGCTCCCTCCGTCTCACCTACGGTGACGGCGGGAGCTAATAAACACATGTAAGCTGACACAGTCCAAAGTTCGAGATCCTGCCTCCAGTGGGTACTAAAGCAACGATAAAATATGTAATAAAATAGTTGTTTTTGCATGAGTCTTTCTAAGTTCAAGACCCCAGCTCCGTTTTCCTGTGTGGTGGTGAGATCTAATGAACTAATAAAGTATTATATAACATACTAACTCGCTGCATCATCAATCTTTATTGTGACAGTGCACAAACATTTCGACCGAAACATCATTAAATGTGATAAATATCCTACATAGTGCCTCACAGACGTGCCGTAACCTAACTACCTAAAAACAATTGTGAAGACAACTCGATAAACAAGTATAAAAAGGTATATAAAATATCCGAATAAATTAAACAGAGAACATTTATAAACATTCACACCAGCCATTGATATCTGAAAGTAGTGGGGGGAAATAAAAATGCACACTCGCATAGCACATCTGCCTCGGGACCCAAGAGGCTCTGAGGTTAAGGTGTTTTTTTCTGATGTGTGTAGTTATTATTCTCATGTTTAAGTTGTGTTAAATATTTTGTTATCTAGGTGCAAAGTGTTTTATGTTTTTTTTTAAATCGTGACATAGGAATGGTTTGGACCGTGATATCTATATGCCTACACACAAACGTCAAGAATGACCATCATTTAAATTTATAATGTTCACGTGACATTTTGTATGATTTATCTGCAATTTTATTACAACTGAAGATAGATTATATCATCACGTAAAGAAATACATTGGTTGTCCACAATAAATAGAAGTTGTTCTACGCCTATATATTTTATGCAGTGTCAATAAAAACATGAATAAATTCGTTACCTGATATGTCAGAATAAATAGATAGCAACTCTTTTATAGGTGTATGATTGCATTAAATGATTGATTATTTAAAATGTTTTGAATGTGATTTACATGGGCATAGGTCTACCCTAAATAAACACCATCTACAATGAAGTTTTAAGTGTTATTTCCTCGGGTATACAACAGAACATCATAATTTGCAATGATAGAGGATACTGTCATGTGATTTACACATTCAGGCTATCAGGAAATACAATCTGATCTATAATCTACCATTTCAAATAATAACTGTTCTCTGAGAGTAGGGGGAATAGGTAAATATTGAAAGTTTTTGTGTAATGGTTGCCGAGTTGCATGTAACACTGATATTCTAGTGATATCTTTCAATTTGAGTGGATTTTGAGCATGAAATCGCAACCAGCGAAAAAACTCTTCTGATCGACGAAAGTAAACTGAGCGGGTCATTTCTAGTGTGGCCAGTATATCCAAGTCTATCCGGCACCCGGACAAAACCAATAATTTAGCAACATGGAAGAATATTTTCTGTAAGAGTTGATGCTGGTCAAACTGCACGACAGAATCCCACAGGATGAAGAATGAGGTGAGGAGAGGAGAGCCCTCTGGGCCAAGATGGGGTAAATGACATCCATGAGTAACAAGGTCTTGTATAATTAGTAAGGTATTTTTAACAATGAGTTGCATCTCCCTGTCCGTAAAACCCCATTCCCACATGGAAAGAGGTCCAGTCATATGGGTCACCCTCAGAGCTCTTTGCAGGGGGGTGTCCCCTTGGTGATTGGTCACATCCATGTCTGTGTAGTGGACCAGTAAAAGTCGCACAATAACTGGGTTGCCCCCTAGAAACAATGTAGATGGGACAAACTGTGATAAAGCACCGGTATGAGCATTTGCTGTGCGAGACAGACAGGCAATATGAAGAGCTGTGTTACCTGTGAAAACAATAATAAATAACATTAAATTTTACAGGAACAACACATTTTATAGGAACATCAAATTATTTATCATGTATGTATATTTAAAAAGTCTAAGAAATGGTTAAAGTGTACATACTCTGAAAAATATGGCACTTCACCTTTAGGCCTACATCGTGAAAACTATTCTTTGAGATATAGTTTTACTGATGTTAATAAAATAATACATGATTTTACTTCAACGTGTATCTTGTCGAAAATACAAAATGAAAAATTAGGTTGTAGAAATTGTATCTCTCTCTCAATATATATACATAATATAAATATGTATAGTATAATTAATAGAATTAAATAGGTATGTGTCCAGTCCTTTATAAATGGTTATCAGCACTCGCAGTGCACTTCCGGCGAGTGTTTATAAGCACCCGGGCGTTTATAGACGAATGATCAATATAGCTGGTTACCTGTACATTTTATTCCATAATATCAGGCATTTTCTCTTAGTTATCCACAGATATGCAAAGTACGCATACAAGTTGGCCGCCTGTTTGATACATCATACTAAATCTGTTTCAGTAAAAAGAAAATGTCTGATATTATGGACTAAAATGAGAGATATGAATGAACATCATAACATATTCATACCGCTTAAATATAATATAATATAAAACTATTCTACATTTTAAAAGAGTTCCCCATGTCAGAAATATTAAGTATATATCGATAATCTATTAAATGATTTTTCGAATTATTCCGCTAGTAGTATCTAGTTGAGTCATATTTGGTAATTCCGTGACCATTGATTCCGGAGGTTAGTTTTTTAATATGAGCAACTATGTTATCGTTTAATAATATTTCAAAAATACCTGCATCATTCTTCAGATTGCTATCACAACCATGGAACAGCAGTTCCTCTGCTATATCTAGATGGTGTTCTCTACAACTCTGAATGAGGGCTGTATTCCCACTATAAGGATCCCTTATTTCAGCCACATGATCTCTGGGAGCTCCCACAATTTCCATACTTAGAACATTGGGCATCTGTTCCAGCATTGCTCTGTGATTGATGTCGGCACCATGCTGTAAAAGGTATCTAACAATTGTGCAATGCCCACCTCTACTAGCAGAAATAAGTGGACTACTGCCAAACTCATCCAGACTATTTACCGAGCCGCCATGCTCGATGAGGCATCGCACAGTATTCAGGGAGCCTTTTTCACAGGCAAGATGTATTGGAAGAAGACCAACTCCAATAAATGGAGAGTTAATGTCATGACCACCTCTTCTTAAACATCTTTCAATTTCTATAACATTACCACGTTTGATAGCAGAGTAAAGTGGGTCAATATATTCTATGCTGTGGTAACCAGATTCTGAACTCAAAACTTCTCCATCGCCATCATCCCGTCGACCCATAATATTTCCCATTCTGCTTCCATCTCTATCGACTACAAAAAGAAAAATATATCTTAAAAATATAATGCTAACCGATTGGGGGGGGGGGGGGGGGGTATATGGGCAAGGTGGGCATATTACATTTAGTCTCAAATAATAACAACACCAGAGATTTCTACTTAGGGAAAGCATTTTTGAGAAAAGAATGAAATGCGGATAAAAAATTTACAATTTGATTGAAGGTGTGAGAGTTGCTGAATAACTTCACAATTACTCCCTGGGTAATATACCTGCTAATTCAGTGTGAACACCTCGATTGAAGTAAGTAATCAGTAAAATTGTTGTACTTTACTCGCCCAATAAGGGTCAACGTCCAATCAAGCTCAAATTATTCAATTGGAATTTTCACCCACTCAAAGTTGACTATCGTTGACCCAATCTATAACTTCAAGTGAGTGAAAAGTATTCAGATTTGACAAAATGGAGGTCAACGAATTTGTGAAATCTTTTAAAAATAAAGAAACGAATATAATCGGGATCGGAGGATAAAGGGCTAATCTTACAGTTTTTGACATGTGCACTCTATTTTTCATTCGGCGACAATTTCGTTTGATGTCATAGATGATTGGTATTTTTGTGTATGTTGTAAGCATGTGGGCAAAGTAGGCCCCTATATGGACATTTGTTGTTATTTGATCAATGAAAATAATTACAAATGTACATGTATATTAGCATAATAAAACAGACATTTGGCACCTGTGTACAAAATAGGCGCGGAAGCATGACCAAAGTTACATCTGCAATAGATTAATCGATAGATAATAACAGCAATGGTAAAAAACAACTAGAGACTATTGGTTAGTTGTCCTAGAGATTACAAGGCTAGGAAGATTACAGTGTTTCCAGACATCGTGCTAACAATTGTTTTCACTAGTTGCTGCGAGGGATGTATGAAGATTAAACTGTTTCAAAACCTCGTGCTAGCAATATCAAACGGTTACAATAATGGAGATCAAATTGTTTCCAAAAATGTCCCAATGCCATGTGATAACAAAATAAAAATAATGGTTATCATTGATTGAAACTAGAGTGGGTAGCTTGAAACTCAGGGAATAGTTTGTCTGGTGTAGCGGAGCAGTTTGCTACACAACTGGGAGCAAGTGCTACACAATAATATGTTGGTGTATCAGTTTTTTATGGAAAATAGTACCTTGGCACATGTATGGTTGTTGTGCTGTTACACAATAATTCCGGAACAAATTATTCCCTGAAACTAGTTTACCCCGGGGGTTAACCTGAACAGGGGGGGGGGGGGGAGATCTGAAACTGTTACAAGATCATCCCGAAAATCTAACAGATTGTTCCTTGGCTCGCGATACAACTCTGTTAAAAATTTCAGGCAAATCCATTTGCTACTTTTTAATTATCTTATCGTAGTCTAGGGCGAGGGTTACCATTAACGTTGCCGAATATTCGACAAGTCAATGGACCAACGCCTCAGACCTCGATCTCGATCGTGGTGTCTTGCCCGGTCAGCAAGCTGTGGTTCGCTGTAGAAACTCAGTTAAAGCAGAAGATTTTCTTGATTCATTCTTTATTCATTCCATATTCGTGCAGACATTGTCAGATATGAGCGTGCTACTTAGTCCCGTGCGACAGGGGGCGGCTATCTAGCCATGCGGCTGAGTGCGTGTGACATGCTCACACGTCTGACTCTCGAGAAGGCCAGTACTAGAATGGGCGAGCGCGGCCGTGCCGCACATGGTGTGTGTCGCGGGCGGAAGCACTGATCCGCTCTCGGCACGATGATCTGCTAGTTAGGTCGCCACATTACCCCCGGCTAAGTGACAACGTATATCTACAAAACTATGCTTGTGGTGACCTCAACGGCAGATATCGTAAATTTACGGTAAACTACGCGCCGACCAAGTAGCACCAGTTCGTACCAAAATATCAATGTTATAACAATAAACATGTAAAAACCAAAGTCGTGATACAGCGTGGGTTGTTGGTGAGCTATAGTGAGTGCGGCTATGACCAAATCTTTATTTATTATTTCTGATCCTCTTTGCAAATGTCCTTTTAATTGGCCATGCCCAAAACTCTTAACTTTCATCCAACTGACTTAGTTATTTAACAGATATGATATTAGTGAAAACTTTCCTTATTTATTGAACAATGATTTATTTGTGCCAGGCCTGGCACGATTTATATACATATTAAAGTTAAATTGTACATGTGCTGGGTCCGCAGTATATATCATTAGGAGCTATAACCGCGTGAACCAGCTGCACGAATCGCGCTGGTGTATGGATCTGTCGTCCCACACGTGTTTGAATCGGCGGCGGATTTATTGTCACTCTGCGGCTGTGATCTGTATTACTTTCATTGTGATTGCCGATGCGTTTATTCTGTTGTGCTTGAATCGGTACGTCTTTTCTTAAATGCAAAGGAATTCGTGAATATGTTCGTGGCATTTCTAACATGCGGCGCCTTGTATGATGTCGCCTTCGTATTTAACTGCTCCCCAGGTTTTTCACCTCGTCGGCTAACCTCTGGAGCTGTTGCCTTTGTCTTTACCGTAGACTGTCCGTTCAAAGTTTGCATCGTGCACGCTCCGGCCTCAGAAGGCGTCGACGTAGCAGTACTTCTTTTTCCTACCACAGCCGTCTGAGGTTCGAGAATTTTCGCCATAGGTCGTATAGCCGTAGTTTTTGACATCGCGGTCGATTGTCTGGTCTGTTCATCTTCAGGCGTGCGCTCGATATGCACAGGCTTGACACGGTCTGCAGTCACCGTCTCAACCTTGAATACCTTGAATACTCGACCGCTCATTGCGACGACCTTATACGGTCCGTCGTAAGGGGCAGTCAGCGGTGGTGCAATTGCGATTCGTTGTAAAAATACATGTGAACATGTGTCGAGCTCCTTATATTGGAACGTATCTTTTTGATTCGTCGCTTGTGGGGGGCTTAACCGGAGACGCGACATGGCTACGCGTAACCTATCTGAATAATTTTCAAAATCAGTATGGGCGTCCACAGTATAATTCTCCGTAAAGTCACCTGGTAGATGCAATGTCATTCCCTATGCCATCTCGGCGGCTGATCTGCCTAACGTTTCCTTGACGGCCGATCGTATGCCGAACAAAACGGCCGGAAGCGTAGTTGTCCATGGGCTCGGTGTCTTGTGCGCCATAATGGCGGCCTTAAGTTGTCTATGGAAACGCTCAATCATGCCGTTTGATTGAGGGTGATAACTCGTCGCTCGGTTTCTAGTTATACCGAATTGATTACATAAGGTATCCCATAGTCTGGATTCGAACTGGGCCCCTCTATCCGTAGTAATCGTAGCGGGAGTCCCGAAACGAGCTACCCATCCGCCGAAAAATGCGTCCGCGACTGTCTCTGCTCTAATATCTTTTATCGGTATAACTTCAGGCCATCGTGTAAATCGGTCGACACATGTCAACAAATATTTAAAACCGACGGAATAAGGTAAGGGCCCGACCAGATCGACGTGTACATGATCGAATCTCTCAGTCGGTTCCTCGAACTTTCCATAAACTAGTTTATTATGACGTGAAACTTTAGCTGATTGACAGCCTGTGCAGTATCTGCACCAATTTGCTATGTCAGTGTTCATCTTTTGCCATACAAAACGAGAATTAATGAGAGGTTTCGTGGCTCTATGAGAAGGGTGCCCTAAACCATGAAGGGAATTAAAAACTTTTCTTCTATACTTTTCGGTCACGTATGGTCTTTTATGTCCTGTCGAAATGTCGCACCAGACTAATACATTATTGAATGTCTTTAACAAGCGAAATTTCATATTAGACGTCGTTGAATGTCTCAAACGTATTAGTTCTTTGTCAGAAGCCTGGTCCCTGCTCAGGTCTTTATAGTTTATTGCTGCGTCATATTCAATAACTGAAACTGTTGGTCTCGATAATGCGTCCGCTACGAAATTCGTTTCGCCATTCACATATCGAATATTGGTTGTGAACTCTGCTATGAAAGCTAAATGCCTTGTCTGGCGTAGGGATGGTCGTTCTGGCGTAGAGTTCATGACGTAAGTCAAAGGTTTATGGTCAATGTTGACATAAAATTCTCTCCCCTCCAAGTTATGTCTAAAATGTACTATAGACTGCCAAAAGTTCTCGGTCAAAAGCGCTGTATCGTGTCTCTGCTGGTGATAGCTTTTTGCTAAAAAATGACAAAGGTTGCCATACTTTATCAATACATTGTTGTAAAACTCCGCCAACCGCGAAATCACTAGCGTCACACGTGATGTTCAAAGGTGCCGACTGTTGCGGATGTACTAATAACGTTGCGTTCGCTAGTATTTGCTTCGATTCGGTAAATGCTACGTTCGCATTCTCTGTCCAATGCAATTCGAAATTAGACTTGGGCGAAAGTCTATGCTGACCTTCGTTAGCTGCTGTCAACAAATTATTCAATGGTGTCAATTTCTCAGCACAATGAGGGATAAAATGATGGTAGTAATTTACCATTCCCAGATATCCACGTAATGCTCTCTGTTTCTCCGGCTTCACAAAATTTACTATCGCGTCCACTGCTGTGGGAAGGGGTGAAATGCCTTCAGGGCAGACGTAATGGCCTAAAAACTTAGTTCAGTCGTTCAGTATTGACATTTGTCCGGTCCAATTATTATTCCGTATTCGGTTAACCGTTTGAAGAGAATTTTAAAATGTTTCTTATGCGTCTTATGCTCAGGGCTTGTTACTAACGAGTCATCTAAATATACAAACACGAAATCCAAACCACGCGTGACATGGTCTATAAAACGTTAAAAAGTTTGTCTGGAATTTCATAACCCGAACGTCGTTCGTGTAAAATTGAAAAGTCTGAACGGCGTCGTAACTGCTGTTTTATGTACGTCTGATGGCTCGACTGGTATCTGGTAATATGCCCTCACTAAATCTATCTTCGAAAATATTTTGGAACCAGCTAAACGCTGTGTAAAGTCCTGTATATGAGGAATCGGGTACCGTTTGCGCATTTAAGCTGCGGTAATCGCCCCATGGTCGCCAATCGCCGTTTTTTTTAGGGACCATGTGAAGTGCAGACGACCATTCGCTGTCGCTGGGCTCGATAACGCCCAATTTAATCATTTCGTCGAATTCTCTCTTTGCGGTGACTAATTTATCGGGCGGTAGTCTTCGTGGTCGCGCGAAAACGGGATGACTTTTAGTTACTATCTTATGCGTTATTCCATGCTTTACTGTTTCGCCTTTCATTGTAGGTCGTGTCAGTTCGGGGAATTGATTTAATAATTCTGTATACTCGTTACGAGTGCTATCTATTCGATTCAGTGACAACGGTTTAATTGAAGATAATGTAGCTGCTATCGCTAGGCCGGCTCTCATGTCACCCAGGCATCTGCCTGATAAATCTACAAGTAGATTGTAATGTATTAAAAAATCAGCTCCTAAAATAGGTTGTTTAACGTTGGCGACGATAAATGTCCATGAGTATTCTCTTTTCAGTCCAACGTCGCCTATACGTTTATTTGTACCGTATGCTGTAATAGTCGAATTATTTGCAGCGACCAAAGGTAGACTATCAGCGTCCACAGTCCCGTTAACGCAAGACTGGGGCAAAACGCTGGCAGCCGCACCCGTGTCGATCAAATATCTACATTTATTACGTTTGTCTGCGACATATAGTAGCCTAGAGGGAGATAACTTGGAAGTTTCAGTTATCACGCAGTCATGTCGCGTCTCGTTCGGCTCGCCAAACACAAGAGTCGCTACCTTGCGCTGGCTTAACAGTTTAAAGCGAAGGCACAGGGGTCTCTGCACAAACGCGCCTTATCACCAAATCTCTGATGATAGTAGCAAATCAGTACATCGTCTGTAGCCGCTGGCTGTGCGGTACCAGTTTGCGGCGAGTTCGGCGGCGGAGCGGGAGAGCGGGGATTTGGTACTTTTGTGGTAAAAACATTTTGGTCATTATTTTCATTACTATTATTATTTGCAGCCATGCGAGGTGCAAACGGTCTTGCATTAGCGTTCGGGAAAAAAATTCTATTTTCTGTTGTATTGTCTCTTCTGCGAGTTGTCTGCTGCTTATTGTTATAATGTTTCTTTTGATGTCTTGAAGTTTTTAACTTTTTTAGTCTTCTGGAAATGTCTTCCATTATTCCAATAAGTTTTTCACTGTCGTTTACCCTTACCTCGGCAGCTCCCATGCTATTATCTTTCGCGTCATTTTCTGAAGCTATAGCTCTGTCGGCCAAAACGGCCAAGCTCTCCAATGACGTACTATCGGGTGTGGTTGCTAAATGTACCCAAATAGATGCAGGCATCTGTAGAATAAAAGCTTGTCGTATCACTGCTTTACCGACTACTGCTGTCGTCCCGAATCCAGGGGTCTTCTGGAGACGTCGAAGAAAACGTGAAGGAATGTCCGTGGTCAGTTTCTCGCCTGATATGACCTTATTAACTCGCTCGGGCGTCGTCAGACCTCGTCTCTCGATCAACACTCCTTTAAGACCGATGTATTTGTGACTAAGGAATGGCTGTAACAAAATATCTCTAACGTCCGATGCAACTTTTCCGGATAAGGCTGCACAGGTTAGTCTATACTGTTCATCGTCGTCTGTCGTGAAGGTCGAACTGAGTATCCAGCTGGTTAAACCATAACTCGACGTCGTTCGCATAGAATGGTGCGATTTTGAATTTAGGCAAATTCTTTGATCGACGTGATGATCTGCGACGAATGGGGGAGGGGCTTCTTAATGATTCGCTCCTCGATAATTCTCGCCGTCTATGTTGCCTCGCGACTCATAAAAAATTGTCTTCAACTCTTCTGAATTCTTCGTCGTTTTCTCGAGCTGCTGATGCACTAGCGTCGCTCATACGAAATAATGAGTCTGTATCACGAGCACCTCTGGGATTCATTTTCGGCGAATCGAAATCTTGACTGGCGCCTCCTTCAGCCATTTTGCAATATGTTTGAAATTATCCAACTAGTGAAGCATTTAAGTCTACGGCCCGTAGGCTAACTATGCAGAACTTAAAAGTTTATTGAAATGACATGCTTCTTAACCATGTCAGGTTATTTGTATAACCACCCTCTGCCGCACGAAACAGTAGCACTGCGAAATCTGACACATCTGACGTAGTCATGTGATGAAGTCTCGAATCTGTGTTTTCTAGGTTATGATGAAATGTCTGTTGAGTGTGGGGTTGCCGAATTAAGTAGTCTTTATAAAATGGCTTTTTACTTGCACGTTATATAAAAAATAGATGTGTCGTTATCAGACACATAGCACAATATTATAGTAGACTAATACGTAAGGATTTGGGTCCAACAAAAAACATGTACACATGCCAATAAAATTGCTAACACACTGCTCTAAGCTAAAATGTATAAGACAATTGACTGTCCAATCTGCGAAAAAAATTGCTTTGTGTCTATTCCTCGTAAGAGAACTCGTACGACCTCGTCATAATCGTTCATTTTGTTATTCGTTCGCTCGAGTCGTATAATGTATCTCTACAGCCATGTCGATGCTGTATTTGTCCGATATTTCCTAGCGGTGAATGTCTGTTGGCTCATTGATATATCATCAAAGGTCTAATTTGACGTTTTCAATGCGCTGTCATCCTGCAAAAATGACATCGCTTACGCCGACAAAACTATCGTTTTGAATTGTTTGTGAATTTTTTTTTTTATTTACTTACGTTTCACAATTATTTCTTTGCGAAACACATGAAAATGAGAAAAATTCCAATCTCTCAGGTAAAGACCAGTGTGAAATTCTATTAGTCTTGTAGAGAAAAATATTTTAAGTTTTGTCGATTAGAATTGTAGTCTATAGACTACACGTCTACCGGCTATCCAACATGGATGCCGCACCAAGTGTTTGGAATATTCCGATCTCGCCGCGGAAAATTGTGTAGTCTTAATTTATGTGAATATAAATGAACCCAGACATCGTATGATGCGTGCTTTTCTGCGCACTAGTCGGTGTGAAGGAACGCCTGTACACCCCGTAGGTCTGAGAGCAGCTAATTCTAGGGATCGCTACCACCACCAAATTATAGAACAGACCAATTAAGACCTTTTATTCATTCAATATGGATGCAATTATGTAAAACTGGCTGTGTTTCCTAACAGAAACTGCACAAGTCTAGATATAATTTCATGGCTGAAAAATATTTTTTGTGTAGTCCAAAAAAAATATGGCGGGTGTCCTCATGAAAACCGCATCACCCGAATGAGGTGCCAAAAACGGTTTAATTGACTAAAATTTCAAAATATCATTCTCTCAGTCGCCGACAGTGGCGTAATTAAGAGAATAACTTTGAAATCTGTTATAATTTAAAGGGTAGATTATTCCGTCTAGTCAAAGTCTAGGCTGGATGTCTAAAATCTGCCATTTTGAAAAAGTCGAAACCACGTGGGTTTCTAGAAAAATCTATCGAATTTTTCGCTGTTTTTAACGCGAAAACCTCTGTTTGTACAATTTTTCTGACTAGCCTAATGGCATTTAGTGTACATTTAGACCCAAACTCTTACGTGCCTTCATAGAATATAGATTCATTCTTTGTCCCATACATATAAAACTATCCAATTCGCACTTTGAAAATGCCGTGAGACACAAAAATGATGATGTAACTATTCAACTGTGTAGAAAGTTGGGTGTCGGATCAAACGTAAGTAAGTAAGTAAAATATTTGCTTTACTTCACTTTTCGGCCAGTATGGCCATTTAAGTGAAAATTCCAGGTATTACAATATCCCATATTGTATAGTTAAAGTAGTAAAGGAAAGACAAAGCTAATAAAAGCATGTTCGTACTAAAATATTCAGTTTAAAGTGTTTGATATGATAAGATGACGATGCTCCTGGCATCTATATGTAACGAGTCTGATGACATGTTGAAGCGCCTGCACTACAACACAGTTTAATGGGTATAAAAATATCAGTATAAATAATGTAAAATATGAAGTGATTATAAAATGAAAGACTTTTCAAGTCACTATATCTCTATGAAATTGGAGTGATTGTGTAAAAACTACAAGTCTAAGTCAAAACAGTGTCATTGTCAGAACAAATATATAATATATACTATAATACTATATACTATAATCAAAAAAGTAAACCCATTTAGACATAAATATGAATGACATAAACAATGAACAGAGAAACCATTAAGTAAGTAAGTAAATGTCTTCTTTACTTAACTTTTCGGCCAGTACGGCCGGAGACATCATAAAACCACAAAAAATTCTCAAAAATTAAAGATTTACAGTGCCGGATCAAACGTCGTGGGATACCGTTAATGATGCGGTAGCCCAAAATGTTGGCAGAAGGTTGCGTGTTCTTATCGATTCACAGTCAGGGCCATCAATATCGTAGTACTAGAATGGGCGAGCGCGGCCGTGCCGCACATGGTGTGTGTCGCGGGCTGAAGCCCGTCCAGCTCGATCTCGGCACGATGATCTGCTAGTTAGGTCGCAACAATCTGACGGACAGACAGACAGACAGACAACAAACCAACACGACCAAAAACATGACAAGGAGTAATAAGTCAGTCTAGAATCACTAATATTTGTTTCAGGGTAATCATGGTAATGGTCTAGTTGACAACCACAACTTATCAGATAGTATGCAAACTATGCATATTAGTATAAATAATGGCTAAAAGATTTTTTCAGGGCATATCCCTCTGTGAAACCTCCCAATTTGTTTCATGCTAATAGTCTAGCTATCTAGCATGGTTTACCAGCTATTAGGCATTTTAAAGTAAATAATGGCCAATGATTTTTTCCAGAGTGCCTCACATTTTGTTTTAGATTAATGGTTTGGCCATCTAGCACAGTTTAACAAATATCGGGCATCAGAAAGTAAATAATGGTCGATAGGAGGCCATATTAATTTTGATAAAGTCAAATTTTTTAGGTTGCATCTTCCCCTGAAACCTCACATTTTGCTTGAAAGGAACGGTCTAGCTGTCTAGCACGGTTTATCCGATTCAGGGCAATTGTCGGCTATTTTGGTAAAAATAAAAAAAAATCCGGCTGCATCCTCCACTTTGTGGTCTAACCCCAGGTTTTCCGCCAGGGGAGGGAGGGGTCCGGACCCTCCTCCCACTCAGCACCACAGGGGGGGGGGGGGGTATCCCCCTTGTTGGCGCAGAAAATGAAAATATATTCCATATTTTGCTGTCATTTTAGTTAAAATAGGCCATTTTAAGCAATCAAATTTAAAACTCTGAATTGTTTTCTTTTGGGGGAAGACTCCCAGACCCCCCACCACTTGTGGACCCCCCACTCAAACATTTCTGGCGGAAACATTGAACCATATTGCACGGTTTTCAAAAAATCGGGCATATTAAAGTAATGATGGCCGATAGGTGGCCATTTTTATTTGATCAATTCAAATTTTCCAAGTCATATTTTCAAATTTCCCAGAGTGCATCCTCCTCTGAAACCTTACATTTTGGGCATTATCAGCGTCAAGCAAACATATTGTAGACATCGAATATTATACTCTCCGATTGTGGGACCTCCGCATCTGACTAGTGCCTCAAAAATGACATGATTCTCAGCCTGCCAAAGTGTAACACATTGATCATTTCCAGCAAAAAACAACCCCTAACTCTCAATGCCAATATCGATGGTACTATTATTTCAAATTTGTCAACAACAAAAATACTTGGAGTTAACTTCGATAATGCTATGAGCTGGGATGAACACGTTAAAGCTATTCGTAATAAGATTACAAAAAACCTCTATCTTCTTCAGCAAATAAAATCATTCCTACCAGTAAATGCCAAAAAATTATTTGTAAACGTTTATATTCTGCCACATATTGATTATTGTTGTGTTATATGGGGAAATTGTTCAATAACACTAGTACATTCTCTGGAAAAACTACTAAAACAAGACTACATAAGTCCAGGAGCTCCCGCTCCGAATTAGAATTTGATTTAAGCAATTTTGTGTAGGGTTATTAATGTAGGCCTAGGCTAGGTCAAAAATCAAGACGCAAGACAACTAGGTCTAAGAGACTCAGTCTAAGAGGAAGATAAGAACTAGACAGTCTGTCAGAGATTGCAAACCTCCATTGAAATTAATGATCCTAATCAGTATCCTAGTAATGGTCTACCTATCTGGCACGGTTTACCCGATATCAGGCCAATCGAGGTAAATAATGGCTGATTTACGGTCATTTTGAATTCGATATAGACTAGTTAAAAAAATTCAGTAATAGTAATGGACTAGCATCTAACACAGTTTGCAAAATATTGGGCATGTGAAAGTAAATAATGGCCGATAGGCGGCCATTTTGAGTTTGATCGAGTCTAAATTTTTCAAGATGCATCCTCTCCTGAAATCTCACATTTTGTTTTATAGTAATGGTCTAGCCATCTAGCACGGTTTACCAAATAACGGCCATGTGAAAGTGAATAATGACCTAAAGGCAGCCATTTTGAATTTGATCAAGTACACATTTTTCAAGATGCATCCTCTCCTGAAATCCCACATTTTGTTTTATAGTGATGGTCTAGCAATCTAGTACGGTTTACCAAATAACGACCATGTGAAAGTGAATAATGGCCGATAGGCGGCCATTTTAAATTTGAATGAGTCAAATTTTTTCAAGATGCATCCTCTCCTGAAATCTCACATTTTGTTTTATAGTAATGGTCTAGCTATCTAACACGGTTTATCAAATATCAGCAATGTGAAAGTAAATAGTGGCCGATAGGCGGCCATTTTGACTTAGATTGAGTCGAAAGTTTTTAAAAGGCATCCTCTCCGGAAACGTCACATTTTGTTTTATAGTAATGGTCTAGCTATCTAGCACGGTTTACCTGATATCAGGCCTATCGAGGTAAATAATGCTTATTGTCGGCCATTTTGAATTCGTAAGTTAAAAAAATTTCAGGGTGCATCCTCCCCCGAAAACTCACATTTTGCTTTATAGTAATGGTCTAGCCATCTAGCACGTTATACCAAATATCGGCCATGTGAAAATGAATAATGGCCGAAAAGGCGGCCATTTTGAATTTGATCAAGTCAACATTTTTCAAGGTGCATCCTCATCTGAAATCTCACATTTCGTTTTATAGTAATGGTCTAGCCATCTAGCACGGTTTACCAAATATCGGCCATGTGAAAGTGAATAATGGCTGATAAGCGGCTATTCTAAATTTTATAAAGTCGAAATTTTCAAAGATGCATCCTCTCCTGAAATGTCACATTTTGTTTTATAGTAATGGTCCAGCCATCTAGCACGGTTTACCAAATAACGGCCATGTGAAAGTGAATAATGGCCGAGAGGCGGCCATTTTGAATTTGTTCAAGTCGAATTTTTTCAAGATCCATCCTCTCCTGAAATCTCACATTTTGTTTTATAGTAACGGTTTAGCTATCTAGCATGGTTTACCCAATATCAGGCCTGTCGAGGTGAATAATGGCCAATAGGCAGCCATTTTGAACTTGACTGAGTTGAATTTTTTTTAAATGCATCCTCTTTTGAAACCTTACAATTTGTTTTATAGTGATGGTGTAGCTATCTTGAGCGGTTTTCATGATATTCCTCAATATCAGGCCTGTCGAGGTGAATAATGGCCGATAGGCGGCAATTTTGAATTTAATCAACTTGAAATTTTTCAGGATGCATCCTCTCCTGAAACCTTACAATTTGTTTTATAGTAATGGTGTAGCTATCTTGAGCGGTTTTCATGATATTCCCCAATATCAGGCCTGTCGAGGTGAATAATGGCCAATAGGCGGCCATTTTGAATTTTATCGCTTTTAAATTTTTCAAGATGCATGCTCTCCTGTAACCTTACAATTTTTTTTTATAGTAATGGTGTAGCTATCTTGAGCGGTTTTCATGATAATCCACAAAATATTTCATTCGGATTTACCGATGTTATAAATAAGGTCGAAGTGCTGGGTCAACTTAAAGGTCAAGGTCCAAAAACCTAAAAAGGCACAACTAGGGACCGTAGAGAACATGTATGTGCAATATTATTGTAATTGGCCCAGTACTTTTCGAGATCTGCTCCGGAAACGAAGTGTGTGTCAAAACGTCTAAATAGGTCATAGTTCTGAACCAAAAGTAGGTCAAAGTTCATATACCCCAAAAGGCACAACTAGACCTCCTAGAAGTGTTGTGTGTAAAATTTGAAGACAATCGGACAAGTACTTTCAGAGATATGCTCCGGAAACGAAATGTTCACGGACGGCCCAATGCCCTAACATCATCATTTTCTCCTCTGCGACCTTGCATATTGAATTTCTATTAAAAATATTTTAACCTGTCTATTATCCACCTGGAAGTAACCCACATACCAGAAATTGGTATCCTAGCTTATTTTCTTGCAAAGTTATAGGCAAAAGAAAAGGTAAAAAACAGAACGGAGGCGGAATCCATAGCTCCCTCCGTCTCACCTACGGTGACGGCGGGAGCTGAAAATCTGCCAAATTAATCCTTGATGAAGTACTTAATAGGCAAAATACAACCCCAAGTCATGTGCTATATACAAATCTACGCTGGATGTCAATACCAGAGTAAATTAACTATCATCGAGCTGTGCAAGTGTATAAATGTTTAAACGGTATGTGTAATCAAGGTATGAATGAAATGTTTCAATTAAATAAGCAGGTACACAAATATAAGACAAGGGCCGCCAGTAACCATAACATTCATGTGTCACATAGCCACAGTAAAAGCTTTCTGAATCTTGGTACACAAATATGGAATAAGATACCACCTCATATTCGAAACTCTAAAAGTCTAACCAATTTCAAACAGTTATATGTACAACAACATTTTTCTAAAACCTAATTGTAATGGTAATCACTAAACATTAGGTGTGGAACGTTGTCCATCTGGTTCGAATCTTGGACGGCGGCTTTCGCTGATACGTTCGAACCAGATTGGCCTCTTCCACTTTGTGATATCCATGGGACATACTTGGCAAATTTGTAATGGTAATCATGGTAATGGTGAAATTTAAATTTCGTGTGGAACGTTGTCTAGGCCTATATCTGGTTCAAATCTTGGACGGCGGCTGTCGCTGATACGTTCGAACCAGAGTGACCTCCTCCACGTCTCGCATGCCATCAAAAATTTTGTGTGGAACGTTGTCTATATCTGGCTCGAATCTTGGACGACGGCTTTCGCTGATACGTTCGAACCAGACTGACCCCCTCCATGTCTCGCATGCCATAGTCCCACTTATCATTCTTCGCTATTTTATTTTGTGTTGTACAATCACAATCATGATATGGATGCTATATTAAAAATACAATTTATATTTGAATGTACGATTCGTAGTACTTTTAAGAACATATCAATTTGGTTTTTAACAATATTTTAGATAGATACTTAAATACACATAAGTTCTAAATAGAATTCTACGCTTTCCAGAGTGTCTTTTTTACTACAACGAAACATTGTATAATAAGTTATGTAGTTATTTTATCTCCGGTTTTGGTGCGGGAATAATATTTACACAACATGGCATCAGTTTCTTTTTCATTACAATTACCTTTAATTAATATGTAAACCCATAACTGAATAATCTATAAGAATAAAAAAGTAATAAACTTATGATATACATATTCTTAAATAGCTATGATGTTTTTGCAGTGTAAATCTTTGTATAAAATTTTAAACATTTTATTATAGTTTGTATTATATCTTGTATTATATTTTACAATTAGTTTTGTACATATTTAAATCATTGTACTATTGCATGTGTGTAAAGAGGGCCCATTGCAAATTAGTACGATGTACTAAATGGTCTACCCTCTATAAATAAAGTTTATTATCATTATTATTATTATTATTAAATGATGGCCAATATGTGGCCATTTTGATCAAGTCGATTTTGATCAGGTTGCGTCCTCCCCTGCAACCTCACATTTTGCTTCATAGTAATGGTCGAGCCATCTAGCACGGTTTACCAAATATCTGGTATGAGTAAGTAAATAATGGCCGATAGGCTGCCATTTAAATTTGATCAAGTCAAAATTCTTCAGGGTACATTTGTTTTATAGTAATGGTCTAGCTATCCTGAGCAGTTCTCATGATATTCTGCAAAACATTTTAATTGGATATAATAATGTTATAAATTGGGCCAAAGTGCTAGGTCAACATCAAGGCCAAGGTACAAAAACCTGAAAAACCACAACTAGGGACTTTATAGATCATGTGACTGTAATCCACATAGTAGTTTTCTAGATCTGCTCCGAAAACGAAGTGCATCTCAAGACATCTAAATACTAGGTCATAGTACAGAACTAAAAGTAGGTCAATGTTCATATATCCCACAAGGCACAACCCCTAAAGGTGTTGTGTGTAAAACTTGAAGACAATCGGATTCAGACAAGTAGATCCTGAGATATGCTCCGGAAACGAAATGTTGACAGACAGCCCAACGCCGTAACACTTTAACATCATTTATGCTCTTCTGCATGTTCTGTGACCTTCCATATTGATTCCAAATAAAAAAATATTTTAACCTGTCAATAATCCTCCTGGACGTGACCCACATTCTTCTCTGCTGCCAGAAGCTAACCTGTTGTTCAACCCAAACAGACATTATTCTGTATTTATTTGTATCTGATACACATGTTTCACAGCATAACCCTATTTGGGTATCAGACTGTGGTAGAGCGATGTGCAGGTTTTTCTTGGAAAAAAAATAAATTTGTCTTTGTTCTAGTTTTGGCGAGATATGTTTAAGATTTGCTTTGTTTCCCCGGATCTTCGAGTCTGCGGGAGCAAGGTATTGGTCGGCATCTATGCCACGAGATTGTTTTTAATTTTGTAAAAGAGTAGGGTGAGTCTGGTCATCCATCTTCTCTCTTCAAGGGTTCGCCATTCAAGCTTGGAAAAAGTATGGGTAACTGGAAGTATTTCAATATGAAAAATGATCGTAGTGGGAGAATTTTCAATGATGAAATTATTGCACTTGTTTGTATTGAAAGTCATGACCGGAGGAAAAGAAGTTGGCCCGGAACTTACCTGGTAAGGCATCTGAGGGCATACATTATTATCAAGGCACTCTCCCGGGACCTGTATTATTTTGTTACTAAAATCAATGACATCCCTGATCCTGAGTGATGGGGTTGTAACATGTGTAAATAGTAGGCCTACATTGTCACACTAGCAGTCCGCTTATTTGCTGATCTGACATTATTTACCACCCCGCAGACATGTATGTAGAAAAGATATTAGATTACTTCAGTCTGACCCAGATTCTGTCAGCTGCTGGGAAAAGACTTTGCCATAAGGGGAAGAGATTAGAGTATGGATTAGAAATTTAAATTCAGCGGGCTTCCTTCAAGCTAATTGTGTAGCCACCTGTGTCAACACCTGCCATATCAACCCCTCCATGCCTTCTTTCTCCTTACGAGGTCCTTGAGCAGGAAAAGCGAGTATCTACTAATTTTCCCTCCCCACTCCCACATTTTAAGTATATATGCTTTACTCTCCCCTCTACTATCAGGGCCACTATTTCCTTCATCTCCCATGAAGATGATCTTCTTCTCCCTTATCATTCTTCCGAAGTGTCCAGATCTCATGAAGCATTCTTCCCGAAGTGTCTAGTTCTCATGAAGCATCATTCTCGAAGTGTCTCATGCAACTGTGTTCTCCAGCTACCGTCCCATTGATAGCATTGTGTTGACTCTTCAACTTCGATTCCTTTTTCTCATTTCTCCCTCGACTCCTTTTTCTGACTGTATTTTACAGATACCTTCCCATTGACATTATTCCATTGACGGTGATCTGTTCTGTCTGTTGCATGCTGCACAGCATAATAATCTGATAAAGAAGCACCTGTCTACAGATATAATCCAAAGAAAGCTACAGCATCCAGATTGTCGGCGGCGTACCCTGCTCCATCCGCTCAACAACAGTGCCAATGCAGCTCCAACATATGGCCTTGATAGCCTTAAAACACTGGCAATAGAGAGCACTTGACATCTCACGTGGGATGAATGAGTTACACTCAGCCATTGTTACTCCGGGGACTAAACGACCCGAGGATAGAAGAGCCGTGTTTTGAACCAAACAACCAAGTCTCTGAATGTCTATGCATGCATGGGGGTAAATATCCCAGACATTCCCTATCACCCCACTCTTACGTCATCATCTGCACATCAGTTATCTCATCAGTGGATTGCACTGCTTTATCGTATTACAAAGTCACTTAAATGACCATTACTGGCATTAATTAAAAGTGATGTTAAGCAATATTCTACTACTACTACTATTCCGTTGACACTCCACCTTCCAACACCACATCATTTTCTTACTTCTACTTCCACTGTATTCTCCATATACGTTCAAATTGACAGTATCATGTAGACATGCCAGTGAATGCCACCATCACTCCCTTTACTCACTTCTTCCCATGTATTCTCTTGATAACTTCCCATTGTCACGCATTCCACCTTCGACTTCTCATTCAACTGTTTTCTCTGGATATCTTTCCTCTGACCTTATTCCGTAACGCCGGCGTTGACACCCGACTTTCCACCTCCACTCCTTTTTCTCACTTCTCCAACTGTCTTCTCCAGATACATTCCCACTGACATGCTATTGTTCCGTTGAAGCTCACTCATTTTTCTGACTTTTCCAACTACATTCTCCAGATACTTCCCATTGAAATTATTCCGTTGACTTCTCACCTTCCACTTCCATTCCTTTTTCTCACTTCTCCTTCCACTGTATTTACCAGATACCTACCCATTGATACTATTAAGTTGGCATTTCCAACTTCCACTTTTTTTCTCACTCATTCAAAGTCTGTATTCCCCAGATATCTTCTCGTTGACCATGTTGGCCTGGGCAAGTATTTCGTTTACACACCACCTTCCACTTCCACTCTTTTTTCTTCCATTTTTTCTGCAACTGTATTCTTTTATAGCGTTAATTAACATTCCTTCCACTTTCCATTTCCACTCCTTTTCTCGCTTTTTCGCGATATTTTCCAGATATCTTCCCATTGACCTTATTCTGATGACATTCCACTGTCCACTTGTATTATCTAGATCTTCCCACTCAACCTGCCATTTCCACTTTTTTTCTCTCTCCTTGTCCAACTGTATTCTCCAAACTGAATAGGATAGAGTCAGCATGCTCATTGGTTTTCTATAGAAGGTCGGTAACTCACCGGAATCTTTGAAGCAGAGATTGCAACATAGTAGGCCTATTTGTTCACGCCCGCACACACAGCATAGGGGCTATTTAGCTCCACTATTCGACCGTGTAAACCCAAAAGGCAGTAACTTCTCAATATAATAGTAAGCTGAATACTGCAGTGTATTATCCACTACATGTCACATTTTGTTGCAAATAGTGCTTCTGTCAGAATCGAGCTCGTATAATGTGTATTAATGCACGTGAATAATGAGAATTCCGTTTGAAAATTCATCAATAATTTGCTACAAGAACTAGGTAAGACATGGTAGCATTTGTTTGGTAGGAAACAAAAGTCTACATAGTCCATTTCTCATTTTAAATGACGAGGACTTGAAAGTTTCCCTCCCTCACTAGAAGTAGCCTATAGATGGCAGTGATTTTCACCGCATAGACACATCATGATCCCAATTTGCCGTGCAACAAAATGTACAATTTAAGTCTGGATGCTCCATAGGCTTACTGTAGCATTCGGAGGTATTCGTTACACTCGACCCCTGAATAATGCATTTTCAACTTTTTTGGTCACCCTTCTCCACGTGACTTCAAACTATCAGCCACCCCCCTAAATTTCCAACTCAGCATACAATTGTGAAAGTAATACATGTAGAACAAATATCGTTTTTATTGCAATAAATATGTTAACCAAACATTTATAATTCAAATATAACACAGCATACACACTTTCACATAAATCTAGACACAAATACGGTAACGTTATGTTATTGATATTGAGATAAGCATATTTAAAGATTCATACAGCTTTGAAATGCGCATGTATGGGATGGTCAAGTGTAGGCCTACATTAGCCTATTATCTATAGAGTACACTTTGACAGCATTAATATCAGCGACTGAACTGATTACAAGATACTACTCCAACGAGAAATTGGCCCAATGCTGTTTTAATGTTAGACCAACGTCTGCGACTTTGGCAGACATTAAACCAACATTTGGTGAGTGTGCCGTGTTGGCTGGGAAAGCTCTTACTATCAATATGTTGGAGGTCAACTGTTTCCAGTGCCCCATGGTAAAACAACCTTTTGTGTCACAACACAAAGCCCACATGAGAGAAATGGTGAATTACTTCCTCATAGATGTCGCTCAAGTATATAGAGTTTATATGACTTGGGAACTTGCTCTTAATGTGGCTATGTGTATGAAACGCATATGGGCAAAGCCCGCAACTTCAAGACTTTTCCACAAGCTAATATCAAAAAATAAACTTTTCACTATACCTCTTTTTACAACTTTACTTTAAAATAAATAAAAAAAAATACCAAGTACAAAACATCAATTTTAATCATTTTTTTAATGAACAATTAAAATCATCAAAAAACACACACAGAATACGTTACATTTTTTATAGTTTAAACATGTACCAAAATATCTGATATGTATTGGACATTTTTGTACAAATACTATGCAAAATAAAAAACATGCACAATTTAATATAATAATGTAATTTCAATGTTTTTAAGTGTCAATGGTCTTGATACATTGCAGTATACGAGATATAAAGGTTTTTCAAAGTAGGAGTGTATTTTTATTTTAGTTTTTTCCTGTTAAGAACAGTAGTGTGTACATGTTCAATACCCTTTCAATATTGTTTTAAATAATACAATAAATTGTGCGTGTCATTGTCAACAGAATTATTGTATCTACTATTTCACTATAATTCACCAGGCACAAAATCATTATCAGAATTAAAAGTAACGTATTCTGTATTTGTGTGTATAATGGACGTTATTACACACTGCCACATTAAATAATCGAGGTGATTTTTTGTCTAAGCACATTTTTGATTATTTCTATAACGATATATACTGAGTTTCTGTCATTTCTTGCCTGTTAATTAACATTTCCAATAAAAATGCAAAATACGTTACCAAAATACGTTACATAACTAACATGATTCATGCTATGATAAAGTAATGATACTAAATGTCAATATATCCAGTAAATAGTTGTCTCATACAAAGTGTGAGTGTTTTGTACTTTTGTTACGAAACAGAATGCAGTATTACAACATTGTTTAGTGAAGAGCAAAATACGTTACCAAAATACGTTACCAAAATACGTTACAAAATATAACGTATTTTGTGTAACGTATTCTGGATTTTTTTTTACTTTTTGCACAATTGTAAAGCTGGGATCAGTGGCCAGGCTAAATTTTTACTTGCTGCGCTGAGACATACCTAGTGAGTAACTAAAGGGCCATTTGTTGTTAAAGAATCATTCAGCTTCAAAACGCGCATGCCTGGGACGGTCAAGTGTAGGCCAGCAGTAGCCTATTGAGTACAGAATGACGGCATTAATATAGCCACTGAACTGATTACAAGATACTACTCAAACGAGACATTGATCCAATGCTGTTTTAATGTTAGGCCAACGTCTGCGACGCTGGCCCAACATTGAACCAACATTAGATAAATGTACAATGTTTGAGAGAAAGTCCTCCTGCCCAGCAAACGCAAGACATTTGTATGACATTTATGCACTGTCGGCCCAACGTCTTCGACGTTGGTCCGACATTGCATAAAGTCATACAAATGTTTTGTGTTTACTGGGTGACAATACAAACTTGGGGGTCAAGCAGTTTCCAAATCCCCGCAGTAATACAGTCAGTTTGTTTGCAAGTAGGCGACCAAGTAGGGGCAAAAGACAAGGGCTTTGAATTATTACCCCATAGATGTCGCTCAAGTATATATGAACTAGCTGTGATTTGTGAACTTGCTCTTAATGAGGCTTTGGGTATGAAACGCATATTTAGTATTATTATGGAATAGGGCCTTGGCTTACCCACGGGCACTGTTGCCTTCTGGGGGACCCTTGTCCCGCGAATTTTGACAGTTGACTACACCTTTAAGTGGGGGAGACCGGGGCACAACGGAATAGCTAACTTAAAACTACCACCCGAACATGTGATGTGACAAATTCCAACTTTTCTGTCAAGTTATTTAACCACAATCTACCACAGATTAATACAGTAAAATATTACACCAAGGTATATTTGTCATAACCAGATATTTTAAGAGAATATATATTGGCGTGGTGCCCCGGCTATTGGGGCACAATGGAATACCAGTGTTCCGTTGTGCCCCGGTCATCTTCATGAAAATATGTATATAATATATGTATGATCCATCACCCCACCCAGGTCACTGATACTTTCTGCCATTTTTCAGAATTAATGAATTCACAAAATTAGGGAGGTACTTTGACCTGGCTAGGCATGGTCAAAATGTTATCAAAACTTCAAATAAATATACCAGGCGGATCCAGAGGGGGGGGGGGGAGGTCAAGCAGTACCGACTCCCAGTTTTAAAAACTAAATAGTCAGATAATAAAATATCGCTTTAAATTTAAAATTGGATGGGGTGGGTGACCAGTAGGATGGGTGTGTGACCAGTAGGATGGGTTTGCGATAATTAGGATCAGGGTGTGTGTGACCATCAGGATGGGTGTGTGACCATCAATATGAGTGTGTGTGACCAGAAAAAAGGGTGTGTGATTAGTACTCTCTTGTCCCTAATAGAAGAGCGTTCAGAATAAAAGCACCTGTTGGTAAAATCATCTTTTTTGTTTAATAAAACCTGTCCACAATAAAAGCACCTCTTGGAGATAAAGTTGGACAATCATTCTATTCTGTGCATTTTGTATTATTCAGGTTTTTGTGTATGTTTCTAATCCTTGGACCACACTGCTATGGGCGCCGATACACAAAGCTCAACCTGCTGTCGCCCAGTAAATCCTATATATAAAAACAATTATTAAACGAACCCTACCACAACTGACCACAACTGTATGCAAAAAAGGCCACTGTTTTAACAAACAAACCAGTTCGTCTATTAGGGACAAGAACGTAGGATGGGTGTTGGATCAGTAGGATGGCTTTGTGACAACCTGTGTGTAACCAGTAGGACAAGTATATAACCAGTAGGGTGGGTTTGTGACTAGTAGGATTGGTGTGTGACCAGTAGGATGGGTGTGTGACCAGTATGATGAGTGTGTAACCAGTAAGATGGGTGCGTGATCGGTAGGATGTGTGTGTGACCAGTAGGATGGGTTTGTGACCAGTAGGATGAGTTTGTGACCAGTAGGATGGGTGTGTGACCAGTAGGATGGGTGTGTGACCAGTAGGATGGGTGTGTGACCAGTAGGATTAGTGTGTGACCAGTATGATTGGTTTGTGACCAGTAGGATGAGTGTGTGAGCAGTAGGATTAGTGTGTGACCAGTAGGATGGGTTTGTGACCAGCAGGATCGGTGTGTGACCAGTAGGATGGTTGTGTGACCAGTAGGAAGGGCGTGTGATCAGTACTAAGGATGGGTGTGTGACCAGAAGGATGGGTGTGTGACCAGTAGGATGGGTGTGATCAGTAGGCTGGGATTGTAACTAGTAGGATTGGTGTGTGACCAGTAGGATGGGTGTGTGACCAATAGGATGGGTGTGTGACCAGTAGGATGGGTGTGATCAGTAGGCTGGGATTTTAACCAGTAGGATTGGTGTGTGACCAGTAGGATGGGTGTGTGACCAGTAGGATGGGTTTGTGACCAGTAGGATTGGTGTGTGAGCAGTAGGATGGGTTTGTGTCCAGTAAGATGGGTTTGTGACCAGTAGGATTGGTGTGTGAGCAGTAGGATAGGTGTGTGATCAGTAGGAAGAGTGTGTGACCAGTAGGATGAGTGAGATACTTGTAGGATGGGTGTGTGACAAGTAGGATGGTTGTGTGTGACAAGTAGGATGTGTGTGTGTGACCAGTAGGTATGTGTCAACATGCGTGACCAGTGGAATGAGTGTCTTACCAGCAGAATGGATGTGTGACCACTATGATGGGTGTGTGACCAGTAGGATGGGTAAGTGACCAGTAGGATGGATATGTGACCAGTAGAATGGGCGTGTGTGTGTGATACCAGTAGGATAGTTGTCACCATCCTTTCTTCTTCGAGATATGGGAAATTGTATTTCGTTTTTGATAGCTATGAAGTTGAAAATACTTGCAAGCAAAATATTGTGCACATTTTCATAGCATTTGACCTATCTCAGTCCATTTTCTAAGGCAATTAGTGAGTGTCCAAATTTACCCCGGTCAGTGGTAAATTAGGACACCTTGACATTTCAATTGAACAGTTGAAAGATCTATTAAACCGAGAATGCCAGCCTGCGTGCAGGCTGTACTTCCCACTACACCCTGCCAGATATGAGCCTGTGTCTACCTATTTGGGACCCCACTCCAGGAGGACACACGTGCCTCTCGTGCCACACCTCCCAAGCTTAGACATCAAAGCTAATCGCAACGCGCCGGCAATCAGACGGCACCTTCTGGCCTGGAACATCAAGCCAAGTGACAGTATACGCGAAGCGTTGTGAGAACTTGGCCAGCGCTGTTCCGACGTTGTGACAGCGTCGATGATAATGCCCCAACATTGAGGCAGCAATGTGTCCTTGCCATCTGCGAAATGTTATTTGTACAGCCTATCATACAATTATAGAGTATGTACAACTGGATTATACAGTCAAATATTGCCACCTCTGATTACAAATTGAATAATTAGAGCCTAAAACGGGGGATTACATCAGCTAATAAATCAAAAACAGTTTGAACATGTTGATACTGGCTAAACTCTTATTCTTGTGATTTTGTGTCTATATAATCCCCCTAATTATCTACTTATGAACGAAAACGTATGCAAAGTATGTGGTTTTTATTTTGAAAAATAATACGTAATTTCGAGATTAAATGTGCTCATATAAAGTCAAGAAAATAATCAGAACGTTATATGTGTCTCTATTAATGGTAAAATATGTATGCTATGACATACTTGTATTAGAAATATATGGGTAACATATTTATTGCAATAAAAGCTATATTTGTTCTATACATGTACCACTTTCACAATTTTGGGCAGAGTTTGAAATTTAGGGGAGGGGCCGACAGTTGGGAGTCGCGTGGAGGGATGCAATTAGGTGGAAAAGGCCTCATCGCATTCAGGGGTAGAGTGACAACGAATACAACTGAAGTCTCTACAGGGTGGAGAATGCTAACATTTACATTATGCTACTGTGCAACCGGGGAACAATGGAACAGCGGGACACAATGGCATAGGGGTATTCCATTGTGCCCCATATAGATTTTTAGCTTAAAATCCTCTATTACCACCCACATTGTCGAATGTGTTAAATTCAATCTATTTATCTTATTAATTGATCACTTTTGGATGTGGCATCTGATAGTTTAAAAAAAAAACAATCTATATTCATCAAGCTGTAGCCCACAATACAAGTACATAATTTTACATCAAAAAAGCTACAAATTAACATTTACTCGACACTCAGTCTATTTTTTCTTTTTGGTTGAATATTTGAAATGAGGAGAGTGAAGCATATAGAAGGCACAACCTCAAAATAAAATTTACTCATTTGGTGTCCCTGCTGATCAGATACAACAATATTCCATTGTGCCCCGGTATTCCATTGTGCCCCGCCTTCCTGTGCATATCACTATATCTTCAGAGTCCATGTAACGTATTCTGTTTTCTTTAAAAATAGATAACGTCTGCTTGTTTCTAGTGATTATTGCAAGAGTAGTACTGTTAGTATCACATAATTTTTTAATGTCTTTTTATATACATACCTTAAATTACATATTCATCACACAGCAAGGAACTTTAGTTGATCTTAGAATTTTTTTAGAATTTTCGGCAGATAAAAACAACTAGCTAACTCAAATGTAACGTATTCTGTTATTTTGTGGCGACATGAACATTAATTCAATTTTGCAAGGGACAATATACTACTTTTGGGAATTATTTTTTTAAATACAATTACTACTATATGTTCGTCAAATTCTAACAATTTATCTTCCAAAAACTGCACCCACTCATGAGCAGTGACCTGTCTAAGACAAAAATTCAAGCTGGCGACATGCCAAAAATGTCATTTTTATGGCATTACAGTGGTCAAAAGCACATTTTTTCTTGTCTAGGCTATGGATAATTATACATTTTCTGAAAGGTCTATGCATTGACTTCAGTGATAAAACTGGTTAAACATTAGTGGAGGTCACTACAAAAGAGAACACTGCTGGGGTCACATGCTTCTTGAAGTTGCGGGCTTTGCCCATATAGTATTATTATCTTGGCTGATAACTGTGGATGTGGGGTGATATGTCATTGTGGAATGCCCAGGGGCAACTGTTGTATACTGGGGACCACATTGTCCCGCATATTTTGACAGTTGACAACACCTTTAATCTCCAAATAATCTTTAATCTCAAAATGACATGACAGTATTATTTTTGTGCATTTTCGTTTATAAATAAATAATAAGAGGGATTATATTGATAAAAAACCACAATAATATCGACTGCTTAAACTGTCTTTAATATATTAGTTGATATAATAAATCCAGCGTTTAATTTTCTAGTGTCAGTAATGTATACATCACCGGTAGTTTTACAGATATAGGGATAATAAGCTACACACCCAGATATTATTTTTGGTATTATATATGCTGTCATTGATGTGGTATACAAATCACATCTCGCAGATGGCAAGGAACCAGTGATGCCTCAACGTTGGGCCAATTTAGGTTATACTTATAGTCGACGTCGTCACAACCATAGTCTCATAGACATAGAAATATGACCTAGGCTAGCCTAGGGCTATGTCAATGAGCCTATGTTCTCTGCCTGTGGTCACAACATTGGAATTGCGCTGGGCTACTTCCAGCATGCCTAGGTTCGTATAATTATACGCTCACGGCGTCACTTACGTGGCCTGATTTTCTCATGCCAGACCTAGGCCTACTAGACTAGAAGCATGTCTAGTAACGTTAGTCAGACTGCTGTCAGTGTCATCCGGTTTTTCGCCAATTATCGCCCAGGCCAATTGGGTAGTACGAGATTGACTTTTAGTTTTATAGCGGAGAGGTAGAGGGCTGAACATTATTTTTTTCTATTCAATCATATATACTAGTCGCTCCTCGGCTTACTTTTGCTTAATGTTACTAGAATAGTTAGAATTATGGTAAACAAAGTAAAGTGTCAGATGACAGACTCACGTTTGTTTGTGTTTGTTTGTTTACAGTTTGCTTGGGGTAGCTACCCCTAGGAGCAGGCTGCCCAAGCCTTCCGACTTTGAAGATAGCTCAAACTCCGGCATCGTATCGATATATAATAAGTTTATAACTCATCATATGACCGGTGAGTAGGCCTGAGCCCTATACATAGCTGAAACAGAATTTGAAACTAAACGTTTCAGCCACAGATTGCGCCCATACAAATTTGTAGGACTTTTCTATGTAGGGGAGACTGGGGCACCTTGAGACATGGGGTACCTTGAGACAGGCCTGTTTGACACAGATATTATTTTGCGATTTGTGCGCCATCTGGTCAATGATACCAAAAAAAACAATTTCGATTTTCCACCCTATTGCTAATGGTTATTGGACATCCTTGGCATGCATATAACCTTAGGTCCATTTTTTACATGAAAAGTAGATTTTTGGGATGATCAATATTTAGTTCTATAGATCACATAATACTTGATTTCCCTATAATTTTGGTTGTATCTTACACCTGTGTTATCACTTTATAACTTATGTATAATGGTTTGCTTCAAATACACCCCGCACACAAACTATGATATCAGATGTGAGGTCAGTCAGGGTGGGGCACCTTGAAACGCTATCTCAATGTGCCCCAAAACTGTCTCAAGGTGCCCCAAGTCTGTCTCAAGGTGCCCCGAAAGTGTCTCAAGGTGCCCCCACTTTTTTTCAGGCACATATTTTACTGCAACATCTAACATTAGCCAACTGCAGGCTTTAGCTACAGGTATATGCAGTATTCAAATCTTAATTTTAGTTAGATCCACGTTGTTTTCAAGTACCTTATTTGGTGTCTCAAGGTACCCCATGTGGTGTCTCAAGGTGCCTGAGTACGGGGTACATTGAGACACTTTTCTGAAAATCTGTTTTGTTAAAAAATGTAAGGTTACACATTTCTGATAATTTTCATCTCTTGCTCAAATATACCCCACTGGATGCTGTATCCATATGTGTCGTCAAAATATTTTATTTTGAAAATTAATTCTGTGTTTGGGAGATTTGAATTTTCCCGTCTCAAGGTGCCCCAGTCTCCCCTAGGCCTACAGTTAGACCTATATCTAAGACTTGGCCTCAATTATTATTTTTTTTTTAGTTTTATTTTATTGACTTTCAACAAAATGTCAAGCTGACATACAAATCAAAAAATACATAGTCATATAGTAACCTATATATAGTAACTTTAATGAATATAAATATATCTTAATATATTATTATTATATAGGCCCTAACTGTATCATAAATAATAGATAAATAATTATGAAGTGACAATATAACTTATGCATGTTTTGTACCCTTTTAGTTTTACTGAAGTAAACAAATTTGGCCAAGGCTGAAATAATATGCTAATTTTGACTTGATATTATAAATAAAATTTTAATCCATGAATAAAATTACAAACAATTGAAATTAAAACTGAAATTAAAGTCCAAAAATACAGTATAATACATTATAAGTATATGATAACTGCAGTGGATATAAATATATCTTAATATATATTATGTAATTGTTCAATAAATAATACATGAACAATAAATGCCCTTTAACATGTTTCAAAATGACAATATAATTTATACATGTTTTATACCCTTTTTACCAAAGTAACACAATTTGGCTAAGGCTAAAATGCTATACTCATTTTGACTTCACATAGATATAATACGCTTAAAGAAATAATTTTAAATCCAATAATTATATTACAAACAACTGAAAATAAAGTATGTCTGATTATTTCATATTTCTTACATGTTGAAAACAAATAAATAAATAACCCTCATCTTCATCCAAATTTTCTTAACATTGATTCCTGTGATAGTTAATGATTGATATATATATATTTAATAATATAATAAGGTCGCCGATTAGTCCCACCTGTGATCAATTGCATTCTGGGCAGGCCAGAGCAATATCGCTCACGGGGCCAGGAACTAGGCTAGTCGCCAATAGACCGTAGGCCGCCCGTAACCCCCCTCCCCCTGTGGATTTTTCACGGTAGTTATTTTTGAAGTCTCGATTCGATTGCTCGATTGTTTGCATTCAAGCTGTTGGAGCTAAATAAGCTAAAATATGCAAATAGGCAGCCATTACCGATGGCGAAAATCCAGTTTTAAGCAATATCTCAGAAACTAATCAAGTTAGAATCCTAAAAATAGTGTCTATCATATGGTTTTCATTGTCAACGAATGCAATAAAATATATCCAGTTAGGATCAGAATAATAAATTGGCATAAAATATGCAAATTAGGCAGCCATAGGCCCCTACGCAAAATCCAGTTTCAAGTAATATCTGTAATCAAGTTAGAGTCTTGAAAAAATGTCTACCCTGTGGACAGAGGTTGCAATAAAATCTATATTATCAAGATCATAAAACGTATTAATATGCAAATTAGCTACCGGTAATAATTTTTTTTTAGAAAATCAGGTTTCAAGCAATATCTCAAAGACCAATCAACTTATAGTAAAAAAAAAATGGCTGCACTCTAATTTTTGTGGTCAACCTTTCATCTGAAAACATTTTAAGAGTTCTGAGATGCCCACAATACATGTAAAATGTAACATTTCAACTGCTTATTGTGTACACACATGTAATTAAAGCGTTGTGAAATAGAAATTCGTATAAAAAGACAAAACTCAAAACCGTATTATTGCCACACACGACCTCTCACTAAGCCCCATGATCTCTCAGCTAATACCCATGACTAATTTAACGTTTATTTGTCAAATTTTGCTCTGAAATTAGAATAAAATAGATTAATATTTAGACTTGCTGATGATATTGACAGCTAAGCTCAACCGTGTCCTCTATTTTCACCCTGTGCATATGTTTATACCCACCCCCCTTGGTCAAGCCTTCCGTGCCTGAATCACGTCTGGCGGTGGTGTATCAATGCTGGCAACACGATATAACTGTCAGCGGCAGTTGGTATTTATTTTTTATTATAATATATATAATATGGTATAATAATAATAATAATAATAATAATAATAATAATAATAATAATAATAATAATAATAATAATAATAATAATAATAATAATAATAATAATAATAATAATAATAATAATAATAATAATAAGATTAATAATAATAATAATAATAATAATAATAATAATAATAATAATAATAATAATAATAATAATAATAATAATAATAATAATAATAATAATAATAATAATAATAATAATAATAATAATAATAATAATAATGATAATGATAATGATAATGATAATGATAATGATAATGATAATGATAATAATAATAATAATAATAATAATAATAATAATAATAATAATAATAATAATAATAATAATAATAATAATAATAATAATAATAATAATAATAATAATAATAATAATAATAATAATAATAATAATAATAATAATAATAATAATAATAATAATAATAATAATAATAATAATAATAATAATAATAATAATAATAATAATAATAATAATATTAATAATAATAATAATAATAATAATAATAATAATAATAATAATAATAATAATAATAATAATAATAATAATAATAATAATGAAAATCGAGCTTGCCATTGTATACTTAAACGGGAGCACAGGCTATTTAAAATATGCCTCATAACTAATTAAAATAAAGTTTGAAGTAGTCACGAGCGCATGCAAATCCCACTATGTTTCCACCTCTATGTTTCAACCAAGGTTGGCTCAATATATCAGGTTTGACTATTGAGACAGTAAAGGTTCAAAATCGCCAGAAGTTGTAAGGAATAATACAACAACAATCCCAGTAAGCATTATATACTACCCAATGCTAGTTTAATGTTGGACCACGGTGGTCGAGTGACGCTGGCCCGGCATTCAATGAACAGTGGTGAGTTTTGCTGCGATCTCGCTAAAACTGTGACAATTTCTGGATCATGGTATCCCCTCTCTGATTGTAATGCGATATGTTTATGACCCAGGCACATCCATGCTTAACGAAACATTTTGGGCAACTTACAACTCCTCCTCTACTAAGCGTCGAAATATGAATATTAGATATCAATATGTATATCAGGGATGTTGTGAATTGAAAATAAACACATCGCCCGAACATATCGTGCACCTTCTGAATGACAGAAACTTATGGCGTTCGTTTTTTCCGGACAAAAGCCTTATTAGAAACATGGTTCTGCATAATTATTAGAAAGGTTACTTACAATATATACTAGCCGGTGGTAGCAAATTATTTAGAACATTAATAAAAGACAAAAAACGTTTAGACCTATTTACCAGCACATATCGTTGCACCTGCTAATAATAAAATCAATGAAATATATCAAGACATGCTAATTTGAGTTTGTGTCACATGTACACGAAAACTTATCAAACAGACAATAATTTGTTTAAGCCCTTCGTGATTTCTGAAATTATTTTATGCCCATACCTTATAATATACCATCGACATTAGGAAACTATTATTTTATCACCCCTTGGGTAAATATAACTGACTTGCAATTTGGGAGTTAAAGAGTTACTACGTATAATAATAAACTCATATTTGTTATAAAGTTTTTATTTTATTCACATAATATATACCATATTCTACTAACATAACTAGGATGATTTTAATTTGTAATATTTGGGATAAATAACTGGAGTTGAACAAATAGATATACAACAAGTCTTTTCTGATATTAAATTTATTGTGTAAAATGTCCCATTAATTGTTTTTGTCCTAAACTCTTGAGCAAACTAGCAGATATTGAATAAATATATAATAAGGTGTCTAAAAATTATTATCTTAAAATATCCCGCCCCTGAAGAGGGGGATGGAGGGGGTTTATAAATCTGGTTCTCATATACACGTAGCATAGGAGGCGTGTAATTTGGAATTTAAAGAGTTATTACAAGCAATAATTAACCCCATAATTTTTTTCAATTTTATTTTTACATAACATTTTTTAACAAAACTAGTATTTAAATCTTGCAATAAATACCTTTAGTGGAAAAAATATATACAACATGCCTTTTAGTAAATTATATTTACTGCTCAAAATTCAAGGGGGTACATATGTTTGATGATCCAATATTTTTTCATGTAGCAACATTTTGAGTGCAAACGGAGGGTGGGGAGGATTTTCATATTTGATATAATTGTAAACGTAGCAGACGATATGTGGAATTTGGGATTTAAAGGGTTATTACATATATTAATGAACCCCATATTCTTAAATTTTTGTTTCGCATACCATCTTCTTGTAACATAACTAGGGTTTAATTCTTAGAATAAATACCTGTAGTTGAAAAAAATATATAAAATAATCATTTCAATAAATTATAATTACCGCTTAAAATTCAAAGGGGGTACATATGTTTGTGACCAAGTATTTTTTCTTCTCGCAATATTTTGAGTGCAAACTAGCAGATATTAAATAGATAATAAATAAAGTGTCTAAAAATTATCGTCTTCAAATATCTCGCCCTGGAGAAGGGGGTGGGGAGGGTTTTCATATTAGATTTTCATGTAAAATGTAGCAAGCGATATGTGGAGTTTGAGATTTAAAGGGTTATTACATATATTAATGAACCCAAAATTATTATTTTTTGTTTCATTTTTATTTCACATAGCATCTTCTTGTAACGTAACTAGTGTTTAATCTTTGGAATAAATACCTGCAGTTGAAAAAAATATACTTTTATAAAATTCAATTTACTGCCTAAAATTCATGGATGTGTATATGTTAAATGAACCAGTATTTTTTTGTGCCCCAATATTTTGAGTGCGAACAAGCAAATATTGAATAGTCATAAAGATTTAAGGTCATCTTCTAGATGAAAAGATCAATTTCAAGATCAAGTAGGCAAAAAAAAATCCAAATTAAATAAAGCTAGGAACAAGTGTAAAATGTAAAAATATGTTTTTACACATTGGCAACACCTGTAATACTTCTTTTGGGTGTCATTTTGACTGAATAATTTATTTCTGATACTATTTTGATGATTAAACAAAGGTCATCTTCAAGGTCAAAGTGTCAATTCCAAAGACAAGTAGGTCTAGGAAAAAATCGGATTTGTATGTAATTGTAATTGTAATGCCTTTTTTCCTGTGATTTGACTGTGAAAGTTATTTTGGTGATTCAATAGTCAAGGAGAATGCTCGTTGGACCCCTTAAAAAAACTAGTTGTTGAGATTATTGCATTTTTTCGTACATTAGGATCCCTAGAAACAGATTCCGGATGATGACATCAAATTCGCCTGGAGTATTTTTTTTAATTAGCATAAATCCAAGATGGCCACCATTAAAATAGGTTGGAGCACAACTTTGTAACCACGCCACATAGAACATTATGTAATACCACTTCTTCCCATAATTTGGACCCAGTGAATAGATTTAGATGATATAGTTAGTGATTTGATGAGTTTTTCAAGGTCAAAGGTCATTTTCAAGGTCACTCGGTGCTAAAATAGGATAGATCAGCCAATGTGTGGACCAAACAAGCCATCATTTGTTATTATGTATATCTAGCTTGGTTATAGGAGCGTATGAATGTGTTATATAGCTATTAGAAGTGACAAGGGGTTCAAGGCGGAACTTCGCAGGTCAAGGTCAAGTTATACAGGGTTTTTCCCTCATCTTAACCTGTTTAGCGCCGAACTCGACGCACCACTTCTACCCCCAACCGCCAAAATCCCAGGAGGGGGAGAGAAAACATGCTGGGTATTTTGTACTGCCCGATGTTTCTAAACGCTCCAGCAGGATCCCAGACTAAGAGCCAATAATGACATGTGATGATGTTGTTGTTTAACGGGGTACAACTACAAGGTCACATCAAGGTCAGATTAGGTCATTTCAAGGTTAAATTGGTATAGAAACGTAATTTGTTTTACTTTTACCGATTTTAAACTGATGTGTGGTGCAGGAAAGTATTAATAATGACTTCTGTTCACACATTCTTTCTCGGGTACCATTTCGACATGCACCTCAATGATTTTTGGGACATTTTCAGCCTGGTGGGGGTAAATACCCCTTGGTATTCCTCTTATCACATCCCTTTCCAAACGCTGGAATGAATGAAAAAAATATTATAATGTAGCAGTGTGGGCTCCCATGACAACTCCCATGAATCGGGTAAGAAAGTTGCCATAGGCTGGTGTTGTGCTTTACTGGTGTACCACCCCAAGGTCACTTTAAGGTCATCTCAAAGTCACTGCAAGGCCAAACTGGCCAAAAACATGATTTTTAGGATTTTTTATCGATTCTAAACCCATTTGGGGTGCAGATGAGTATTACAAATGACTGTTGTTGACACATTATTAGTCGGGTACCATTTCACCACGCATCGCAAGGGGTTGGTGTGCAATTTCAGCCTTGGTGGGTGATTACCCCCTTGGTATACCCCCAATCACACCCCTTTCCCAAAGCTGGAGTGAATCAACAAAATTACTGAAATGTAGCAGTGTGGAACCGCAGCTTGAGCCCCCATGACAACATAAGTTTGGATACCGATTTGGTTATGAAAGGTGGCATGAACTGGTGTTGTGCTTTATTTGGGGTATCACCCCAAGGTCATATCAAGGTCACTGGGAGGTCAAACTTATAAAACATGATTTTTGGGGTTTTTATCTATTCCAAACCCATTTTGGGGTGAAGGTGAGTTTTACAAATGACTGCTGTTGACACATTATTGGTCGGGTATCATTTCATCACGTATCGCAAGGGATTTTAATGCCATCTCAGCATTGGGGGGGGGGGGCGATCACCCCCTTGCTATTCCCCTTATCACACCCCTTTCCCAACGTTGTAGTGAATCAACAAAATTACTAAGCTTTAGCAGTGTGGAACATCAGCTTCAGCCCCCATGGCAGAATTGGGTATGAAAGATGACATGGGTTGGTGCTGTGCTTTACTGGGGTACCACCCCAAGGGCACATCAAGGTCATCTCAAGGTCACTGCAAAGTCAAACTAAAAAAAAAACATGATTTTTTTGGTTTTTATCTATTCCAAACCCATTTGGGGTGCAGGTGATTATTACAAATGACTGCCGTTGACACATTTTTGGTCGGGTACCATTTCACCACACATTGCAAGTATGCAATTTCACCCTTGGGGGGTGATTATCGCCTTGGTATTCCCCTTATCACACCCATTTTCCAAAGCTGGAGTGAATTAACACAAGTACTAACATGTAGCAGTGTGGTGGAACTTGACCTTGAATCACCAAAAGAATACTATAATTGGATGTTTAGATAAAAATTCCACAAAAAAAAGGTATTACACACGGAACTGGCTCCCTACCCTGCTTCTATGTTTGATTCCACAGACATGATGCAAATGGCCACAAAGTCGACACTCAATAATGACTTGCACGTAAATGTGTCTGGGAGATCCTTTGGGAAACAAACCACTGTTATTTATGACGTTTCAGCTTTGCTGTGGACAATATCTTGGCCATCAAATGAAGGTACTCTGGGTGATTTCATCGTGGAATTTAAATTAATTGTTAAACATGACCTGACCCAGGGAAATGTTGTGTTGGTTTTTGACGGCATTACACCAATAGTACAAAATCATACATGCGCATGCTCCGTCAGGAAAAAAAATGGTGGATGTCTTGCACCCATCCTCAATGCTGAAATGCCCTTACCACCTAAAACCTCAATCCGCGGCGTCACTAAAAATAAGGTGCATCTTAATAAGATGCTTGCTGGTGATGGAAACCAAGTTGCATAGGCATGCCACTGCGAGACAGATGCACAGCCTCACTGTTGCTGGTACCGAAGATGTCCTTGTTGAAATAGTAGGTGCCATAGTGATTGAGAGGAGGGGCCTCTCGTCAAGTCACGAAGAAGCTGATACAATAATTGTGCAACATACTATGACAAGATGCATGGTTGGGGAAGTCGTGTCCGTTATCTGCGATGACACTGATGTCTTCGCTCTACTCCTTCACTTTGTGGCAGAGATGAAGCCAAATGGCCAGCTCTACATGAGTGTGAACGTAAATACATCTATTGTGCCAGATCTGATCGCCATTTATGTTCCTACAGGGGCCGATACATCATCAGCTACATTTGGCATTGGAAAGACCAAAGCACTCAAGGTGGCCAGAACCGCTATGCTGCCGCTACATGCTATTGTAGATACACAAGCAGATGAAGCTATTGTATTCGAGCAAGCTACGTCATTCATACTGGTTTAATTGATATGGCAAAGGTTTCAGCAGATGTGCTAGCATGAGTGAAGCCCGGATCAAAATGTGGAGAAAAAAGACTCATATTGGTGCTGCTTTGAAGTTGTGCAGTCTGCCACCTATCACCGAGGCATTTACTGAAAATGTAAAACGTGCTCACCTGCAGGCTACACACTGGAATGCATCAATTAAAGGCACAGTGCCCCAAAATCGATTCCCTGACGCATGGTTGGGAGCACGACGAATCCTACTTGAAGCCCACGACTGTGCCAGAGGGAACCCTGTCTGCCCCAGTTGCTGTCTTGGAGATGATGCGGTGTGGGTGCGCATCTGGTTGTAAAGAAGGTCACTGTAAATGTAGCACCATTGGTTGTACTGTTTTCTGTGCATGCAAGAGAGGTGAGGTCTGCATGAACATGCTCACAAAGAAATCGCAAGAATCAGTACTTGTTGATGATGATAATGATGTTGAACTGTAGTTGGAATTCTGGCAATTGAAATCATAGATGTTGCATTAAATATATTTCCTAGTCACTCATCTATCTTTTTGTTTCTACTCGTGAAATGTGCGACCTATTGTACTGTTCTCGGGACAATGTTAGTGGTAGTTTTAAACTTGTCAGCTCTTGTCATAGTGGTTGTTAAAATTAAATTTATCCTGAATTGGTCTTGAGATAAATATGGTGTGTCCAGAAATATGTTCTCTGCTCTTGAAATAAAATAGATACGAGACACTACTTAAGCGCTTTCCAATTTTATCTAGGCCTCTTATGACCTTGAAATTAACGATTTTGACCTTTAATTGATTTCTATGAACTAAAATGACCCAATAAATGCGTTCAGCATCATCGAATCTCATAATATAGCGCCTAAGTTCGTCAAAATCGACCTCGTATTTACAGAGATATGCCAATTCATTGTTTTGACGGAATCGTAGGTGGCCATCTTGAATTTATGCTAATTAAAAAAAATACTCCAGGCGAATTTGTTGTCATCATCCGGAATCTGTTTTTAGGGATGCTAAAGTACTCAAAAATGCAATAATCTCAACAACTAGTTTTTTTAAGGGGTTCAGATGAATATTCCAGTTTTTCCCCCTGACTACAAGGTTAGAAGCGGTAAATGGCGATGGGAAAGCGTTGAGGAGCTATTGTGGGGCGTATGAGGGCGACAGAAAAAGCAGTAAAAGATGATAGAGAGGCAAAATCAATGTGACGAAGAAGCGCTAACGAGCCATGGAGCGGCACTAAATTGCGATTAGGAGGCCCTAGAAGGCAACGAAGAGGCGTTAAAGGTCACTGGGTAGTGCCTTAAAAGTTAGTGGGAAAGCAATAACCCATTTGACCCGAGCCTCCTTGGGATAACTGTCTCCCCCGTTGAGACTCTTCGGGCAGTGGGCCCTATATTGGTGATATTATTATTGACCATATTATATTTAAGTGGTAAATTTTCAAAGGCTCTACCCAATTATTCTGACCCAATTCACAAAGTAATACTCCGTTAGTATTATCATAATGCTGTGGCTTGTTGAGACAGTAAATTATGACGTCATACGTTTATTTATAATTTGTGTTTTATTATCTAAATCAATTGTGTTGATCCGCATAAAAAAAAAACATTTTAACACACTCTGGTCTAGGAAATTCTAGTTCTGAAAGAGCTGAAAAATGATCAGAAAGCCCATCACAGGCTGAGTCTGATCTAACTGCTGGGCAGGATGTCCTAGTGATAAGTAAGTCAAGCCAGTGTGTCGGAAAATTAACATATGTTGTTCGAGATCGAAAGATTCAAGAATATCGCAGAATTTAATAGTGCAGAATTTAATAGTAGTGTGACTTTGTTTTCTTTGTCAAGATAAATATTGAAATCAACGAGTATGTAAAACTCAGATAGTAGAGGTATGGGTAATTCTAACAATTCCTGGAATTCCTGATAAAAAGTGTCAGAATGCGAAGATTCAGGATGGTACATACAAAGTACTAAACCTTCAAATGAACCGCCAGAAACCCTCAAACATATGCATTCAAATAATGAAAAAAAAATGGAATGGTGTAGTCTGTTACCTTAAATTTATTTGAGATAAGAATACCTACCCCACTCCCTCTCCCATGAGGTCTAGGTTTATGTAAAAGACAAAATTCTGGGGGGGGGGGGGGGGGGGTAAAGGTCAGATAGGCATGAAAGAGTGTCAGACGGTTTTAACCATGTCTCTGTGATAGCAATTTTTCTACTGCATACCATATCTGTGATTGAGGCTGTTTTATTTTTCATTGATCTTGAATTTAATGTTGATAATCTCACCCTGCCGGTACTGCAGGTGCTAAACACAGGGTATAGGCTTACGTCACCCGCAAGCAGCAACAGGATGGCTAACTTTAAAGATGTTTGAAATTTTGAGATGGGAAGTAATTTTCAATAGTAACAAATATTTAGCGGCATTTACCGACATGTGTCTGCGACAAATGTCCGTTCACAACTGAGTCCCATGACCTGCAGTACAAAGAAATTGGTGATGGCTCCACCTGGTGACCAAATGGCTGAATGCCACAAAAAGGGTTTTGAACACCCACCAGCTGGTAAACCAGGGTTCAATTTCCTCTTTACATATATTTTATGATATGTATGTTTCTTACAACACATGTCTGAGTGAACATTTTATTATGTGGAAGAGAATAAGTAATTACTTACTATATGATGTATAAAATTACATTTTCTTAAAAATATCGTCATTTTGGATAATAACTTGCCAATGGATATTGGTAAAAAGACAAAAGAAAACTTAACGGATGTAGATATCAAGTCAACATTTATGCCAACGTTACCATGTCATTTTTGTGAATTCGGGAGTTAATGATGTGGAAATACGAAAAACTAATTTAAATCTTTTTTATGCTGGCCTCATTGTACTGTGGCATCTCAGTCCTTTCTATCCGTGCCATGTATGAGTACATAGTATCAGTGAAAAAACGTAGATGATGTATAATTCTGAGTAGCAACGTTAAATACGTTTGACTGTGAAAATAGGCAATAAATAACTATGTTGTTATAGACGCCTCTTCATATTCCTATACTGTGATTGTGTGAGTCGTATCATACCCTGGTACTCTAAATACGTGTTCATTTAATTAATATAACCCACTACTGGGCTCAGTTAGCGCATACAAGCAGGGTATATAGAAAACAAATAAGTGTAAACATTACAATGTGTCAAAGAATTTTTGTCCGTAACGTTCACTGGTGTCTGTTTTATTAAATAGTGATAGGCCTATTTTTTTATCCCCAAATTGTTAAAATAAGATTTTTATATTTCATTGTGAGAAAATACTGATCGTTTTAATAGAAAATCTATAACGTTTTCGCTTGTCAGCTCTTGCAATGAAAATGTTTAGAGGTGGGAACTTTTTCCACATGTGTTTGACATTAGGCCCAGCTACAACTGACACGTTCTGACGTTTATTGATTAATATGCATCATCAAAATCACTGATCGAATCTATCTCTACTATCTCCCTTCAGTAGGCCTATGTGGAATTGTCAGCTAGTGTCAATTCAAATATTGCAGAATTAGAACAAAATGAAAATACATGTATATTATATACACGAAATTGAAATTATTCCAACAGCTATGATTTTGTTGTGGTATAGCCTATGCCTACATTACTGTAAAACATGCTTTATGCAAGTAGCCCTACGCTTGAAAACTTGCAATTAAGTAGGCCTGTAGGATCCCCACTTCGCTTGTTTAATGTGGCAGTCGTCCCCACCCTCCCGGACGCGATGAGTCTGTGGACGACTGCCTCGTTCTGGTACTTCGGTGCCGTGCGCATAGGGCCGAATCCCATGCCGCCGTGGTACTTTTCTCGCACTTATGATAGAACGCTCAGCGACTGCGGTCGTGCCGCGGGTCGCCCGCTCTGAGATTAGTTAGACGTGTCGTGCGCGGGGTTGTACGTTGCTATTATCCAATGTTTAGACAAATAAACATGATAAGCAGAAGAGGAGTTTTGTGAGTTAATCAGAACCGTTGATCCGACGGGGAGATGAAGTTTACGATATGATGGAGAGTGTTAGGCAGTTTCTCCCGTCCACCCTTACATTCCCATACTGGGGACCCTAACAAACCCATACTGGTGACCCTGACGACTGATAGAGAACGCAACAGTGTTTTTACCAAGACTCAAATTGAAAACAACTGTTTTCAAGGATAGTTTTATTTAAATATTAAGGGATTTTTCTCACCAAGGTACGTGAAAGCTGTAGGTCATATTAATATGCCAGTTTTAAACTAGATAGAAAGAGTTATCAGAGGAGAAGTACGTTTTTTACGTTGAAAACGGTGTAATTTTCCTATTTTTGACAAAATTCCACATGTTTGGCGCTTTTTCAAGATGGCGACCTTGTCGGTTTTTCTAGAAGAACTCTGAAAATTTTTCTCATAGACTTAGTCTATATCATTTTTATAGTAAGAGTTTTTAAAATGCTTTCATCCTATTAATGCCACTGTAGGCGAGTAGGAAGTGGGTGTTTTCGAAAACTCCTTTTTATCGTTGATCGCCATAATTGGGTGACTCGATTTCAAAGTCCATAGACGAAGCCTCGTCATTTTTCGATTTTTCAGTAAAAATCGACAAAAAATTATAAAATATCGCTTCGACTCAGATAACCTTTGTTAGGATTAGGGCCAAATAAAATTGTTCGCCTAAATGAATGTCAATAAACGGTCCTAGTTGGTCTGTTAAAAATATTTCCAGGACCGTAGGTCAATATTTTATTATTATTACAATATGTTATTTCAGAGAATGCTGATTGTTATAAATGTATTTGGTAAGTGAGCGCCATATTGGATGCTGGTTCCCCTTGTTTAGCTAATCGCCCGCCGTGGGCAAACACGTGTCCCGCCATAACCGGCATGCACTTGGACAGTGGACATGTGTCGCCTCATCACATTAGCATAAATTAGGCCGCCATTTTGATTTGGTGGAGCAGACTATTCACGTGTTCAAATTATACACGGCCTAGTCTTAAATAAAAAATTTTGAATACTTATACATTTTTATTTTCAAAACTGGTAAAAAAGAAGAAAATGTAAATAAGCAGTTTCGGAAGGGAAATTATAGCACAAGTTGTGCGAGATTTTGATAAAGTCATAGTATAATTTTTTCACGTCGAAACGCCCCCTGGTGTTTGGCGCTGCTCCAGCCTACTTTTAGCGCCTTATTTGTGCACGGAGTAGATCATGAATATCCTAATGTGAGGCGAGACGCGGCAGCTGTTCAGTTTTATATGTACATACCGGTACATGCACGCTGGCACAGGCACACAGCAACGAGCTGCCTGCCACACATGCTAGCAGTAACCGATCATACACCATACACACACCCACCACAGACGAAATAAACGTAACTGCTACGACGACAGCCGATTTATACGCCAGTCAACGAAACGAAGCGAGCGATTGATTCGGACGTTATTAAGAATGACTCGGTGATGAACGTGCCATATTAAAAAAAAAGTGGAAGGTTCACCGCAGAAATCATTTTTCAGCGAAATGATATACTATATCATCAATCCGCATAGACTACTGTCACGTTTTAAAATATTTTTTTTAAATAAATGTAGCTGTTTTTTATCGCAGTCACATTTAGCCTATCAGTTTGAGAACGAAATTTTCTCATGATAGTCGATTTCTGTAGAATAAAACTTATATAAATACAGAAATATTCGACTTGACAGTTGCGCTATTGCGAAACATTGCCAATATTTGCATGTGTTTTTCGACTTGCGTGAATTTTTTTTTTCTTTCACCCAGGTCGATTTACAATATACTATTACCATAGCTTAGCATAGCATGTCGTAATTATTTCTGGCATTTTATGTACAATTTTGACCCACAGTTTTCACTAAATAATTATATATGAGTGTGAACAAGTGCAAAGAAATTATGTGCAATCTCAGTGACGAATATCCAAATATCTCAGCAACCCCTGTTTCTCGCAGCATGCGACATAGCATGGACAATTACTACAGTCTACATTTCTAAGATTCAACATATACAGACATTTTTTTCATCTGGTCTAGACGGCAACGTACAACTAACCCGCGCACGACACGTCACAAATAGTTGGTATGTGTTAATATGACATACCATTTTAAACGCGTTTGAGATAGGCATAGAGCCAATAGGCCCACTATCTTAAACGCTTTACTAGTTAACTAATTTTACAAACATTTCATAATGTCGACACAACACGATAGTGAAGGCTTCATGTCTACGCCTCTAGAAGGTGAGGGTGCTCGACGCGAAGAGAACTATTATCAGGACAGCGAGGAAAATGAAGTTCGATTCCGAGAGGCAGACGATGAGTATCAACGACTCAAAGAAGATTTCGCTCGAATTGCTCGAAATAGACGCACGAGACATCACTCTAGGAGCGATTCATCTAAGAGTCCTTCACCACGAAGAAGGCAGCCTCCGAGACGTTCAACGAACTTGCCTAAGTTTAAAATAGCTACGTTTTATGCTACGGACGTTGAACGCTGGTTTAACCAGATTGAAACTCAATTTGATCTTCATCAGATCCACGACGATGACGAGAGATATAGTTTAACCTGCGCAGCACTCTCGGGCGAGGTCGCATCAGACGTGAGGGACGTTCTACTTCAGCCTTTCAGATCGCATAAATATGAAAGTCTGAAAACCATTCTGATCGAGCCACGTGGTTTGACAACACCCGAACGAGTCAATAAAGTGATTTCAGGAGAAAGGATGGGTTCAGACATTCCCTCACGCTTCCTAAGGCGTCTACAAAAGACAGCAGGCTTTGGAACAAAAGCAGTTGTTGGAAAGGCGGTCATACACCAAGCATTCATCCGGCAGATGCCTGCTTCAATCCGCGCTCATTTGGCAACACAACCAGACAGTGCCACACTAGAAAGTTTGGCCATGTTGGCCGACAGGGCACTTGCCTCCGAAGCAGACGTAGAAGAGAGTAAGCCGGGGGTTGCGGAGATAAAAGTTGACGAAACCACTAAGTTAGTTGGTTTGCTTGAGGACTTATCAAAAAGACTCAAAAAGTTAGAAACCGCGACTGCAGCCGAGAAGAAGAGAAATCAAGGACGTGGACGTGTAAATAACCACTATACTCCTAGGCCTACATTTATTCCCAATGTACAGGCCACAGAGTTTGTTCCTAACAAACCTGGTAATTATAATAATGCACAGCAAAACGCTCGCCCTTTCGTTCCGCCGCCGAATGTACAGCAAAATACAGAGTTTTCGTAAAATGAAAGCTCTTTTTATCGGACACAAAATAGATTATTAATCTTAGGCGAATCCCAAGCTATGTAATTCGTGGTTTGTTCGGATCTCGATTTGTTTGTAACGGTCTCTTTTAGCAATAAAATCGTAAGGGTGATCCAAACCAAAAATTAATCCGAAAGAAATATAAATTTATATAGCAGATTCTATGTCTATCAAGAAAATTTTGTATTTTAAATACGTTTCAATAGTACTTTTATATGATAGATATAGTTTTGCATTGTTTTTGAGTATGTTCAACCATGTGTCAGTGGTTTTTTAGATTATGACTTCGATTGACATCGCCGACATCAATCCGGTCGCAGTCACGTGGTTAAGTCCACTTCAAATTCTTATATTATCGCTCACGCTGAATTCGTGTTTTTATTAACTATTATTAATAGTATTATACGTACGCGCTGTTAATCAAATGTCAAAGTTACTGGAGTCTAGATATAGTCTTGACTCGGCTCTAATTGTTACTCTAAGTCTAACTGTTACTGTTAATAGACTCAGACTATACTATAGTTTAGGATAGACTATGGAATAAAAATTAAAATATATGATGTAGACTAGTCTACCATTACTTCATTAGACTGGTTGAATCGTCATTATTAGTGTAATAGTCGGCAGCACTTCCAGTCACTAGTGACATATTTTTGGAGTGACAAATTCATAATACAAAATTCATCTGGATTAAATTTGGTTTGGACTGTTCTTTCATGATTTTAATAAAATGTAGACTAAAAAATATACAATCTTAGAAATTTAAGCGCTAGTGTTAACTTTAAATTAAGTTAAAAGCACAATGACCATATAATTTTGTTTTAATTTAAATCAATGAGAGTGGTGATAGTTCACCAGTTTTAAATTTGATTTAAAATAGCAAGATTTGATGAACTTTTTGAGGCGATAACCAATTGCACATTAAAAATTTGTAACTGTCTATACTTTATTTTTTTATGACTATAAAGATCTATAAATAAAATTTATGTTACAAATATTTTTAATAGTTTGTGTATATATTTGATAACAGCTTTGCGTGGTTGTTATTGAATCTGTCTGACCAATTATTTGGATTATGACCCTTATCTTTGTCTCATTGACATTGTTGGCTTTCCATGTGGTCTAGTCAGTCTCAAAACCTTACATTATCGTTCACTCATTCTTTGTTTCAATCATGAATTTCCGTTGTTATTAAAATATCAAATTTAACAAATTGAGCATAAAACAAGAATTCTCATAATGCAGAGTAACACTGATCGGTTTCTCATTTATCAAACATTTGCGGAATGACATAATGAAAAAATCATTTGCATTTTTGCATCCAAATTTGGGTTTGGATGATGCTTCCATTACTTTTAATATGGCAAGGGGGATGGAAAATAGTTTCATCTTTGTTATATAAAAATTTTGGTTTCATGCAGGTGAAAAAGTACTATGTTAACTTGTTGTGATTCGCTGAGTAAAAATTTGAGATGGCGTTCACTTTAGACAATATTAATTTTATAAATCAACGATACTTGTGTCAGAGAATTTGTTTAGCAAAGATTGATTAACTCTTGAGGCGATAACCACTTTAGCTGCTTTTATGCTAGTTTGTGGTTGACTCACTGATTCCTTTCAGGAACTATTTTTCCTGTGGGCCATTCTTTGGCATTGCCACTGCGGCCTTATGGGGTTTCAGATAGGTCTTGTTGTCAGGAACATATGTTTTTGGCCTTTTTCCTCGTTGGGAGTTTCATCTTTGTTACTTAAATTTTTTTGGGTACATTTTATTGTGTGATTTGCAGGGTCAACTTTATAAATTATCTTAATAAGAAGATTGATTCTTGTTGTGATTCGCTGAGTAAACATTTGAGATGGTGCTCGCTTTAATGCAATAGACAATATTAAATTTATAAATCAATGATAATTGTCTCAGAGAATTTGTTTAACAAAGATTGATTAACTCTGGAGGCGATAACCACTTTGGCTGCTTTTATGCATTTATGCCAATTTGTGGTTGACTCACTGATTCCTTTCAGGAACTGTTTTTCCTGTGGGCCATTCTTTGGCATTGCCACTGCGGCCTTATGGGGTTTCAGATAGGTCTTGTTGTCAGGAACATATGTTTTTGGCCTTTTTCCTCATTTTTTGGAGTTTCATCTTTGTTACTTAAATTTTTTGGGTACATTTTATTGTGTGATTTGTAGGGAAAAAATTTACAAATAATATAAATAAATAAGAGGAGCAATTGTTGTTTCTAGGATTTGATTTAGCAAGAATTGATCAACTCTGGAGGCGATGATCACATCGGCTGATGCCAATTTGTGGTGGACCCACTGATTCCTGTCAGGATTTGTTTCCTGTGGGCTATTTTCTGGCCTCGCCAGTACAGCTTTCGGTTTCAGATAGGTCTTTGTCAAAACTATGTTTTTGGCACCTTTCCTCTTTGAATGGAGTTTTTTTTTGTTACTTTTGGTCAATGAAGCATACATACCAGCCACTCTTAATCTCAAATTAAATATACAATATTAGTGCTCATAAAGATATTTAAAAATAATTCATGTTAGGAAGTTAAGATTTAACGTTCTCATTAGTAATAGTTTAAATTAATGAGAAGAGATATAGTTGATAATCTCTTGATTTCATTTTATATAATTAATGCAATTATGCCAATTTGTGATGACTCTGGAATAATCCCATGGGCTGGTTTTCCTGTAGGCCATTCTCTGGCTTTGCCAAAGTGACCATAGGTTTCAAGTGGATCCTACGAAATTATGTTTTGGGTCACCTTTTTCTTTCTAAGTTTTCTTCTTTGTTGTTTGTTTTGTAAAGCTTAGTGATCCAGCTGCTTTGAAATTAAATAATAATAATAATAAAAAAAAAAAAAATGGTCACAAGAATTAAATCTTTCATCATTCTTACTTAGATATATATATATATAATAAATTATTTGTAAATTAAAATACAGGCCGCAGTAATTATTGCATGCCTTAGACGCCAACTACATGATGCTCTCTGTCTAGCTTGATTAATCTAGCATCAGGACTTGCGCCAGCTGCTGAAATCAGTGCTAGTAATGATAGACAGGATGCATCCGGACTTGCGCCAGATGCAATGAACTTCATGAAGAACCAAACATATGATTATTCATTTGTTAGTTCGGCAGGACTTGCGCCAGCTGTTCTAACTATAGCAAACATGATGGGGAGTGATTTGCCAACTGGATTTGGGCCAGTTGGTTTTTGATACAATATCCACAAGCTCTTTCTTTCAGGTGGAATTAGTTTAATCTAGCATCAGGATTTGCGACAGCTGCTGAAATCAGTGCTAGCAAGGATGGGCAGGATGCATCCGGACTTGCGCCAGATGCAATAAACTTTGTGAAGAACCAAACATAATTTTCCATTTGTTAGTTTGGCAGGACTTGCGCCAGCTGTTCTAACAATGGAAAACATGATGGGGAGTGATTTGCCAACCCGATTTCGGCCAGTCAGTTTTTGATACAATATCCACAAGCTCATTCTTACAGGTGGAATTACTTTAAATGTGAATGATTTATGTCCTTTTTCTTCTCCCGTAGAAGAGAAGAAAAAGCTAAAATTTTCGTTTGTGTCAATAACTGTGTGAGTAAGAAATTATTATTATTATTATTTATTTTTTTTTAGAATTCTTTAGATCTTGCTTTTGAATGTATATGTAAACACCACTTTTAGTGAATACAGCAATACTCAAGATGTGGACCATTTCCTCATGTTCCTAATTTGCTTCAAATCCTTCTAAATCTATGTTTTGTGGTCTTCTTATGTTTTCAAAGTGTGTCTGCAATACCTAGGTCAGCTCAAAATGAGGTCTGTATACTTCTGTGGTCAGATTTTACACTTACAGAAAATAAAATTCCACTGACATATAAATCCAGCCAGTCAAAACACTACTCAGACAATACAATAGATGTTATGATAATGTGTCCCTTATTATCTACATTTGGAAATTTTAATTATTTGGTTATCTATTCATTACATGTTAATTTCAAGTTTCACTTCTGTAGACATCCTAATTTCAATTTAAAAACTAAATTTCAGACTATATAGCACTTCACTATTTAGAATTAGTGTTGTTTCTGATGCCGCAAGTAATGGTGGATTAGACAGATGAGAGGTTGGAATTCATATGTGCTCTTACGATGCATTCGTAAGTTTGTGTTGTGGGGGTCAGACACTTTGTGTCTGTGTGCCGTTTTCATACCCTCCTCAACAACAGATAATCTTGTTTAATAATGTTATTGATAGATTTTGTCAATATTATGTAATTTGTATGTAATGATACAAGAGTCAATGTTCATTAATATATTAATGTGAACAATTAGTAGATTGTTATTGATAGGTTTGGTTTTGTGTGAACAATTACTAGATTGTTATTGATAGTTTGGTTGATATTATCTAATTTGTTTGTAATGATACAAGAGTCAAAGTTCACATTTAAATAGTAGATTAGATCAATCAGAGTCATGTATAAATATTCATAGTAGATTAGATCAATCAGAGACATGTATAAATAGTCCTAGTAGATTTGATCAATTTGAGACATGTATAAATATTCATAGTAGATTAGAACAATTAGAGACATGTATAAATATTCACTGGTTAATCCTGTTAACTGACTGTCAAGTAAATTTATACCTATTTTGGTCTTAGGGCTTCACTCTGTTACAACCACGTTTACATTAACAACATTTGAAGTGAAGCCCTTTTTATTTGTAGTCGTTTAATTTGATGTTTATTTTTTATAAACAAATTTTCCCCATTTTATGTGTCTGTTTTTTGTACGATAAATAATGCCGCTAAAGTAATAGATACGGCTAATGCACCTGTCTGCTATTTTCACCAGACTTTCTGTGACAAGTCACACACGTGCAGGAGCCCCTGTGCATTTTCTTTAAACTGCTAAGCCAGAGCAAGGTTGCGACTCTTGAATCTGGCGGTATAACTGAGACGCGACATGACTTCGCGGAAGCTACTTCTCCCAAGTTATTTCACTCTAAGTTATTGTATGTCGCAGACAAAAGACATAAATGTAAGTACTTGATTGACACAGGTGCAGCTGTCAGCGTTTTGCCGAAATCTTGCGCTAACAGGATTTCGGACGCAGACTGCCTCCCCCTGGTGGCAGCGAATAACACTACTATAAATACATACGGCAACTGTAAGCGCGTCGTCGATGTCATCTTGAAGCGCGAATTTCCGTGGACATTTATAGTAGCAGATGTGAAGCAACCCATAATTGGGGCTGATTTTTTGATTCATTATAATTTACTAGTAGATTTGAGAAGTCGATGTCTTCGGGACATGAGAACAGGTCTAGCTATTGCCGCTTCACTGTCATCGATTAGACCACTGTCGTTGAATGTCGTAGACACTGTTCAGAATGAGTATTCTAAACTTCTCGGTCAGTTCCCGGAACTGACTCGCCCTACGACAAAGGGTGAGACCGTTAAACACGGTATAACGCACAAAATAGTCACCAAAGGACACCCAGTGTCCGCGCGACCACGACGATTGGCACCCGATAAGCTTGTTACCGCAAAACGTGATTTCGATGAAATGATAAAATTAGGGGTCATTGAACCTAGCGACAGTGAGTGGTCCTCAGCGCTTCACATGGTACCAAAAAAAAATGGCGATTGGAGACTATGTGGGGACTACTGCAGCGTAAACGCTCAGACTGTACCTGACCTTTATCGGATTCCACATATCCAGGATTTCACGCAGCGTTTAGCCGGCTCGAAGTTTTTTTCAAAGATCGATTTGGTTAGAGCATATTACCAAATTCCGGTTGAACCGTCTGATGTACATAAGACAGCCGTTACTACACCTTTTGGTTTATTTAATTTTACTTGGTCTACGAAATTCCGGTCAAACGTTTCAGCGTTTTATAGACCACGTTACACGCGGACTTGATTTTGTTTTTGTATATTTGGATGACCTACTGATAACCAGCCCAGATCATAAAACGCATAAAAAACATCTACGAATTCTTTTTGCTCGACTAGCCGAATACGGGATAATTATTGGTCCTGAGAAGTGTCAGTTCGGTACAACTGAATTAAGTTTTTTAGGCCACCTCGTTTGTGCCGAAGAAATTTAGCCGTTTTCCAGCGCCGTTGACGCCATCGTAAATTTCGTAAAGCCTGAAAAGCAACGAGCACTGCGTAGATATTTAGGAATGGTAAATTATTACCTTTGTTTCATACCGCAATGCGCTGCGAAGTTGACACCACTAAATAATTTATTGACAGCTGCCAACGAAGGCCATACAAGACTGTCACCGAAGTCAAATTTCGACTTGAAGTGGGATCAAAATGCAGCATTTACAGAGTCCAAACAAATATTGGTAAACGCTACTCTTCTGGTACACCCAGACCCTATGGCTCAAATAAACATCACGTGTGACGCTAGTGATGTCGCCGTCAGTGGCGTGTTGCAGCAGTATTTGAATGGTATGTGGCAGCCACTTTCGTTTTTCAGCAAGAAGAGAGACACGCTATAGCGCGTTCGAACGTGAGCTTTTGGCAGTATATGCCACCATTAAACATTTTTGGACATAATTTAGAAGGACGAATTTTTTTTGTAAATACCGATCATAAACCGTTGACGTTAGCAATGTCATCCGTCACTGAACGCGCATCCCTACGACAAACACGACATCTAGCTTTCATCGCTGAATTTACAACCGACATTAGATATGTTAAAAGTGAGACGATGCGCTGTCACGATCATCAGTGTCCGCGATAGATGATAGACCGGTGATAAACTATAAGGAGTTAAGTATCAGCCAAGCTTAGGACGCGGAAATCACGAGATTGAGACACTCGACTACGTCCACTATGAATTTTAAACTACTCAAATCATTCGATAATCAATTGATCTGGTGTGATGTGTACACGAGACATAACCGGCCGTACCTTACCGCGAAATTTCGCCGAAAATTTTTTTCAAGCTTACACGGTTTAGGCCACCCATCTCATAGAGCTACAAAACCTTTGATTAATACACGATTTGTTCGGCATGGCATGAATATTGACATTGCTAGATGGTGTCGTTCCTTGTCAGACTGCCAAAGTTTCACGTCACAACACACCAGTTTTCGGAAAGTTCACCGAACCTAACGAGCGATTTGATCATGTCCACATTGATATAGTCGGACCTTTACCCTACGCTAATGGCTTTAGATATCTAATGACTTGCGTCAATCGTTTTACACGTTGGCCGGAAGCCATACCTATTGTCGATATTCGGGCCGATACGGTCGCCGATGCTTTCTCCAGCGGGTGGATAGCACGTTATGGTACTCCAGCCACTATCACCACAGATAGGGGCGCTCAGTTCGAGTCCAAATTGTGGGATAATTTATGTAATCAATTCGGGATTATACGGAATCGTACCACGAGTTATCATCCCCAGTTGAATGGCATGGTGGAACGCTTCCACCGTCAATTGAAAGCCGCCATTATGTCGCACGAATCACCGAACCCGTGGACTATTACTCTACCCGCTGTACTTTTAGGAGTTCGTTCCGCAGTTAAGGAGAGACTAGGCAGGTCGGCTGCCGAGATGATATACGGGACAACAGTTAGACTCCCAGGAGAGTTTACGAAACAGTACACCGTCGACGCTAACACTGATTTGGAGAACTACTCAGACAAGCTACGCGTAGCCATGTCGCGTCTCCGTCTATGTCCGCCGCGTGACACACAACAGAATAACATTTTCCAATACAAGGAAATAGCAACATGCACACATGTATTCTTGCGCCGAATCGCAATTGCGCCGCCTCTGACCGCCCCTCACGACAGACCATATAAGGTTGTCGCGAGGAGTGGCAGAGTCATGAAAATCCTGATGAAAAGCAAGGTTGAGACGGTCTTATTAGATCGAGTTAAACCCGCACATCTCGAGTGCGAGCCTACGACAGGTACAAACACACAGCGTACTACGCCAAACAAACAACAGAGCTCGAAGACTACCAGGATCTCTTGTGGTAATCCACAGGACCCACCTAGACCTAGTAGTGCGAACACTCAGACGTTCAACAGGACAAGTATTAAAAAGACACAGTCGACGGCAGTCAGAAGCAGTACCAAATTTGCCACAGTCCCACAGCAACTAGATGATAAAGTTAAATTGTATAACAAAGGCAAAACTTATATAACGCCGCATTCGCGAGCCCCCGCCGTATCCCGAGCTAACGGGAACGGCGGCGGTTTGCGAACGTATTCCAGCATACCTTTACATCTACGGGGTAAAACCCCGGGTGCAGCTGACGCCGTAATCGACTCGAATAAGAGAAATCGTTCGAATATCGTTAATCGCGACAAAATTTCGACGGACGCAACTGTGAGAAAAACTAGAGTCGGACACAAAATCCAGACTCCTGCCCGTTTCATGCAGATTTTTTTTTTTTTTTTGTATTGATTAAAATGTACAATACAAATACAAATTATGTATTATCAGTAAATAAATTGTTCATTTAAAAGCACATTCATTGAAGCCGTTGCCGACTCATTGTAAAAGAACAAAGAATCGACATCGGCCCAATGCGAGTTACTGACACAGTCATGTTCACAGAAAAAACAAACAAAAAAAAACTAGTACTCAGTGAACGCGAGACACTGTCACAATACCAGATCAATGTCGGGCCATAAACGCTGGCCCGGCACTGAACTAACACCATGCCAGCGTCTCCCGTTTTCTGGCTATGTGGTATGGTATCACAGTTGACAATACATGACCCACCAGACACAAGGCGGTGAAAGCAACGCCGGTTCAACGCCGGTCCACTATCGACGACACCGAACCAACGCCAAAGCGATTCAACACCCTGCGCCTGCTGGGGAAAGAAGATAATTTTGCTGTTGGTTCAGCGTTGGTCGACAATCGACGACGCTGAACCAACGCTAAAGTAACACCTATTCAACACCCTGCGCCTGCTGTTGGTATAATGTCTGGCCACTGCCGGAAAGATGTCCAGCCACCAAATCAGGACATGGTCAACCGTCGTGCGTTTTGCCCAGCATACACAACACGCCAAAAAAGGAGGCGGGGTCAGTGCTGGGCCAGCGTTTGCAGCGCTGGCCAAACACCGACCCAACAAATGGCTCGAGTCTTGTGTATGCCGTGCCACCAGTATATTATTTATCGTACAAAAAACTGACACATAAAATGGGGAAAAATTGTTTATTAAAAATAAACATCAAATTAAATGACTACAAATAAAAAGGGCTTCACTTCAAATGTTGTTAATGTAAACGTGGTTGTAACAGAGTGAAGCCCTAAGACCAAAATAGGTATAAATTTACTTGACAGTCAGTTAACAGGATTAACCAGTGAATATTTATACATGTCTCTAATTGATCTAATCTACTATGAATATTTATACATGTCTCAAATTGATCAAATCTACTAGGACTATTTATACATGTCTCTGATTGATCTAATCTACTATGAATATTTATACATGTCTCTGATTGATCTAATCTACTATTTAAATGTGAACTTTGACTCTTGTATCATTACAAACAAATTAGATAATATCAACCAAACTATCAATAACAATCTAGTAATTGTTCACACAAAACCAAACCTATCAATAACAATCTACTAATTGTTCACATTAATATATTAATGAACATTGACTCTTGTATCATTACATACAAATTACATAATATTGACAAAATCTATCAATAACATTATTAAACAAGATTATCTGTTGTTGAGGAGGGTATGAAAACGGTCAGAAGAAAAATGAACAAAAAACTTGCAGCGGATGGAAGCGGGAGGAGGTGGGATTTTCTTGATAGACATAGAATCTGCTATATAAATTTATATTTCTTTCGGATTAATTTTTGGTTTGAACCACCCTCAAGATTTCATTGCTAAAAGAGACTGTTACAAACAAATCGAGATCCGAACAAACCACGAATTACATAGCTTGGGATTCGCCTAAGATTAATAATCTATTTTGTGTCCGATAAAAAGAGCTTACATTTTACGAAAACTCTGTATTTATCGTACAAAAAACAGACACATAAAATGGGGAAAATTTGTTTATTAAAAATAAACATCAAATTAAATGACTACAAATAAAAAGGGCTTCACTTCAAATGTTGTTAATGTAAACGTGGTTGTAAGAGGGTGAAGCCCTAAGACCAAAATAGGTATAAATTTACTTGACAGTCAGTTAACAGGATTAACCAGTGAATATTTATACATGTCTCTAATTGATCTAATCTACTATGAATATTTATACATGTCTCAAATTGATCAAATCTACTAGGACTATTTATACATGTCTCTGATTGATCTAATCTACTATGAATATTTATACATGTCTCTGATTGATCTAATCTACTATTTAAATGTGAACTTTGACTCTTGTATCATTACAAACAAATTAGATAATATCAACCAAACTATCAATAACAATCTAGTGATTGTTCACACAAAACCAAACCTATCAATAACAATCTACTAATTGTTCACATTAATATATTAATGAACATTGACTCTTGTATCATTACATACAAATTACATAATATTGACAAAATCTATCTATAACATTATTAAACAAGATTATCTGTTGTTGAGGAGGGTATGAAAACGGCACACAGACACAAAGTGTCTGACCCCCACAACACAAACTTACGAATGCATCGTAAGAGCACAAATGAATTCCAACCTCTCATCTGTCTAATCCACCATTACTTGCGGCATCAGAAACAACACTAATTCTAAATAGTGAAGTGCTATATAGTCTGAAATTTAGTTTTTAAATTGAAATTAGGATGTCTACAGAAGTGAAACTTGAAATTTACATGTAATGCATAGATAACCAAATAATTAAAATTTCCAAATGTAGATAATAAGGGACACATTATCATAACATCTATTGTATTTATAATTCCAGAAGCAAGTCTGAGTAGCGTTTTGACTGGCTGGATTTATATGTCAGTGGAATTTTATTTTCTGTAAGTGTAAAATCTGACCACAGAAGTATACAGACCTCATTTTGAGCTGACCTAAGTATTGCAGACACACTTTGAAAACATAAGAAGACCACAAAACATAGATTTAGAAGGATTTGAAGCAAATTGGGAACATGAGGAAATGGTCCACATCTTGAGTATTGCTGTATTCACTAAAAATGGTGTTTACATATACATTCAAAAGCAAGATCTAAAGAATTCTAAAAAAAAAAATAATAATAATAATAATAATTTCTTACTCACGCAGTTATTGACAAAAAAGCAAAATTTTAGCTTTTTCTTCTCTTTTACGGGAGAAAAGGACATAAATCATTCACATTTAAAGTAATTTCACCTGTAAGAATGAGTTTGTGGATATTGTATCAAAAACCGACTGGCCGAAATCGGGTTGGCAAATCACCCCCCATCATGTTTTCCATTGTTAGAACAGCTGGCGCAAGTCCTGCCGAACTAACAAATGGAAAATCATATGTTTGGTTCTTCAAAAAGTTTATTGCATCTGGCGCAAGTCCGGATGCATCCTGCCCATACTTGCTAGCACTGATTTCAGCAGCTGGCGCAAATCCTGATGCTAGAATAAACTAATTCCACCTGTAAGAATGAGCTTGTGGATATTGTATCAAAAACCGACTGGCCGAAATCGGGTTGGCAAATCACTCCCCATCATGTTTTTCATTGTTAGAACAGCTGGCGCAAGTCCTGCCGAACTAACAAATGAAAAATCATATGTTTGGTTCTTCACAAAGTTTATTGCATCCGGCGCAAGTCCGGATGCATCCTGCCCATCCTTGCTAGCACTGATTTCAGCAGCTGGCGCAAATCCTGATGCTAGATTAAACTAATTCCACCTGTAAGAATGAGCTTGTGGATATTGTATCAAAAACCAACTGGCCCAAATCCAGTTGGCAAATCACTCCCCATCATGTTTGCTATAGTTAGAACAGCTGGCACAAGTCCTGCCGAACTAACAAATGAATAATCATATGTTTGGTTCTTCATGAAGTTCATTGCATCTGGCGCAAGTCCGGATGCATCCTGTCTATCATTACTAGCACTGATTTCAGCAGCTGGCGCAAGTCCTGATGCTAGATTAATCAAGCTAGACAGAGAGCATCATGTAGTTGGCGTATAAGGCATGCAATAATTACTGCGGCCTGTAACAACTGGCCAAGTCTTGTTGTAACTGACCTTGTATTTATTGACTAATAATATGTTCTTGCAGTAGTTTAATTGAATAATTATATTGCTTTTACCTTACACTCCTACACTAGGATACTCTTCCGAATTATTTTAATTTACAAATTATTTATTATATATATATATATATATCTAAGTAAGAATGATGAGAGATTTAATTCTTGTGGCGATTTTTTTTATTATTTTTTTTTATTATTATTTAATTTCAAAGCAGCTGGATCACTAAGCTTTACAAAACAAAAAACAAAGAATAAAACTTGGAAAGAAAAAGGTGACCCAAAACATAATTTCGTAGGATCCACTTGAAACCTGAGGTCACTTTGGCAAAGCCAGAGAATGGCCTACAGGAAAACCAGCCCCTGGGATTATTCCAGAGTCATCGCAAATTGGCATAATTGCATTAATTATATAAAATGAAATCAAGAGATTATCAACTATATCTCTTCTCATTAATTTAAATTATTACTAATGAGAACGTTAAATCTTAACTTCCTAACATGAATTATTTTTAAATATCCTTATGAGCAATAATATTGTATATTTTAATTTGAGATTAAGAGTGGCTGGTATGTATGCTTCATTGACCAAAAGTAACAAAAAAAGAAAACTCCAATCAAAAAGGAAAGGTGCCAAAAACATAGTTTTGACAAAGACCTATCTGAAACCGAAAGCTGTACTGGCGAGACCAGAAAATAGCCCACAGGAAACAAATCCTGACAGGAATCAGTGGGTCCACCACAAATTGGCATCAGCCAATGTGATTATCGCCTCCAGAGTTTATCAATTCTTGCTAAATCAAATCCTAGAAACAACAATTGCTCCTCTTATTTATTTATATTATTTGTAAATTTTTGCCCTACAAATCACACGATAAAATGTACCCAAAAAATCTAAGTAACAAAGATGAAACTCCAAAAAATGAGGAAAAAGGCCAAAAACATATGTTTCTGACAACAAGACCTATCTGAAACCCCATAAGGCCGCAGTGGCAATGCCAAAGAATGGCCCACAGGAAAAACAGTTCCGGAAAGGAATCAGTGAGTCAACCACAAATTGGCATAAATGCATAAAAGCAGCCAAAGTGGTTATCGCCTCCAGAGTTAATCAATCTTTGTTAAACAAATTCTCTGAGACAATTATCATTGATTTATAAAATTAATATTGTCTATTGCATTTAAGTGAGCACCATCTCAAATGTTTACTCAGCGAAACACAACAAGAATCAATCTTCTTATCAAGATAATTTATAAAGTTGACCCTGCAAATCACACAATAAAATGTACCCAAAAAATTTAAGTAACAAAGATGAAACTCCCAACGAGGAAAAAGGCCAAAAACATATGTTCCTGACAACAAGACCTATCTGAAACCCCATAAGGCCGCAGTGGCAATGCCAAAGAATGGCCCACAGGAAAAACAGTTCCTGAAAGGAATCAGTGAGTCAACCACAAACTAGCATAAAAGCAGCTAAAGTGGTTATCGCCTCAAGAGTTAATCAAACTTTGTTAAACAAATTCTCTGACACAATTATCGTTGATTTATAAAATTAATATTGTCTAAAGTGAACGCCATCTCAAATTTTTACTCAGCGAATCACAACAAGTTAACATAGTACTTTTTCACCTGAATAAAACCAAAATTTTTATATAACAAAGATGAAACTATTTTCCATCCCCCTTGACATATTAATAGTTATGGAAGCATCATCCAAACCCAAATTTGGATGCAAAAATGCAAATGATTTTTTCATTATGTCATCCCGCAAATGTTTGATAAATGAGAAACCGATCAGTGTTACTCTGCATTATGAGAATTCTTGTTTTATGCTCAATTTGATAAATTTGATAATTTAATAACAGCGGAAATTCACGATTGAAACAAAGAATGAGTGAACGATAATGTAAGGTTTTGAGACTGACTAGACCACATGGAAAGCCAACAATGTCAATGAGACAAAGATAAGGGTCATAATCCAAATAATTGGTCAGACAGATTCAATAACAACCACGCAAAGCTGTTATCAAATATATACACAAACTATTAAAAATATTTGTAACATAAATTTTATTTATAGATCTTTATAGTCATATAAAAATAAAGTATAGACAGCTACAAATTTTTAATGTGCAATTGGTTATCGCCTCAAAAAGTTAATCAAATCTTGCTATTTTAAATCAAATTTAAAACTGGTGAACTATCACCACTCTCATTGATTTAAATTAAATCACAATTATATGGTCATTGTGCTTTTAACTTAATTTAAAGTTAACACTAGCGCTCAAATTTCTAAGATTGTATATTTTTTAGACTACATTTTATTAAAATCATGAAAGAACAGTCCAAACCAAATTTAATCCAGATGAATTTTGTATTATGAATTTGTCACTCCAAAAATATGTCACTAGTGACTGGAAGTGCTGCCGACTATTACACTAATAATGACGATTCAACCAGTCTAATGGTAGACTAGTCTACATCATATATTTTAATTTTTATTTCATGAAAATGAGGTTAAGCAGCGCAAATTTTTTAATTTCATGAAATGAAACGAAAAGCGATTAGACTAGGCCTATATACGTTTTTGTAGACAGCTACAATTTTGTAATGTGCAATGTCTAGAATTAGACCATTAGATTTAAAATGAATTAGACCAAAGTCTAGTCCTAGCCCTGGCCTAGGGCGGCTAGGCCAGGAGCCTATAAGATAAGATAAGATAAGATAAATTTTATTTTCAATCGGCATGGTACAGTTAAACCATAAAACATTAGCCTGAGGCTATTCGACCGATCTGTGGTACTAAAATTCAACAATAAATAACATTAACAATATCACATAGTATGCAACACATAGGCCTATTCAAAACAATATATTAGGTTTCACTAGTCCTGTATTAAAAATATCACCTTCTCAATATTATTTTACTACTAATACTATATTATAGTCAAATTATCAAATACTATATTATTGTATATACTTATATATGTAAAGTACAAGAAATTGACTTTATCACAGAGCTAAGATTATGAATAAAATATCACGGTTACACTATGTAAAAAGTAAATTAAATTAATGACGTCCTGCATCAATGTATAATTATGATTAAAAGCAAAGATGGATTAAATACTTATCACAGAATATTTTAAGATCTTTGACATAGTTCAAAATAGCATGATAAAAAAAAAAATACTAATATATTATAGTCAAAATGATCAATTACTATATAATTATATATACTTATATATACATAAATTATAGCACAATGGTTTTATCACAGAGCTAAGATTATGAATAAAAATATCATATTTTTGATCCAATGCTGTTTTAATGCTAGGCCAACGTCTGCGACGCTGGCCCAACATTGAACCAACAATAAATAAATGTACAATTTTTGAGAGAAAGTCCTCCTGCCCAGCAAACACAAGACATTTGTATAACATTTATACAACGTCGGCCCAACGTCTTCGACGTTGGTCCAACATTGCATGAAGTCATACAAATGTTTTGTGTTTACTGGGTGTCAATACAAGCTTGGGGTCAAGCAGTTTCCAAATCCCCGCAGTAATACAGTCAGTTTGTTTGCAAGCCAGCGACCAAGTAGGGCAAGGGCCATTAAGGGCTTGAATTATTAACTCATAGATGTCGCTCAAGTATATATGAACTTGCTGTGATTTGAGAACTTGCTCTTAATGAGGCTTTGGGTATGAAACGCATTTTTAGTATTATAATGGAATAGGGCCTTGACCTACCCAACGGGCGCTATTGCCTTCTGGGGGATCCTTGTCCCGCGAATTTTGACAGTTGACCACACCTTTAAGCCTTAAAGCGACTCAATCAGGCTAAAATCATATGCAAATCGGTAATTTTATTTTGGCTCCTTAATATGTCCATATCTTAGTTGAGCGAGATACAGAGACGAAACTTCTGTATTTCTTATTTTGAACATGCATTACAGAAATAAGAAATCAGGAATTTCGTCCCTATATCTAGCTTAACTGGTAAATGCGCACAACAAAAATTCAAAAAAAAAATTCAGTTCTAGTCTATGGACAATTTTACATCATATGGTCATATTAATAAGAAGCCAAAATAAAATCACCGATTTTTTATGATTTCAGCCTGATTGAGTCGCTTTCAGCAGCTTCTTGCTACATATTTGCAATGATGTTACTTGCTGGTATTGTTACATACAGAGTGATACCTGGGCCCGCTTTGAGTTTTTATCTTGTTTAGTCTTCTCTTTGCGTCGGGTTTACACTTTGAGTGTAATATATTAAACCGGTACTGGTTTAATATATTACATACATATTACATACATGTGTTCACTCTGTTTTTAAAAAACAGCTTAAGTGAAAAGGCTGTTACATCATCTTCTGGCAGGGACTTCCATTCTTCTACAATGAGCTACGCTGTGAATAAAACTACATTAATGCAAATATTTTCTGAGCTTCCATAAATGTTTTCAATCGTAGGCTACTTGCATATCTGTAGTCTAATGTTCTCTAAACTTGCATAATTTTTTTTGGAGTTAACTTTTATAAATATTGTCAATCGTAGGCCTATGGGATTGTTAGGGTCTCCAGTATGGGAATGTAAGGGTGGACGGGAGAAACTGCCTAACACTCTCCATCATATCGTAAACTTCATCTCCCCGTCGGATCAACGGTTCTGATTAACTCACAAAACTCCTCTTCTGCTTATCATGTTTATTTGTCTAGACATTGGATAATAGCAACGTACAACCCCGCGCACGACACGTCTAACATAACTCAGAGCAGGCGACCCGCGGCACATAAATATATAATTCATCAAGATCTGAGCTAGTTATTTTCAAATCTGTTAAGAATATTAATCCGCTGTTTATCCAAGATTCAAAGAATAGTGACATGTTTATTTTTTTATCTTTGTTAAATATTGTAATATTATTGTTGCCCCATAAGGGTATTTTATTTTTATCTAGGTCTTCACATTTGTGAACTGAAATAAATGCTTCAACAATCGATCTGTAGATAGGTGGCAGTTTTTCAAGGCATGATATCATTTTAATGTCACGAATGCGCATATAGTATAAAAGGTTTTTTTTCAAATAGCTTGACAGGTATTTTCTCGCAAAAATCGTCCAATTTTTTTCCCATCCGTCTAGAATCCGTTTGACCCACGTGGCCTTTAATGATCGACACATTAAATTTGGATTTATCATATTTAAACCACCTTTGCTAATTTTTGAATATGCTACCGCTCTACGAATTTTGTCTCTCTTACCCCATATAAATTGGAAACTTATCTTTTCTAATTGTTTTAAGAAATCTTTCTCTATTGTAGTATTCATCATTAGATAAGTAAATTTAGATAATATTAAGCTTTTGAGAACAATAATTTTACCCCATACCCATACCCCATACCCCGTTTCGTGCAGATGGTCCATGCCATAGTGGCGCCTAACGACGTCTATGGCGGGCCCAACCGCATGTACTGTAGTAATAATGTTTTTAAATTGTAAATGAATGCGCCAGGCCTGGCAACATTGTG